>LR738715.1:873304074-873318698 GCA_902687465.1 Secale cereale | reverse complement strand
CCCCCGGCGACGATCCCCTCCTTTACAATACGACACCCAGCCTTCCTCGTACCCTCTCTAACTCCTTGTCGCCGCCAGAGAGGACATACATGGATGCTGAGCATGTCACACGGGTAGGGTTGTGGGGGGACCGGCATGGAATTGGGAACAGGAATCGGGGCAATTCCAACATGTCTCCCAAATCTTTACCGTAGTTCTCTATGTAGGGGACTTCCTTACAAAGTTTTTCCCTAAAATTTGCTGAAGGGGATCATATAAACCAGCACGGTGTACTGTCTCCCGGGTTCGAAACTGGCTTTTGGTCCATCGTTTTTAGTGACTGGGCCATCACCGAAGGACCTAGCCATGACACCAAGGTTGTGGCTTATGCCAAGGGCATCCACATCCAGGCCGGAATGGACATACGAAACTACTTTGTTTCTTTCAACATGGTGTTCGAGGGTGGAAGGTAAGTACATGTGTTGCTCCGAGCTCATATTTTGTCATAGTGGATAACTAGCGGGGTGACCCGCGCATTTGCGCGGCTAGATTGTTTACATTCAGACCACACATTTGTTATTCTATCTCTTAATTATGATATTTCTTTTTAATAACTTATCCCATGGGCTTGTTAGTAAACTCTATGGTACCAAGCAAATTCACACATTATTTCTTACTTGGTACAATTAGATAATCACTTGGTAGAATCAAAAACTTGTGCCCTACAGGCTACAAGACCTATGGGTGCGGAAGGTGCAGAGCTATCATGATTTTGCAAGCGAAAACTCTACACTTACGGACCACCTACGGAATACTTCTTACGGACTCTGCCCTTAACCAATCTTTCACTAATCCTCTTCCTGAATTTCAGGGGTGGCCCCCCACTCCCCAATCAAATGTTCCCATCTCAATCCGTAAGAGCAATTCCGTAATTTTTTTCCTGTAGATGTAGCAAAGCTGTTTTGCAAGTACGCACAGCTTCTTGAGAGGAGGAGCGGGGGTGGGGAGCTAGTTGCAAAATATCCAGGTGAGCGTATGCAAATAAACAAGTCAGTTGATCCTATACATTGCATGCAGATCTGACACAACATGTTTTCCCGGAGCACAGTATCATAGTCTGAACCGTATCACAGGATATTTTGCTAAAATTAAACAAGCACCCAAACAACAAAAACTTTTTTTTTTTAGAAAAAGAGGATGACCCCCGGCCTCTGCATCTGGGAGATGCATGCGGCCACTTTATTGATTATTCTCGAGGACCTTACAAAGTATTACAACAATATGCCCGAATCCGCCATCTTGGCAACATATGCCGCTACTCCTATCCAAATGATGAAGGTGTGCTAGCTGGGCCACTACCCAGACCACTCATCTAAGCCTAACATCAAAATGATGAAGGGGTGCTAGCTGGGCCACTACCCAGACCACTCACCTAAGGCTAACATCAAAAGCCGGAAGCCCCAGCCGAGCCACATACCGGGTCTGGGGTACAAACCGGTCCGACGCACTCGTGTGTCGTCGAGGCCATCTTCCATAGGTCCGTCTTCAGAGCAAATATTGAGGCTTCTACTTTGTCTGACCACTCAGCCATCGACGTCACCACGACACCAGACAACTTCGTCCTCCTGCGCGAGTCCATCGCCACACATCGGACGCCGAATCTCCACTGCACCACGCCGCCGAGCTACGCCGCCATCAATGAGTAGGATGAAGCACCGCTCCGATGAGTCCGGCAGGGCTGCTGAAGACCAAGCACCGTGGAAGAAGGACTCCGAAGCTGAGCACATAGGCGGCAGAGCGCCAACGCACCGCCACCAGACGAACTCCGACCACGCCACCAACCGCCGCCAAGCAACCAAAGCATCACATCCACCCCAAGCTCACCACGAACGACACCCCCAAGAGGGTGACGACGCCCGGAGCGCTGCTGTCGCTCGATCCGACAAGGATTTGGGCTTTCGCCCGGCATACGAGCTGGGAGGAAGGAAGAGGGGAAGGAGGCAACCTGGACGGCGCCTACAAGAAGGGTACGGCGCCCTCGGGCGTCGCCGCCGTCGTGGTCAGCACTGCTGGCCTCGGATTTCTCTAGAACCACCTCCCACCTCCAGCCGCCAAATAGGTACCACTCCGACAGCAAAGGCCGCCCAAAGCAGGACCATCGGAGGCAGCCCTGGTTGAAGTAGACGGAGGCCTTCAGATCTGGATCGGGCGCCGCCGAGACGCCCGCACCACAGCCGCCACCTGCCGCCGCCTCGCCGCCCCCGCGGCCGAGGAAGAACGGTCAGCACCAACGAGCACCGGTCACCGCAGACCCGGCGTCGATCCACTAGCCGAGGCCGCCGCCACGGATCCAAAGCCTTCCGAGGAGAACGGGGCGGCCAGATCCTCGCCGCCACCTTCACCAGCGGCCGAGCGGCGAGCCGGCGGCCACCTCCTGTGGCGACGAGGGAGAGGAGAATTGGGGGAGAGGGCCGGCGGCGGGCTAGGGTTACGCCGCCCGAGTCGCCCCTGCGAAGCGACGCGGGGGCCCTTTCTGCGGTTTAGTTAAAGAGATAGACAGAGTATCTTTTCAAACCATACAACAAAAACTATTATCAGGGAGAGTTTTAAAAGCCCCATATTAATTACTTTTCAAACTTTGATTCACATACATGCTTGTCACACAAAATTGATCAATGAATACAGGCCACCATATTTGGATTCATGAAGCGTGATCACTGACGACAGGACCACCAAGCAATATTCTAACTGGAGAGCGTGATACATGACCACCACACGTGAATGCATGATGCACGTCTCCAGCCAGCACCAGAAGCACCCCGATTCTATGATGATGGCCTCCACGTTTTCCTATGGACATCTTAAAACCCTATATGAGACCAGTGGTATAAAATTATGGGGCTGGCGTGTATCACACTATCTTTTGTTGTGTAGTATGGAGTATATAGTGCAACAAATATAAAGATTTTGGAATCATTGGAGTGGACCAGGAAGTGAAGATCCGAAGATAATTACTACAAGTTCAAAAGCGATAGTGTCGTGCATCACGCCTTCCCTTGTTTTGTAGTACAATATTCCTGACAACTAAAAGTATGAAATATGTTGTCGCTATGTGAGAAAAGAGCAAAATGTGAAGATACAGCGACAATGGTGGATACATGTAGCACCCTCCATGAAATATTGATCATCGGAGTATTATTGTTCAGCAAAATAATAGTGACATGTATGAACTGAAGTACGTGTACAATATTTCAATAAACAAATATAAGTACTGGTGATATGTGAAAAAAATGCAATCTTTCAAATTTTGTCTGCTGTTAGCATAGCCTCTCTTTTTCTCGGTCGACATTTATATTATTGTTGCCAAAAATGTACATGCATATTTTGATCCCATTAAATACATGTAAAGATAATACAATTTTTAAAGGTCTAATTTTTTCCATTATCCTTTTGTTATGTAAGTACAAGACCAGAACTGCGAGAAATAGTGTATGATATTCATATGCTCCTAAAAGTTGCACCAATTCTCAAGGTTGAGAAATTGTGTATTAGTGTAGTTCCAAAGAGATGTCATTTCTTCCATGCCCACATGATACAAAATATTGGGCAAAAGACCTACTTATCTTAATGCATAATTATGCGTGACTCATAGTAATTTGGAAGTGCACAAACTCAGGTAAGATGCTAACAAGATACCACATCCGTCCTGGTTTACTACTCCTTAACGTTTGAGAACATATTTGACTAGTAAAATTTAAATGCATGTCATAAAAATTTATGCCATTGGATTCATATTTGAATGCAGTTTCCAGTTATATTATATTTGCTACGTATAAGCTACATTTTATTAGTTAAAATTATGGTGAAATTAAGACCCAAAATATGAGGGAAACTAGTAAACCAGGACGGAGGTAGTAGATCTTCACAATCTTGTATCATATACCCTTTGTTGGTCGCATTCGGGGATTTATAACATGAAATGATGGGATCGCCAAATTAGTAGTTCCCAATTGGATTAGGGGTACTCATTCATGACGTGACTTATTTCACTTCTCGGTATTTAGAGCAATTTACACGAAACATCAAACATAAGTTTATCGTTATAATAACCACATGTATGTTGCTCCCTATAAATAAGACATGGGATCATCAAATTTTGTGACTGCCGTGTTTCACGTGATCTTTTGTTTGTAGTCTTGATTGATAATGTACACATTGAAAGCAAATATGAAGGTTGTGGAATCATATGGGATGGACCATGAATGATTGGCTGATGATAATTACTTCAGGTTCAGGAGAGAAGGGGTTGTGCATCACGCATTCCCTTGTTTTCTAGCAGAACGTGTCAGACAAAAAAGACACCATATGACCTAAGTGGTGGCTACGTGAGAACACAACATAATTAGAAGATAGTGCGACAATGATATATATGTGGCCACTAAGAGAGATTGATCATGAGAGTATGACGGATTTGAGATGAAGTATATCTATGAAAGTACCAGTTAACAAATATAACTATTTGTGGTTTGTGAAAAGAAATCTGCTGTCTTTCAAATGCCTACCACCCCTAGCCTAGAGCATTTTTGGCGACGAAAGTACATACATATTTCACCCCTAACATATACATATAGGATAACTGAATTTTAAAATTTATAAATATTAATTTTCTTGTCTTCATATCATATATTTAAAATTTATATGGGCTTGGCCGTTTTCAACAATTATTAAGGTTGTTAAATTATTCTCTCTCTCTCTCTCTCACACACACACAGGAATATACACGTCCACCAAGCACCAGAACCATGCTGTCCTCCAAGTCTTCTTTAGCTGTTGCTCTAATCCTTGTGGTCACCCTGACAGATGTGCTACAGTTGGTATCTTCTTCACGTGGCCTCGTTGGGGTACCCATTGATGGGGCGCTGGAGGGTTGACTCTCTGCTGATGATGGAGAGGTTCCATGGCTGGATGGCCAAGAACGGCAAGTCGTACGCGGGAGTCGAGGAGAAAGTGTTGTGTTGTCCTCCTGGTCTTTGCTAGCTCTTGTTCTACCCACCTCCCCCCTTCTGTTTGTTCTACCCAGTGAAGAAAAATAGTGCGCTATAGTTTCATTTTTTTTTTGCGGGGTGTGCGCTATAGTTTCATTAATAACATGCCATAGCGTTTTAAATTAGGTCTCAAAAAATAATTCGATTTACAATATCTCCTTATTAGCATGCTATAGTGCGATATAGCACGCTAATACCGTATTTTAAAGGCCACACTATTTTGTCATCGCTATTATTTCCATTGGTTCTACCCCTTGTGAACAGCATGCACCATGTGCTATCGTTTGTCTGTTCTACATGTGCCCTCCAATGATGGGTCATTGGAGTATCATCCAGTCAATGGAGAGGTTACATGGCTGGATGGCATATATAATCCATTATGTGCATTGGTCAGAGGTGGCAGCAATGACACCAGATAAGAAGTCAACAAATAATTTATTGACTAAAACCATCAGAATGAATTGAAAAATATAGTGTCCGCAACATCATTCACTAGCTATTTAATTTGGAGTTAATTTTTATTTTGTAGTAGGACTAAGCGCATGCACACACGTTCAACACCATAGTATACATTTTGGAATAGATATCCATTTCTTCCAGGGCAATACACAATTAAATATACATTTTGGAATAGATATCCATTTCTTCCAGGGCAATACACAATTAAATCCCAGGTGCAAGACATATATATCACAACGCCCGGCGGTCTCAAGGATAGTGATAGAAGGCTCGCAGTTTCGTCAGGAGCCTAAGTGG
The DNA here is from genome assembly GCA_902687465.1 of Secale cereale. Classification (NCBI taxonomy): domain Eukaryota; kingdom Viridiplantae; phylum Streptophyta; class Magnoliopsida; order Poales; family Poaceae; genus Secale; species Secale cereale. The sequence continues at coordinate 873,312,918 of LR738715.1, read as the reverse complement.
CTAACCACAGATTGCAATGTTATTGGGTTTAATCAATTACATGTTCTGGAGAAACAAAGTGTGGTCCGTAATAGTGCAAGCATATGTGTTTCTTTTCGCGCGTGGTCCATCTTTGTGTGGCAAGCTATCTCATGCTTTCTATCTTGCATGCATGGGCATATAAGTACACGATCACATGCATTGCTGGTGCAAGAGGACACCAACATGCGTGAATCACGTACTATTTCGTCGCTACTAGCACGCTAACCTCCAGACAAGAAGATGTACTAAATCATTCAAAATCATTTGCTAGCCTGATGTGTGAGCTTTCCATACATTAAGAAAATTCAAGAGAATGAAGTTTAACTTATTGAAGGGAGTAACTATACATGGTCTCCTGGAAAAAAAATCGAGTTACATTAATATATATGAGAAATACGTAGGTCTTTTCTTCAAATACTGTAATTTGTAAAAATAAATGTTTTCCTTTAAGCTCCATACATAAAAGGCATGATCATGCCAATTAATTACAGCTTCAAGTCCGAGTTGGTTTCCATTTCTTAACATAAGTTACACGTAATAGCAGCCACAACAGTTTCGTTGAAATGAAACGTTCAAGTTAAATAGTGAAAAATAAACTTGGTGTTTCCTTTGAAGAAGAACGGCGTTTTCTTTGAACAAGAACCTTTAAAACAGTGGAAAACTGCCGCTTCAAGTCGCCCTAGCCAGCCACCGCGTACCCAAAAAGCTAGGGTTTCTCTGCCTCCCGCCGGCGCCGGTCCGCCCCGTCTGCTGTGGCCTTAGGGCCATGGGGACGGAGTGGATCCCAGCCCTTGCCGGTGGGAGGGCTCCGTTTTTAGATCCTTTTTCAAGATTTGTTAGGGTTTGTGTCCTATTCAGGAAGACGAGACGGCGGCGCCCCCCTGAAGATGGAATAAAGGTCTCCCCGCCTAGCCCCCGTTCCGGTGATGCTTCTAGCATCGTCGGTGGGCGTGTGGAGGTGTGTCTTTGGTGGATTTGCTCGGATCGGTTCGTCGTTCGTCTTTGTTCGTGTCTCTTCAGATTGGATCCTTCTTATCTACAATCTTCATCGGTGGCGGTTGCTGTTCTGGGGCGTTGGTTCTATGGGGCCTTAGCGCGAAGACTTTCCGACCGTCTACTACAACAAGGTTTTCCTAGCTCCGGCGAGGGAGGAGCGATGACAGCGGCGCGCCTTCAGCTCGCTTCAGTGCTTGTAGTCGTCGGTAGGTGGTCTACGGATCTGGATGTAATTTGTATTATTTCTAGTGTTCATTGTACTACCCTGATTGAAGATGAATAGATTGGAATTTTATCCCGCAAAAAAAACAGTGGTAAACTTATGGTCAACCTTCTGTTCTCCATTCTATTTTTTTCATTCGAACTACAAGAGCAGTGATTGCCAATCTGTGGTATATGCTACACAAGAGTGATGGTATGAACTATGTGCATATCAAAGAGACATAAGCGGATCCATTCAAAACATTTCTGTTTCCGAAATGGGAAGCAAAAAGTTATCCACTAGCCATTTAAAGTGAATCCCTATTTTCTATTCTGCATTAATTATTCAATATATAGTGCCGGCTCGGTAGGGAGTGCGTGCATGTATCTATATGGTTGAGTGTATGTGCATGTATGTGAGATATGTGTTGTGTATGTGCGTGTATGTAAGCATCAGTCTTTGTACAGTGTTAATAAAATGATTGCATCCACATCTATTACGTGCATGTGTGTGGTTGAGAGTGAACGAAGGGACTCGGATCTTTTTTTCCTCTTCTTGGCCACCTGGGCAAGCTAACTAGAGTGGAGAAAGGGCCGGGCATACATGCGTTGGCTCTCTATAAATACGAAGGGCCTTGAGCAACAGATGCACCAACAGCCCACAGCTTCACAAGCCAATACAGCACGGATATAGTCTCCTTTTGAGATCTAGCTATCTAGCATCAATGGCTTCCGGTGCTCAGATGAGGATGGTTGCCGTCAGCATGATGCTGGCCATTCTGTTCATCGCTGCAGCTAATGCAGAACCAGCGCCTGCAGAAACTTGCATCGACAACACCGACAATGTTGGTCTTGCCACTGACTGCATCTGCTCGAAGAACTGTGCTTGCGCAGGAAAGTGCATCTTAAAAGGCGGTGATGGTGACAAAATCCAGAAGTGCTTTGTCGAATGCGTGCTGAAAAACGACTGCAACTGCAATGCTAAGGGCCACAGCGCCGCAGCCCCTAAGTAAGGTGACTCCTGACTGGAGTTTCTTCAGCCATGCTATGAGGTCTGCGTCCACAAGTCCACAGTCAACTTTTGAGTAAATTTTTCATCGTGTCTAGTAACGTTTTCTACTAAATAAACCTCTTATACATGCGTTCTTGGCATGTGTTTTTTGCTTCGAGCGTATGTATGTTGAGAATTGGTTTCCCGGTTATATATGATGGCAGTCACGTATACGATGACTGCTACATGTATTGCCTGAAAATAAATCTGTATGTGTATTTGTCTGTTTCATCATTTGGGTCATTGTAAAAATAAGTTGTACGCTGGCGCATGACAACAAGTGTATCTGGCTACTATAATAATATTAATGATATGATATTATGTTGAAACTGATGTCACTGCAGCTTCTATGTATTGGTTCTCGATCTATCTTCTCTGGTGAACTAGTGCACCAAATCATCCATATTAGAGCCTGTATGTGAAGTGGTTGGTGAGTTGTGCACCGCTTCAAAGATTATCTTGTTTCATAGCTCTACTTTGCAGAATGTTCAAGAATTATGAATATTTATAGCGGCAACTTCTGAAACATATCATAACGATGGTTGCGTTAGTGGTGGCTCAATCCATGTATGAGATATGGATCATGTAATGGCAGGACTAGTGAATCACGCCGCCTCTTGTTGTTAGTCATCCACGTATTTTAGATATGGATCATGTAAAAGCAAACCATCCACGTATTTTTGAAATACGTTTGGACATTTGAAAGAGTAATTTGATGCCTTCTAGGAAAGTTAGACATTGAAAGTCTTACCCATGGGATCATATCATGGATTCCTAAAATACGTACATGATACTGAAAAATTCAAAAGCATAGGCTCATATATTTTCTTAATGTTAGTCTAAAATATAAACAAGTGTTAGAAAATACCTATCGTGTGACTTCATATAGTAAATATCAATCATGCGACTCCAGGGGGGGAACCTCCAAACGGCCCTGCGCATATGCACAACCCCCAACTTGCTCAATCCGGCTGCAAGAACCATAAACCACTGCATTACCGAGCCCAGATCCATGCACGATGTCCACTCTTGAAGCCCACACAAAGGTGGAGCTCAGCGCCCGCATACAATGAAGCCTCACAACTATCAGGGTCCGCTGCCACCATAGAGTCTTACCGTGGCAACATAGTACACCACAGAGCCATACAAGACTGGATCCACCATCGCCAGGACTTCCATTCGCAAACCCTGATCATTTAGCCTCCATGTATGCCTCACCATAGAGCGATCTATGGCTGGTCATCATGTCGAACGTGCCAAGATGTCCAGAGACCGGCCATGACATTGTGTCCGTGCGAGATGGTCCGCCGCTGGCGACTATCGCGCGGGCTTTGTCTGGTGGATGCGAGGGGTAGTGGGGGGAGGGTGGAGGTAGCGCTAGGGCGCGTGAGAAATGTGTTGAAGTATTCAATGCCCAAAACCTTTGAAAATGTTTTAGAAGCGGTGATAATTGAGTTGAGTGTGTATTTTGTTCACATTCAATATAAACGATATGCTTAACATGAGGGTGATAATAAAATACCAATATTTCTTCTACCAAACGGTCATATTGGAATGAAATTGAGCAAGCACCATTAGCACAAAAACTCTATTATCAGGGAGTATTCACCGCTCCATATTAACTACTTTTCTGTAGAAGGATGGAGAGAAATTGGCATAATGTGCTGGATGTATTATTGAGCCTCGAGGGCGAGTACGTATTGAGTACATTACTTTGAGGGCAAGACACCTCCTAGAGCTAGGATGGAAATCATTCTATTTAATTCCGGGCAATCTTTACTACCAAATATATCTCTAACATATCCCTGCAGTCGTAGCGGCAGCATTGCGAATAATAGGAGCGTCATAGACGGTCTGACTAGAGTGAATAGCAGTCGACGGGCAATCTTTACTACCAAATATATCTCTAAAATTTTCGAATTGTCATTCACACACATCGTTGTCACGCCACATGCATGCATACTCACCAGCTTGTTTGGGTTCAAGAGACAAGTATCATCACATGATGGGGCTGGCGTGTATCACGCTATTTCTGGTTGTGTAGTCTGGATTGGTAATATACAAGAGGACAAGAAATATGAATATTGTGCAATTAGTCATTGGGATGGACCATGAAATCAAGGGCTAGAGTTAATTACTACAACTCCAAGATAGATATTGTCGTGCATCACGCCTTCTCTTGTTTTGTAGTACAATATTCCTGCCAAGAAAAGTATGATACATGTTGTGGCTATGTTAGAAAACAACAAAATAGAAAGATATTATGACAATGATAGATACCTGAAGCACCCATGGTGGATAAGGCGCCGGCTGCAGGCGATCGTGCAAGACCCATCGTTCTTGACGAAGACGATGAGGAAGAAAAGAAGATGCCTACCGCCCTCCCCCCGCATTCGACGCGACTCCATGGTCGCCACGGCTAGACAAGGAAGCTTGTACCGCAATCCCAACCCTCAATGAAATCAAAAAATAACCAATGAACCCTACAAGTCGTCGCTGGAGAATCAATGGATGCCAATCCTCCACCTCCATGTGTTTAATTCCCTCCCTAACTCTCCAATCGCGTGCTGAAATCTAATCAAGCCCGAGTCGGAAACAATAAATCTACAGAGAGGGCGAGGACTTACCGCCATGGCTGATGCACTCCGGTGGAGATCTGCACTCGCTCCAGTGGTAGCCGCCGTCTTCAACCGTCTTACTGTCGCTCCAGTTGTCGCTGCCGCCGGTGTGAGTGCGTAAGAGGGGAGAGAGCGGTGAGGTAATTTATGACGACGCATCTAGAAATAACGTGACATCTCGGGACCGCACCCACACATGCAACTGCCCAAGCCCACGTGCCTAGGATTGCACCGCGCGGTCCTGGCTCCACAAAAATGACCGATTTGAGCGTTCCTCTGGATGCAGGCCCAGAGGTGCTTTAATATTCGTGCTATGTATGCCCAATAGTGAATGTGGATAACCAATTGGGTCATTTTCTTCCTGTGAGGGCCTGGCTGGGGTATATGCAGGTAACCAAAGGCACCCATAGATTTTGCATCTCCTGTGTCTCTCTCCCTCATCTAGTCGTCTAGTCATTAAGACGTAAATTAGAAAAAAATAGTAGATTATCCCAAAAATCTGATAATTAACATGTTGCTTCTCTTACGACATATATTTAACCTTGCAATGTACACATTTTGTCTGCTAAACTTGACCGCTATACTTGTTTCTTGCTGAAAGCCTGACAACCATACCTGCTTAAATCTGGTTGCTACATATGTTTAAACTCAACAACCATGTGTATATATATGGCGTCTACACACCACTTAACTTCATAATTAATCTGTTAATATGACAAGTACAATATACATCCGACAGAGTAAGTAGTAATATATATGGTGAGTGGCACAATAAAATGTTAATATGTCAAGTAAGTACAATACAAATCCGACAAGTAAGTAGCAATATATCTGGTAAGTGGTACAATAAAATATTAATAAGTAGAACATAAATCCACCAAGTAACTAGTAAAAATTTGATGAGTAGAATATAAATTCATATATATTACTACTTATGGGGCTCACGTGCATCCACATCCGTTATGTGCATGTGTGTGGTTGAGAGTGAACGAAGGGACTCGGATCTTTTTTTCCTCTTCTTGGCCACCTGGGCAAGCTAATTAGAGTGGAGAAAGGGCCGGGCATACATGCGTTGGCTCTCTATAAATACGAAGGGCCTTGAGAAACAGATGCATCAACAGCCCACAGCTTCACAAGCCAATACACGCACCAATATAGTCTCCTTTCGAGATCCAGCTATCTAGCATCAATGGCTTCCGGTGCTCAGATGAGGATGGTTGCCGTCAGCATGATGCTGGCCATTCTGTTCATTGCTGCAGCTAATGCAGAACCAGCGCCTGCAGAAACTTGCATCGACAACACCGACAATGTTGGTCTTGCCACTGACTGCATCTGCTCGAAGAATTGTGCTTGCGCAGGAAAGTGCATCTTAAAAGGCGGTGATGGTGACAAAATCCAGAAGTGCTTTGTCGAATGCGTGCTGAAAAACGACTGCAACTGCAATGCTAAGGGCCACAGTGCCGCAGCCCCTAAGTAAGGTGACTCCTGACTGGAGCTTCTTCAGCCATGCATGCTATGAGGTTTGCGTCCACAAGTCCACAGTCAACTTTTGAGTAAATTTTTCATCGTGTCTAGTAACGTTTTCTACTAAATAAACCTCTTATACCTGCGTTCTTGGCATGTGTTTTTTGCTTCGAGCGTATGTATGTTGAGAATTGGTTTCCCGGTTATATATGATGGCAGTCATGTATAAGATGAATGCTACATGTATTGCTTGAAAATAAATCTGTATGTGTATTTGTCTGTTTCGTCATTTGGGTCATTGTAAAAATAAGTTGTACGCTGGCGCATGACAACAAGTGTATACGGTTACTATAATAATATTAATGATATGATATCTTGTTGAAACTGATGTCACTGCAGCTTCTATATATTGGTTCTCGATCTATCTTCTCTGGTGTACTAGTGCACTAAATCATCCATATTAGAGCCTGTATTGTGAGGTGGGTGGTGAGTTGTGCACCGCTTCAAAGATTCTCTTGTTTCTTAGCTCTACTTTGCAGAATGTTTAGAATTATGAATATTTATGGCGGCAACTTCTGAAAAATATCATAACAATGGTTGCATTCATAGGTGGCTCGATTCCTGTATGAGATATGAATCATGTAATGGCAGGACTAGTGAATCACGCCGCCTCTTGTTGTTAGTCATCCACGTATTTTAGATATGGATCATGTAAAAGAAAACCATCCACGTATTTTAGAAATACATTTGGACATCATCTATTAAACCATTAATTATCTGATTTGCTTATTTTGATTCTGGAAAGATATCAAGGATGATTTGAAAGAACAATTTGATGCCTTCTAGGCAAGTTAGACATCGAAAGTCTTGCCCATGTGATCATATCATGGACTCCTGAAATACATGATACTGGAAAATTCAAAAGCATAGGCTCGTATATTTTCTTAATGTTACTCTAAAATATAGACAACTTTTAGCAAAGACCCATCGTGCGACTTCATACAGTAAATACAAATCATGCGACACCACGGGGGAACCTCCAGGCGGCCATGTGCATCCGCGCAACCCCCAACTTGCTCAATCTGGCTGCAAGAACCATATACCACTGCATAACCGAGCCCAGATCCACGCACGATGTCCACTCTCGAAGCCCACACGAACCTGGACCTCAGCGCCCGCAGCTAGTGAAGCATCGCAGCTATCTGTCTCTGTTGCCACCACAGAGTCTCACCGCGACAGCATAATACCCCATAGAGCCATACAAGACTGGATCCACCAAAGCTAGGACTTCCGTTTGCAAACCCCGACCATTTAGCCTCCATGGCTGGCTCACCATAGAGAGATCCGTGGTTGGCCATCATGTCGAGCGTGCCAAGATGTCTACAGGCCGGCCATGAAATTGTGTCCGTGCGAGATGGTACGGTCCGCCACTGGTGACCACCGCACGGTCTTTGTCTGGTGGCAACGACGGGTAGTGGGGGGAGGGTGGAGGTAGCGCTAGGGCGCGTGAGAAATGTGTTGAAGTATTCAATGCCCAAAACCATTGAAAATGTTTTAGAAGCGGTGATAATTGAGTGGAGTTACTTGTGTATTTTGTTTACGTTCAATATAAATTATATGCTTAACAAGAGCATGATAATAAAATACCAATGTTTCTTCTACCAAGCAGACATATTGGAATGAAATTGAGCAAGCACCACTAGCACAAAAACTCTATTATCAGGGAGTATTCACCGCTCCATATTAATTACTTTTCTGTAAAAGGATGGAGAGGAATTGGCATAATGTGCTGGATGTATTATTGAGCCTCGAGGGTGAGTACATATTGAGTACATGACTTGGAGCGAAAGACGCCTCCTAGAGGTAAGATGGTAATAATTCAATCTAGTTCTGGGCAATCTTTACTAGCTACCAAATATATCTCTAACATACCCCTGCAGTCGTAGCGGCAGCGTTGCGAACAATAGGAGCGTAGCAAACAGTCAGACTGGAGAGAATAGCAGCCGACGGGCAATCTTTCCATTTTTGAACTGTCATTCTCACACATCGTTGCCACACCACATGCACGCAGACTCACCAGCTTGTTTGGGTTCAAGAGACAAGTGTCATCACATGATGAGGCTGGCGTGTATCATGCTATTTCTTATTGTGTAGTCTGGATTTGTAATATACAAAAGGACAATAAATACGAATATTATGCAATTAATCATTGGGATGGACCATGAAATCAAGGGCCGGAGTTAATTTCTACAACTCCAAGAGAGATATTGTCGTGCGTCACGCCTTCTCTTGTTTTGTAGTACAATATTCCTGCCAAGAAAAGTATGATACATGTTGTCGCTATGTTAGAAAACAACAAAATAGAAAGATAATGTGACAATGATTGATACATGTACCACACATGGTAGTCAGGGCGCCAGCGGCAGGTGACCGCGCAAGACCCATCGTTCTTGACAAAGACGATGAGGAAGAAAAGAGGATGCCTACGCCCCC
>LR738715.1:873286958-873304024 GCA_902687465.1 Secale cereale | reverse complement strand
CGGTCGCCACTCGACGCGACTCCATGGTTGCCGCAAGTAGATAAGGAAGTTTGTACCCCCAATCCCCACCCCCCATGTAATCGAAAAATAACCTATGAACCCTAGAAGTCGTTGGTGCAGAATCGATGGATGCCAATCCTCCACCCCAATGTGTTCAAGCCCCTCCCTAACTCTCCAATCGCGTGCTCAAATCTAATCAAGCCCGAGTCAAAAACAGTAAATCTACGGAAAGGACGAGGACTTACCGCCATGGCTGATGTGCTCCGGTGGAGATCTGTAGTCGCTCCGGTGGTAGCCGCCGGCTTCAATCGTCCTATTGTCGCTCCAGTAGTCGCCGCCGCCGGTGTGAGTGGGTAAGAGGGGAGAGAGCCGCGAGGAAAGGAGGTGAGGGTAATTTATGACAACACATTTAGAAATAATGCGATGTCTTGGGACCGCACCCACACATGCAACCACCCAAGCCCACGTGCCTAGGATTGCACCGCGCAGGCCTGGCCCCACCAAAACGACGGATTTGAGCGTTCCTCTGGATGCAGGCCAAGGGGTGCTTTAATGTTCGTGCTATGCAGGCCCAACAGTGAATCCATCTGGCTATAGCAACCATCCTCTCGAACATTAGCACGATGTCGACCTCGACAGCCCACATAAAGGTGATACTCAGCACCCACAGCCAGTGAAAGCCTGACAACTGTCGGGCTCTTCAACCACCGGCATAGAGTCTTACCGCCGCAACATATATAATACACTACGGATCCATAAAAGACCAGATCCGCCATCGCCAGGACTTCCTATCACACTACTTCAGGAATGCCTAGTAGTGGCGGGCGCCAAATGGGCGGCAGTGGCGAGCCAGGCTCCCAGGGGCACCCGCCACTAACATTCTGCCACTGCTATGGTGCCATCAGTGGCGGCAGGCGCATGCCACTGTTAGTCTACCAGTGGCGGGCGGTGCTATTTGCCCGCCATTGGTTTTATGTTATTATTTGTGGCGGGTTGTACCTGTCATCCACCATAGCTACGTCTCTGGAGCCATTTCAGCACCGGATTCTCGTTACAGTATACAAATAACCACATTACAACATACAACTTATGTAAGCGACTGTACACATTACATTTAACATAGCAATAATCTAAAATTCATACAAATAGATATACGCAATGGTGTAAAAAAATTCATGTCGCATCATTACTACGAACACATATATACAAGACCTCATGATAACAACAATACTATAATGACAGTGAGCTGGATAAAGATAATCAAATTCTTTACTTGTCCACTTGTCCTCACGGTCTTGCATACTTTATAGTTGATTTTCTCTTTGCGGATGTGATTGACATAATGATCCTCAACTTCCCTGCGGATGTAGTTAGCATAATGATCCTCGGCTTCTTTTTTTTAGTCTTATATCCTTTGTAACGGTTGTTTTTGTAACTGTACACTTGCTCCTTGCATATTCCCATGAATCATAAATTTTAGGATTCCTCCCGCTGTACACGACATACCAGTTTCACTTCATCTACGTAAATAAATAAAGAAGCCAACAAGTCAATCTTATAGTTATCCAATCACATAGAGCAAAGTCACATCGTAATCTTCATAGCATTATAGACGATACAAATCACCATGTTGCACAATTCATTAATAGTTTGAAAGCAAGAATTTAGCTCCATCATTCGCAAAATAATCTTTATAGAATTATAGACGATACAAATCACCATGTTGCACAGTTCATTAGTAGTTTGAAAGCAAAACTTTAGCTCCATCATTCACATCGATCATATAGATCACATGAAAGCAGTGCACTAGTTGTTCAGCTCCATTATGAGCTGTCCTCGCCTTCTGTCATCTTCATGATCTCTCCTTAGGTGGTCCTCTCAGCTTCGACAGTTGCTTGCGCACTCTCCACAGCTACTTGCGCACTCTCAGCAGTTTCCTAGAGCTCTCGGAATATGCATGAGCACTCTCAGAATATGATTGAGCGCTCTCGGTGGCTGCTCGAGCACTCTCGAAATAGGCGAGCATGATCTCGGTGTACTGAGCCACCATCGTGACGATGTCTACGGCAGTAGGAATCCCGTCTACGGGTGTAGGAGTCCTAACGAGGCGTCTTGGATTCTTCATCTAAATCGCATTAAACAGTTTGTCATTTAGATATAACATTTAGAAAAGAAAAAATAGCATGGCCTATGATAGAATTTGGACATATTGAGTGCCAGAAATTAAGTGAAACGGAACTTAATTCACGCTTCGCAAAGAAATTGGCACTCACTATGAATACACCTGGATCCATATGTAGTACTTTTGGTATAACACACACAATCAATTTTGAGACATTCACTTATGAAGATTCAATGATTCATCATACAACAAATTTTAGCTACACTAACAAAATTTTGTATTAGATTTTTATCCATATGTTGTACATTTTATAACTACACTAATAAAAAGAGAGGGAAGCCCATACCACAAGTAACCATTGACAGATAAGAGGGAGGTGTGCTTACGGGGCCAGAGTCGGAAGTGCATGTACGAGTCGGAGGTCCATGGCGGAGGCTTCGGCGGACGGCGAGTTCGACAGAGACGGAGACGACGTTGGATGCGGAGGAAGGCACGGGCGACGGTCATAAGAAAGTAGTTCGAGGTAGCATTGCATGGCGACGCCGAGGAACTTCGAGGCGGGGATGGACGGCACGGACGATGGGGAAGATTGGCTCCTTGACGCCATTTGAGGCAGCGGACCCTGACCTCGCCGGTGGCGACGGACGACGCCACGACGTTTGCGGCAGCGAGAGAGGAGGGGAGAAAGGGTTTGGGTGTAGAATAAGATTCAAGTGGAGCACGGGGTAGGTAATGCGTCGTCGAGCAGTGACGGGCGAGAGGAGTTGTCCGTGACCCAAGTATAAGCGTGGGAGGTGGCAACGTGATGAAATATAGCTGTGGCGGGCGACTGTTAATACCCGCCACCCATGGTCTGAAAATATTTGAAAATGGCTGGCGGGTGACAAAAGTTGCCCGTCACATATGTGCAAGTGAACTGTGGCGGGCGCCGAACTTCACCCGCCACAGTAGCTTGCCAGTCGGGAAGAAGTTAGCAAATGCACAGTTGTGGCGGGTAATCTCCGTCGCCCGCCACAACTACCCGCAGTTGCAAGCGTGTTTTAGAACTCGTCACTGTTTTCTTTGAAAATTAGCAATGGCAGGTGCCACGCCCCGCACGCCACTATTTGAGGTTCACCTATAAGCCCTTTCCCAGTAGTGTCACCACCTTGCCCCACCACAACTCACATGGACGAAAATTGGGCCCACCACATCGGGATTCCAACAAGTCCACCAACCACCAGGAGCCAAGCACCCAGCCCCAACCACCGAGCCTCAATGTCTACCTCACCGCGGTGAGATCCATGGCCAGCAACCACACTGAGTGTGCCGAGCCATTCAGGGCCTAGCCATGGTAGTATGTCCACATGAGACAGTCGCTTTTTTGGCGACCATCGCGCGGGGTTTGCTCAAAGGCGAGGGGTAATGGATGGAGGGTGGCGGCGACACTAGGGCTCGCAAGCAACGTACTGAACTATTCAATACCCAAAACCAATTAAATGTGTATAAGCCATGCTAATTGAATTGAGTTATTTGTTTCTATTGCTTACATTTAGCATAAAGCATATGCTTACCACGAGCATGATAAGAAAATACCAATGTTTCAGCTACCAAGGGGCCATACAGGAACAAAATTAAACGAGCACCCATACAACAAAAACTTTTATCAGGGAGTTTTAAAAGCCCCATATTAATTACTTTTCAAACTGTGATTCACAAACATGCTTGTCACCCAAAATCGATCAATGAATATTGGCCACCATATTTGGATTCATGAAGCGTAATCGCCGACGATAGGACTACCACGCAATATTCTAGCTGGAGAGCATTATACATGACCACCACACGCGCATGCATGATGCACGTCTCCAGCCAACACCAGAAGCACCCCGATTCTATGATGATGCCCTCCATATTTTCCTATGGCCATCTTAAAACCCTATATGAGACAAGTATCATCAAATTATGGGGCTGGCGTGTATCGCACTATCTCTTGTTGTGTAGTATGGAGTATATAGTACAACAAATATAAAGATTTTGGAATTATTGGAGTGGACTAGGAAGTGAAGGGCCAAAGATAATTACGTACTACAAGTTCAAAAGCGATAGTGTCGTGCATCACACCTTCCCTTGTTTTGTAGTATAATATTCCTGACAGCTAAAAGTATGAAATATATAGTGGCTGTGTGAGAAAACAGGAAAAATGTGAAGATACAGTTACAATGGTGGATACATGTAGCACCCTCCATGCAATATTGATCATCAGAGTATTATAGTTCAGCAAAATAATAGTCATGTGTGTGAACTGAAGTATGTGTACAATATTTCTATAAACAAACATAACTACCAGTGATATGTGAAAAAACTGCAATCTTTCAAATTTTGTCTGTCGTTAGCATAGCCTCTCTTTTTCTCGGTCGACTTTTATATTCTTGTTGCCCAAAATGTACATGCATATTGTGAGCCCACTAAATACATGTAAATATAATACAATTTTCAAAGTTCTATTTTTTCATTATCCTTTTGTTATATAAGTACAAGACCGAAACTGCAAGAAATAGTGTCTGGAATCATATGCTCCTAAAAGTTTCAACAATTCTTAAGGTTGAGAAATTGTGTATTAGTGTAGTTCCAAAGAGATGTTATTTCTTCCATGCCCACATGATACAAAATATTGGGTAAAAGACTTACTCATCATAATGCAAAATTATGAGTGACTCGTAGTAATTTGGAAGTGCCCAAACTCAGGTAAGATGCTAACAAGATACTACACCCGTCCTGGTTTACTAGTGCTCAGCGTTTGACAACATATTTGACTAGCAAAATTTAAATGCATGTCATAAAAAATTATGCCGTTGGATTCATATTTGAATGTAGTTTTCAGTTATATTATTTTTGCTACGTATACGCTACATTTTATTAGCTAAAATTATGGCCAAATTAAGACCCAAAATATGAGGGGAACTAGTGAACCAGGACGGAGGTAGTAGATCTTCACAATCTTGTATCATAAACCCTTTGTTGGAAGCATTCGGTGATTTATAACATGAAATGGTGGGACCGCCAAATTAGTAGTTCCCAACTGGATTAGGGGTACTCATTCATGACGTGGCTACTTTCACTTCCCGATATTTAGAGCAATTTACACCAAACATCAAACCAAAGTGTATCGTTACAATAACCACGTGTATATATGTGGCTCCCTATATAGTACATGGGATCATCAAATTTTGTGACTGCCGTGTTTCACGTGATCTTTTGTTTGTAGTCTTGATTGATAATGTACATATTGAAAGCAAATATGAAGGTTGTGGAATCATATGGGATGGACCATGAATGATTGGCTGAAGATAATTACTTCAGGTTCAGGAGAGAAGGGGTCGTGCATCACGCATTCCCTTGTTTTCTAGCAGAATGAGTGAGACAAAAAAAGACACCATATGACCTAAGTGGTGGCTACGTGAGAACACAACATAATTAGAAGATAGTGCGACAATGATATATATGTGGCCCCTGAGAGAGATTGATCATGAGAGTATTACGGATTTGAGATGAAGTACATCTATGAAAGTACTAGTTACCAAATATAACTATTTGTGGTTTGTGAAAAGAAATCTGCTGTCTTTCAAATGCCTACCACCCCTAGCCTAGAGCATTTTTGGCGACGAAAGTACATACATATTTCACCCCTAACGTATACATATAGGATAACTGAATTTTAAAATTTATAAATATTAATTTTCTTGTCTTCATATCATATATTTAAAATTTATATGGGCTTGGCTGTTTTCAAAAATTATTAAGGTTGTTGAATTATTCTCTCTCTCTCTCTCTGTCACCTACAGGAATATACATGTCCACCAAGCTCCAGAATCATGCTGTCCTCCAAGTCTTCTTTAGCTGTTGCTCTAATCCTTGTGGTCACCCTGACAGATGTGCTACAGTTGGTATCTTCTTCACATGGCCTCGTTGGGGTACCCACGCTGGAGGGTTGACTCCTGCTGATGATGAAGAGGTTCCATGGCTGGATGGCCAAGAACGATAAGTCGTACATGGGAGTCGAGGAGAAAGTGTTGTGTTGTCCTCCTGGTCTTTGCTAGCTCTAGTTCTACCCACCTCCCCCCTTCTGTTTGCTCTACCCAGTGAAGAAAAATAGCGCGCTGTAGTGTCACTAATAACACGCCATAGTGTTTTAAATTAGGTCTCACAAAATAATTCGATTTACAATATCTCATTATTAGCATGCTATAGTGCGATATAGCACGCTAACACCATATTTTAAAGGCCACACTATTTTGTCATCGCTATTATTTCCATTGGTTCTACCCCTTGTGACCAGCATGCACCATGTGCTATCGTTTGTCTGTTCTACATGTGCCCTCCAATGATGGGTCATTGGAGTATCATCCACAGTCAATGGAGAGGTTACATGGCTGGATGGCATATATAATCCATTATGTGCATTGGTCGGACGTGGCAGCAATGACACTGGATAAGAAGTCAACAAATAGTTTATTGACTAAAACCATCATAATGAATTGAAAAATATAGTGTCGGCAGCATCATTCACTAGCTATTTAATTTGGAGTTAATTTTTATTTTGTAGTAGGACTAAGCGCATGCACACACGTCAACATTAATTTTTATTAGTATATATTTTGGAATAGATATCCATTTCTTCCAGGGGAATACACAATAAAATCCCAGGTGCAAGACATATATATCACAACGCACGGCGGTCTCAAGGATAGTGATAGAAGGCTCACAGTTTCGTCAGGAGCCTAAGTAGCTAACCACGGATTGCAATGTTATTCGACGGATTTTATCCATTACATGTTCTGGAGAAACAAAGTGTGGTCCGTAATAGTGCAAGCATATGTGTTTCTTTTCGCGCGTGGTCCATCTATGTGTCGCAAGCTATCTCATGCTTTCTACTCTCTCCGTTCCTAAATATTTGTCTTTCTAGAAATTTCAACAAGTGACTACATACGAAACAAAATGAGTGAATCTACATTCTAGAATATGTCTACATACATCCGTATGTTGTAACCATTTGAAATGTCTAGAAAGACAAATATTTAGGAACGGAGGGAGTATCTTGCATGCATGGGCATATAAGTACACGACGACATGCATTGCTGGTGCAAGAGGACACCAACATGCGTGAATCACGTACTATTTCGTCACTACTAGCACGCTAACCTCCAGAGAAGAAGACGTACTAAATCATTCAAAATCATTTGCTAGCCTGATGTCTGAGCTTTCCATACATTAAGAAAATTCAATAGAATGTAGTTTAACTTATTTAAGGGAGTAACTATATATGGTCTCCTGGAAAAAATCGAGTTACATTAATATATCGGAGAAGTACGTAGTTCTTTTCTTCAAAGACTGTAATTTGTAAAACAAATTGTTTTCCTTTAAGCTCCATACATAAGAGGCATGATCATGCCAATTAATTACAGCTTCAAGTCCGAGTTGTTTTCCATTTCTTTAACATAAGTTACACGTAATAGCAGCCACGACAGTTTCGAAAGGAAACGTTCAAGTTGAATAGTGAAAAATAAACATAGTGTTTCCTTTGAAGAAGAACGGTGTTTTCTTTGAACAAGAACCTTTAAAACAGTGGAAAACTTATGGTCAAGCTTCTGTTCTCCATTCTATTTTTTTCGTTCGAACTGCAAGAGCAGTGATTGCCAATCTGTGGTATATGCTACACAAGAGTGATGGTGTGAACTCTGTGCATAAAAAAGAGACATAAGTGAATCGATTCAAAACATTACTGTTTCCGAAATGGGAAGCAAAAAGTTATCCACTAGCCATTTAAAGCGAATCCCTATTTTCTATTCTGCATTAATTATTCAATATATTGTGCCGGCTCGGTAGGGAGCGTGTGGATGTATCCATATGGTTGAGTGTATGTGCATGTATGTGAGATCTGTGTTGTGTATGTACGTGTATGTATGCATCAGTCTTTGTACAGTGTGGTTGGGAGTGAACGAAGGAACTCGGATTTTTTTTCCTCTTCTTGTCCAACTGAGCAAGCTAACTAGACTAGAGAAAGGCCGGGTATGCATGCGGTTGCTCTCTATAAATAGTAAGGACCTTGAGCAACAGATCCATCAACAGGCCACAGCTTCACAGGCCAATACACGCACCAATATAGTCTCCTTTTGAGAGCTAGCCAGCTAGCATCAATGGCTTCCCGTGCTCAGATGAAGATGGTAGCCATTAGCATGATGCTGGCCATCCTGTTCATCGCTGCAGCTAATGCAGATCCAGCACCTGAAGAAACTTGCATCGACAAGACTGACAAAGTTGATCTTGTCACTGACTGCATCTGCTCCAAGAACTGTGCTTGCGCAGGAAAGTGCATCTTAAAAGGCGGCGATGGTGAGAAAATCCAGAAGTGCTTTGTCGAATGCGTACTGAAAAACGACTGCAACTGCAATGCTAAGGGCCACAGCGCCGCAGCCCCTAAGTAAGGTGACTCCTGATTGGAGCTTCTTCAGCCATGCTATGAGGTCTGCGTCCACAAGTCCACAATCAACTTTTGAGTAAAATTTTCATTGTGTCTAGTAACGTTTTCTACTAAATAAACCTCTTATACCTGCGTTCTTGGCATGTGTTTTTTGCTTCAAGCGTATGTATGTTGAGAATTGGTTTCTCGGTCACAGCTCATATATATGCTGGCAGTCACGTATACGATGACTGCCACATATTTATGTATTTCGATATGTATGTGTATTTGTCTGTTTCGTCATTTGGGTCATTGTAAAAATAAGTTGGACGCTGGCGCATGACAACAAGTGTATCGGGCTACTGTAATATTATTAATGATATGGTATCTTGTTGAAACTGATGTCACTGCAGCTTCTATATATTGGTTCTCGATCTATCTTCTCTGGTGTAATAGTGCACCAAATCATCCATATTATTGCCTGTATTGTGAGGTGGGTGGTGAGTTGTGCACCGCTTCAAAGATTCTCTTCCTTCTTAGCTCTACTTTGCAGAATGTTCAGAATTATGAATATTTATCGCGGCAACTTCTGAAAAATATCATAACATTGGTTGCATTTATTGGTGGCTCGATTCCTATATGAGATATGGGTCATGTAATGGCAGGATTAGTGAATCACGCCGCCTCTTGTTGTTATATTAGTCATCAACGTATTTTAGATATGGATCATGTCAAAGCAAACCATCCACGTATTTTAGATATGGATTAGTGGCTGCATGCATCGTCCGGATGCAGAGGCCGGGGGTCTTCCTCCTTTAAAAAAAATTAAAAATACGTTTGGACATCATCTATTATTATACCATTAATAATCTGATTTGCTTATTTAGATTCTAGAAAGATATCAAGGATGATTTGAAAGAGCAATTTGATGCCTTCTAGGAAAGTTAGACATTGAAATTCTTACCCATGGTATCATATCATGCCTTGTAAGCCATTTCCCAGTAATGTCACCACCTTGCCCCACCACAACTCACATGGACGAAAATTGGGCCCACCACAACGGGCCTCCAACAAGTCCACCGACCACCTGGACCCAAGCACCCAGCCCCAACCACCGAGGCTCAATGGCTACCTAACCGCGGTGAGATCCATGGCCAACCACCACACCGAATGTGCCAAGACGTTCAGGGCCTAGCCATGACATTGTGTCTACACGAGGTAGTCGCTTTGATGGCGACCATCGCGCGGGGTTTGCTCAACGGCGAGGGGTAGTGGAGGGAGGGTGGCGGCGAAGCTATGGCTCGTGAGCAACATGCTGAACTATTCAATGCCCAAAACCAATGAAATGTGTATAAGCAATGCTAATTGAACTGAGTTACTTGTTTCGTTTGCTTACATTTAGCATAAAGCATATGCTTACCACGAGCATGATCAGAAAATACCAAGGGGGCATACAGGAACAAAATTAAACAAGCATACATACAACAAAAACTATTATCAGGGAGTTTTAAAAGCCCCATACTAATTACTTTTCAAACTGTGATACAGACATGCTTGTAATGCAAAATCGATCAATGAATATTGGCCACCATATTTGGATTAATGAAGCGTGATCGCTAACGACGGGACCCCCACGCAATATTCTATCTGGAGAGCATGATACATGACCACCACACGCGCATGCATGCATGATGCACGTCTCCAGCCAGCACCAGAAGCACCCCGAATTATGGGGCTGGCGTGTATCACACTATCTCTTGTTGTGTAGTATGGAGTATATAGTACAACAAATATGAAGATTTTGGAATCATTGGAGTGGACCAGGAAGTGAAGGGCCAAAGATAATTACTACAAGTTCAAAAGCGATAGTGTTGTGCATCACGCATTCCCTTGTTTTGTAGTGCAATATTCCTGACAACTAAAAGTATGAAATATGTTGTGGCTATGTGAGAAAACAACAAAATGTGAAGATACAGTGACAATGGTGGATACATGAAGCACTCTCCATGAAATATTGATCATCCGAGTTTTATAGTTCAGAAAAATAATAGTCACATGTGAGAACTGAAATGTGTGTACAATATTTCAATAAACAAACATAACTACTGGTGATATGTGAAAAAAATGCAATCTTTCAAATTTTGTCTGCCGTTAGCATAGCCTCTCTTTTTCTCGGTCGACATTTATATTCTTGTTGCCCAAAATGTACATGCATATTTTGATCCCATAAAATACATGTAAAGATAATACAATTTTCAAAGTTCTAATTTTTTTTTATCCTTTTGTTATGTAAGTACAAGACCAAAACTACAAGAAATAGTGTATGAATTCATATGCTCCTAAAAGTTTAAACAATTCTTAAGGTTGAGAAATTGTGTATTAGTGTAGTTCCAAAGAGATGTCATTTCTTCCATGCCCACATGATACAAAATATTGGGTAAAAGACCTACTTATCATAATCCAAAATTATGTGTGACTCGTTGTAATTTGGAAGTGCCCATACTCAAGTAAGATGCTAACAAGATACTACATCCGTCCTAGTTTACTAGTCCTCAGCGTTTGACAACATATTTGACTAGCAAAATTTAAATGCATGTCATAAAATTTTTTGCAGTTGGATTCATATTTGAATGTAGTTTTCAGTTATATTATTTTTGCTACGTATAAGCTACATTTTATTATTTAAAATTATATGGTCAAATTAAGACCCAAAATATGAGGGGAACTAGTAAATCTGGACGGAGGTAGTAGATCTTCACAATCTTGTATCGTATACCCTTTGTTGGTAGCAATCGATGATTTATAACATGAAATGGTGGGACTGCCAAATTAGCAGTTCCCAACTGGATTAGGGGTACTCATTCATGGCGTGACTACTTTCACTTCCCAATATTTAGAGCAATTTACACCAAACATCAAACAAAAGTATATCGTTACAATAACAACATGTATGCGGCTCCCTATATATAAGACATGGGATCATCAAATTTTGTGACCGTCAAGTTTCATGTGATCTTTTGTTTGTAGTCTTGATTGATAATGTACACATGAGAAGCAAATATGAAGGTTGTGGAATCATATGGGATGGACCATGAATGATTGGCTGAAGATAATTACTTCAGGTTCACGAGAGAAGGGGTCATGCATCACGCCTTCCTTTGTTTTGTAGCAGAACGCCATATGACCTAAGTGGTGGCTACGTGAGAACACAACAAAATTAGAAGATAGTGCGACAATGATATATATGTGGCCCCTGAGAGAGATTGATCACGAGAGTATTAGGAATTTGAGATGAAGTATATTTATAAAAATACCTGTTAACAAATATAACTATTTGTGATTTGTGAAAATAAATCTGATGTCTTTCAAATGCCGTCCACCGCTAGCCTAGAGCATTTTTTTGCGACGAAAGTACATACATATTTCAACCCTAACATAAACATATAAAGATAACTGAATTTTAAAAATGTATAAATATTAATTTTCTTGTCTACATATCATATACTTAAATTTTATATGGACCTGGCCGTTTTCAACAATTATTTAAGGTTGTTGAATTATTTACTCTCTCTCCCTCCCTCTCTCTCTCTCTCTATTTAACCTGCAGGATATGCACGTCCAGCAAGCACCAGAACCACCTCTATCCAGCCATGCTGTCCTCCACGTCTTCTTTAGCTTTTGCTCTACTCCTTGTGGTCACCCTGACAGGCGTGTTACCGTTGGTGTCCTGTTCACGTGACCTCGTCGGGGTAGCCACTGATAGAGCGCTGGAGGACCCTCTGCTGATGATGGAGAAGTTCCATGGCTGGATGGCCAAGCACGGCAAGTCATACACGGGCGTCGAGGAGAAACTGCGGCGGTTTGACATATACCGCAGGAACGTAGAGTTCATCGAGGCGGCGAACCGAGACGGCAGGCTCACGTACACCCTCGGCGCGAACCAGTTCGCCGACCTCACCCACGAGGAGTTCCTGGCCAGGCACACCAATCGCCGTGTGGTGCCTTCGGAGAAGATGGTGATTACAACTCGTGCTGGCGATGTTGTTGAGGACGGCAGTTGTCGGCCGGCGTCAAATGCTGTGCCTGATAGCATCGATTGGGTGAAGCAACACAAAGTCACCCAAGTCAAAAGTCAAGGACAAAAATGCGGTTAGTATATAATGCATTTGATGTTTGGATTCGTCTATCTTTTGTCTGCTATTTTCAGTTACTATCGGTGGCTGGTCTGTCGAGTGTCCTACCTAGAGTTCCTTTTGGTTTTCTTTTTCTTTTTCTTTTCCTGACGTAGTTTTGTTTAACACGCAGACGCTCATACATATACACGCATATACTGACTCCTAAGACGCATGCACGTATACCTCTACCACTATGAGCACCTCAGAGAGAGTGAGTTGACACATCATTTTCAATTTGATGAAGTCGCCATAGACACCTTTGATGTCAACGGGAACGTCTCCTCCCATTAAACACACATCACCAGAAGGTCTGGAATAAATCCAGCAAAAAGCGAGCATCATTTACATGTCTAGGACTTAAATCCTGATGGGTTGGGGATACCACTATTCTCATAAACCATCCAACCACAAATTGTTCCGATTTTCTTCGTGTAGTTTCCTTTTTTTATATATAAAAAGAGCGCTATCTTCGATTTATTAAAGAGAGCACCATCGTTGTTTGTTTATGCATATTTCTTTGAACAAAATTTACTTTGTAACTAAGAATAGTTTCTATTTTTCAACATAAACAGAGCGTCCTCTCCAATTTTATTAATGAAACAAAATGTCAAAATGTCAAGACATTTTTTTTGTTAATAAAATCAACGATGGTTAGGCTGGTCGTAATGAGAGTATCATAGCTACTATCATGCATGCCAACTAGGAAATTTTGACGAGGTGGCATAAAATTAAATGAAGAAAGAGAGCGTTGAGTATCATATCATGATACTGTATCATAATAAATGATATGCTAGTATGTGTCATGCATGGCAATAAATATAGTACTACATGATACTAATGTATGATACTGTGCATTAGGGAGGTGGTATCATACACTAGTATCATATGCATGATACTAGTATATGATACTCCCCATTACAACTAGCCTTACAGACTAAATTGTTAGTTACAAACATAAATATGCATAAACAATCAATGATGGTGCTTTAAATTATTGTTAGTTACACACTTAATTTTGTTCAAAGAAATATGCATAAACATCCAACGATGGTGTTTTAAATTGATATTATATTTTCACTAATCAAATGTATGTGAGTATTAACTCGTATAATACCAAATGGTTTTAACAATAATGAGATATAACAAGTGGTTACCATAACACATCAGATTTGCATGGTGCGCAGCTTTCTTAGTTTCAAACACTTAAACATTCCCATAGGTAGATGTTTTCCCCATGTTTGATTGAAAATATATACTGCTGCTACTCTCTCTCTCTCTCTCTCTCTCTCTCTCTCTCTCTCTCTCAACAGGCTTTCGCCCCGCTTTATATATAAAGCACCGAACCAAGTACACGGCCGAACGATACAAGATGGTGAGGTAACCCTCAAACAATACCGATCCCAAGATCATGTATGCACGCAGAGCATGAGTACTACGCTACCGAAAGAAAATATTGGGAAAACCAAGTACAAAGTCACACACAACCCTAAACACCTAAGCTCTATGGCAACTCCCACTGGAGGGAAAACGGTGCAAAGCGTTGCCGCTGCCGCGTCCAAAGGGACTAAGGTCTTCACCCGAAACCCTGGCACGAAGAGGAGCACCACGACGACGTCTTCAGGAAGATAGCGACGCCCGCGAGCGTCGCCGTCGTCGACGACAAGCGCAGAGCTTTCGCTCGGTCACTCCCTCGTGCCACACGAGGTCTTCAGGACAGGCATAACGAGCTTAGCTCCCCAGGTCAGGAACGGGGCAACGCCACTGCCAATGATAGGGAGAGCACCCAGGCCAACCAACCCTGCAGACCTATCGCCCACACGACCCAGATGTGAGCCACCACCATCGACATGGTGCCCGCCGGAGAGCCAACCATGCGGACCGCCATCCAGAGCCGCCGCTCTGGCATCCATGTCTAAGCCACCACCATCCGTCCACGTCACGAAGCACCAACCTTGGAAGGTGGAAAGAAAGGGATCTCCTTTCATTCCTAGCCCGGCATCAGTCACGGGACCTAGGTCGAAGCCCTCACAGTAGGGGGCCTCCACGCCTGTGTCCCCAGCCAATCCCAATGGACCGGGAGGCGACACGATCCCATGACTACTGACGGCCGCCGCTGAGCCCGCTCGCGCGACACTTCAACCATGGTCATTGGCTATGATCTGACCGACAGAATAGCGAAGACCCGACCACCACCACCGACCACATGCCCGCGAGGAGTGCACAAGCACCACCCGCAGGCACACCCCGGGCCAAGCCTGACCTCTCCTTCCCGAAGCACATGCTTCACTCTACCCCGGGCCCAGATCTGGCCCGCCCGAGCACAAACCCTAAATCTGCACCTGCCGCCGGTACACATCTAGGAGAAGGAGGTCTCCACCGCCACCCCGCGCCACAAGCACCATCGCAACAGCGACATCGCTGCACACCTCGAGGCGCGCCCCGTCAAAATTTACTTTGTAACTAAGAATAGTTTCTATTTTTCAACATAAATAGAGCGTCCTCTCCAATTTTATTAATGAAACAAAATGTCAAAATGTCAAGACATTTTGTTTTGTTAATAAAATCAACGATGGTTAGGCTGGTCGTAATGAGAGTATTATAGATAGTATCATGCATGCCAACTAGGAAATTTTGACGAGGTGGCATAAAATTAAATGAAGAAAGAGAGCGTTGAGTATCATATCATGATACTGTATCATAATAAATGCTATGCTAGTATGTGTCATGCATGGCAATAAATATAGTACTACATGATACTAATGTATGATACTGTGCATTAGGGAGGTGGTATCATACACTAGTATCATATGCATGATACTAGTATATGATACTCCCCATTACAACTAGCCTTACAGACTAAATTGTTAGTTACAAACATAAATATGCATAAACAATCAATGATGGTGCTTTAAATTATTGTTAGTTACACACTTAATTTTGTTCAAAGAAATATGCATAAACATCCAACGATGGTGTTTTAAATTGATATTATATTTTCACTAATCAAATGTATGTGAGTATTAACTCGTATAATACCAAATGGTTTTAACAATAATGAGATATAATAAGTGGTTACCATAACACATCAGATTTGCATGGTGCGCAGCTTTCTTAGTTTCAAACACTTGAAGATTCCCCTAGGTAGATGTTTTCCCCATGTTTGATTGAAAATATATACTGCTGCTACTCTCTCTCTCTCTCTCTCTCTCTCTCTCTCTCTCTCAACAGGCTTTCGCCCCGCTTTATATATAAAGCACCGAACCAAGTACACGGCCGAACGATACAAGATGGTGAGGTAACCCTCAAACAATACCGATCCCAAGATCATGTATGCACGCAGAGCATGAGTACTACGCTACCGAAAGAAAATATTGGTAAAACCAAGTACAAAGTCACACACAACCCTAAACACCTAAGCTCTACGGCAACTCCCACTGGAGGGAAAACGGTGCAAAGCGTTGCCGCTGCCGAGTCCAAAGGGACTAAGGTCTTCACCCGAAACCCTGGCACGAAGAGGAGCACCACGACGACGTCTTCAGGAAGATAGCGACGCCCGCGAGCGTCGCCGTCGTCGACGACAAGCGCAGAGCTTTCGCTCGGTCACTCCCTCGTGCCACACGAGGTCTTCAGGACAGGCATAACGAGCTTAGCTCCCCAGGTCAGGAACGGGGCAACGCCACTGCCAATGATAGGGAGAGCACCCAGGCCAACCAACGCTGCACACCTATCGCCCACACGACCCAGATGTGAGCCACCACCATCGACATGGTGCCCGCCGGAGAGCCAACCATGCGGACCACCATCCAGAGCCGCCGCTCTGGCATCCATGTCTAAGCCACCACCATCCGTCCACGTCACGAAGCACCAACCTTGGAAGGTGGAAAGAAAGGGATCTCCTTTCATTCCTAGCCCGGCATCAGTCACGGGACCTAGGTCGAAGCCCTCACAGTAGGGGGCCTCCACGCCTGTGTCCCCAGCCAATCCCAATGGACCGGGAGGCGACACGATCCCATGACTACTGACGGCCGCCGCTGAGCCCGCTCGCGCGACACTTCAACCATGGTCATTGGCTCTGATCTGACCGATAGAATAGCGAAGACCCGACCACCATCACCGACCACCATGCCCGCGAGGAGTGCACAAGCACCACCCGCAGGCACACCCCGGGCCAAGCCTGACCTCTCCTTCCCGAAGCACATGCTTCACTCTACCCCGGGCCCAGATCTGGCCCGCCCGAGCACAAACCCTAAATCTGCACCTGCCGCCGGTACACATCTAGGAGAAGGAGGTCTCCACCGCCACCCCGCGCCACAAGCACCATCGCAACAGC
>LR738715.1:873276396-873286948 GCA_902687465.1 Secale cereale | reverse complement strand
GCGAGCAGCAGCCAAAGCCACGTAGGCCCTCGCCTCATGTTGGCCAGGGCAGCCGCCGTGGCCAGGTGCGCTCCCCCCCCCAACATGCGGCCTCGGGCCCGCTCCGCGAGCAGCCGCCGCCGCGTGGATCTGGCCCGCCATCCCCGCCGCCGCGGCTTCCACTGCACGCCCCGCCACTCACCGTGCCGCCAAGAACTCGCAGGAGCATCGGAACCCACCACGGCCCCATGCGCAGACGCGCCGCGCCCATGATATAGGAGCCGCCCCGCGCCAGCCCTGGCCACCATGGGAACACGAGGGCCCCGCCGCAACCGACAACGGTCGGGCTTTGCACGGCCGTGCCCCGAAGCGGCGGCGAGCGAGGCTGGAGAGAGAGGGGAGAGGCTAGCGACGCTGGATCTGGGATCCCCTGGTCGCCGCGCGGGGGCGACATGGGAGGGGGTTGGTGGAGTTTTTCGGAATTCGTGTGTACTTGAAAAAAAAATTATACTACCATAAGCGTCGTACTAGATAAGCATTCAATAAATAACTGAGAATACCAGCCACCTAAGGAGAAGGCTAACTAGTGGTTACCAGACTTACTGACAGAACCAAACGTTGTCAGAACATTGATTATTAGATACTTTGAGGACTACAACGCCTCCAAAGAAATTAGAGGTTTTAAAAAAACTAATGGGTAAATATTTGAACAGAAATTGTGGCTAACTTTCAGGAATTTACGATTAAACAAGATATGACCTTAACAAACTATAAGAATTTCAGAATTTATGAACTTTCTAGAAATATAAAAATCACACAACTTTCGGAAATTACAAAGCAATTTATAAAAACTAGTATCACTATCAAAAACTTCAGAAGAAAAAAGAGAAATAGGTCCGAATTTTTGAAAAATATACATCATGGAGTATCAGAAATTCAAAAAACAATGGAACAACATAACCGTATTTTTTTCTGGCAATATAAACATTACGGATTGGCTTTAACACCCTAAGGAGTGATAACCGATGATTACCATAAAAGAGCGTATTTATGATTTATGTTGCAGGTTACTTGTTTTTAACATACTCTCTCTTACTCCCCCCCCCCCTCTTACCCCCTCTTACCCCTCTTTAGTTACTTAATTTATGTTGCAGTTGACCTCATTAATTAATTGCAAATTTTAGCATATATACTCCCTCTTACCCCTCTTTTTCACATGAGAGGTAAGAGTACATGATAGATCTGAGCCATTGATTTGATTAAAGTAGTGGCCAGATTAAGTACCTTCTTACCTCCCATGTAAAGAGGGGGTAAGAGGAGCATGTTAAAATTACTCTTAATTAATAGTCTAACTAACTCTTATCTTATTACCTCACATGTAAAAGGAGGGGGGTAAGAGGGAGCATGTTAAAATTTGTCTAGTTTTTAATATGTTAACTTTCGTAAGCCAGATATAAGTTTCCTGCCTGTTTGATTGACCTCTGTTTTAGGGGAATTGATCCATCATTTATACATGCTAGGGAGATAGTAGCTAGTGTCTGCTAATTAAACATGTGTAAGAGCAATAGGTACCTAGGAATACCAGCTGAATAATTGCCATAATCCTAGTTACATACCAAGGATCCAAATGCTCCCCTATAGTTTGAAGAATTTCATCCGAAAGTTAATGATCATGTGTGCTGGTTTGCAGGGGCTTGCTGGGCTTTCTCTGCCGTGGCCACGATCGAAAGCGCCTACGCAATCGCCAAGGGAGGCACGCCGCCGGTTCTGTCCGAGCAGGAGCTCATCGACTGCGACACATTTGACAGAGGCTGCACGAGCGGCGAGATGCACAATGCCTACTTGTGGGTCATGAGGAACGGCGGCATCGCCACCAACTCAACGTACCCCTACAAAGAGACTAAGGGCACGTGCGAGAGAAGGAAACTGCAGGAACACGCGGCCACGATCCGGGAGTACGAATTAGTCGAGCCCAACTGCGAGGAGCAGCTCATGGCAGCCGTGGCGGTGCGGCCCGTCGCCGTCGGGTTCGACTCCAACGATGAATGCTTCAGGTTCTATCAAGCTGGTTTATACGACGGCATGTGCATCAAGCACGGGGAATACGTTGGCCCGTGCTCGTCCAACGACCGCATCCACTCCTTGGCCATTGTCGGGTACGCCGGCAAGGGGGGCGACAAGGACAGGTACTGGATCGCCAAGAACTCGTGGAGCAAGGACTGGGGAAACAATGGCTACGTCTTGCTGAGGAAGGATGTTGATAAGCCGGAAGGCCTCTGCGGCCTTGCAGTTGAACCGGTATATCCTATAGCCTGATCTGATCTGACGATCGAGATCGACTGCGCTGGGCGTGCCTGCAACCTACGGAAATGGCACTCACGTATACGTACGTGGATTGCTCTGTATGCATGGATGCGCCTACTATATTTTACTACATATATATTCATCTCCCGCCAATAAAACTATATGTCCTTGTATCCATTTCTGCACCGTTATATACATATCTTGAATAAATTGGATGGATTGGTTATCCATTCTACATATGTCAAAACATGTACTTTCTTTGTCAAGTCGTGTTACTCTGTGGTCCCTATGTGTTACTCAGTCTGTTCCAAAATAAGTGTCATCATTTTAGTTTAAACTAAAGCCACAGCACTTATTTCGGAACGGGGAGAGTACTAGGATATGACAAATTCGAAAATTAATTGTACTTTCCTTTTAAAAATTATTGTATCGATATTTGTTAATTAATTTTGAAAATGCAGGTAAATTTATTGATTAGTTGATGAATTGTTTCCACAATTTCCCCCTTCTTAAACTTCCTTTTTGTGAGGATAACTTTCGATTTATTCATCAAAGTACAAAGAGCATTAGAAGTAAAAAAAATACATTCAGGTCCCTAGACGACCTACCGACGACTACTAACACTAGAGCGAGCCGAAGGCCTGCCCCCGTCTTCGCCCCTCTCTCATCGTAGCCGGGCAAACCTTGTTATAGTAGAGAGTCGGGAAGTCATCGTACTAAGGCCCTATACGACCAACTATCATAATAGTAACCGGCATTGATGAAGAAAAGTGTAGATCGGAAGGATCCAACCTGTAGACACATGAATACACCAAACCAAGAAAGGATTTGATGAGGTTACGGACCTAGGGTAGGGTCACAGGCCTGACCAAGGTACCCCACCCAAGGTCGCTACCCCAGAAGATCAAAAGACAAAACCGATGATAATAAGGACAGTCGACTGAGACGGCCCAAGAGGACATCCCACTCGACTGTACACCACGTACCAGACGACTAAACTTAACTCGATCCATCCAAGGCACTCGACCCCCGAAGGTCAAGGGTCCCTTAGGACATCAACGGTCTGGTATTCACTCCGCTGCAGTGAATGCCTTTATTACTCTTTATTGCAGATGTTATCAGTAACGCCCGCCTTTATGTACATTGAACCCTTAGTAACGTGGAGCATGGCTGGGACCTGGCACACTATATAAGCCACCCCCTCCTCCAGTACAAGGGTTCGCACCCCCTGTAACACACACACATATACATACTTCAGTCGACCGCCTCCGGACACCGAGACGTAGGGTTGTTACTTCCTCCGAGAAGGGCCTGAACTCGTAAACACCTTGTGTACAACTTCACCGTAGCTAGGGCCTTGCCTCCTCATATGTACCCCATACTCGTACTGTCAGACTTAGAACCACGACAGTTGGCGCCCACCGTGGGTCAAGGCGTCTTAGCGACTTCTGGTGAGGTTGCAAACTTTTCTCCAACCTCCTTCGTCATGGTTTCCGGCAGTGGTCTGGCGTTGGGCCGCAAGATCCGACTCGGTGCGCTCGTCTTCGTCGCCGACGACTCCGCTTGGCTCTAGGAGGCTCCTCTCGACGTTGAGGCGCTGCCCATCCGCGGGGCCGTGCACTTCCGCGCCAGCACCTGTGGCGTCCTTCTTCGGCAGTCGTCGACTCAGTAACTGCCGATTCCTACATCATCCACCATCCCCGCCGGACGTCGTCGCAAGCGATCCGGCCGCTCGCGGCTCCAGCAGTGGGTGAAACACGCAGTGGCCCGCCAGGCGGCCACCCCTCAAGTCGCGGCCATCGAGCCCGACGGTTACCTCTACGGGCTGGTCGATCCTTCGGTCGAGCTCATGGATTCAGTTTCCGAGTTCGGGAGCAGCGATCCCGCGGCGGAAGTCCTCATGGTCGACTCGCGCCGCAGCCCGCCAGGTTTCCCTCGCGGCAGCAACGGCGGCAGCGGTGGCGGCCATTCATTCGACCATGACGGGTACATTCCTCAACCCCTCACTGCCGAGCAGAGGGACGAGCTCTGCCGCCACAATGAAGACGCGCTCTTTACCCCCGTCGTGGGGGATACTCTAGAGGCTCGGGCCCTGGAGGCCACGCGCTTGGCCACCGTGGCTGAGCGCGCGCGCTTGGAGAATATCCAGCGCGCACTCGACGAACGGGCTCACTGACTGGTCCCCGAGTCCAATCCACGACTGCGGCAATCGCACCCGCGTGAGACTCAGGTGTTCCGTACGCCTGTCCAGAACCTTGAATCCATGGCTCGCATCGCATATTCTATTCAACCATCACAGTCAGAGGCTGGGAGAGGCCTTCAGCAGATCTAGGCGTTGCTTCGAACGGCTGAGGAGCAGAACGCGGATGTTTCTCAGTCGCGCAACAGGATTCACAGCAGATCGGTGGCTGCAGACACCGTTTGGTCAGCCCACAGTCTGAGATGGCCCCCGAGGCGTGAGGATCGTGGCCCACAACAAGACAGACATCTCGGTCGGAACAACGAGCAGGGTGACCGTCGACCTGGTCATCACGACCGCCGTCGAGTGCTCGCGCCTCCTCCGGGAAGCGGGTCTTTCTCGCCCAGGCGACACGAGGGCAGGCGCTTGCGCGACGACGAGCGGAGGATTCGCCCAGATCCCCGGAGGCCTGGCTTCGATGCAAGGTCGATCCTTGTGCAGGGGCTGGTCGACCGGAATAGGGCGTTCAGAGACGAGCAAGGCAGAGATCGTCCGAGTGGAAGCCGAGCATCCGTCTCTGGGCCCGAGTGTTTTAGCAGTGCCATCAGGACCGCTGAGATCCCCCCCGAACATCAGGTTGGCGGCGGCGGTAAATAAGTTCACCGGCGAGTCAAAACCGGACACCTGGCTCGATGATTACCGAGTGGTTGTGCAGATTCGAGGCGGCAACGACGACGTAGCCATGAAACACCTTCCTCTGATGCTGGGCGGTTCGGCTCGGGCGTGGCTTAATCAGTTGGCCCCTGGGAGCATTTACAGTTGGGAAGAGCTAGCCCGAGTGTTTATTCGAACTTTCTAAGGCACCTGCAAATGGCCCGAAGGTCTCGCGGAGCTGCAGCATTGCGTGCAGAAGCCGAATGAAACCTTGAGAGATTACATACAGTGATGGACCACCTTGCATCACACGGTGGAGAATGTGTCTGAGCACCAAGCAGTCTGCGCCTTCAATGAAGGCGTGAGATACCGAGAGCTGAATTTTAAGTTAGGTCGAACGGGCGATATTTCCCTGTCCCGGATGATGGAGATAGCCAGTCGGTATGCCAACGACGAAGAGGCCGATCGACTCCGCGGTGGCAAGAAACCAGTCGGACAAGATGATCAGAACTCCAATCAGAAACCCAAGCGCAAGGCCGAGCCAGCTGCTCAGGGTGAAGCTGCAGTGGTCAACCAAGGGAAAGGCAAAGGAAAGCTCAAGGGGCCCTGGGTCCCCAAGAAGGTAAAAGATCAAGCTGGGAATGATGTACTCGACCAGCCGTGTCCTATCCACACGAAGAAGGATGAAGAGGGAAACTTGGTATACCCCAAGCACACTACTCGACAGTGCCGGCTCCTAATCCAGAACTTCCAGAAAGATCAGTCGACTGAGAAGGAAAAAGAATTAGAGGAGACCGAGGACAAAGAAGGGGATGGAGGTTACCCCCATATCAACTCCACTTTGGTGATCTTCGCAGACGTCGAAAGCAAAAGTCGACTGAAAGTGATCAACAGAGAAGTCAACATGGTTGCCCCGGCAACAACCATGTATCTGAAGTGGTCCAAGACCTCCATCACATTCGACCAGTCCGATCACCCTGCGCACATTACTACCCCTGGGTGGCAAGCGCTGGTGGTCGACCCAGTAGTTGAGGGCACGCGCCTGACCAGGGTCCTGATGGACGGAGGAAGCGGCTTGAATATTCTGTATGCAGCAACTCTCCGGGATATGGGCATCCCGATGTCCAAGCTGAGTGAAAGCAACATGAGGTTCCATGGGGTCATCCCCGGGAAGAAGGCCGACTCACTTGGCGAAATCACACTCGACGTAGTCTTTGGCGACTCAAAGAATTTTCGCAAAGAGAAGCTGATGTTTGAAGTGGTGGACTTCAACAGCGCTTATCATGCCATTCTGGGTAGGCTCGTCTACGCCAGGTTCATGGCTCGACCGTGTTATGTCTACCTCAAACTGAAGATGCCGGGACCCAACGGCGTTATAACCGTCACGGGGAACCGTTAGAAAGCGGAAGAATGCTTCCAGAAAGGCTCGAAGATCGCTGACGAGCAGATGGCAGCAGTAGAGATGGAGGAGTACCAGAAAAACATGGATCCGAGTGACTTGCTGCGGGCCAAGAAGCCAGCTTCCGAGTCAGCTTTTTAGTCGGCTGGGGAGACGAAGCCCGTACATATCCACCCCACCGACCCCAACGCAGCACCGACGCACATTTCCACTACACTCGACAGCAAATAGGAAGAAGCGCTCATCCAGTTCCTTCGTGAGAACTGGGAGATCTTCGCATGGAAATCATCTGACATGCCAGGTGTACCCAGGGGACTGGTTGAGCATCATTTGCGAGTCGACCCAAAAGTGAAGCATGTGAAGGAACATCTCCGTCAGTCCGCCGCGAAGAAGAGAAAGGCAATTGGCGAGGAAGTGGCTCGGCTTCTGGCAGCTGAGTTCATCCGCGAGATCTACCACTCCAAGTGGCTCGCCAATGTCGTCATGGTCCCCAAGAAGGACAAGTCTCTCCGCATGTGCATCGATTTCAAGCATATCAATCGGGCCTGCCCGAAGGATCATTTTCCTCTCCCCCACATCGATCAAATAGTCGACTCGACTGCGGGATGCGAGCGTTTGTCCTTTCTGGACGCGTATTTCGGGTACCATCAGATCCGACTGTTTGGACCCGATGAAATCAAGATAGCTTTCATCACCTCGTTCGGGTGTTTCTGTTATGTCACCATGCCTTTCGGTCTCAAGAATGCCGGCTACCTCCATGCGCATGATCCAGAAGTGCCTGCTGAAGCAAATCAGTCGAAACGTCGAAGCATACATGGATGACATCGTGGTCAAGTCGCGGAAAGATTCTGACCTGTTGATTGACCTCGCTGAGACATTCACAAATTTCAAAAGCTACGATATCAAGCTCAATCCGTCAAAGTGTACGTTTGGAGTACCGGGCGGCAAGTTACTCGGTTTTCTCGTTTTCGAACGAGGAATCGACGTCAACCCAGAAAAGGTCGGCACCATCCTCTGAATGAAACGCCCCGAGCGTGTACAAGGCGTCTAGAAGCTTACTGGTTGCTTGGCCGCATTGAGTAGATTCATTTCTCGTCTCAGTGAGAAGGCATTACCTCTCTACCGACTAATGAAGAAATCAGAAAAGTTCGAGTGGAATTCCGAAGCTGAAGCAGCGTTTGAAGAGCTCAAAGCCCTACTGTCCACCCAGCTGGTGCTTGCTTCCCCAGTCAGCAAAGAGCCTCTCTTACTATACATTGCGGCCACCGGACAAGTTGTCAGCACTGTACTCACGGTCGAGCGGGAAGAAGAAGGAAAGACCTGCAAAGTTCAACGCCCAATCTATTACATATCCGAAGTCTTGACTCCCTCCAAGCAAAGGTACCAGCATTACCAGAAGCTTGTGTACGGGATTTACTTGACCGCAAAGAAGGTTGCCCACTACTTCTCGGACCATACAATCTCAGTCGTCAGTGACGCCCCATTATCAGAAATCCTGAACAACCGAGACGCAACTGGTCGAGTGGCAAAATGGGCGATTGAACTCCTTCCGCTAGATATCAAGTTTGAAGCGAAGAAAGCCATCAAGTCTCAGGCAATAGCAGATTTTGATGCCGAGTGGATTGAACAAGAGCTGCCGACTCAGGTTCAGTTGGATCATTGGACTATGTTCTTTGATAGATCCAAGATGTTTAACGGATCCGGCGCAGGCGTGGTCCTGGTATCTCCCAGGGGCGACAAGCTCAGTTACGTCCTTCAAATCCACTTTGACTCATCGAACAACGAAGCTGAGTACGAAGCACTTTTGTACGGATTGCGTATGGCCATCTCACTCGGCGTCCGTCGCCTGATGGTCTACGGCGATTCAGACTTAGTGGTGAACCAGGTGATGAAGGAACGGGATGTCAGAAGCCCGACAATGACCAATTATTGCAGTGCAGTACGGAAGCTTGAAAAGAAGTTCGAAGGTTTAGAGCTCCATCACGTGCCCAGAGCCAAGAATCAACTTGCTGATGATCTCGCGAAAATTGGGTCGACTCGGAAGCCTATACCCAAGAACGTATTTCTGGAGCA
Source organism: Secale cereale (assembly GCA_902687465.1). NCBI lineage: Eukaryota > Viridiplantae > Streptophyta > Magnoliopsida > Poales > Poaceae > Secale > Secale cereale. The sequence continues at coordinate 873,278,360 of LR738715.1, read as the reverse complement.
TCTGCAGACCCCCTCTGTCAAAGAAGACCCCTTCACGGAGGAATCCCCACAGACAGACAGTGCATCAGATCCAACTGAAGTCGAAGTACCCACAGTGGTCGACCTGATCATGGAGATTTTAGTGATCACGCCTGACTGGACTATGCCGTACATAGCATGCTCAGGCAAGAACTCCCGGAATATGAAGAGGAAGCACGCCAGATCGTCCATCGATCCAAGGCTTTCACCGTCATTCAGGGTCAGCTCTATAGAGAGAGTGTCACTGGAGTCGCTCAGCGTTGCATCACCCCAGAGGAGGGTCGACTGATTCTGAATGAGATTCACTCGGGGACTTGTGGCCACCACGCTTCCTCTCGGACTATAGTGGCCAAGGCGTACCGAGCTGGGTTTTATTGGCCCCGAGCCAACGAGATGGCTAAAGATATCGTGGACAAGTGCGAAGGCTGCCAGTTCTACTCCAACATGTCCCATAAGCCAGCGTCTGCTCTGAAGACCATTCCATTAGTTTGGCCCTTTGCCATTTGGGGCTTAGACATGGTCGGCCCCTTCAAAACTGGCAGAAGTGGATTCACTCACCTGCTCGTGGCAGTCGACAAGTTCACCAAATGGATTGAGGCCAAGCCCATCAAGAACCTCGAGTCAAGCACCGCCATCAGCTTCATCAGGGAATTAATATTCAGATATGGAGTCCCCCACAGCATCATCACGGACAACGGCTCCAACTTTGACTCGGATGAATTCAGAGCTTTCTGTTCCTCTCATGGAACACGAGTCGACTATGCCTCCGTAGCGCATCCGCAGTCGAACGGAAGAGCAGAAAGAGCTTGGGTGACCGAACTGCCATCTGTCTTGTGGGGTTTGAGGACAACTCCAAACCGGTCGACAGACCGTACCCCTTTCTTCATGGTCTATGGAGCGGAAGCCGTGCTGCCGAGTGACTTGTTGCATAATGCCCCCCGAGTGGAACTCTTCTCCGAAGCCGAAGCAGAGCAAGCTCGTCAGGATGCAGTCGACCTCCTAGAGGAAGAACGTGAGATGGCTTTGATCCGGTCGACCATCTATCAACAGGACCTGCGTCGATTCCATGCTCATAACGTTCGAAGCCGAGCATTGCAGGAAGGAGATCTGGTTCTTCGAGTGCATCAGAAACGACCACACAAGCTCGCCCCAGCTTGGGAAGGCCCCATCATCGTCACCAAGGTGCTGCACAATGGAGCGTATCACCTCTACAACGTCGCTAAGAAGAAAGATGAGCCTCGTTCATGGAACGCGGACCTGCTCCGCCGCTTCCACACTTGAAACACTCGAACAGTCGAGTTGTAATAAAGATTTTCCAGTTTGTTTCAAAGACAAGTTCACAACGATTCCTTAATGATTGTTGGTTTCTAAGATGTTGGTCTTCAAAATCCCCCATTGGGTGCTTAGTCGCGAACCCGATTCGCCTAAGTTACAAAAACTGCTCCGAGTGAAGAGCGACCCTCTCACTCGGGGGCTTAGCCGCGAACCCGATTCGCCTAAGTTACAAAAAACTACTCCAAGTGAAAACCGACCCTCTCACTCGGGGGCTTAGCCACGAACCCGATTCGCCTAAGTTACAAAAAACTACTCCGAGTGAAGAGCAACCCTCTTACTCGGGGGCTTAGCTGTGACCCCGTAATTGCCTAAGTTACAAAAAAACTACTCCGAGTGAAGAGCAATCCTCTCACTCAGGGGCTTAGCTGCGGTCCTCCGAGCTACGCCATAAGTACAACGTGGCTCTGTCCCCCGAGCTCCGCCACAAGTACAACGTAGCTCGTAATCGCCTAAGTTACAAAAATCTACTCCGAGTGAAGAGCAACCCTCTCACTCGAGGGCTTAGTTGCGGTCCTCCGAGCTACGCCATAAGTACAACATGGCTCTGTCCTCCGAGCTCCGCGACAAGTACAATGTAGCTCGTAATCGCCTAAGTTACAAAAATCTACTCC
>LR738715.1:873245377-873276313 GCA_902687465.1 Secale cereale | reverse complement strand
GGGGGCTTAGCTGCGACCCCGTAATCGCCTAAGTTACAAAAAACTACTCCGAGTGAAGAGCAAACCTCTCACTCGGTGGCTTAGCTGCGGTCCTCCGAGCTACGTCATAAGTACAACGTGGCTCTGTCCTTCGAGCTCCGCCACAAGTACAACGTAGCTCGTAATCGCCTAAGTTAGAAAAATCTACTCCAAGTGAAGAGCAACCCTCTCACTCGGGGGCTTAGCTGCGGTCCTCCGAGCTACGCCATAAGTACAACATGGCTCTGTCCTCCGAGCTCCGCCACAAGTACAACGTAGCTCGTAATGGCCTAAGTTACAAAAATCTACTCCGAGTAAAGAGCAACCCTCTCACTCGGGGGCTTAGCTGCGGCCCTCCGAGCTACGCCATAAGGACAACGTTGCCATCAAGACGTCGACTCAAAATCTAAACGGTCAGAAAGAGTCAGGAGCAAAACAAGCAAATGCGAAAGGAATCAAATCCAGATAAAAGTCCCGCAAGATTCGGGCAAGAGTACCTGGGCCACAGGCCCACAAGAGTTTAACGGTTACAGGATCACTCGGCATTCCGAGGCAAATCAAAGTATCAAAGTATCAAAGTTCACTCACTCCTCAGGAGGAGGCGGGCTCGCGGGTGCAACAAACTGGTCCAGGTCGATCCCATCGGCGATGCGGGTGGCGGCTTCCAAGAAAGTCTCCATGAACGACTGGAACTGGAGCTCCTTCGTATTGGCGACCTTGAGCGTCGCAAGCCTCCTCTCCTTCACCTCCTTGTAGTGCACCCGGACCAAAGACAGCGCCACGTCGGCTCCACAGCGGGCGGATGACTTCTTCCACTCCTGCACTCGGCTAGGGATCTCATTGAGTCGAGTCATTAGGGACTCGAGGTCGTTCTCTTGCACGACTCCCCTCCTGAGTGCGGCGTCGATCCGAGCCATCACTGCTTTCAGCCGACCCAGGTAGCCCGTGGCAGCAGTAAGGCAGGACTCCAACCTCAAGATATTCATAGCAGCTTCGTCCTTGACAATAGAATTGACTGGGTCCAGACCGGGTTCGATCCGCCCAGTCTCTTCTTCAAAGTTGCGGCAGAATTATACACAACAAGGAACGCGTCGAGTCAACAAGTAAATTACGGGTCGACCAATCCAACTAAGTCTGAGCAAAAGAGGTATACCTTCGAGCACGAGATACCACTTCTTGGTGAGGTTGCTCAGATAAGCCTCCAGATCGTTCTTCTTCTGGAAGAGGCCCTCGTATTTCTTGTTTAGGGCATTCTTGGCACCCTTTAGTCGAGTCACTTCCTGGTTGGCCGTGTCGAGAGAACTCTTCAACCTGATGATCTCCGCCTCGAGCGTGCCGACTGAAGCCAGCTTCTGCTCCGCCAGTTCAGTTTTCTCATGTGCCCTCTGTTGCGCCGCCGCCAACTCGAGGTCCTTCTGCTCCAGGGCCGCCTTCAGGTTATCTACAAGAGACGTCACTAGACAGATGAACATGAGGATACACAGGACATACTTATCGAAGGTCAGTCGACGAGTTGCTCGCGTTAGTAACCAGTTGCTTCGTCCTGAGTCTTCTTCAAGTGGTCTCGAGCCAGCTACAAGTCGAGATTGAGCTGGACCTATTCTTCTCAAGATCCACAAATTTGGCCCTGAACTCACAAGATCTCTGCATCAACACAACAAATCAGAATTCTAAGACTACAGTCGAGTCAAACACTCAACCGCAGTCTCGGGGACTACACCCAGTGGGTGCACTGAGCGTGCCCCCACTTGTTCTCGCTCGGCAAAGATCAGTCTGACCCGAGCTCAAAAAAAAGGAAGGAAAAGTTCTATTATCAGACCATGGGCGACTACTAGCAGTCGACCATGGTCTCGGGGGTTACACCCACTGGGTGCACTGAGTGTGCCCCCACTGGTTCTCGCTCGGCCAAGATCAGTCTGGCCTGAGCTCAAGAGAAGTACGGAACAAACAAGACACATTCTAAAAGACCACAGTCGACTGACTTCAGTCGACCATGGCCTCGATGACTACACCCACTGGGCGCACTGAGCGTGCCCCCAGTGGTACTATCGGTCGGCCTACAAAAGCTAAAAGCTACAAGACAAAGCACCCAGTGGGTGTGATATCATCTCAAAAACAAGGCAGTAGATTTCTCAAACCGAAGACTACACCAATACAGCAAACCAGTCGGAAGAGACAAACCTGGACATTGGTCCGAAGGGCCGAGCTAGCGTTGTAAATGGCTATGCTAGCCTCGTACACCGCCTTCGTCCTCTCCATCATTAGCCCCGCCTAATGAAGGCTTCTTGAGCTGCGCCCACGGGATCCTCCGGGATGTGATGGTTGGAGAAGAGAACAGGCAGCGGAGCATGTGCTGGGTCGATGGCCAGAGCAGGCGCTGGGTCGACGGACGGACCAGTCGACGAAGAAGGGCGGACGGTCGACACAGGGACGGCGAAGGAGACCACGGTCCGGGCCACGTCTTCCTGCCACTGGGCCTCAGAGCCAGAGGGAACCTTCCGGCCCTTCCTTCCCGTGCGTCGTCCAGCCACTCCCGAGCGCTCCTCATCGTCGTCATCATCATCGTCTGGGAGCTCTATGACATGGCGTGGCGCTTCAAAAAAGACAACTATGAAGTTCAGTCGACCGTCAGTTCAAACCGACAAAAAAGTAAAGTATGATCTACAACTCGCACCAGCGCAGGACGTAGCAGCATCCGCGGTCTCCTCATCATCCCGACCTTTGTCGGTATCCATCGAGGTCACAGAAACAGAACAGCACTTACGTAGAGGCGATTGGGACATCCACCTTGATCTTGGGCAGGACCTTCCGGGGTTTGGCGGTGGTGACCTTGGGCTGCTTGGGCGCCTTTTCGGTCAGATCAGGAGTGGTCGTACGAGCCCGCTTCTGCACCTGGGAGCTGGAGGGGCCCGCTCGGAGCGCACACCCTCTGGGTCATGCTTTCCCTTGGAGCGCTTCTCGCCACGGGGAGGCGACTCGACCTCCTCGCTGCTGCTGGAGTCCTCACTCTCCTCTCCGGTCTCTTCGTCGGACTTCCACTCGGAGACATCGCCCGCGCCCTCTTCGCCCTCCTGGACCTGATCCCCGTTGGGCACCGAGTACATTTCGGTACAGATCTGCAGAAAAGAAGGATTTGCCAAATGTCAGTCGGACTCATCGAGACAACTGCAAGCAAGAAACAAGAACATCACTTGGAAGTTAAGGCCAGACCTTGTCAGGAAGATGGTTAGCGTCGAATGGAGGAACCCTTCCGAGCCCCCTGGGGTTGTCTTTGTTCCCTGTGATGCACTTCAGACACTGCGCCACCGTCTTCGCTGAAGCTTCCTCTTGGTGGACTCGAGACGAGTCGTCGACGCCGGAATACAGCCACATCGGGTGGTCTCGAGCTTGGAGAAGTTGGATCCTCCGCATAAGGTACACCTCAAGCAGATCCAGCCTTGTAACCCCGTCGCGAACCAGCTGGATGACCCGCTCCACCAGCATGTCCACTTCCACCTCATACGTCTCCAACGTATCTATAATTTTTTATTGTTCCATGCTATTATTTATGAAGTCTTGGATGTTTAATGGGCTTTATCATTCACTTTTATATCATTTTTGGGACTAACCTACTAACCCAAAAGCCCAGTCCAGATTGTTGTTTTTTGCCTATTTCAGGGTTTTGCAGAAAAGGAATATCAAACGGAGTCCAAACGGAATGAAACCATCGCGAGAGATATTTTTGGAGGAAATCACACACGAAAGACTTCAGGGCCAAGCCAGGGGACAGAGGGGCCACCCTTGAGGGTGGGGGCGCGCCCCCCTTCCCAGGGCACGCCCCCTGCCTCGAGGGCAGCCCGTGTGGCCCCCGGTGCCCCCTTCTTCCTATATATACCTACTACCCCAGAAACTCCATACGCAGAGAGAAAACCCTAATTCCACCACCGTAGCTGCTGTTCCCATGGAGATCCCATCTTGTAGCCTGTTCCAGGAGGGGGATCCATCACGGAGGCCTTCATCATCATCATCATCGCCCTCACCATGAGTTGTGAGTAGTTTACCACAGACCTTCGGGTCCATAGCTAGTATCTAGATGGCTTCTTCTCTCTCTCCGGATCTCAATACAAAGTTCTCCTCTGTCTTCGAGGAGATCTATTCGATGTAATCTCTTTTTGCGGTGTGTTTGTCGAGATCCGATGAATTGTGAGTTTATGATCAAGGTTATCTATGAAAGATAGTTGGTTCTTCTCTGAACTTTTTATGTGTGCTCGTAATATCCTTGCAAGTCTCTTCGAATTGTTGGTTTGGTTTGGCCTACTAGATCTATAGTTCTTGCAATGGGAGAAGTGCTTAGCTTTGGGTTCAATCTTGCGGTGTCCTTACCCAGTGACAGTAGGGGCAGCAAGGCACGTATTGTATTATCGCCATCGAGTATAAAAAGATGGGGTTTTCATCATATTGCTTGAGTTTATCCCTCTACATCATGTCATCCTGCTTAAGGCGTTACTCTGTTCGTATGAACTCAATACACTAGATACATGCTGGATAGCGATCGATGTGTGGAGTAATAGTAGTGGATGCAGAATCGTTTCGGTCTACTTGTCTCGGACGCGATGCCTATATACAATGATCATGCCTAGATAGTCTCATAATTATTCGCTTTTCTAGCAATTGCTCAACAGTAATTTGTTTACCCGCCGTAGAATATCGCTATCATGAGAGAAGCCACTAGAGAAAACTATGGCCCCCGGGTCTATCTTTATCTTATTACTTTCCCGTCAATTTATGTTGCCGTTGTTTATTTGCTTTCTTTACTTTCTGTTTCTATACCAAAAATACCAAAAATATAATTATCATCTCTATCAGATCTCACTCTCGTAAGTGACCGTAAAGGGATTGACAACCCCTTATCGCGTTGGCTGGAAAGTTCTTATTTGTTTGTGCAGGTGCGAGGGACTGGCGCGTGGTCTCCTACTGGATTGATACCTTGGTTCTCAAAAACTGAGGGAAATACTTACGCTACTGTGCTGCATCTCCCTTTCCTCTTCGAGGGAATACAACGCAAGCTCAAGAGGTAGCACCACCCTCTCGGCCCGACTCACAACCAACGACGGAGGCTGACTGGCTCGACTAAGAGAAAAAGAGGGAAGACCGGTCGACTGACCAGGAGTCAGGCTATCCTTACAATAGAACCAAGTCGACTGCCAACCCCGAACCGACTCTGGGAGAATCATAGCGGGAAAAGCGCTCCTATTTCTAAGCTGGATGCCTAGCCCTCCGCACACCTGGATGACGTGCGTCTTCTCATCACTCGAATTCACCTTCTTAACGGTTTGCGAGCGACAAGTGAAGATATGTTTGAACAAGCCCCAGTGCGGTCGACAGCCGAGGAAGTTCTCACACATCGAGATAAACGCAGCCAGAAAAGCAATAGAGTTAGGCGTGAAGTAATGCAGCTGGGCGCCGTAGAAAGTCATGAAGGCGCGAAAGAAAGGGTGCGGGGGCATGGAGAAACCTCGGTCGACGTGGGTCGCGAGGAGGACGCACTCGCCCTCCCGCGGCTGAGGCTCGAGCTTGCCTTCCGGCACCCGCCAGGAGCCGCGGGCGACCAAGCCCTCCTCCTCCAGCTCCTCCATATCCTCCACCGTAGTGGTGGACCTGATCAAGTCCCCCTTGATCTAGCCAGGTGGGAGCCCAGACCTCAACGACGACCCGCCGTGGCCGGACTGCTTCGCCTTCCCCGTCGCCGCCTTCTTTGAGCGCTCCAACGCCGCGGTCTTCTCTTTGCCCATGGCGTGCGAGCTGGTGTTGGCCGAGGAGAAGGAGGAAGGAGCAGAGGCACGACAGAGAGACAGAGGCGAGTAAACAGAGAATGGACGCACAGTGCCCTCGCCTCGGACTCGGCGCGCATTTATAGCACAATGGTCGAGTGACTGACCGGTGGCCCCGAGCGATCCTGTCAAATCCCGCAACAAGCGCGCACGCGATACGTGGCGAAAAAGGCGGTGCGAGGATCGAGGCATCCCGAGCATATCCGATCCGATTGCCGCGGCACGACCCGTGTCGCGCGCTTCCCCAAATTTCAAAATCCCGCAAAATCCGGCAACTAGAGAGCAACCGATCGCGCAAAGTTCAGTCGACGGCCAACGCAACAAACACACTCGACGGTTCCGGAATCGATTAAGGCGACCAAGACGAGATTGAAAAAACAGCCTGGTCCACAAGCTCAGAGAAAACTATCCCAAGGGTGTCGAACTCGGACTAAGGCTCTCTTCAGCACTCTCTCCTTCTCAAGCCTCAATCCATTCGGGGGCTACTGATGAGGTTACGGACCTAGGGTAGGGTCACAGGCCTGACCAAGGTACCCCACCCAAGGTCGCTACCCCAGAAGATCAAACGACAAAACCGATGATAATAATGACAATCGACTGAGACGGCCCAAGAGGACATCCCACTCGACTGTACACCACGTACCAGACGACTCAACTTCACTCGACCTATCCAAGGCACTCGACCACCGAAGGTCAAGGGTCCCTTAGGACAGCAACGGTCTGGTATTCACTCTGCTGCAGTGAATGCCTTTATTACTCTTTACTACAGACGTTATCAGTAACGCCCGCCTTTATGTACATTGAACCCTTAGTAACGTGGAGCATGGCTGGGGACCTGGCACACTATATAAGCCACCCCCTCCTCCAGTACAAGGGTTCGCACCCCCTGTAACACACACACATATACATAATTCAGTCGACCGCCTCCGCGCACCAAGACATAGGGCTGTTACTTCCTCCAAGAAGGGCTTGAACTCGTAAACACCTTGCGTACAACTTCACCATAGCTAGGGCCTTGCCTCCTCATACGTACCCCCTACTCGTACTGTCAGACTTAGAACCGCGACAGGATCCACGTAGATCCACCGATGACAAACAACGACCAAATTACACTAGACCTGACAGAGACGAACCTCCACATGCCCTCCAATGATGCTAGAAACACCACCGGCACGGGGACTAGGTGGGAAAAGCTTATTCTATCTTTAGAGAGTCGCCGCCGACAGGTGATGATACAGATGTGATGGCGGCGACTCGATCATGTGAAAGAATCAAGGGATGGGATAGATGGCTTGGCCGAATTTATGGCTAGACGACATCCCCGTAGGTTTTGCGCAAATAAGTGGGTCACAAATTTAGAAAGATATGACCCTTTCGAGGGGGTGCAAAAAGTCGCCACATGACAGTGGTCAAACTGATGAAGTGTGGATAGGATACACTTAGCTAACATTTAGGATCCATATAGGCATTTTCATAGTATGGGGACTAACTTGACACTGCTCGAATAGTTTTAGCACTAGTGATGTAATTTACCTATCTTTATATAGCACTCCTATCAATATATATGAGATAAATATTTGGAGGCATCCCTCAGACATTGATGTGAGCTACCCATGAGCATAGTCTACTTTCTCATGATATGTCATGCCATGCAAAAAAATTACTGATGTGCTATTAAAAAGTTACTCCATTTGTTTTGTTTTTTTCTTCAGGAAAACATCCGATCTGTTCATCGTCAATCATGGCACTACGAACACTAGAAATAATAAAAATTGCATTCGGATTCATAGACCACATAGCGACGACTGCAAAACACTGAAGCGAGCCGAAGGTGCGCCACCGTCATCGCCCCTCCCTCATTGGAGCCGGACAAAACTTGTTGTAGTAGACAGTCGGGAAGTCTTCGTGCTAAGGCACCATAGGACCTGGGCTCTAGAACAGTATCTGGCGCCGACGGAGAGTATCGTCGATAGGAAGGATCCAACCTGAAGACACATGAACATAGACGAATGATGAACAGATCCAAGAAAATCCATCAAAGGCAGATCCGCCAGAGACACACCTCCACACGCCCATCAATGATGCCATATGCACCACCGGAACGGGGGCTAGGCGGGAAGAACTGTATTCCATCTTTAGGAGCCGTCACTGTCTCGTCTTCCTTAGTAAGACACAAACACTAACAAAATTCAAAAACACATCTAAAAACGAAGCCCTCCCACCGGCAAGGACCGGGATCCACCGCGCCCCAAGGCCCTAAGGCCACCGGAGACACTACTAGGAAAAGGCTTATTAGTGGCACACCTGTTTTGGCCATTAATGGCGCACTACAGGTGCGCCACTACTACCACGCCATTAGTAACAATTACTAACGATGCACCCCTGGTGCGCCATTAGTATACCAGACAGTAGTGGCGCACCAGGAAGTGCGCCATTACTATGTGCCCAGATGCGCCATTAGTATGCCTCCCAGGGGGCCATATTTACCTTGTGCTCTGGGTTACTAATGGCGCACCTCTCAGGGGTGCGTCACTAGTGTGTTTATTGCAGTGCACCACTAAAGTGCAGAGTGGTGCGCCACTACTATGAATATTAGGATTCTTTTTTTTTGCTTTTCTAATATTTGCACAGGTTACAAAATACATTACAGCACAAAATATAATTAGCCCAACATATAAACAACAGATTTATCGAATACAATAGAAGATTAGTCTCCGAATACAATTCATCATATTAGTCACCGAATTGAAAATACCGAACAAAGTTAGAACATTACAAGTCTCGAGACCGCGAGTAGCTAGTTTGTCTTCACATTACAAGTCGATATCTAAACTACCATCATCACATCGAAGAGAGCTGCGGTCATGATGAGCATCATCGCAATGAAACTGGTCTTCATCCGGTTCCTCCTTCGCTCCCTCCTCTCTCCCGCTAGATAGTGCGCATGTCTAGCTTCCGCCTCCGCCCTAGTGGTGTACCCTTTGTAACTGTTACCGCTAAAACGGTGAACCTGTCTCCGACACTCCTCCCAGTCGTTGTAGACTCCGGGAACCTTACCCTTGTACACGACATACGACGGCATCTCAATGCACTAGACAAACAAAACTTTAGTAGCAATTCACAGACAATATATAAGTATGCAACAAAAGGATCGGAAGAGAAAATCATCAACACATTAATATATAGCACGATTCATGGTCTTACTAATAAATAGCATCGATTACATAAAAGTTGAACGACTGTCCAAACCAAAGAGACATACAAGTTCATTAAAAAGTTTAATTACAACATGAGCTAATCGATATTCCACAACTACATAGCATCACTACTACTTTCGACTCGACTCAGGGACCGGAGCGTGGATGAAGCCGCCGTCTTTCGTGATGGTCATGAATGTGCGGTCGTTGTGGCCTGCATTTGTAGCGTTGTTTCTATTTCACTGTTGGACGGTTGATATTTGAGGTAGAACTGCCCCAAGGTACGAAGGACATCTTGATGGATGATTTCCAAAAACTCCGACTGGATGCGAAAGAATTCTTATCTGAGGTCCGCGCCCTGGATTTCCGACAAGCGTGTGGCCCATGCTTTGAGACTATTTGATAGCATAAGGTGATGATGGTTCTGTACGATCACTCGCATGTGATAGAGGGCGTAGTAGGCATCCTTCTGACCGCCAGGCGGCTGCTTGACGCAAGGGAACGTCGTTACGTGAGTGAACACATGCCTGCCATACCTAAAAAATGGCCTCTTGAAGGTGCCTCCAGATTTGGCGTGGCTGATGGCTTCTCGCCCCTCGTTGGTTACCCCAAGTGGAAGGTTTGAGATGCAGTGTAGCGGAAGTTTTCCCTTGGCAAAGATACCAAGGATCGATTTCCCCTAAGACTCCCAGTTTCAACAAGAAGGTGTCAACTGCTAACGGCGCCAGATATTAGCAATCAACGTGGACCTGCACACAGATACAAATAACTTTGCTCCCAACGAGTACAGAGAGGTTGTCAATCCCTCCGGCCTTGTCATTTACAAAGGATCAAACGCAAGTGATAATAGTTATAGGTATTGCTGCAAATAGTAAGTAAAAGCGGAAAGTAAATAGCGGATGTGATCAGTGATGGTAATATGGACCGGGGTCCCATGATGTTCACTAGTGATGTCTCTCTCCCAAAAGACGATAAAACAGCTATGTGAGGTAAACGAATTACAGCTGGGCAATTGACAGAATTATGTGCGCAAACCAATGCTAACTATGTTGCAAGAAAGGTAGAGGTTCAAAGCATGGGCGGTACGCCAAGGCAAGTAGACCGAAATCCATCTGCATCTACTACTAATCATCCACCTTGAGATATCTATCCAGAACATCTCGCTGGTATTAAGTTGCGAGTCCCACCCATAGTGTAAACTCAAAGCAACAGACAACTGCATTAAAAGAACTTTGCATAAAGTAAACAATCCTTGCACCCGCGGGCACAAGCACCGTCGTTTTCCCCCTTGTGGCAATAGCACATCCCCTAGACTCATGTTTCTGTCACTCAAGCTAGTCATCGAGGGGCATGAACCCACAATCGAGCATAACGTTCCCTCTTGGAGTCACTACCTACTACTTGGCCAAAGCAATAAATAGCAATAGAGAACATGCAAGAATTACTTACGAACATAAATATAAAAGAGGTAAATCAAATATATTACTCAAACACAATCTGAACATAATCTCACAATCCATCGGATCCCAGCAAACTCATCATAGCAACAGCATAAGGATTACATATGTGCCTCGATCTTGTAGGGCAGCTCACGAGGTCTAATTAGTGAAGCACAAGAAGGGGAGGATAACATCACATAGCTACTGGTCATGGACCCATGGTCCAAGGGAGACTACTCACAACTCATCCGGGAGGCGTCCATGGTGGTGGAGAGGCTCCCGGTGGTGATCCTCCCCTCCGGCAGGGTGCCGGGAAGAGTTCTCCTGGTGCTCCCGATCTTGGAAGCGTGGCGGCGGCGGAACAGAGATGAGGTCGCGAAAAAGGGTTCCCGTCTCGAGGGTTTCGGGACGCGTGTTAAATATATGCCAAAGGGGGGCATCAGCGGAGGCCTGGGGGGCCCAGGCGCCCCCCGGGCGCGGCCAGGAGGGGGGCCGCGCCACCAGGGCGCCTGGAGCCCTGGTGGCCCCCCTCCGGCCCTACTTCGGCTGCCGGGAAGCTTCTGGAACGCTGATATTTTATATAATTTTTCCGGGATTTTTCTGGCAGTTTTCGTAATGGGAAAACCTGAAATACAAAAACAGCAGAAAACAGAAACTGGCACTGGGGTGCACTGAGTTAATAGGTTAGTCCAAATATGATCAAAAGTGTATGGAAGTGTATAAATATCATAGCAATATCACCCAAAAGAGGCATGGAGCAAGCAGAAATTATAGATACGTTTTGGACGTATCAACATCCCCAAGCTTAATTCCTACTCGTCCTCGAGTAGGTAAATGATAACAAGAATAATTTCTGTGGTGACATGCTATTAACCATATAAGGATTTTTCATAGTCATATGACAAAAGCTTACTGAGACAATGAATCTATAGTAATTAAGTTGCCTCATGAGAAAATCACAAAGAACTGAAAGTTTTACAATATGATACTGAAACATCAAATAGATTTGTAATGAGCATGGTGTGCAAATATGATAAAGTGATATCTCGCTTGCCCCCTTTAGTGAAGCAAAATATAAATGCAGGGGCACCTCCAAGGTTTAAGTGATGACTAGATACAATGATTTCAGAATAAACGATATCACAATCATGCAAAAGACAATGCTACTTTGGGACAATGCACATTACACTCAGAATGACAATCATGCTCTCAGTAGTTGGTGCTTAAAGAAGGCGGAGACTCTCGAACCGTGGCTTTTGTTGGCAAGGTTGAAAACCCGTGGTCGGAATCAAAGACAAAGCATGTACCAGAGCTCTTGGTTTTAAAAACAGAGGTAATAATATATTTTTTAGATTATGCATGTTTCGTCAACGAATGCTAGCAGACAACTCAATCACTTCTTGAGATGGACAAGTTTCGAGGAACGGCTCCCGAATGAGGACGATCACATCCTCTTAATCTCCTTTGTTTATCACTGCCAAAGTTTTCTGATTTCTCATGAACAAAGCGTGAAGGAGGGTTTGTTTGTTATATTATTTTTGAGCCGGGCGCACTCTTTGCCAGTTCCTTCTCGTATTATGGGTTTGCACATTAGACATGCAATCCCGGGGTGAAGCTTGTCCAACTTAAAAAGATCATGAATTAACTACTACTTCCTCATGAACTAAAACAGAGGCACAAAATAGGAATGCTTTTTTTGAATAGTTTCGAGATGGTACATGAAAGTCTTTGTTAGGAATGGCAGGTAAATACCATGTATAGGAAGGTATGGTGGACTCATATGGCATAACTGGTTTAAAAGATTTTGGATGCACAAGCAATCAGTCCGCTTAGTACAGGTGGAGGTTAGCAAAAGACTGGGAGCGACCAACTAAAAGAGCAATGACGGTCATAATCATGCAGAGCGACAAAGCAACATTGAATCGGGCATGGAAGTTATATCGCTACTCAGAAACAAAAGATCATCAAGGCTTGACAGACTTTCTTTACAGTCTTAAATATGTGTGAGCATACGCCAAGTCAATCAAAATAAATTCTTGAAGGAAGATATTACTAAACCATACCACATCATAGGCAAACAAATGATGTTGGTACTCCAATAACACATTGGGAACCCCCCAGCTATTTGAGACTAACCATAAGAAAACATGAACTACTAAGCACCATTATGCACGTAGCATTTTTATCATAGACATATCAACCAATGCAACAGAAGCAAACTCTCTTAATAAGATAAGCATGATAACTAAAGAGAGTTCAAGCAACCAACTAAACAAAAGCTCTTTAAAAAGATAAGCATGAAAACTAAAAGCTGAACATGATAGTAGCTATTGAAAGACCAAGAACATACACAGAAAAGATAGACATGAAAATTCTATGTTGTGTTCTAGGTTGAAGTGGAGCGTGTTTCTCTCCCACACAAAGAAAGCTGAGTTCCGACTCGTTATGAAAAGCTAAAGAAAACTAAAAAGGAAACTAAAAGCAAGACGCTCCAAGCATAGCACATAACACATGAAGTGATAAAAATATAGTGGAACGAAAGACGAACTGATAATGTTGATGGAGAAGGGGATACACGGGGGCATCCCCAAGCTTAGACGCTTGAGTCTCCTTGAATATTTCTTGGGGGTGCATGGGGGCATCCCCAAGCTTGAGCGTTTGACACTCCTGAATCTTTTTATCATCTTCCCTCGCACACTTGAAAACTCCCTTCATACATAACTCATCATAATCTGATTAGGGAGGTTAGTACCCATAATAAAATAATGTTGGGGAACGTAGTATTTTAAAAATTTCCTACGATCACGCAAGATCTATCTACCAGATGCATAGCAATGAGAGGGGAGAGTGTGTCTACGTACCCTCGTAGACCGGGAGCGGAAGCGTCAAGTGACGCGGTTGATGTTGTCGAACTTCTTCGCGATCCAACCGATCAAGCACCGAACGTACGGCACCTCCGCGTTCAGCACACGTTCAGCTTGATGACGTCCCACGAGCTCTTGATCCAGTTGAGCTTCATGGGAGAGTTTCGTCAGCACGACGGCGTGGTGACGGATATGATGTGTTCACCGGCGCAGGGCTTCGCCTAAGCTCCGCGACGGTACGACCGAGGTGTGATTCCGTGGAGGGGGGCACCGCACACGGCTAAAACAATTCAACTTATGTGTCTTTGGGTGCCCCCCTGCCCCCGTATATAAAGGAGCAAGGGAGGAGGGCCAGCCAACTCCCTATGGTGCGGCTAGGGAAGGAATCCTACTAGGAATAGGATTGCAATCCTATTCCTAGTAGGAATCACCAAAGAAGGAAGAGATGGAGTAGGAAAAGGAAGAGGTGGCGCCTCCCACCAATCCTAGTCCAACTAGGAACTAGGTGGGGCGCCGGCCAGCCCTATGGGCTGCCTCTCTCCTTTCCACAAGGCCCACTATGGACCATCCCCCTTCGTAGGAGGTTCCGGTAACCCCCTTCTGCAATCCCGATAAATCCGAAACTTTTCCGGTATACTTTCGGTGTCCGAATATAGCCGTCCAATATATCAATCTTTATGTCTCGGACATTCCGAGACTCCTCTTCATGTCCGTGATCTCATCCGGGACTCCGAACTACCTTCGGTGCATCAATGCTCATAAACTCATAATACCGATCGTCATCAAACGTTAAGCGTGCGGACCCTACGGGTTCGAGAACTATGTAGACATGACCGAGACTCATCTCCGGTCAATAACCAATAGCGGAACCTGGATGTTCATATTGGCTCCTACATATTCTACGAAGATCTTTTATCGGTCAGAACCGCATAACAACATACGTTGTTCCTTTTGTCAAACGGTATGTTACTTGCCCGAGATTCGATCGTCGGTATCTTTATACCTAGTTCAATCTCGTTACCGGCAAGTCTCTTTACTCGTCCCATAACACATCATCTCGTGACTAACTCATTAGTCTTTTGCTTGCAAGGCTTATTGTGATGTGTGTTACCGAGAGGGCCCAGAGATACCTCTCTGACACTCGGAGTGACAAATCCTAATCTTGATCTATGCCAACACCACAAATACTTTCGGAGACACCTGTAGAGCATCTTTATGATCACCCAGTTACGTTGTGACGTTTGATAGCACACAAGGTGTTCCTACGGTATTCGGGAGTTGCATAATCTCATAGTCATAGGAACATGTATAAGTCATGAAGAAAGCAATAGCAGTTAAACTAAACGATCATAGTGCTATGCTAACGGATGGGTCTTGTCCATCACATCATTCTCCTAATGATGTGATCCCGTTGATCAAATGACAACTCATGTCTATGGCTAGGAAACATAACCATCTTTGATCAATGAGCTAGTCTAGTAGAGGCATACTAGGGACATACTGTTTTGTCTATGTATTCACACATGTACTAAGTTTCCGGATAATATAATTCTAGCATGAATAAAAGACATTTATCATGATATAAGGAAATATAAATAACATCTTTATTATTGCCTCTAGGGCATATTTCCTTCAGTCTCCCACTTGCACTAGAGTCAATAATCTAGCTCACATCGCCATGTGATTTAATACCGATAGTTCACATCGTTATGTGAATAACACCCATAGTTCACATCGCCATGTGACTAACACCCGAAGGGTTTACTAGAGTCAATAATCTAGTTCACATTGTTATGTGATTAATACCCAAGAGTAATAAGGTGTGATCATGTTTTTGCTTGTGAGAGAAGTTTAGTCAACGGGTCTGTCACATTCTGATCCGTATGTATTTCGCAAATTTCTATGTCTACAATGCTCTGCATAAAGCTACTCTAGCTAATTGCTCCCACTTTCAATATGCATCCAGATTGATACTTAGAGTCATCTGAATTTAGTGTCAAAGTTTGCATCGGCGTAACCCTTTACGACAAACTCTTTATCACCTCCATAATCGAGAAACATTTCCTTAGTCATCCAATTACTAAGGATAATTTTGGCCGTTGTACAGTGATCTACTCCTGGATCACTATTGTACCTCCCTGTCAAACTCTTGGCAAGGTACACAACGTGTTTTGTACACAGCATGGCATACTTTATAGAACCTATGGCTGAGGCATAGGGAATGACTTTCATTCTCTCTATATTTTTCTGCCGTGGTCTGGCTTTGAGTCTTACTCAACTTCACACCTTACAAATCAGGCAAGAACTTCTTCTTTGACTGATCCATTTTGAACTACTTCAAAATCTTATCAAGGTATGTACTCATCGAAAGTCTTATTAAGCGTCTTGATCTTTCTATATAGATTTTTGATGCTCAATATGTAAGCAGCTTCACCGAGGTCTTTCTTTGAAAAACTCCTTTATGCTTTCCAGAAAATTCTACATCATTTCCGATCGACAATATGTCATTCACGTATACTTATCAGAAAGGTTGTAGTGCTCCCACTCACTTCTTGTAAATACAGGCTTCACCGTAAGTCTGTATAAATCTATATGCTTTGATCAACTTATCAAAGCGTATATTCCAACTCCGAGATGCTTGCACCAGTCCATAGATGGATCGCTGGAGCTTGCACATTTTTTGTTAGCACCTTTAGGATTGACAAAACCTTCGGGTTGCATCATATGCAATTTTTCTTTAATAAATTCATTAAAGAATGCAGTTTTGTTATCCATTTGCCAGATTTCATAAAATGTGGCAATTGCTAACATGATTCGGACAGACTTAAGCATCGCTACAGGTGAGAAAGTCTCATCGTAGTCAACTCCTTGAACTTGTTGAAAACCTTTTGCAACAAGTCGAGCTTTGTAAACAGTAATATTACCGTCTGCATCGGTCTTCCTCTTGAAGATCCATTTATTTTCGATGGCTTGCCGATCATCGGGCAAGTCAACCAAAGTCCATACTTTGTTTTCATATATGGATCCCATCTCAGATTTCATGGCTCAAGCCATTTTGCGGAATCTGGGCTCATCATCGCTTCCTCATAGTTCGTAGGTTCATCATGGTCTAGTAACATGATTTCCAGAACTAGGTTGCCGTACCACTCTGGTGCGGAACGTACTTTGGTTGATCTACGACGTTCAGTAGAAACTTGATCCGAAGTTTCATGATCATTATCATTAACTTCCTCACTAATTGGTGTAGGAATCACTGGAACAATTTCTTGTGATGTACTACTTTCCAATCTGGGAGAAGGTACAATTACCTCATCAAGTTCTACTTTCCTCCCACTCACTTCTTTCGAGAGAAACTCCTTCTCTAGAAAGGATCCATTTTTAGCAACGAATATCTTGCCTTCGGATCTGTGATAGAAGGTGTACCCAACAGTTTCTTTTGGGTATCCTATGAAGATTTACTTCTCCGGTTTGGGTTCGAGCTTATCATGTTGAAACTTTTTCACATGAGCATCGCAGTCCCAAACTTTAAGAAACAACAACTTTGGTTTCTTGCCAAACCACAGTTCTTAAGGCGTTGTCTCAACGGATTTTTAGATGGTGCCCTTATTAAACATGAATGTAGCTGTCTCTAATGCACAACCCTAAATGATAGTGGTAAATCGGTAAGAGACATCATAGATCGCACCATATCTAATAAAGTACGGTTACGACGTTCGGATACACCATTATGCTGTGGTGTTCCGGGTGGCGTGAGTTGTGAAACTATTCCACATTGTTTCAAATGAAGACCAAACTCGTAACTCAAATATTTTCCTCCACGATCAGATCGTAGAAACTTTATTTTCTTGTTACGATGATTCTTTACTTCACTCTGAAATTATTTGAACTTTTCAAAAGTTTCAGACTTGTGTTTCATTAAGTAGATATACCCATATCTGCTCAAATCATCAGTGAAGGTCAGAAAATAACGATACCCGCCGCGAGCTTCAACAATCACTGGTCCGCATACATCAGTATGTATGATTTCCAACAAATACGTTGCTCGCTCCATAATTCCGGAGAACAGAGTTTTAGTCATCTTGCCCATGAGGCATGGTTCGCAAGCACCAAGTGATTCATAATCAAGTGATTCCAAAAGTCCATCATTATGGAGTTTCTTCATGCGTTTTACACCAATATGACCTAAACGGCAGTGCCACAAATAAGTTGCACTATCATTATTAACCTTGCATCTTTTGGCTTCAATATTATGAATATGTGTATCACATGATCGAGATCCAACAAACTATTTTCATTGGGTGTATGACCATAGAAGGTTTTATTCATGTAAATAGAACAACAATTATTCTCTAACTTACATGAATAACCGTATTGCAATAAACATGATCAAATCACATTCATGCTCAACACAAACACCAAATAACAGTTATTTAGGTTCAACACTAATCCCGAAAGTATAGGGAGTGTGCGATGATGATCATATCAATCTTGGAACTGCTTCCAATACACATCGTCACTTCATCCTTTAACTAGTTTATGTTCATTATGCAACTCCCACTTCGAGTTACTACTCTTTAGTAACTAAATCAGTATCAAATACCGAGGGTTTGCTATGAACACTAGTAAAATACACATCAATAATCTGTATATCAAATATACCTTTGTTCACTTTGCCATCCTTCTTATCCGCCAAGTATCTAGGGCAGTTCCACTTTTAGTGACCATTTCCTTTGCAGTATAAGCACTTGTTTCAGGCTTGAGTTTAGCTTTGGGTTTCTTCACGGGAGTGACAACTTGCTTGTCATTCTTCTTGAAGTTCCCCTTCTATCCCTTTGCCCTTTACTTGAAACAAGTGGTCTTGTTAACCATCAACACTTGATGCTTTTCATGATTTCTACCTTCGCCTACTTCAGTATCGCGAAGAGCTGGGAATTCCTTTCGTCATCCCTTGCATATTATAGTTCATCACGAAGTTCTACTAACTTGGTGATAGTGACTAGAGAATTTTGTCAATTACTATCTTATCTGGAAGATTAACTCCCACTTGATTAAAGTAATTGTAGTACCGAGACAATCTGAGCACATGTTCACTGGTTGAGCTATTCTCCTCCATCTTGTAGGCAAAGTACTGTCAGAGGTCTTATACCTCTCGACACGGGCATGAGTATGAAATACTAATTTCAACTCTTGGAACATCTTATATGCTCCGTGGCGTTCAAAACGTTTTTGAAGTCCCGGTTATAAGCCGTAAAGCATGGTGCACTAAACTATCATGTAGTCATCATACTGAGCTTTTGTCAAAACGTTCATAACATCTACATCTGCTCCTGCAATAGGTCTGTCACCTAGCGGTGCATCAAGGACATATTTCTCTGTGCAGTAATGAGGATAATCCTCAGATCACGAAACAATTCCGCATCATTGCTACTAACATCTTTCAACTTGGTTTTCTCTAGGAACATATGAAAAAATAAACGGGGAGCAACATCGCGAGCTATTGATCTACAACATAGATATGTTAATACTACCAGGACTAAGTTCATGATAAATTAAAGTTCAATTAATCATATTACTTAAGAACTCCCACTTAGATAGACATCCCTCCGGTCATCTAAATGATCACGTAATCCAAATCAACTAAACCATGTCCGATCATCACGTGAGATGGAGTAGTTTCAATGGTGAACATCTTATGTTGATCATATCTACTATATGATTCACGCTCGACCTTTCGGTCTCCAGTGTTCCGAGGCCATATCTGTATATGCTAGGCTCGTCAAGTTTAACCCGAGTATTCTGCGTGTGCAAAACTGGCTTACACCCGTTGTATTTGAACGTAGAGCTTATCACACCCGATCATCACGTGGTGTCTCGGCACGACGAACTTTCGCAACGGTGCATACTCAGGGAGAACACTTATACCTTGAAATTTAGTAAGGGATCATCTTATAATGCTACCGTCGTTCTAAGCAAAATAAGAAGCATAATAAGATAAACATCACATGCAATCAAAATATGTGACATGATATGGCCATCATCATCTTGTGCTTTTGATCTCCATCTTCAAAGCACCGTCATGATCACCTTCGTCACCGGCTTGACACCTTGATCTTCATCGTAGTATCGTTGTCGTCTCGCCAACTATTGCTTCCACGACTATCGCTACCGCTTAGTGATAAAGTAAAACAATTACATGGCGATTGCATTTCATACAATAAAGCGACAACCATATGGCTCCTGCCAGTTGCCGATAAGTTTACAAAACATGATCATCTCATACAAAACCGTATAACTCATCATGTCTTGACCATATCACATCACAACATGCCCTGCAAAAACAAGTTAGACGTCCTCTACTTTGTTTGTTGCAAGTTTTACGTGGCTGCTACGGGCTTTAGCAAGAACCGTTCTTACCTACGCATACAAAACCACAACAATGTTTCGTCAAGTATGTGTTGTTTTAACCTTCACAAGGACCGGGCGTAGCCACACTTGATTCAGCTAAAGTGAGAGAGACAGACACCCGCCAGTCACCTTTAAGCAACGAGTGCTCGTAGCGGTGAAACCAGTCTCGCGTAAGCGTACGCGTAATGTCGGTCCGGGCCGCTTCATCTCACAATACCGCCGAAGCAAAGTATGACATGCTGGTAAGCAGTATGACTAGTATCGTCCACAATCTCATTGTGTTCTACTCGTGCATATCATCTACGCATAGACCTGGCTCTGATGCCACTGTTGGGGAACGTAGTATTTTAAAAATTTCCTACGATCACGCAAGATCTATCTACCAGATGCATAGCAACGAGAGGGGAGAGTGTGTCTACGTACCCTAGTAGACCGGGAGCGGAAGCGTCAAGTGACGCGGTTGATGTTGTCGAACTTCTTCGCGATCCAACCGATCAAGCACCGAACGTACGGCACCTCCGCGTTCAGCACACGTTCAGCTTGATGACGTCCCACGAGCTCTTGATCCAGTTGAGCTTCACGGGAGAGTTTCGTCAGCACGACGGCGTGATGACGGATATGATGTGTTCACCGGCGCAGGGCTTCGCCTAAGCTCCGCGACGGTACGACCGAGGTGTGATTCTGTGGAGGGGGGCACCGCACACGGCTAAAACAATTCAACTTATGTGTCTTTGGGTGCCCCCCTGCCCCCGTATATAAAGCAACAAGGGAGGAGGGCCGACCAACTCCCTATGGTGCGGCTAGGGAAGGAATCCTACTAGGAATAGGATTGCAATCCTATTCCTAGTAGGAATCACCAAAGAAGGAAGAGATGGAGTAGGAAAAGGAAGAGGTGGCGCCTCCCACCAATCCTAGTCCAACTAGGAACTAGGTGGGGCGCCGGCCAGCCCTATGGGCTGCCTCTCTCCTTTCCACAAGGCCCACTATGGACCATCCCCCTTCGTAGGAGGTTCCGGTAACCCCCTTCTGCAATCCCGATAAATCCGAAACTTTTCCGGTATACTTTCGGTGTCCGAATATAGCCGTCCAATATATCAATCTTTATGTCTCGGACATTCCGAGACTCCTCGTCATGTCCGTGATCTCATCCGGGACTCCGAACTACCTTCGGTACATCAATGCTCATAAACTCATAATACCGATCGTCATCAAACGTTAAGCGTGCGGACCCTACGGGTTCGAGAACTATGTAGACATGACCGAGACTCATCTCCGGTCAATAACCAATAGCGGAACCTGGATGTTCATATTGGCTCCTACATATTCTACGAAGATCTTTTATCGGTCAGAACCGCATAACAACATACGTTGTTCCTTTTGTCAAACGATATGTTACTTGCCTGAGATTCGATCGTCGGTATCTTTATACCTAGTTCAATCTCGTTACCGGCAAGTCTCTTTACTCGTTCGGTAACACATCATCTCGTGACTAACTCATTAGTCTTTTGCTTGAAAGGCTTATTGTGATGTGTGTTACCGAGAGGGCCCAGAGATACCTCTCCGACACTCGGAGTGATAAATCCTAATCTTGATCTATGCCAACACCACGAATACTTTCGGAGACACCTGTAGAGCATCTTTATGATCACCCAGTTACGTTGTGACGTTTGATAGCACACAAGGTGTTCCTACGGTATTCGGGAGTTGCATAATCTCATAGTCATAGGAACATGTATAAGTCATGAAGAAAGCAATAGCAGTTAAACTAAACGATCATAGTGCTATGCTAACGGATGGGTCTTGTCCATCACATCATTCTCCTAATGATGTGATCCCGTTGATCAAATGACAACTCATGTCTATGGCTAGGAAACATAACCATCTTTGATCAGTGAGCTAGTCTAGTAGAGGCATACTAGGGACATACTGTTTTGTCTATGTATTCACACATGTACTAAGTTTCCGGTTAATACAATTCTAGCATGAATAAAAGACATTTATCATGATATAAGGAAATATAAATAACATCTTTATTATTGCCTCTAGGGCATATTTCCTTCAAATAATTGTTCCTTGCTGGAAATAAGGATATTCTTGAAGGTCTACTGTTTCTCAAGATTGCCAAAAGGTTTTTGCAAAGAAAAAGCAAGCTCAAGATTTGCAAAATGAGGGAAAGGCAAAACAGGACAGAATCTGTGAAAAACATAACAGCAGGTAGTAAATGATTTTTTCGGGGCACTTCTGCAACTCTAATCAAAAAACTCAGAACAGACGCCTGAAAGACAATTGTATAGAGCACGTTGTCGAAAAAATTCAGACCAAAAAGATGATCTGGTGATTTTATACGAATTATTCTATTCAAGGACAGAATCTGTTTCCTGGACAGCACGTCACAACTTTTGAACTTTCTTGCAATCAGAGGCTACACTTGGCACAAAGCTGAAAAATAAAGATACAATGATGTTTCTACAGTAGTAACAAACATCAAGACCACTAAAACTTGAAAGAACAAACTGAAAGCAAAGATAACAAGGGTTGTCTCCCTAGAGCTCTTTCTTTATAGCCATAAAGATAGGCTTAAGACTTTAATGATGCTCTCGTAGGAATAAGAGTTGAAGAACAAAAGAGAGCATCAAGAATCAAACACCAAACACATTTAAGCCTAACATGCTTCCTATGCATAGGAATATTGCAATACAATAATTCATTGAAGCACAAAGCAATAAGCATAGGGAGACAAAACAAGTGCAGCTTCAAAACCTTCAACATAAAGAGAGGGAACTTGATATTATTGAGATATTTAGAACCATGTCTCCCTCTCTCATTATAAATTTCAGTGGCATCATGGATGAACTCAACAATATAAAGCATAAAAGTGTCATTACTCTTCATATAAGCAAAATCTTTCTTATTAGGAATAGTGAGAGTAAAGCAATCATAACCATCATGGTAATCATTGTATTTAGGAGGCATATCATAATCATAATAAATTTTATCCTCAATAGTAGGTGGACTGAAAACATCATATTCATCATTGTAATCATATATAGGAAGCAAAGTATCATCAAAGTAAATTTTCTCTTCAAAAGTTGGGGGACTAAAAATATCATGTTCATCAAACGTGTCATCCCCAAGCTTAGAGCTTTCCATGTCATTAGCAATATTGATATTCAAAGAAAGCATACTAATAACATCACCACCATCATGATTGTTATGCAAATAATAAAGCTTCATAGGTTTTTTAATTTTCTCTTCAAACACATCATGTCCCAAAGCAAGGTAGAGCTTATAAAGCTCTCTCATATTTTTGTTGTTTTCCATTAAGCAAAACTAGTGAAAAACATAAAGAAAACTGAAAGGTAAACTAACAAGACTAAAAAGCAAAGATAAAAGATAGCGTGCAACTCCCCTATCTTGAAGAGTGGAGTCCCCGGCAACGGCGCCAGAAAACTTTGCTTGATGGCTTCTCGCCCCTCGTTGGTTACCCCAAGTGGAAGGTTTGAGATGCAGTGTAGCGGAAGTTTTCCCTTGGCAAAGATACCAAGGATCGATTTCCCCTGAGACTCCCAGTTTCAACAAGAAGGTGTCAACTTCTAACGGCGCCATATATTAGCAATCAACGTGGACCTGCACACAGATACAAATAACTTTGCTCCCAACGAGTACAGAGAGGTTGTCAATCCCTCCGGCCTTGTCGTTTACAAAGGATCAAACGCAAGTGATAATAGTTATAGGTATTGCTGCAAATAGTAAGTAAAAGCGGAAAGTAAATAGAGGATGTGATCAGTGATGGTAATATGGACCGGGGTCCCATGATGTTCACTAGTGATGTCTCTCTCCCAAAAGACGATAAAACAGCTATGTGAGGTAAACGAATTACAGCTGGGCAATTGACAGAATTATGTGCGCAAACCAATGCTAACTATGTTGCAAGAAAGGTAGAGGTTCAAAGCATGGGCGGTACGCCAAGGAAAGTAGACCGAAATCCATCTGCATCTACTACTAATCATCCACCTTGAGATATCTATCCAGAACATCTCGCTGGTATTAAGTTGTGAGTCCCACCCATAGTGTAGACTCAAAGCAACAGACAACTGCATTAAAAGAACTTTGCGTAAAGTAAACAATCCTTGCACACGTGGGCACAAGCACCGTTGTTTTCCCCCTTGTGGCAACAGCACATCCCCTAGACTCATGTTTCTGTCACACAAGCTAGTCATCGAGGGGCATGAACCCACAATCGAACATAACGTTCCCTCTTGGAGTCACTACCTACTACTTGGCCAAAGCAATAAATAGCAGCGGAGAGCATGCAAGAATTACTTACGAACATAAATATAAAAGAGGTATATCAAATATATTACTCAAACACAATCTGAACATAATCTCACAATCCATCGGATCCCAGCAAACTTATCATAGCAACAGCATAAGGATTACATATGTGCCTCGATCATGTAGGGCAGCTCGCGAGGTCTAATTAGTGAAGCACAAGAAGGGGAGGAGAACATCACATAGCTACTGGTCATGGACCCATGGTCCAAGGGAGACTACTCACAACTCATCCGGGAGGCGTCCATGGTGGTGGAGAGGCTCCCGGTGGTGATCCTCCCCTCCGGCAGGGTGCCGGGAAGAGTTCTCCTGGTGCTCCGATCTTGGAAGCGCGGCGGCGGCGGAACAGAGATGAGATCGCGAAAAAGGGTTCCCGTCTCGAGGGTTTCGGGATGCGTGTTAAATATATGCCAAAGGGGGGCATCAGCGGAGGCCTGGGGGGCCCAGGCGCCCCCCCCCCCCCCGGCGCGGCCAGGAGGGGGGTCGCGCCACCAGGGCACCTGGAGCCCTGGTGGGCCCCCTCCGGCCCTACTTCGGCTGCCGGGAAGCTTCTGGAACGCTGATTTTTTATATAATTTTTCCGGGATTTTTCTGGCAGTTTTCGTAATGGGAAAACCTGAAATACAAAAACAGCAGAAAACAGAAACTGGCACTGGGGTGCACTGAGTTAATAGGTTAGTCCAAATATGATCAAAAGTGTATGGAAGTGTATAAATATCATAGCAATGTCTCCCAAAAGAGGCATGGAGCAAGCAGAAATTATAGATACGTTTTGGACGTATCAGTAGCCAGGGAGAACTTCATCAAGAATTTTCTTCACATTTGACTAGTCTTTCTTCGACTGACGGTCCGAGTCGAAATACGTGGCCATGGAATATTGCGGGTTTAAGAGGATGAGTGTGCAATGTGTGTCACTGCACAAAACACAGAATGTTAGAAGAAAAAAGAACGATCTAAATCTAAGAAATCATATGTTGCGGGGCGGTGAGGGATGACTTACTCAGAAATGTAAGGCACGAGGAATTTATCCTTATCTACGTTCGACAGAATGACGCCTTCGAGGTCTCGCGACTTGCCGGTCCCCAGCGTTGCCCAAGATCTTGGCACGCATGTAGAAGGGGTCGACTATCACGATGTCCGGGGTCTTGTCTCTAATGATCTGTATCTCCATACTCAGCGAAAATAGCCGAACGAAGGTGTAGTGCAGCGGATGAAGGTTAAACATAGCAAAGATGTCATCAAACTGCAGGACGATCATACCCCCGATGGCGCTATCCACAAAGCCCTTGCGATCTGGCACCTTGGCCACGAAAACCGGGTATGCCACATCATTCTCGGAGAGACGCCGCTTCTCTAGAGAAAGAACAATGTCATGCAGACTCCGCATAGCATCGGTTGCAGCATTGAGCAGATTAGTCGGTAGCATCGGCCTACCCGCTACATGCACCGTCCTCGAGGTATCCTTAGGTGAAGGTGGCCCGTCCTGAGCACGGATCGTACTCAGTGCCGGCTGGCTCGCACCCTTGTTATTCTTTCTTTTATGTCCCTTTTGCTTCTTCTGATGTAATAGGATCGAGTTCTGCTCAGAGACCACCTTCTTGAGTGTGTTGTGGCTGATAATATTTCGCACCTCGGCTATCTGAGGCTCGGTGAAGGAGGCAGCTAGAGGCGTCTCCTAAGAACTGAACGCCAGACAACGCCTATTGCAATTGGGTTTCTCCGCGGTACCAGCTAGATCGCGATCGTCTTTTGCAGGGTTGGGTTCTTGAGAAGGAGGCCCCAAGAATTCATCATCGTACCCATGTTCGTTGAAGTACTTATCAACGTTGGTAAATGTATCGTCATCGTCGTTCGGATCATGTGCCATATGCATGTCCGGATCAGCTGACGGCGGTAGCGTTGCGGCGGTCTTGCCATGACTTGGCGCCGGCACGACTGGCGGTGTTGTCTGTGGGGTGGTTTCCCCCACCCCCAAATGAATCAGGCTCTTTGGCCAAAGCATGGGCCAGCTTATGCAGGCGCTGAGGGTCATCGCATCATCTTCGTCGGCCCCAGGGGGTCGATACGGAGGTAACAAGTCGTCGAAGCCCCGCAGCACCCGAACCAGTTGAACCCTATACACGGTGGGTGGCATCGCATTACCGTGGAACACGCGGCTGCCCGGTTGAACGATTCTGGCCTTGGCGACATCGATCAACTTGTCGTCCACGAAGTGCAGGAGAGTGCATGGAACGTCGGCGGCGCCCTGCGAAAACATGTAGGGCGTCAGGGATGCTCAGTCAAAGGCAAGGAGATGAAGTCATCGGCCGAGAGAGGCTTAATTAGTTATCATGATGGCGTCGAGCTCGGCTAATGTCGAGGCACCGCCAACAGCGCGCGTGCAAGTGACGGAGGGGCCGCTTGATGCCGAGGGGCTGGCCGGCATATTCTTCCCACACCCGGGTGAATTAAGCTCCAATGTCGGCCTCGACGCCGGAGACACAAATGTCGCCTCCGCCGGAGACACCAATGGCGCCGCCGACGCGTTGTGCGAGTTGCTGCCCGTGAAGCTAGGAATCGAGGGCGCCCCCTGTTGGCCGCCCACAATCCACGCCTGCAACCCCTCAATCAAGATAGGCACAATGGCGGTGATCGTCGCTCCCAGTTGGTCTCGCACTTGCTCTTCGACTATCTCCAGAATCCGCGCCACTTGTGCCTCGAGTTCTTGAACCTCGCACTCCTGGCTTTCCGAGCTGGTATTTTTCTCCTTTCGCCCAGCGGTATAGTATTCCGACCATTTTGTGGACAAGCCTTTGCCGGTCACACGACCAGCTGACGACGGCTTACTGAGCTTATCCTTGTTTTTCATTACGTTGAACGCCCTATTTAAAGTGGTGTCAAAAGGGGAGCTCTTAGACGACCCCCGCTACTGCTTTCAGAAGCCTGCGGAAGGAACGTGAACCATTTAGAAATTTGGCTTCATTAATTAGAATGCAACCATATGGAGCTAATTACGTGGGGGTGTATTTCTTACCAGAACAAGCTCAAGCGCCTTGGTCTTCGGATCCGTGGTAAGCTCCTTTGTTACTGGGTCAATCTTGTACCAGGTCCTGACATAGTTCCTAGTCTGCTTGTCACGGTATTTATCGAAGAGGGGCGGTAGGCCTTGCTCGGCACGCTCCGCGTCCTCCTTGTCCCATATAGGCTCCGCCACTCTGTAACCGCCGGGACCGAGTCTGTGGACCCCTAAGTTCAGGTCCCGCATATCTTTCCCCCACTGACTTGATTCCTCGGATGCGTTGCTCTCGCACTTGATCTTGAACTTGAGGTAGTCAGCTTCGCTGATGGAAGGATGTTTCTCCTTGATCTTCTCATAACTATCACCTTTATCAATCATACTCTTCACCGCGGCTCTCCAAGTAGCCAAGGCCGTGCTCATTTTCGTGAGGGCGGCACTGTTCACTTTATTCCCTAAGAGGCGTGTGTTTGCAAACTCACTGGGGAACTTGTATCGTTCGTGCAGCTTCGTGAAGAGGAGGTTTAGCAAATTCCCTCGGTCAGGATGCCTCAGGTTCTCGGTGTTGATCGAGACGATGCTCCGGAGAATGCACCCGAGCTGTACCGCATACCCCTTGACTAATTCTTTGGGCGCCGTTGGATGCCCACTGGAGGACACTTCAGTAAATTCCTCCTTGACGGTGTCGAGCACGTTCGGGCGCCGGTCCTTCCGTTGCCTCTTCGGTTGGCTGCCATCTGTGTGTGCGGCATCCTCGGCGGCATCAGTGGAATCATCATCAGTGGTGGCATCCTCGGTGGCGGCATCAGTGGTGTCATCCCCGACGCCACTAGGGGTTGAGTAGTCGGGATCGGTGTCTTCCGCGGTGACCTCATAGCGGTGAGGTTCTTCCTCCATCTCCTGGGACAGCTGCCAGAATGCCTTACCCGAACCGCCGGCCTCATCGTTGTGGGCCATGTTCACTCTAAATAGGAAAAAAGTGTGGTCAAAAAGTTGGTTATTAATTATCAAGAAACAATATCTCTAAGTTGACCAAATAACTAGTGTGTGCCACAGCAGAGCACAAATCTCCATCTAGATAGTAGGAGTAGCTTTCCAAGCCCTCTTTCCAAAGACACAACTCCTCTAAGTTCTCAAGATAACCTAGTTGTCGAGGGATGTGTCCAGAAAGTTGGTTGATGTCAAGATACATGCTGATTAATTTTTGTTTCGGTTGAGAATCGGGCACCTTCTACGTCAAGAAAATTGGGCATGACTTTTGCTAATTTTCTTGACCTAGGAGTGCCCCAATCTCAACCGAAACGGAAATTAATCAGCATTTCAGGAGAAAGGGGTAACGAAGTGATGTGATTTCAGAACTGCAACGATATTTTGCATTCTGATGGCATTTGGTTTCCTAACAAAATGGTGTCTGCTAGAGATGCTCCAAAGGAACTCAAACGGGGTACAGAGAAAGCAAATTTGCTAGTAATAACTCGGCTAAGAGCATGCACGCGCTCCTGCGGCGATGTTCACCAGACTGACAGTAAAACCAAGAATACTATGCTATGCTTGTGAGAGCCTAGGTACTTGATCTTTAATTCATGGCAAATGAAATAGTGATGGCTGGTGATTCAAAATAGAAGAGCTCAAGGTGAAGGGTGGCATTCATTTAGCAGTCATAATTATCAACAGACACAGATAGGGAGCTAGCTCCGCACCAGAGAGAGCTCGATGCCTCTGCAGTCTGCACGTTGGATAAGGACTCAAAGCAAGCATGACACCCAGATAGAGACTACCGACTGATGACATCTAGGACCTTTAAACTATCGATAGTTCTTTTCTTTGTTTCTCTTCTAATCTACTAATAAATACAGGCATCATTGGTTTTCACCAGTTTCTGCTGGGTGTTTCTTAACAGACTTTCAGCTTTAATTAGTAAACCTCGCTTCAGATTTCAGCTACTAAACAGATGGCCTTACATAAAGCTCCATGACAAACTAGAATATGAATCAAGTACTGCATCTGGAAGACAAGAACTACAACAAATGCGATCGGCCGGGTTGTGAATGTTTATGCTAGTAACACAAGAACTGCAACCTTGTGTTCTAATGCAAAGAACACATGCAAGGATGCTCGCACAATTAGCTCTGGTAGACAAGCTGCAAGTACTGTTTCAGATCACTGACACACCAGGATATATTAGCCCAGGTGTTAAGCTTGTATACTGAACCGACAGTGTAAACTGTAACCACACACTCCAATTCTTTTGTCTCCAGCATGTATAATTGCTTAGTGCTAGCCTACAATCGATGTGAATAGCAGGAGATGATAACAAACTGAGAGCAACAATGGAAATGATAACAAAATTATTGAAATACCTAACAATCTAGACATAGATAAGGTGCTAGCTAGCTAGCTACTTTAATAAATCTTCATGCTTATGAACAATGTTTATTTGCCTGGCCTGCTATCTTCTGAATTGAAATACCTAACAATCTAGACACAGAAAAATTCAGTTGGTCAGCCATCTTCTCAATTGATTCGGACAGGCAACGTTGCAATGCTTCTGGCAAGTGGTAGCCAACAAACAAGACCATATCCACCCAAAAGATTTAGTACCCCATTGACACACAATGGCATGTGTATAGAAGTTTTAAAATAAATAGAAGTGGTGGCATGTCTGACTCACAGATATTGTACCCAGCTAGATACATATCCTATTGCAGCTGACACCACAGCAATATCATACAAAACATACCCTGCTGCCAACATGCTCTCCATGATCTCCAATTATATGCCACAACCCACAAGTGCTAGCTATGGGTATCAAAACAAGCAGGTAAAAGCAACTGCACATGCTCCATTTGCCAGCAATCATAGGCCGGCGAGACGAAACCGAATCACAATTCATAGGGTAGGACGCATCTAAATGCAGGCAGGCATACAGGCCATAACAAGAAAGGAAACATAATTTTCCATTGAAGTGAAAATAACATGCAAAAATAAAAATAAACTGAGTGCGATTACATCATGTCTCTACTTATGGAACCAAGATAACAGCGAGATAGTTTTTTTTACGGGGTCTCAAACACGGGAAATATCATCTACTAAGCAAGTTACCTAAATTGCCACGACTTGTTTTCGTTATCAATGGTGTGAGCTATCAATGTTTTTTATCCTAGCATGCACCTAGCTAGCCTATTCAGGCTCAAAAAACGGGCTTCTTCATCATATATAATACACAGAGTGCTGGTGCATGAACCACAGCAGAGAGATGCTTCGGGGATACAGTTTGTATCTACCAAGCAGTTTGCTTTGTTAAAGGCAAGCTCCAAAGACAAAGAAACTGGTCTAGCATGCTCACTCATATAAATTTTCAGTCAAATTTAAACCAAAAAATTGACTGAACCAATATACAGTATTTGCTTCAGTCACATACAAACCGAAGCAAATCGTGGTGCATATTGATGTGTAAGTGGAGAAGATGCTAGTTGTTTTTAACAGCATCATACTTTATGTATGTGGAGATGCAAGCAGAGCAGGGCATTGGGGATGGGGATGGGGATTGGGATTGGGATTGGGATGGGGATGAGGAGACGAACCTCAGCCACGCACGTCTGTAGGAGGACGTTGGGGAAGAGCACCAAATCTCTGTCAAGGACAAACCTTGAGGAGGGAGCTGTTGTCCATGGCGAAACACACCGAGCAGCAGGGAGCCCTCGTCGACGGCGAGCCGTGGGAGCAGAAGAAGGGGGCGGCGGCCAATGGGAGGGCAGCGCTCGGGAGGTCGGGGCACGGGGTAGTCGAGGCCGGTGGCTAGGGTGACGCGTGGCGGCCGCGCTCGGGAGGGGCGGCGCAGTGGAGGCCGAGGAGTGGAGGGGCGGCGGCGGAGTG
>LR738715.1:873227644-873244965 GCA_902687465.1 Secale cereale | reverse complement strand
TGGCGCAGTGGGGGCGAGGGGGGTCTGGCGCAGAGAGAGAGAGAGGGGGGAACAAGTCGAGTGGGGGAGGGCTAGCAATGGCGCACCTCCCCCTGGTGCGCCATAAGTACATCGAAAGCAATGGCGCACCTCCTCGCGATGCGCCATTAGTAAAAAAAATTGGATTTCAGTTCGAGCCCTCAGGTTATCTTCCACCAAGCCCTATCTACATCAGAACCACTTAGCTAGCCCGTCTGGTCAGCATGCAGCACACACACTAGGAGGTCCTGGGTTTGATTCCCAGGCTCCCCAATTTTTGTTTTTATCCTTTTTTTTCTTTGCTCATATCTTTTTATCCATGCATCCAAATATAACATGTCACATATGCTAGATGCTCAGAATTTCATGTAGAAAAATAATATGTAGTTTGTTGCCATGTTAACAACATTTAAAATGTTGTTTGATATTTATTTGTGTTTAAATATTTACGAACTTGTTTAAATCATAACTAAATATCCATAGCTCCAAATTTGACAAACTTTATATGCTTTTAGGAGTAACATATAACCAAGCACAACTAGTCTTTTTTTTAGTTGCATTCATTTGTGAATTGGTAAAACATTTATGAATATGAAAAAATATCATCAAATTTGAAAAAATATTCAAGAATTCAAAAAGTGCCCATGAAATTTTAAAATATTCATGAATTCAAAAAGTGCCCATGAAATTTTAAAATATTCATGAGTTCAAAAAATATTCATGAGTTCAAATAAACATAAATAAATATTCATGAGGACTAGAACAGAAGAAATGTCATTTCCATATGTCGAAATACAATCGAGAAATGAAGGCTACAATTTAAATACAATCGATCTTATTAGCTAGCTATCTTTTCACAATCTTCTTGCCCTTCTTTTTCGCAAATGGAGTTCTTCTCTTGAACGGACGTCCTTTAGGTAGGGTGGTCCTGCTTCTTCTTGTGGTGTATGGCACTTCATCGTCGTCGTTATGTTCCATCTTCGAGTTGCCGTACTTGTCGAATTCTTGCTCATTGGCGACTCCATCCATTCCGATGATCTTCCTTTTGCCTCTCCTCACGACAACACGACTAGGCTTTGACGGGTCGGTAATGAAGAAGCATTGGTCCACTTGGGAAGCCAGTACCCATGGCTCATTTTGCGCGGTGACGTTTGCGCCCGCGGTCTTGGATTTGGCTTCGGGTATAACCATGGTGGTGAAATACCGGTCTTCTTTTAGGACGCTCTTGGCCCATCTGACACGGAACATCGGGACCTTCTCTCCAGCGTAGCTCAGCTCCCAGATCTCTTCGATCCTTCCGTAGTATATGTACTTGTTGTTACCTATGTAGGATTACATCGTTACCCCGGAGTTCTGATAACCATCGCTCTTCATGTCCTTGTCCTTGGTGTAGAACGTGTAGCCATTGATATCATACGCCTCATACGTCATCAGCTTGTGCTCGGCACCCTGTGACAAGGCGAATATGAGATTTTCTTCCGCGGAAGAATCCTCATGTAAAGGGTACGACAGAAGCTTCTCCTTGAACCAACACGTGAAACATGAGTTGTGCTCTTTGATTATATCTCCGTCCGTCCTCTGTTGGCCTTGGTCATTGTACGTCTTCTCAATAAAGATTTTGTGCTCTACCACCCAAGGATCGACCACGTCTATGTGTTGTAGCGCGACTAGGTTTGCTCTTTCAAAGTCGGCGTGTCGACCCTCGAAGTCGACATGCATTTCGCGGCGACCATCGCGGTGACCCCATCCAGCGAGCCTGCCGAGGTGCCTGTTGACGGGAAGACCAACGGGGTTCTCGATGCCTAGATAATTCGTGCAGTAGGAGATGCACTCTTCGGTCAGAAAGCCTCTGTTTATGCTTCCCTCTGGACGTGACATGTTGCGAACGTATCATTTGATGACACCATTCATCCTTTCGAACGGCATCATGTTGTGCAAGAACGTCGGCCCGAGTTGGATGATATCATCCACGATATAGACCAGCAGATGCACCATAACGTCGAAGAATGCGGGTGGGAAGTACATCTCAAGCTCGCATAGTATCACCACGATCTCTTCATGTAGCCTTCTGAGTTGCCTCACGCCAACCGACTTCCGAGAGATGACGTCGAAAAAGTTGTATAGGCCAAATAACGTTTCCCGGACGTGCGTGTCCATGATCCCACGGATTTCAACTGGAAGTATCTGCGTCATCAGCACGTGACAGTCGTGAGACTTCATCCCGCTGAACTTCTGCTTCGCTGAGTCTAGGTATCTGCTTATCTTCCCCGCGTAACCGTAAGGAAGTTTTACTCCTACGAGGCAGGTGAAAAACTGCTCGATCTCCTCCCGACTTAGAGTGAAGCACACGGGAGGGTAGTCATTTCCGATCTTCTTGGCCTTTTTGCCTTTGCGACAACTTTCCGTGTCCTGCTTCACGTCATCATCATCATCATCATCATTAGCGTGAAGCTCCTCCCTGATGCCCATTGATTTCAAGTTTTCCCTTGCTTTCGGCCCATCTTTGGTCCTCTCTGGCATGTTGAGAAGGGTACCAAGCAGACTCTCGCACACGTTATTCATGATATGCATGACATCAAGGCTGTGAGGCACACGGAGGATCTTCCAGTACGACAAGTCCCAGAAAACAGACCTCGTTTTCCATACCTTCAGCAGCGGCTTTGGCGCCTTTCGCTTCTTTCCCGGCGGTGGGCACTCTTTCCAATTTTTCAACAGCTCGTCTATTTCCTCGCGCTCCTCGTACGCGGGCGTCTTCGGGGTTCGGTTTCACCATCGAACAGATCCTTGCGTTTTCTCCATGAGTCATTGTCGCGAAGCCACCTTCGATGTCCCGTGAACACGGTTTTCGAAGACCCGAGATCTCTCTCTAGCTGGCGATACGTTGTGTCGTCCATGCATCTGACGAATCCAGAAAATCCGTGGACCACCTGCCCCACGACATATCCGTAACCGAGATAGTCGTGCACCGTCGTGAGCAGTGCGGCTCTCATAGGGAAATATTCTTTCTCTGCGGCGTCCCACGTATTGGCTGGCGTTTTCCACAACGTGTCTAGCTCCTCTTTCAGCAGCCCCAGATACAGATTGATGTCGTTCCCTGGTTGTTTCGGCCCTTCAATTAGCATACTCATGTGAATGTACTTCCTCTTCATGCACAACCAGGGGGAAGGTTGTACATCCACACAAACACAGGCCAGGTGCTATGTGTGCTTGTTTGGCTGCCAAACGGATTGACTCCATCGGTGCTCGCACCTAGCACGATGTTCCTTGGATCGTCCCCAAATTATGCGGCTTCGAAGTTCAACGCTCGCCACTGGCTCGCATCCTTAGGGTGACTCAGCATCTTGTCTTTTTTATTTATATCTGGATCATTTCCGTCATCTTCTCGCTTCTTCTCCTCCCTATCCGCGTGCCAACGTAGGAGCTTTGCTAGCTTAGGGTCCGCGAAATAACGCTGCGGACGAGGAGTGATCGGAAAGTACCACACCACTTTTCGAGGAGCTTTCTTCCTCTTCTTGTATCGAGTGACGCCGCACACCGGACATATGGTAGACTCCGCGTGCTCATCCCGATAAATGATGCAATTGTTAATGCACACATGGTATTTCATGTGCGGTAAATCCAGAGGACACACGATTTTCTTCTCCTCCTCGAAACTGGTTGGGCACTTGTTCCCCTTGGGAAGACGTTCGTGCCAGAATGACATGTTCTCGTCGAAGCATGCGTCGGTCATTTTGTGTTTTACCTTCCTCTCCAGAGCCATGAGCGTTACTTTCAGGCGGGTATCCTCGGGCCTGCATCCTTCATACAATGGAGTAACCGCGTCTATCTCGAGTTGATCCAGCTTGGCTTTCTCTCGGGCGGCAGCTCTTGCGTTATCCGTCTGCTTGAGAAGCAGCTCTTGAATATGAGGGTCCTGCACCCAGCCCATCGATGGTCCTTTGTCGTCTGCTCCGGCATCTTCATCTTCATAATCATGCCCTTCGTTTTGATCTTCCTCATCATCATGTCCGGCATCTTCTACATGATGACTGTGTCCTGGAGATTCTTCGTCTTCTCACCCGCCCTCGCCGCGGTTGTCATGCTGCCCTTCCTCATTTCTTGCCCGGCCCCCATGGACGACTTCATAGTCATCTTCATCACCTTGCCACTGATAGCCATCCATGAAACCACGCAACAGCAGGTGGTCCCGCACCTGTCTGGAATCCGGGTCCGTAATAAGGCTCTTCAGCTTGCATCTTCGATACGGACATCTTATGTCCATCTCGTTCTTTTGAAGCATCTCGGCCTTCGCGGAGCTCAAAAACCTATTCACGATGCCTTCGGTCATCGTGCGGACCATGGTCGCCTGCGGGGTAGAGCAAAATGATATTTTAGAACCAAAAAAATGGCATGACTTTGCCTAAAAATAGGACCAAAAAGAATGCATAGTGCCAAATTCTCGCCGAAACGGAAATGAATCAACATTCCAGCAAAATATTGGCAACTATCGCATTTCAAATACCGGTACCTGCAAACACAAACATATGCAACACCACAAACATATGCAACATCACAAACATACGAAGATCTAGGCCATAAAAAGTGCATGTGCACGTTGTTGGAGGGAGAAAAAAGTAGATCTACAACGTAAAGAAAGCTTTCCCCTTACTTACCTATCAAAAAAAGATAATTTAACCACTTAATTTGGGTGAATCTATGGTGCAAATGAGGTGAAGAGGAGGAGGCAGCCGAGACAAGTTTGGAGGAGGAGGTGGAGAGAATCAAGTGGGGAAAGTGAGTGTGGTGTAGGTCAGGTTACCAATGGCGCACCACCTTATAATGCGCCATTAGTAACCCTGGTTACTAATGGCGCACCTGTTTGGGGTGCGCCATTACTAGTTTTGAAAAAAAAAAGTAAAAAAAATTGTTAGTAGTGGCGCATAGAGTGTGTGGTGCGCCACTACTAGTTAAAACTAGTAATGATGCACTGTGCCCTAGTGCGCCATTAGTAGTTTTGGAAAAAAAAATATGTTAGTAATGGCGCACCATGTGTCTGGTGCGCCATTAGTAATGAGGACACTAATGGCGCACCAGTATCTGGTGCGCCACTACTATATAGTAGTGGCGCACCACATACATGGTGCACCATTAGTGTCAATATTATCTATAGCCCTTTACCTAGTAGTGAGACGAGGTGGACCGGTGACAGCGCCAACGGGAGGCAGAAGAACCCTGGTTTTTTAGGGGAGGAGGCTGTTGCGAAGTGAGGTAATACTCATTTAAGACAAACCTTTTAGAAATAACTACTATCGAAATATGTGATATGGAGTTGGTCTTACCATATTGTATGAACTCATTTCATCGTACTAGTCTCTTGGCTAAGTTTTGTAGGGTGGAACCCTAGGTGGAGATCTTTCACGAATTGGAGGGGAATCCCCAAGAACAAGATGAACACAAGAGAGGGAAAACACTCAAATTGACTAGATCCAATCACACATATGCTAGATCCAAGAACATGCAAGAGTTCACAATGATTCAAGAACAACAAAAGGAAAGATGCAAGGTAACTAGTTCATCCCACTCCTAGAGGAGGTGAGGTCTTGCAATCCACAAGGATTCTTCTCCCTTGGGAGGTCTTGCAATCCACAAGGATTCTTCTCCCTTGGGAGGTCTTGATCTCCTAGAGGAGGGGATACAAGGAGCAAAGCTCTCAATGTCTATCAAAATACTTTGCTAAACCTTAGAAAGAAGGTGGGGGTGGTCTATTTATAGTCTAAGCCACGAAGGGGTAAGTGGAGAGGGATACAAGGCCAAAGGCCCGCGGCTGCGCACAGGCAGGGCGGTAGTACCGGACCTCGGGCGGTAGTACCGCTTGGGAGCGGTAGTACCGCCTGTAGGCGGTAGTGCCGCATGGGAGCGGTAGTACCGCTTGTAGGCGGTAGTACCGCTCGTTCCGGACTGGACATGCCCTTCTTCGTTTGTGTCGCTCCTTTCCTCCTTCTTCTCGTACGTCTCCATGTGGACTTGGTGGTGCTCCCCGGCTTCATGTAGGTGGTCGTCCTTGTACCTAAAGATGCACGATGTTCCGTGGTGAGGTAGTGACCAAGTCCAATTGATATTCATGTAACCCTCGAAGAGGAACGAGTTCACCTTAAGTCCGGTAGGTTCACTTGGGGCTTGAGGAGCTATGACGGTGTACATGGAGATAGCCGTAGGATGCTCCGCATCATCTCCTCCCCCTTGGGAAAGATCCGTCCTCGGATCGTGAATCATATCGTCATGTACACAGTAGGCATGGATGAACTTGGAGTTGGACGACTCCAAGATGTCGTCGGAATGGTAGACATGCAAAAAGAGCAAACACAAGGGACACTTGGAAATACAATGGTTAGCGGACGCAAGGTGTACATCATTTAAGCATGAGTCCGTCCAAAAAAATCGGTAGTGGCAATGAGCATGAATTGTAGCAAATTGAAAGAGCATGGCATACAATGCATTCATGTGATCAAGCTCATTGTGCAAGAAGTTTCAAATGCTACCATTGTGCAAAATGATGTCATAATGTGATTGTGTATCAAAAGCATAAACATGGTAAATGATGCTCAATGTGAGTATGTGAGCATGCAATTGATGCTTGGCAATGTGATCAATATGTATGAAGAGTCCATCAAGAAAGATCACAACAAATTTGCTAAGGAAATGAAAAAGCTCATATATCATGGATGACATGGAATACAAGATGCAACAAGGCAATCATAATGGGAGTCCATCCATGCGCAAGATGCAAATTTGTTATGGGTATGATATGTCCATGGAGCATGGCATGTGGGCGCATAATCAACAAATATGAAGGTTTGGGTGCAATGTGCCAAAGGAGTGTTGATATACTCATGCTCAAAGTCATGGCAATAGTGGTAGACCGGTGGTGCATCCATGAAATCCAAGCGTATGTGAGGATGGCTCACTAGGAAGGAATGCACCTTGATGAGAATGTCGAAAACAGTGTTGTCGTCGCGCAACGTGTATGCCTTCACATGC
Organism: Secale cereale; assembly: GCA_902687465.1. Classification (NCBI taxonomy): domain Eukaryota; kingdom Viridiplantae; phylum Streptophyta; class Magnoliopsida; order Poales; family Poaceae; genus Secale; species Secale cereale. The sequence goes on along the minus strand of LR738715.1, from coordinate 873,237,930 downwards.
CCAAGATGCCTCGTGATGGTACCGCCTTATGAATCCTTCAAAATGAAAGAACATGACAAACACTCGGAAAAACAAATGAGGTTAGCGAAGATGCAAAACCTATTCGTGTGGTGAGTCACCCAACAAGTATGTTCGTCATTCTTATCATAAGAAAGGACAAGGGGACATGGCAATGTATGGAAGCATATGATGAGATAACAACCAAAGGCATTAAGCTCAAACAAGCGAGCATGCATCACAAGTAAGGTGTCCGAGTCTCCGAGATCAACAAGTATAGCATGGTTGCACTCACAACAAGTGAACATGAGAGATGCAACTATTGGAGACAAGTGACAATGATCAAGATATATCATGTGAAAAGCATGAACATAGATGTCATCAACCCAAGAAAGCAAGTAAGAGTGGAACATGGGTGATGCAACATAGCAAGCAATCATGGCAATCAAGTAGTGTAAACTAGTAGTGCGAAGATGCAATCTACTAGAGGTAATCATGGCAATCATGGCATGTGTGCAAATAGTGGGCATGAATAATGCACATGGCATAACACAATCATGAAAGCAAGATGTGAGCAAAGTCTCATCAATAGCATGGGGCACAATGTAAACATGGCAATAGCAACAAGTATCTCCATCAAGCATGCAAATACACATAGAAGTAGCATAAAGGTGAATCATGTGTAAAGGCAAGCAAGGGTCACAATTGCATGGCAAATTCATAGCAAGAGGCATAACATGCAAAGTGAACACGATAGAATGGGCATAAGATGACAAGTGGTAAATAGCCCATAGTCGTGTGAGAGCTAAGTAAAAGAGATGTGCGTAGAGGTTGCGCGAAGAGAACGGCGGAAAGGATAGTCCACAGGATCCCAAGTAGTCGTTGCTCTCTAGAGCTCGTTTCGTCAACTCATGAGATTGTGAGGTTGACAAGTATTTGTGGGTACCTACACAAAAGAGACACAAACCAAAGAATGTGTGTGCGTGGTAAATGTACACATCATCCATCATGATGTGTATGTGTATGTGTGAGTTAGCACAAGATAAGCATCGCTCAAAGAAATTTGATGCATGGTATAAGAACATGTCATCCATCATGAATGAATAGTTATTGTGTATAACACGATGATGACACAAATTGAGAATGCAAGTATATGGCACATCAATGTCATTTTCATTCATGGGGGCATATTGTGCACACAAGTATGGGGATCATGCAATGGATGGGATGGATCAAAATCTCCTAATATGTATGAGGAAACTATGGGGGTCTCCTCGTGAGAAATAGTGGGACCATAATATGGAGAAGTGGAACAACATCCAAAACAATGCATGTCCAAAGCTAGGTTGTCATGGCATGGCATATGATGGATATGATGCAAAGGAAGCATCTCAATATCATCACAAGAAAAACAAATGACAATAACCATAGGCTTGTCATCTATGCCACAAGTACAAATAGGATTTACTTCAATGGCATATGCATAGTTACTACGAAGAGATTGCAAATATGATGCATAGCATATGACAAGTCAAGCGGATTATCAAACATGATGTGACCTAAAGAATGATCACAAGAGATCCTATGCAACATGGCATCACAACTAATAGACTCCACATGGCAATCATCAAACTCATCATAAATGGGTAAATCATCGCATGGGGAAATCATACTAGCACGAAGCATGGTAATAGGTGGATCAACATCATGCAAGCAATCAATGTCGACATAGTCCACTAGTGGGACGAGAGCATGACCTTCACCTTAATTTGTTACCTTTCTCATTCCACTCATGTGGTGTAGGTGAGGTGGGAAAGACCAAATGGTGGTCATCATCATCAACTTGATGGAACCATGTGGGGGGTGCATCATATTCCACCATGGCCATCGTCTTGTCCAAAGGGAGGACGAAGTCATCATGAATCGGCGCATCATCATATATGGGACCTAGCACCAAATGAGAAGACACAATAGAGGTAGAGGTCAAGTTGTTAGAAATGTGAATGGCCTCACGTGCCCTATCAACTTCCTCACTCTCTCTATGTGGTGGTGGCTCACTCACTCCCTCAAGGCAGGTGCACGCAATGTCACATATGGTAGAGGCACTCATCTCACTCAAGTGGTGGGGGTTGTGGCTCTCCTCACATGGGAATTGTGGCAACTCATCATATATGGGGCTAGTGGTGAAATCACTCTCACTCTCAATATGGTGGCAAAAGTCACTCAAGTCATCATACATCACCGTGGTCGAAGGGAAAATCCCATGCTCAACCATCTCGTAGTCGTCGTCATGGATGAAGGCCGAAGATGGCACATCATCACTCTCGCCTCCAAAGATGGAAGCATCATCCTCGCTCGCCACCTTGTCGCTTGCCTCCAAAGCTTGGTCCTCGAATGGCTCCATAGTCGCAGTCGTCGCCGCACCGTCTTGAAAAAGAGTCGAAGTAGACTCGGCATCATCAATGGCAAAAACAGGTATGGCGGTGGAGTCGAAGTTGGGAGCGTCATCTTGGAGCTCGTTGGACTTGGACATCGTGGTGGTACTAGCCTCATGCTCGCCATCTTGGGGTTTGGTCTTCGAGAAGTGTGCTTGCGGTGGAGAAGTCTTGGCCTTCATGAGTTCTTGTTCCGCCTTGAGAGCACCAATGTAGTTGACGTCGAGGGACTTGTAGTTCTCGAGGAAGATAGTCTTGGAGATGTCGTTGTCCAATCCCATCATGAAGTAAAACTTCATCCAAATGGGGTCGTCCACGCCGGCTTGTTGCAAGGCATTCTTCATCTCGTTGAAGTACTTGTCGATGGACTTGGATCCTTGTATGGTGTTCTCCAAATGGCGTAGAAGATGTTCCGTGTAAGTAGGAGGCACGAACTCTTGCCGCATAGCTCTCTTCGTCTTGGCCCAATTCATGTTGTAGCTCTCCAAAGGTGTGTGAAGCCACCATGTCGACGCGCGGTCGTGGAAGTTTCTTGTGGCGCATTTCACTTGATCTTCGGGAGGAACTTGAAGTAGCGTGAGGTAGTCGTCCATCAAGCGCTCCCACTCGAGATACTCCTCGGGGTCTTGAGTCCCATAGAAAGGAATCTCGTGGTCGTTGTCGAGGTCGTAGTAGCTCGTGGAAGTCACGGACTTGAGCTTGGGAAGCTTGTCTTGAGGTGCGAGTCGGCGAAGATGCCGCAAGTCCAAAGGCGAAGATGCCTTGAAGTCACTTGGCGAAGATGCCAAGGTAGATGGTGAAGTCGTTGAGCGGTTGTTGATGTTGAGCTCATGACCTTCACGTTCTTGTCGTTGATGGTGTCGATGCCGATGTGATCTTGCCGGAGATGGAATGCCTTGCCTATACATCACAAGACTCGAGCAAATGTGAGTCGGAGAAAGAAAAGAACTAGACCAAATGTACCTTTCCAATGTTGAAGATGGATCAATGATCACTCAATAATGTATCAAGGAAATAGCACAATTGGTACCGGATCTTGTCAATTCTCACACCTACACAAGTAAGGCTTATGGTGGAGCTCGGTGAGGATAGTGGCACAAAAATTTGAAGCAAAATGTTAGAAAGAGTCAATAATGTTGAAAGAGATTCACAAATTCGCAAGTGAAACAAGTAGACCAATAGCAAAATGTGGCACACGGAAACACACACACGGATAGATAAATGGGGTCGTGCAACCAAGGAATGAGCACAAAATGTGGAGTCCACGGAAAACACTCGTGTTGCACAACTCAAGAGAGACGCTAGCACGATTGCTCAATAGGCGGATACGACACTTGTGCACAACCTATAAGATGCAAAATGTATGAACTTTCTATCCCAAGTATGCTATGTGTATGATGTTCCGGTGCTTTTAGCACAAGATGATCCAAGATGATCAAGTATGATATGATATGATGCGATGCTATGGCTCTTGCTTACAAGCTTCTTTGTCTTTCTCTTTTTGCTTAAAAGCTTATTCTTCTTCTTTTTTTATATGGCCACTATGCACAAACCAAGATAGCAAGTGTGTATATACGGGAGCAATCTTGTGACACAAGGGATGGTACTATGATAGAAGATGACACCAATATGATATGGTATATATGCAATGGATGGTGTATATCGATGACCGCTAATGTGCACAAGTAACGTTGCCGGCAATACTCAAATGGCTAGTCTCGATGGGCAAGTGACGCAAAATGGGCTAGGGGTTAACAATGCAATTGCAAGGGGTATATACAATGGTGTCGTCGAGGTTACCATCCGATGATGATGATGAGAGGCGGTGTTGTCCTTGGTGACCCGTTCCTAATTAGCCGAAACACCTTAGGAAACGGAAAAACCACAACTCAAAATCTCAAAGGCCAAATGTCAAATGGTGGTAGCGGACAAGCGGTGGTGGTTGTGTATGATGGGCTATACACGTTGTCGGAGTTGAAGTCATGGTCCCTAAGTAGCCGAAACACCTTAGGAGACACAAGCCACAACTCAAACAAGCTCAACAAAAATGGGTTAAGTTTGGTTGGCGGAAAATGTATAGTGGGCAATGGGTATGCGGAAGTGGTGGTGGTGGTTGATGAAGAAGCAATTGTCCCTAAGTAGCCTAAACACCTTAGGAGACTCAAATCACTACTCAAGCAACCACAAATGCTAAGGGAAACAAAATGGTTAGGTTGCGGAAAGGTATGGTGGCTATGCGGATGATATGGTGGAGGGCCTAGGCAAACATGGCAAATTTGACAAAATTTGATGGAGTCAAATGATGATGGTAGTATTTTTGTGGTATGGGGGATGTCAAGAGCTTCAAAACGAGCTCAAGAACGTCAAAATCAGACTCCGGATGAATTAGTTATGGTCAAAACGGTGAAACTCGGAAGGCTGAAAATGTGCGGGGCACTAGTACCGCTTTGGGTGGGCGGAAGTAAAAAATTAATACCGCTTGGAGGGCGGTAGTACCGCTTGGATGGGCGGTAGTACCGCTGGTGTCGGGAAAAATACGCAGATCGGGATCGGGGCGAATTTGGGGCGGAAATGGATGATTTCGGGGGCGAAATTGGATGGATTTCGTGGATGGAAAGTGGTGAAACTTGGGGAGATGCTAGATCCACTCGAAACCAAGCAAATCCATGGATCAAATCCAACAAAACCTCATCAAACCAACAAATCACAAAAAAAAATTGGGGCAATTTTTGATGGGGATTTTCGAAATTAGGCTAGAAAACAAGAAGGGGGGCTCCAATTTCGTGAGAAACCATAGCTCTAGATACCATGATGTTGTAGGGTGGAACCCTAGGTGGAGATCTTTCACGAATTGGAGGGGAATCCCCAAGAACAAGATGAACACAAGAGAGGGAAAACACTCAAATTGACTAGATCCAATCACACATATGCTAGATCCAAAAACATGCAAGAGTTCACAATGATTCAAGAACAACAAAAGGAAAGATACAAGGTAACTAGTTCATCCCACTCCTAGAGGAGGTGAGGTCTTGCAATCCACAAGGATTCTTCTCCCTTGGGAGGTCTTGCAATCCACAAGGATTCTTCTCCCTTGGGAGGTCTTGATCTCCTAGAGGAGGGGATACAAGGAGCAAAGCTCTCAATGTCTATCAAAATACTTTGCTAAACCTTAGAAAGAAGGTGGGCGTGGTCTATTTATAGTCTAAGCCACGAAGGGGTAAGTGGAGAGGGATAGAAGGCCAAAGGCCCGCGGCTGCGCACAGGCAGGGCGGTAGTACCGGACCTCGGGCGGTAGTACCGCTTGGGAGCGGTAGTACCGCTGTAGGCGGTAGTGCCGCATGGGAGCGGTAGTACCGCTTGTAGGCGGTAGTACCGCTCGTTCCGGACTGGACATGCCCTTCTTCGTTTGTGCCGCTCCTTTCCTCCTTCTTCTCGTACGTCTCCATGTGGACTTGGTGGTGCTCCCCGACTTCATGTAGGTGGTCGTCCTTGTACCTAAAGATGCACGTTGTTCCGTGGTGAGGTAGTGACCAAGTCCAAATGATATTCATGTAACCCTCGAAGAGGAACGAGTTCACCTTAAGTCCGGTAGGTTCACTTGGGTCTTGAGGAGCTATGACGGTGTACATGGAGATAGCCGTAGGATGCTCCGCATCACTAAGTTTGTTGGCGACAGGAGTTAACTAATTATTAACACACGATCTCGATCGCTGATGACACATAGCTATATGTACCCTCCCTCGCTAGCAATGTATATATCGATCGATGGAGAGATCGTGACGGTTGATCACCCGGCCGGCGAAAAAGTGTTTTTACCGGTGGCCTGAGGTACTAGTGGAGCATCCGCCCTTGGAGTGCTTTTAGGGATTTGGGCCCTTGTTTTGTGTATAAGAGAGATGAATTGAAATAGATAGGAATACATGTGGGCTTCCCATGCTCTTGTCAGCTTTATGTCAAGAGAGACAAAGGATGGAGAGAGGACCGCCTGCATGCATATGCTAAAATAATCTCTCTCTCCCAGATCAAAAGACTTCCAATTTGGTTGAAAGCGACTTGAGAATATGTGGGTTGAGGACACGTTCATTGGTTTGGGACATGGCAGGGTAGGATGTGGTGTGTGGATATAGAGTTTAGATGCGAATTTTCTTAACGTCTTGGTCATTGGCGTGTACAACTATGTGTGTGCGTTGCAATTTTTCTTCACCCTGTTTCTCACCAAGTTTCTTGTTTGAGATTTTTTGACTTCTTTTCACAACCTAAATCTGGCCAATGAGAACCTGCCACGTTAATTCTAAATGTACTAAACCTAACTTGGATTAGTTTTTACTATTTTTTGACCTTTTTCTTGCAGTGAAACTCGGCCAATGAAGAGCCACCACGTTAATTAATGGGGGACCTGGCTGTGGGCGATCTTGGGTGGAGCCAGCGATTTTCTTTCAGATTTGATTCTGGTTAATGCAATCTCATGTGTGGGGCGGTGCTGGGTTGTTGGTATGTGCATGCATGCAGGAGGTGGTTTGCGCCATGGTAGCGACATGTAGCATGGCGCCTTGGTGTAGGGCGCCATGCCAAATAGCATGACGCCCTACCCCGGGGCGTCATGCTCTCTAGCATGGCGCCCTAGCCCCGGGCGCCATGCAAAAGAGGCCATTTTCGTGAAATATTTTCAGAACGAGGTTATTTTGTGTTGAAGTTTCAGATAAGGACCAGTTTTGTTCATTTCCACCGGATCGGATGGGCCACTTGGATACAACGCGTCCTTTCCGGAAAACTCTTGTGCCCTTCCTGATTATTCTCGACTCTTCTCAATCTGCACCGCTAACCTCGCCGCCTAGCACTTCATGATCGTTTCCGTCTGCCACGTGTCATTGCTCCACCGCTCTGTACATCTATAAATAGGTTATATCTTTCTTCTCCAACGTTACCACATCCCAAGCTCACACTACATCATCACCTCTCCCAGGTCTCGCCTACACCCGTCCTCTGTTGAAATCTGAGATGGGCCTAGAGCCCATATGACAATTTCAGTTTTGATCTCTAAGGGCTCATGTAGGTGGCATGACAAAGTGGTGGGAAGTTTAGTCCCACCATGCTAGTGGAAGGAGAGTTGGAGTGGTTTATAAGGGATTCTCTCCCTCATGCTGGGAGTGAGATGTATATTATAGAGCAGTTCCACGATTATAAGATGGTTGAAAACCGTCCTGTGTTGGAGCAGGCTCATGAGATAATATGCATTGTTAAGGAGCTTGAGCTTCTGAAGTGCGAGTTACCGGGCAAGTTTGTCGCGGGCTGCATAATCGCTAAGCTCCCTAATTCCTGGAGGAACTTTGCCACTACTCTGAAACATCAGAGGCGTGAATTCTCAGTGGAGGATGTCATTGGCCATCTGAGTGTTGAGCAGAACTCAAGGGCAAAGGACTCGAACGGGAAAGCAGTTGAGGGGACTTCTGTCGCCAACATGGTGAACCAGAGGAACTCCAACTCCCACAAGCCCAAGGGAAAGAACGGTGTCCAACACAATGCCGACTTTAAGAAGAAGGGTAAGAAGACCTTCAAGAAGAACAAGAAGGATGAGGGCTGCTTTACTTGTGGTTCGACTGAACATTGGGCCAACAAGTGCCCAAACAAGTACAAGAAGCCAGGACAGGACTCCAAGTCTGTCAACATGATTGTGGGCAACAATGACAATGGTGCATCTGGGTACGGTGCCATCAGTGGCGGGCAGGCGCATGCCACTGTTAGAGTCTACCGGTGGCGGGCGGTGCTATTTTCCCGCCATTGGTTTTATGTTATTATTTGTGGCGGGTTGTACCTGTCATCCACCATAGCTACGTCTCTGGAGCCATTTCAGCACCGGATTCTCGTTACAGTATACAAATAACCACATTACAACTTACAACGTATGTAAGCGACGTACACATTACATTTAACATAGCAATAATCTAAAATTCATACAAATAGATATACGCAATTGTGTAAAAAATTCATGTCGCGTCATTACTACGAACACATACATACAAGACCCCATGATAACAACAATACTATAATGACAATGAGCTGGATAAAGATAATCAAATTCTTTACTTGTCCACTTGTCCTCACGGTCTTGCATACTTTATAGTTGATTTTCTTTTTGCGGATGTGATTGACATAATGATCCTCAACTTCCCTGCGGATGTAGTTAGCATAATGATCCTCGGCTTCTTTTTTTTAGTCTTATATCCTTTGTAACAGTTGTTTTTGTAACTGTACACTTGCTCCTTGCATATTCCCATGAATCATCAATTTTAGGATTCCTCCCGCTGTACACGATATACCAGTTTCACTTCATCTACGTAAATAAATAAAGAAGCCAACAAGTCAATCTTATAGTTATCCAATCACATAGAGCAAAGTCACATCGTAATCTTCATAGCATTATAGAAGATACAAATCACCATGTTGCACAATTCATTAATAGTTTGAAAGCAAAAATTTAGCTCCATCATTCGCAAAATAATCTTTATAGAATTATAGACGATATAAATCACCATGTTGCACAGTTCATTAGTAGTTCGAAAGCAAAACTTTAGCTCCATCATTCACATCGATCATATAGATCACATGAAAGCAGTGCACTAGTTGTTCAGCTCCTTCATGAGCTGTCCTCGCCTTCTGTCATCTTCATGATCTCTCCTTAGGTGGTCCTCTCAGCTTCGACAGTTGCTTGCGCACTCTCCACAGCTACTTGGGCATTCTCAGCGGTTTCTCTAGAGCTCTCGGAATATGCATGAGCGCTCTCAGAATATGATTGAGCGCTCTCGGTGGCTGCTCGAGCACTCTCGACATAGGCGAGCATGATCTCGGTGTACTGAGCCACCATCGTGACGATGTCTACGGCAGTAGGAATCCCGTCTACGGGTGTAGGAGTCCTAACGAAGCGTCTTGGATTCTTCATCTAAATCGCATTAAACAGTTTGTCATTTAGATATAATATTTAGAAAAGAAAAAACAGCATGGCCTATGATAGAATTTGGACATATTGAGTGCCAGAAATTAAGTGAAACAGAACTTAATTCATGCTTCGCAAAGAAATTGGCACTCACTATGAATACACCTGGATCCATATGTAGTACTTTTGGTATAACACACACAATCAATTTTAAGACATTCACTTATGAAGATTCAATGATTCATCATACAACAAATTTTAGCTACACTAACAAAATTTTGTATTAGATTTTTACCCATATTTTGTACATTTTATAACTACACTAATAAAAAGAGAGAGCAGCCCAGACCACAAGTAACCATTGATAGATAAGAGGGAGGTGTGCTTACGGGGCCAGAGTCGGAAGTGCATGTACGAGTCGGAGGTCCATGGCGGAGGCATCGGCGGACGGCGAGTTCGATAGAGACGGAGACGACGTTGGATGCGGAGGAAGGCATGGGCGACGGTCATGAGAAAGTAGTTCGAGGTAGCATTGCATGGTGACGCCGAGGAACTTCGAGGCGGGGATGGACGGCACGGACGATGGGGAAGATTGGCTCCTTGACGCCATTTGAGGCAGCGGACCCTGAACTCGCCGGTGGCGACGGACGACGCCACGACGTTTGCGCCGGCGAGAGAGGATGGGAGAAAGGGTTTGGGTGTAGAATAAGATTCAAGTGGAGCGCGGGGTAGGTAATGTGTCGTCGAGCAGTGACGGGCGAGAGGAGTTGTCCGTGACCCAAGTATAAGCGTGGGAGGTGGCAACGTGACCAAATATAGATGTGGCGGGTGACTGTTAATACTCGCCACCCATGGTCTGAAAATATTTGAAAATGGCTGGCGGGTGACAAAAGTTGCCCGTCACATATGTGCAAGTGAACTGT
>LR738715.1:873202060-873227513 GCA_902687465.1 Secale cereale | reverse complement strand
GGCGGGCGCCGAACTTCACCCGCCACAGTAGCTTGCTAGTCGGGAAGAAGTTGGAAAATGCACAGTTGTGGCGGGTAATCTTCGTCGCCCGCCACAACTACCCGTAGTGGCAAGCGTGTTTTAGAACTCGCCACTGTTTTCTTTGAAAATTAGTAGTGGCAGGTGCCACGCCCTGCCCGCCACTATTTGAGGTTCACCTATAAGCCCTTTCCGAGTAGTGTCACCACCTTGCCCCACCACAACTCACATGGACGAAAATTGGGCCCACCACATCGGGATTCCAACAAGTCCACCAACCACCAGGAGCCTAGCACCCAGCCCCAACCACCGAGCCTCAATGTCTACCTCACCGCGGTGAGATCCATGGCCAGCCACCACACCGAGTGTGCCAAGCCATTCAGGGCCTAGCCATGGTAGTGTGTCCACATAAGACAGTCGCTTTGTTGGCGACCATCGAGCGGGGTTTGCTCAACGGCGAGGGGTAATGGAGGGAGGGTGGCGGCGACACTAGGGCTCGCGAGCAACATACTGAACTATTTAATGCCCAAAACCAATTAAATGTGTATAAGCCATGCTAATTGAATTGAGTTATTTGTTTCTATTGCTTACATTCAGCATAAAGCATATGCTTAGCACGAGCATGATAAGAAAATACCAATGTTTCAGCTACCAAGGGGCCATACAGGAACAAAATTAAACGAGCACCCATACAACAAAAACTTTTATCAGGGAGTTTTAAAAGCCCCATATTAATTACTTTTCAAACTGTGATTCACAAACATGCTTGTCACCCAAAATCGATCAATGAATATTGGCCACCATATTTGGATTCATGAAGCGTGATCGCCGACGACAGGACTACCACACAATATTCTAGCTGGAGAGCATTATACATGACCACCACACGCGCATGCATGATGCACGTCTCCAGCCAACACCAGAAGCACCCCGATTCTATGATGATGCCCTCCATATTTTCCTATGGCCATCTGAAAACCCTATATGAGACAAGTATCATCAAATTATGGGGCTGGCGTGTATCACACTATCTCTTGTTGTGTAGTATGGAGTATATAGTACAACAAATATAAATATTTTGGAATCATTGGAGTGGACCAGGAAGTGAAGGGCCAAAGATAATTACGTACTGCAAGTTCCAAAGCGATAGTGTCGTGCATCACACCTTCCCTTGTTTTGTAGTATAATATTCCTGACAGCTAAAAGTATGAAATATATAGTGGCTATGTGAGAAAACAGCAAAATGTGAAGATACAGTTACAATGGTGGATACATGTAGCACCCTCCATGCAATATTGATCATCAGAGTATTATAGTTCAGCAAAATAATAGTCATGTGTGTGAAGTGAAGTATGTGTACAATATTTCAATAAACAAACATAACTACCAGTGATATGTGAAAAAAACTGCAATCTTTCAAATTTTGTCTGTCGTTAGCATAGTCTCTCTTTTTCTCAGTCGACTTTTATATTCTTGTTGCCCAAAATGTACATACATATTTTGAGCCCACTAAATACATGTAAATATAATACAATTTTCAATGTTCTATTTTTTCATTATCCTTTTGTTATATAAGTACAAGACCGAAACTGCAAGAAATAGTGTATGAAATCATATGCTCCTAAAAGTTTCAACAATTCTTAAGGTTGACAATTTGTGTATTAGTGTAGTTCCAAAGAGATGTTATTTCTTCCATGCCCACATGATACAAAATATTGGGTAAAAGACTTACTCATCATAATGCAAAATTATGAGTGAGTCGTAGTAATTTGGAAGTGCCCAAACTCAGGTAAGATGCTAACAAGATACTACACCCGTCCTGGTTTACTAGTGCTCAGCGTTTGACAACATATTTGATTAGCAAAATTTAAATGCATGTCATAGAAAATTATGCCGTTGGATTCATATTTGAATGTAGTTTTCAGTTATATTATTTTTGCTACGTATACGCTACATTTTATTAGCTAAAATTATGGTCAAATTAAGACCCAAAATATGAGGGGAACTAGTGAACCAGGACGGAGGTAGTAGATCTTCACAATCTTGTATCATAAACCCTTTGTTGGTAGCATTCGGTGATTTATAACATGAAATGGTGGGACCGCCAAATTAGTAGTTCCCAAGGATTAGGGGTACTCATTCATGACGTGGCTACTTTCACTTCCCGATATTTAGAGCAATTTGCACCAAACATCAAACCAAAGTGTATCGTTACAATAACCACGTGTATATATGTGGCTCCCTATATAGTACATGGGATCATCAAATTTTGTGACTGCCGTGTTTCACGTGATCTTTTGTTTGTAGTCTTGATTGATAATGTACATATTGAAAGCAAATATGAAGGTTGTGGAATCATATGGGATGGACCATGAATGATTGGCTGAAGATAATTACTTCAGGTTCAGGAGAGAAGGGGTCGTGCATCATGCATTCCCTTGTTTTCTAGCAGAATGAGTGAGACAAAAAAGACACCATATGACCTAAGTGGTGGCTACGTGAGAACACAACATAATTGGAAGATAGTGCAACAATGATATATATGTGGCCCCTGAGAGAGATTGATCATGAGAGTATTACGGATTTGAGATGAAGTATATCTATGAAAGTACCAGTTAACAAATATAACTATTTGTGGTTTGTGAAAAGAAATCTGATGTCTTTCAAATGCCTACAACCCCTAGCCTAGAGCATTTTTGGCGACGAAAGTACATACATATTTCACCCCTAACGTATACATATAGGATAACTGAATTTTAAAATTTATAAATATTAATTTTCTTGTCTTCGTATCATATATTTAAAATTTATATGGGCTTGGCCGTTTTCAACAATTATTAAGGTTGTTGAATTATTCTCTCTCTCTCTCTCTCTCTCACACACACACACACATACACACACACACACATACAGGAATATACACGTCCACCAAGCACCAGAAACGTGCTGTCCTCCAAGTCTTCTTTAGCTGTTGCTCTAATCCTTGTGGTCACCCTGACAGATGTGCTACAGTTGGTATCTTCTTCACATGGCCTCGTTGGGGTACACACGCTGGAGGGTTGACTCCTGCTGATGATGGAGAGGTTCCATGGCTGGATGGCCAAGAACGATAAGTCGTACAAGGGAGTCGAGGAGAAAGTGTTGTGTTGTCCTCCTGGTCTTTGCTAGCTCTAGTTCTACCCACCTCCTACCCAGTGAAGAAAAATAGCGCGCTATAGTGTCACTAATAACACGCCATAGTGTTTTAAATTAGGTCTCACAAAATAATTCGATTTACAATATCTCATTATTAGCATGCTATAGTGCGATATAGCACGCTAACACCATATTTTAAAGGCCACACTATTTTGTCATCGCTATTATTTCCATTGGTTCTACCCCTTGTGAACAGCATGCACCATGTGCTATCGTTTGTCTGTTCTACATGTATCAGGGATATTACTAGCAGGTATAAACCGGCTAGTGTAAACCGGATTATGATAATGTAGTTGTATAATTGTAAAACTCAGTAGAGGTTACGGCCCATGAAGGCTTAGGGCCCATGTGTAGAGTTATAGTTTGTAAACCGCCTGATCATGTAACTTGAGAGACAAGGAAGAAAGAGCAGAGACCGAGGCGGACACAAGTATGAGCCGGCCTCGGGACTCTGTAAACCGGACCGGGCGTTGCCTCTATATAAAGGGACGACCCGGCGACGGTTCGAGGACAAGAAACAACCCGTCGAGACAAAGGCAAGCGATCCGCTCCCTGTTCGTTGACGCCCAAGCAATACCAAACCAAACTAGACGTAGGCTTTTACCTTCCTCGAAGGGGCCAAACTAGTATAAACCCTCTGTGTTCTTTGTGTGATTTTAACCCCTTCAAGCTAACCCGTGCGATGGTTCCTCAACTAAGTCCGTTAAACCGGTCACCTGCCGTGTTAATTCCACGACAGTTGGCGCCCACCGTGGGGCCTCCGCACGATGGTTTCGAGTTCTTGAAGGGCAGCTTTGAAGGGCTCAAGGGTTACGCGGTCGGCCGGATGACCAAGAGTCGCCGCGGCCGGATCTACATCGACGACGCAGGCTGGGGACCGGAGGCCAATTCGATCGAATACGGGTACCGGGTTCCCTTTGGTGGCATCCACGTTTTCATCGGCAAAATTGGTGAACCGGGACCTGGGCCGGACATCTTCCCCAACATCGTCAAGCCGGCTCAGCGTGCAAGATCGACCCGGATTCAACCAGCCATGAAGCATGTTTTCGTTGGAGCAATTCATGGGGTTCAAGCCGAGGACGGATTGGATTCCGGTGGCGAGACAGTTATCTATTCCGACGATGAATCTTCATCCGGAGAGACTGAGTCTTTGTATCAGTTGCGGGACGGCCGGTCTGAGGGTATGTCCGACGGAGACAGTATTCCGGACCCCTTTGATCCGCCAAACCGAGTGGCTGTCTTTATGGCCGGTTCACAACCTACGCAGCAGTCCACGGTGAACGGGGCGATGACAGCAGAAGCTGGTGTAGGGGGGAGTGGCCAAGCCCTCTCGCACTCTGACGCTCTATCCACCTTGATCGAGGAGTTCACAACCCGAGCCATGGCAGAGGTGGCTCCATCAGATAAGGCGCAACACGATGCAGAGCTCTTTCAGCTGAAGGGCCGGATCGATCAAGCAAAAGAAAATATGAAGGCGGAGAAGGCTATGATAGCAATGAGGCAAGCAGAGTTGGATGATCAGGCTTTTCAGTTGAGGATGGAACAGGCCTCTACACAGGGAGTAAGGAATCGAAGGTACCAGTCTCGTCTACCGCCGGTTTACGAGGCGATGAATCTTTTCAGGACACCAGGAGCGGGGACCAGCAATGATCCGGCAGTAAACCGGAGGGCGGCCCCGGCGAGGGATGAGCCGGTTCAGCAGCCCACTGCGGAGCAAGATCGGCGGGTTATGTTTGCGCCTCACGTCCCTACCCCTCCGGGTCATTATTCAAACCCTTTGGATAATATTGTTGCTGCCACTTCGCACCTGGCCGCTTTACCCATTGAGGGGACATCTCCCGTAGCAATGGAGGCACGCAGGGTTAAGGATCAGCTTAACACAGCATTAACACAGCAGCAAGCATATTCTTATAGCAGGGAGAGGCTTCATTCAACACCACGACACAGCCGGAGTTATACTAGGCATTGGGAAGAACCGGAGGTGTCCAGTAGTGAACGGAGGCGACACCGTCACAGACAGGATAATCCGGCGGGCGCAGAGGCACCAGCTCAGGAGGTAAACCAGGTTAGATCTGCGGCCCGCGAGGAGGTCCGCCAAACGACGCCGGTTCACACAACCACAGAAGAAACCGGGGTGCAGTGTCTTATCCCCGCTCTACGGAGCGTGAAGTTACCCAAGGATTTCAAGGGCCCGCGGAAAGTGCCTAATTACACAGCAGATTTAGCTCCAGAGGCTTGGGTTGAGAGTTACGAGATGGCTATGGAGATGCTGGACGTAGATGAAGCGGCTTGCGCGAAGTACTTCACCATGATGCTTGAGGGTACAGCCCGGACCTGGCTAAAGGGCTTACCACCTAACTCCATCGGTTCATGGGGAGAATTACGTCGCCAGTTTATCAAAAATTTCAAGGATACGTGCAAGCAGCCAATGTCAGTGGTGGATCTGGCAGCCTGTATACAAGGAGAACAGGAATCTACAAGTGCATGGGTACGGCGAGTATCAGAAATTTTGCACTCTTCGAACGGTATCAATCCCAGTACGGCAATAGTGACACTGGAAAACAATTGTCGGTTTGAGTCTCTGAAGTTAAAACTGGGACGTCTCAAGCGGGATTGTAATTACATGGGAACTCTCATGAGCGCTCTGGTGAAGTACAGGGACTCAGACAACACTAAGTATCTAGAAGCGGATGGAGATAAAACGGGAAAAGCAAATAAATTTGGTAAACCGGTGCAGGCTAGTCCGGTTGGTACAAGCTTCTTAGGCAAGCGAAAGGCGGAAGGTGGTTCCGATTTCGTGGCCAATACCCAAGTTCAAGGGGGTTTTCAGCGCAATAAGGGTAAGCCGCCTCCACAAACCGGTGGAGGGCCCGCTACCTGGGAGCAAGAATTGAATGAGCCTTGCCCGAAACACGGATCAAGGGAACGTCCAGCTAAACACACTATAGGAGAATGCACGGCCATGATGGAAGCCATGAGCCGGTTCAGATCCAACAACAGGCCACCAGGCGGCGGTTCAGGCCCCGGGTTTTACGGTCCGGGTCACCAGGGGAACGGCTGCGGATCAGGATATCGTGGCAACAACAGTAGTTATAATAACCAAGGCAATAACCAATATGGTCAAGGCGGTTATAATAACCAAGGCAATCAGCAGCATGGTCAAGGTGGTTACAATAACCAAAACAACCAACAGCAGGGCCAGGGTAATCACAATAACCAAGGCAATCAGCAGCGTCAGCAGCAGCAACAGCAATCCTGATATCAGAGTAATCCGAAGGAGTTGAGCAGCGGGCAGTATCATGTGTTCACTACGAGTTTGTGTAAACGGGATGAAAAGATTTTAAAACGGGCGGTCCACACGGTTGAACCGGCGACGCCGCAATTCCTGCGCTGGTCAGAACAACCTATTGTGTGGAGCAGGCAGAATCACCCGTTACGAGTTGATAATCCGGGCCACTTGGCCTTGGTGGTAGCGCCATAGGTGGGTGGCTACAAGTTCACCAAAGTCCTCATGGACGGCGGCAGTAGCATCAATATCTTGTATTATGAGACTTTCCGCCGCATGGGGCTGACGGATAAGAAGCTAAGACAGTCAAACACGGTGTTTCATGGAGTGGTGCCAGCTAAATCAGCTTACCCAGTTGGGAAAATTGACCTAGAAGTTACCTTTGGAGATGAACAGGATTCCAGGTCAGAGATGATAACCTTTGAAGTCGTCAAGATCCGGAGCCCTTATCATGCTCTGTTTGGGAGGACGGTTTATGCCAAGTTTATGGCCAGGCCGTGTTATGTTTATCTACAGCTCAAGATGCCGGGTCACAAAGGAACAATCACGGTTCATGGAAGTCGCAAGATTGCATTGGAGTGTGAAGAAGGAGACGCTGCTTACGCGGAGGCAGTGTGTGCTACGGAGGAGTTGAAGTTTTACAAGGACAATGTTGATCCGGCAGATATGTCCCCGTTGAAGAAGCCAACTACAGAGCATGATCCGACGTTGAAGTTTAAGTCAGCGGAGGAGACCAAGCAAGTTGATTTTGTGCCAGGCGATTCATCCAAGCAGTTCACTATCAGCGCTAACCTTGACCCCAAATAGGAAAGCGCGCTCATCGAGTTCATCCGTGAGAACCGGGATATCTTTGCATGGAAACCTTCTGACATGCCAGGTATACCGAGGGAACTCGTTGAGCACAGTCTTAACATTGATCCGAAGTTTAAACCGGTCAAGCAGTATCTGCGCCGCTTCAACGAAGAAAGGCGTAAAGCTATAGGAGAAGAAGTGGCCAGGCTTTTGGCCGCAGGGTTCATAGTTGAAGTTTTTCACCCGGAGTGGTTGGCTAATCCGGTGCTGGTGTTAAAGAAAAATAGAAAGTGGAGAATGTGTGTGGATTACACGGACCTAAACAAGGCTTGTCCAACTGATCCTTTTGCTCTCCCTCGCATTGATCAGATCATCGATGCTACAGCGGGATGTGAGCGGCTAAGTTTTTTGGATGCATATTCAGGGTATCAACAGATCAAGATGGCAGTTAAAGATCAGGAGAAGACGTCCTTCATAACACCTTTTGGTGCTTTTTGCTATGTTTCTATGCCCTTTGGGCTCAAGAGTGCCCAAGCAACTTATCAGCGTTGCGTGCAGAATTGTCTTAAGGGGCAGATAGGGAGGAATGTTCATGTCTATGTGGATGATATTGTGGTGAAATCAAGGAAGGAGGAGACGCTGATAGAGGACCTCAAAGAGACTTTTGACAATCTTCGAGCCTATAAAATGATGCTTAATCCGGAGAAGTGTGCTTTTGGTGTTCCGACGGGCAAGCTCCTTGGATTCCTGGTGTCAAACAGAGGAATAGAAGCTAATCCGGAGAAGATCAAGGCAATCACATCTTTGACTAAACCGGCTTGCATCAATGATGTTCAGCGTATCGCCGGCCGGATCACAGCATTGAGCCGGTTCATCAGCCGTTTGGGGGAGAAGGCGATTCCGCTTTATCAGATGCTGAAAAAGACGGACCGGTTTTTATGGAGTGATGAGGCGAACGCTGCATTTGAGGATTTGAAGCGGCAGCTGGCAAAGCCACCGGTCCTGGCTGCCCCTGTTGATAATGCGTCGCCGCCAATGCACCGACAGTCAGCGTGGCAATCGTGGTTGAGCGCAAGGAAGCAGGGAAGGAATACCCGGTCCAGCGTCCAGTCTATTACGTCAGTGAAGTTCTCATTGAGTCCAAGCAAAGGTACCCACATTGGCAGAAGCTGGTATATGGTGTGTTCATGGCAAACCGGAAATTGAAACATTATTTCCAAGGCCACCCAATAACTGTTGTTAGTTCAGCACCATTGGGGGATATAATCCAGAACAGGGAAGCTACGGGTAGAGTGGCGAAGTGGGCCATTGAGCTTAGCCCACACGAATTGAAATATGTGCCACGCACCGCTATCAAATCTCAAGCATTGGTGGATTTCATCAATGATTGGACAGAACTGCAAACACCAGAGGAGAAGCCGGATCTTACATACTGGACGATTCACTTTGACGGTTCAAGGCAATTAGAAGGCTCGGGGCTGGAGTTGTTTTAATTTCCCCGCGAGGAGACAAGTTTTGTTATATCCTCCGTCTATTGTTTCCTTGCACTAATAATGCAGCAGAGTATGAAGCATTGCTTCATGGTTTACGGATGGCCAAGGAAATGAATTTGAGCCGGGTCAAGTGTTTTGGCGATTCAGATTTAGTGGCACAGCAAGTATCCGGTAAGTGGGATTCAAGAGATCCTCTCATGGCAGCTTACAGACGAGAAGTTGAAGCGGTTGCCGGATATTTCAAAGGGTATCAGGTGGATCACATAGATCGGCGAAGAAATGAAGCGGCCGATGCTCTAAGCCGGCTGGGTTCTCAGCGTAAGCCGGTACCACCGAATACTTTTTTGGATGAGCTGCACAGTCCATCAGTTCAAGTACCATCGGAGGAAGACCAGGCTGTTCCTGATCCGGAGGCACAGCTAGTTGCAGCACTTCATGTTATTCCGGATTGGACGCTGCCATATTTGGCGTATCTAAGCCGGGGAGAGCTGCCGGACGACGAGATCGAAGCAAGACAGATAATCCGGCGCTCTAAGTCCATGACAATTGCAAACGGAGAACTTCACCATCGCAACGTTTCTGGAGCGTTTCAGCGGTGTGTGTCATCTGAGGAAGGTTGTGATATTCTTTGTGAGATCCATGAAGGGGATTGTGGTCATCATGCCGGTTCAAACTCTTTGGTGGCTAAAGCTTTTCGTCATGGGTTCTATTGGCTGACAGCCCATGCTGATGCGGCGGATCTAGTCCGGAAGTGTGATGCTTGTCAAAAGTTTTCACGACGTGCTCTTGTTCCGGCACAGGAGCTCCGGATGATACCGATAACCTGGCCGTTTGCGACTTGGGGGCTTGATATGGTTGGGCCCTTCAAACGATCCCAAGATCAGAAAACTCATCTACTGGTGGTTGTGGATAAGTTCACAAAATGGATTGAGGCAGAGCCTGTGAGCAAGTGTCATGCGGCAACAGCGGTTAAATTCATCAAAAAGGTAATTTTCCGGTTTGGCTTTCCACACAGCATCATCACAAACAACGGCACCAATTTATCTAAAGGAGAGATGGAAGAGTTTTGTCAACGGGAGCATATTCGCCTAGACGTGTCTTCTGTAGCTCACCCTCAATCCAATGGTCAAGCTGAAAGAGCGAATCAGGAGATTTTGCGAGGTATCAAGCCCCGGCTTATGACCCCCCTGCAAAGAACACCAGGGTGCTGGGTTGAGGAGTTACCTTCTGTTCTCTGGAGCATCAATACTACGCTGAACCGGTCCACAGGGTATACACCTTTCTTTATGGTGTATGGTGCTGAAGCAGTCCTTCCAAGTGATATCCGTCATGATTCGTCACGGGTGACGGCCTATGTTGAAGCGGCCAATGAGCAGGCGAGACAGGACAGTTTGGACCGGCTGGATGAAGAGCGTGATATAGCAGCAGCACGGTCTGCAATTTATCAACAAGACTTGCGCAGATATCACAGCCGCCGGATCAAGACCAGGATGTTCCAGGAGGGAGATTTGGTACTCCGGCTCATCCAAGATCAAACGGATATGCACAAGCTATCCCCGCCTTGGGAAGGGCCCTTTGTGGTCAGCAAGAATCTGCACAACGGTTCATATTACCTGGTGGACGTTCGAGAACACAAGGACTCACGGACATCAGAGGAAGAGACAAAGAGACCGTGGAACATCGCCCTCTTGCGGCCCTACTATACCTGAGCCATGAGCTCTGATGTATCCTATGTATATATTATGCTTAATGAATAAACCGGCACCCTCGGTAAACCGGGGGCTTAGCCTTTTTTCCAATACAAAGTGTCTTATGGTGATAACCATACATTTCTTATTATATGTCATATTTTAAAACACTTTGATCAGTCTAACTGGTTGTGCATGACAATTACCGTATATGCACTCTGGAGCAGTGACTACTGAAGGGATTCCTGTTCAAACATAGGTCGTATTCGAACCAAAGAGAACATACCCAAACTTACTGAAGTGATTCCTGTTCAAACATAGGTCGTATTCGAACCAAAGAGAACATACCCAAACTTACTGAAGGGATTCCTGTTCAAACATAGGTCGTCTTCGAACCAAAAAGAACATACCCAAACTTACTAAAGGGATTCCTCTTCAAACATAGGTCGTATTCGAACCAAAGAGAACATACCCAAACTTATTGACGGGCTTCCTATTCAAACATAGGTCGTATTCGAACCAAATAGAACATACCCAAACTTAATGAAGCCATTCTGTTCAAACATAGGTCGTATCCGAACCAAAGAGAACATGGCAAAGGCCAGTAGGGGGCAGGATCGTATCCGAATCCTAGCTTAGCCCCTATGGTCCGGTTTGTATGGTCGTATCCGAACCATAAGCTCAATGGATCGTATCTGAATCCATTGCTTGGCTAAATTTTTAAGGCCAGTAGGGGGCAGGATCGTATCTGAATCCTAGCTTAGCCCCTATGGTCCGGTTTATATGGTCGTATCCGAACCATAAGCTCAATGGATCGTATCCGAATCCATTGCTTGGCTAAACCTTGCTTTGGAGCCTGGCAGCTCGCAAAAAGTCTCGACTACATGGTTTTATTTGCAAACTTGTATTTCTGGTATTTGTGTTTTATGGTTCTTTGATCCGGAGTGGGACAATTCCAGAGTTGACCGCGTATCTTTAAAAGTCTGGACAGAGCTCCAGCATGATCTAAACCGGTAGCTTCTATAAAGCCCGGAATTATTATTGGGTCCATCAAAGGCGCCCTCAGAAAATTGCAAATTTCGCCAGATTAAGAATATCAAGCATACTTGATCGCAGGTATGAAGTTATTTCTGGTACAAACAAACACTTGTTTAATGTATTTTGTGAGCAATTTAATTGGTCCAGCGATAAACCGCTAGGACCTCTTTTAAGTGTTATCCATGCAGAAACAGATAATATGCAAGATCAACCACATCAGGCCAGATTTAAATTGGCAACATCAAAGCAAAGTTGGGACATCCGGATCAAGACGGACAATATTTTAGTCTATCCTATTACAAGGCACAACAGGCCTGAGTGCAACTACAAAGATAAATATGTGGCCTATGCTTCCTCCTGCTGCGACGGCTGAGGATCAACTTGTTCCAGAGTTTCTTCCTCTTCTTGAAGCGGCTGAAAGTCAGGGACGCACCAGTCGATTTTCGTTAAAGCGCGGAAGTACATCTCTTCCGTAATAAGTTCAGACGGATCAATATCTGAGGCGAAAGTATGAGGGCGCACTGGTGGGATTAGATTTACGGTATCATAAACCGGCCGATCCACCCTCTCGTTCTGTAAATCATACCCCGGATGATACCTGGACAAGTCTGATTCGGCAGCAAGCTTGCTAGCGAGAGGACGCATCTCCTTAGTCAAAGTGTGAAGATCTTTGGCAGTGAAAGCTGTTCTGTCTTATTTAGTGCTGGGATACCCATTTAAGGCTTCTTCCGGATCAAAATCTTGAACCCACGCTTTGGCTCTGGTAAGCGCCATGAGAGAACCGGCTCAGGCAGCAGACTTCTTCACTTCCTCCAAGCGTACTGGCAAGACAGAAAGTTTCTCTAATGTGCCTTGGATAGTGGTGGGGGCCGGTTTATTGAAAGACATTGCGCTTATGATCCTTTGAGCGCCGGAATACAGCTGCTCGACCAGAGTATAAGACGCCTTGAGTTTCTTCCGTAAATCATCCCCAAGATGGGTAACGCGGCGCCCTACATAAGATCATTACAGTTAAACTGGACCGGAATACAGATTACAAGGACGAAAGCATGCGTGCAGATTAAGTACTTACCAAAGATGGCAGAAGTCATCAGTTCGATTTGCCGTTTTAAACCAGACAACTCTTCTGTCACCGGATTAAGAGCTTCTTCAGCATCTTTTGCTCTTTTCTCCAGCGCGTTCTTTTGCACTTCAAAAGCCGTCCGCTCCTCTTCAAAATATTTCTTCATCTGTTCAGCAGTAGTTAAGCTCACCGCCAAGTCTTTCTTGGCCTTAGCAGCAGCAGATTCAGTTTCGGCAAGTCTGTTCCGGAGTTCAGTGATTTCTTCAGCCTTCCGGTTCAAATCAGCCTGCAAGGAAAATTAAGTGGAATAAGGGCAAAATTCAGAAAAGTCTCAAGCACATAACCAAGTTATGCACTTGACACTTAGGGGCTAATGGACGATTGAAGTATCAAGGAGTCACAATTCAAAACAAGTCTCAAGCACACAAACAAGTTGTCTACTTGACACTTGGGGGCTAATGGACAGTTGAAACATCAAAGGAAAGATTCAGACAAGTCTCAGACGCATAAACCAAATTATGCCCCTGGCACTTGGGGGCTAATGTAAGATCATTTGCTTAAATTGGAAGTACCGGTTCACCTTTTAAATACAGCTAAACCGGAACTTGGGGGCTACTATGATATAGACAGAAACACAACAAAGACAAAAACAAAGACAAGGGAGATACCTCGTATTTTTCCTTCATCATGCTGATTAAGCCCGCTTCATAATCCCGACCAGTATGAAGCCGGTTCAAATACCCGGAATAGAGCTCCTGGGCACTCAGCTCGGCGAAGCTAGACAACTCTGTGCTCCATTTGCCCTTTTCTTGATGCAGTTTCTCCGCTTTAGCCGTATGCTTAGCTAAAACAGTGGGCTCAGCAGGAGCGGTGTAAGCTGTACCGGTTACTTGAACATCCGGAGAAGGAGCAGCTGTCGGTGGTGGAGTAGCAGTGTGAACCGGACTAGCGGGAGCCGGGCTAGTCCGAGGAGGGTTGGCACGGGCAGGACTCGCCGGTTCATGGACGTTCTCAGTGTTGGGATTTTCAGGAGCAGTGGCATAAGTATGATCCATAGGAGCAGGATCTTCAAGCTGAACTGTGGGCTCGCCTTCCGGAGGGACGGTTGTATCTGGATCAACCGCCGGATCATCAGTGGCAGTCTCAGCAGTTGTTTTGCTGGCCTTTGCCTTTTTGCTAGGCTTAGGCTTGCTGAAAGAAATTGGAAAAGAAGTCAGAACTATAAAGCAAATGCAAAGATAAACCGGATAAGGTAAAGGACTTACCCAGGGACAGTCTTCAGAGCTGGGACTTGTGTGGCAGTGGATTCGCCAGAATAAGATAAAGGAGTCTCCTGATAATTAGGGTCAGATGGTTTAAGTGGTTTGCGTATAAGCCCGGCCTTGGGATGAAGAAGAGTTGGAGAGAGTATAACCTCAGAGCGGCGCCTCCGGGCCGGAGTAAGGGATATTCCGGAAGACTCAACCACAAGACCACTATGGCCTTTAGCCCGGCGAGCTTCATGTTGCTGTTTCTTCAAAAGAAAATTGGGGTCCAGTTGAGCATAAGGGTGAGAAAACTGATATTTCCGGACTGTCCGACGAATTTTTGGTGGAGGTGGTTCTGAATCTGAAGAAAGAGTGATTACCTCAGTTTCTGCCGCTTTATCTCCTTCAGCCAAATCCTGTGAAAAGACACCGTTAACACAAGTCTGGCTAAAAGTGAACAAATCATAGCCGGATTAAATCATACCTCAGAGTCCGGATCATCTTCTTCAACATGTGAACCGGAGCCAGCGGCCGCCTTTTTCTTCTTAGTAGCGTAAGTTTTCCGGCACGGCTGTTTGCCTGCCTTCTCCTGAGGTTTCCTCTTCCAAAAAGGATCATCAGCCTGTGCACAAGAAGAAAGGTAAATAGAGAATAATTTAAATGGACGGATTAAAAGCGAACAGAAGGAATGAAGGCTTACTGCAGGCAGCTTGTTCTTCTTATAGTAAGGAGCCAATCCGGTTTGGCTGCATTCTTCTAAAGAGACGTTGAGCATCTTCTTAGCAGATTCAATGACTTCCGATTCAGAAAGCTTTTCCTTGGAAAACCGTTGAGGATCATCCGGTTTTTCAGAATATTTACACATCAGACTCGAGCACGGACTCAGAGAAAGGATACTCCAAGAAAGCCAGCAGCGCATAAAATCAATTCCGGTTAATCCGTTGGCCATAAAGGCTTTCAGCTTGGCAAGTTAAGAAGCGAACCGAGGCCGTTCTGAAGAACTGAGACGTTGCGGTAGAGGGTGATCTTCAGGAAGACGGTATTCACGATAACCCGACAATGGGTTCTCTCCTTCAGGTGATGTGTCAAGGCAATAAAACCAAGACTTGTTCCACTCTTTCGGGTGTGTATGGAGAGCGGCATGGGGAAAGACTGCATCTCTTCTCTTTTGGATGCTGACCCCGCCTAATTCTTGATGAGGACCCCCAGTAAACTCAGTTCACCGGTTCAAATGGAAAAAATCCCGGAACAAGTCGACTGATGGCTCCTCTTGCAGATATACCTCTGAGAAAACTTGAAAATCACAGATGTTTGAAATAGAATTTGGACCTATGTCCTGAGGGTGAAGTTGAAAAGCGGCAAGCATGTCCCGGAAGAATTTCGAACCGGGAGGAGTAAAACCTCGGGCCATGTGGTCAAAGAAGACAATAACTTCCCCCTCTCTGGGAGTAGGGGGACATTCATCTCCTGGGGCCCGCCATTTTAGGACTGATTGAGGGCCCAGAGTGCCAACAGCAGCCGCATTAACTAAATCTTCTTCCGTAATGACGGAAGGGACCCAGTTGTAAGAGACAAATTGTTTGGCAGACATAGTAGCAGAAGGAAGGTGCTGAAAAGGCGAAGTATAAAATCCGGATTATTCAAGTACAGATATATAAACCGGATCGCATATGCAAGGTCACACCGACGGTTTAGACAAGGGACTAATGACATAGCTAACCCGGCAGTAAGCAGGAAACGCACTACCGCCGGTTCAGAATAACAAAAGAGAGGAGCTAAACCGTCGTGTTCATTGTCGATGCATTGCAGAAGCAATATTTGACTGACTAAACCGGCGAGTATATTACGTATCTACAAGGATGAAGAAACAAGTTTCTACAGAAAGCTAAGGTAAAACAGATCTGAGCAGTAAGAAAAAGATAATATTATGCAGGTTTATTACAGAAAGAGCTACAGGGGTCTTATACAGAGCGGACGAATCTAAAGATTGAATCTAAATGCCGAAATCTAAGCATAAGGTAGCGGAGCAGAAGCAAGTTTTAAAGACAAATCTAAAAGGAGTGAAACCACTACGAGCCTGACGCCGAGGCCGAACAGATGAAGCTTTCTCTAGGTTCAATGGCGGAGGCACGGGAAGAACCCTAAAGGCTACAGATCAACGGCAAGGGAGGAAGGAATACCTGAAGCAGGAGAAAGCGGCGGCGGAGTTATCTGGTCGCACTCAGGTTGATGCAGCGGCCGACGACGGTGAGCTTGGCGGACGACGGTAGAGGCTTGAGCTCGGGCGGCAGAGGAAGAAGACAAGCAGAAGGAGATGAAGGAGAGATGCAGCCGTATTTATAAAGGGAGAAAGACAAAACGGCAGACACGAGATTTGAGGAAGTGAGAGATTGGATAAAGATTCCCTGTCGCCTCGATTCTCGGGATGGCCTTTAAACAAAAGTAATAGACAGCTACGCGCGTTAAATGCGGAAGTGATGTCACGGTCGAGTTAAATGATTTCCAAGGATGACGTCATCGCCGGTTTACAAAATTGAGAAGATACAAGAAAGAAGATTATGCAAGACTCGGAAGACTGATATGAATAAGTTCAAAACATTCTGGGGCCTAATGTCAGGGATATTACTAGCAGGTATAAACCGGCTAGTGTAAACCGGATTATGATAATGTAGTTGTATAATTGTAAAACTCAGTAGAGGTTACGGCCAATGAAGGCTTAGGGCCCATGTGGAGAGTTACAGTTTGTAAACCGCCTGATCATGTAACTTGAGAGACAAGAAAGAAAGAGCAGAGACCGAGGCGGACACAAGTATGAGCCGGCCTCGGGACTCTGTAAACCGGACCGGGCGTTGCCTCTATATAAAGGGACAACCCGGCGACGGTTCGAGGACAAGAAATAACTCGTCGAGACACAGGCAAGCGATCCGCTCCCTGTTCGTTGACGCCCAAGCAATACCAAACCAAACTAGACGTAGACTTTTACCTTCCTCGAAGGGCTCGAACTAGTATAAACCCTCTGTGTCCTTTGTGTGCTTTTAACCCCTTCAAGCTAACCCGTGCGATGGTTCCTCAACTAAGTCCGTTAAACCGGACATCTGCCGTGTTAATTCCAGGACAACATGTGCCCTCCAATGATGGGTCATTGGAGTATCATCCACAGTCAATGGAGAGGTTACATGGCTGGATGGCATATATAATCCATTATGTGCATTGGTCGGACGTGGCAGCAATGACACTGGATAAGAAGTCAACAAATAATTTATTGACTAAAACCATCATAATGAATTGAAAAATATAGTGTCGGCAGCATCATTCACTAGCTATTTAATTTGGAGTTAATTTTTATTTTGTAGTAGGACTAAGCGCATGCACACACGTCAACACCATAGTATATATTTTGGAATAGATATCCATTTCTTCCAAGGGAATACACAATAAAATCCCAGGTGCAAGACATATATATCACAACGCACGGCGGTCTCAAGGATAGTGATAGAAGGCTCACAATTTCGTCAGGAGCCTAAGTAGCTAACCACGGATTGCAATGTTATTCGACGGATTTTATCCATTACATGTTCTGGAGAAACAAAGTGTGGTCCGTAATAGTGCAAGCATATGTGTTTCTTTTCGCGCGTGGTCTATCTATGTGTCGCAAGCTATCTCATGCTTTCTATCTTGCATGCATGGGCATATAAGTACACGACGACATGCATTGCTGGTGCAAGAGGACACCAACATGCGTGAATCACGTACTATTTCGTCACTACTAGCACGCTAACCTCCAGAGAAGAAGACGTACTAAATCATTCAAAATCATTTGCTAGCCTGATGTCTGAGCTTTCCATACATTAAGAAAATTCAATAGAATGTAGTTTAACTTACTTAAGGGAGTAACTATATATGGTCTCCTGGAAAAAATCGAGTTACATTAATATATCGGAGAAGTACGTAGTTCTTTTCTTCAAAGACTGTAATTTGTAAAACAAATTGTTTCCCTTTAAGCTCCATACATAAGAGGCATGATCATGCCAATTAATTACAGCTTCAAGTCCGAGTTGTTTTCCATTTCTTTAACATAAGTTACACGTAATAGCAGCCACGACAGTTTCGTTGAAAGGAAATGTTCAAGTTGAATAGTGAAAAATAAACATAGTGTTTCCTTTGAAGAAGAACGGTGTTTTCTTTGAACAAGAACCTTTAAAACAGTGGAAAACTTATGGTCAAGCTTCTGTCCTCCATTCTATTTTTTCGTTCGAACTGCAAGAGCAGTGATTGCCAATCTGTGGTATATGCTACACAAGAGTGATGGTGTGAACTCTGTGCATAAAAAAGAGACATAAGTGAATCGGTTCAAAACATTTATGTTTCCGAAATGGGAAGCAAAAAGTTATCCACTCTCCATTTAAAGCGAATCCCTATTTTCTATTCTGCATTAATTATTCAATATATTGTGCCGGCTCGGTAGGGAGCGTGTGGATGTATCCATATGGTTGAGTGTATGTGCATGTATGTGAGATCTGTGTTGTGTATGTGCGTGTATGTAAGCATCAGTCTTTGTACAGTGTGGTTGGGAGTGAACGAAGGAACTCGGATTTTTTTTCCTCTTCTTGTCCAACTGAGCAAGCTAACTAGACTAGAGAAAGGCCGGGTATGCATGCGGTTGCTCTCTATAAATAGTAAGGACCTTGAGCAACAGATCCATCAACAGCCCACAGCTTCACAGGCCAATACACGCACCAATATAGTCTCCTTTTGAGATCTAGCCAGCTAGCATCAATGGCTTCCCGTGCTCAGATGAAGATGGTAGCCATTAGCATGATGCTGGCCATCCTGTTCATCGCTGCAGCTAATGCAGATCCAGCACCTGAAGAAACTTGCATCGACAAGACTGACAAAGTTGATCTTGTCACTGACTGCATCTGCTCCAAGAACTGTGCTTGCGCAGGAAAGTGCATCTTAAAAGGCGGCGATGGTGAGAAAATCCAGAAGTGCTTTGTCGAATGTGTACTGAAAAACGACTGCAACTGCAATGCTAAGGGCCACAGCGCCGCAGCACCTAAGTAAGGTGACTCCTGATTGGAGCTTCTTCAGCCATGCTATGAGGTCTGCGTCCACAAGTCCACAGTCAACTTTTGAGTAAAATTTTCATTGTGTCTAGTAATGTTTTCTACTAAATAAACCTCTTATACCTGCGTTCTTGGCATGTGTTTTTTGCTTCGAGCGTATGTATGTTGAGAATTGGTTTCTCGGTCACAGCTCATATATATGCTGGCAGTCACGTATACGATGACTGCCACATATTTATGTATTTCGATATGTATGTGTATTTGTCTGTTTCGCCATTTGGGTCATTGTAAAAATAAGTTGGACGCTGGCGCATGACAACAAGTGTATCGGGCTACTGTAATATTATTAATGATATGGTATCTTGTTGAAACTGATGTCACTGCAGCTTCTATATATTGGTTCTCGATCTATCTTCTGTGGTGTACTAGTGCACCAAATCATCCATATTACAGCCTGTATTGTGAGGTGGGTGGTGAGTTGTGCACCGCTTCAAAGATTCTCTTCCTTCTTAGCTCTACTTTGCAGAATGTTCAGAATTATGAATATTTATCGCGGCAACTTCTGAAAAATATCATAACATTGGTTGCATTTATTGGTGGCTCGATTCCTATATGAGATATGGGTCATGTAATGGCAGGATTAGTGAATCACGCCGCCTCTTGTTGTTATATTAGTCATCCACGTATTTTAGATATGGATCATGTCAAAGCAAACCATCCACGTATTTTAGATATGGATTAGTGGCTGCATGCATCGTCCAGATGCAGAGGCCGGGGTTCTTCCTCCTTTAAAAAAATTAGAAATATGTTTGGACATCATCTATTATTATACCATTAATAATCGGATTTGCTTATTTAGATTCTGGAAAGATATCAAGGATGATTTGAAAGAGCAATTTGATGCCTTCTAGGAAAGTTAGACATTGAAATTCTTACCCATGGTATCATATCATGCCTTGTAAGCCATTTCCCAGTAGTGTCACCACCTTGCCCCACCACAACTCACATGGACGAAAATTGGGCCCACCACATCGGGCCTCCAACAAGTCCACCGACCACCTGGACCCAAGCACCCAGCCCCAACCACCGAGGCTCAATGGCTACCTAACCGCGGTGAGATCCATGGCCAACCACCACACCGAATGTGCCAAGCCGTTCAGGGCCTAGCCATGACATTGTGTCTACATGAGGCAGTCGCTTTGATGGCGACCATCGCGCGGGGTTTGCTCAACGGCGAAGGGTAGTGGAGGGAGGGTGGCGGCAAAGCTATGGCTCGTGAGCAACATGCTGAACTATTCAATGCCCAAAACCAATGAAATGTGTATAAGCAATGCTAATTGAACTGAGTTACTTGTTTCGTTTGCTTACATTTAGCATAAAGCATATGCTTACCATGAGCATGATCAGAAAATACCAATGTTTCAACTACCAAGGGGGCATACAGGAACAAAATTAAACAAGCATACATACAACAAAAGCTATTATCAGGGAGTTTTAAAAGCCCCATACTAATTACTTTTCAAACTGTGATACGGACATGCTTGTAATGCAAAATCGATCAATGAATATTGGCCACCATATTTGGATTAATGAAGCGTGATCGCTGACGACGGGACCACCACGCAATATTCTATCTGGAGAGCATGATACATGACCACCACACGCGCATGCATGCATGATGCACGTCTCCAGCCAGCACCAGAAGCACCCCGAATTATGGGGCTGGCGTGTATCACACTATCTCTTGTTGTGTAGTATGGAGTATATAGTACAACAAATATGAAGATTTTGGAATCATTGGAGTGGACCAGGAAGTGAAGGGCCAAAGATAATTACTACAAGTTCAAAAGCGATAGTGTTGTGCATCACGCCTTCCCTTGTTTTGTAGTGCAATATTCCTGACAACTAAAAGTATGAAATATGTTGTGGCTATGTGAGAAAACAACAAAATGTGAAGATACAGTGACAATGGTGGATACATGTAGCACTCTCCATGAAATATTGATCATCCGAGTTTTATAGTTCAGAAAAATAATAGTCACATGTGAGAACTGAAATGTGTGTACAATATTTCAATAAACAAACATAACTACTGGTGATATGCGAAAAAAATGCAATCTTTCAAATTTTGTCTGCCGTTAGCATAGCCTCTCTTTTTCTCGGTCAACATTTATATTCTTGTTGCCCAAAATGTACATGCATATTTTGATCCCATAAAATACATGTAAAGATAATACAATTTTCAAAGTTCTAATTTTCTTTTATCATTTTGTTATGTAAGTACAAGACCAAAACTGCAAGAAATAGTGTATGAATTCATATGCTCCTAAAAGTTTAAACAATTCTTAAGGTTGAGAAATTGTGTATTAGTGTAGTTCCAAAGAGATGTCATTTCTTCCATGCCCACATGATACAAAATATTGGGTAAAAGACCTACTTATCATAATCCAAAATTATGTGTGACTCGTAGTAATTTGGAAGTGCCCATACTCAAGTAAGATGCTAACAAGATACTACATCCGTCCTGGTTTACTAGTCCTCGGCGTTTGACAACATATTTGACTAGCAAAATTTAAATGCATGTCATAAAAAATTATGCAGTTGGATTCATATTTGAATGTAGTTTTCAGTTATATTATTTTTGCTACGTATAAGCTACATTTTATTATTTAAAATTATATGGTCAAATTAAGACCCAAAATATGAGGGGAACTAGTAAATCTGGACGGAGGTAGTAGATCTTCACAATCTTGTATCGTATACCCTTTGTTGGTAGCATTCGATGATTTATAACATGAAATGGTGGGACTGCCAAATTAGCAGTTCCCAACTGGATTAGGGGTACTCATTCATGGCGTGGCTACTTTCACTTCCCAATATTTAGAGCAATTTACACCAAACATCAAACAAAAGTATATCGTTACAATAACAACATGTATGTGGCTCCCTATATATAAGACATGGGATCATCAAATTTTGTGACCGCCAAGTTTCATGTGATCTTTTGTTTGCAGTCTTGATTGATAATGTACACATGAGAAGCAAATATGAAGGTTGTGGAATCATATGGGATGGACCATGAATGATTGGCTGAAGATAATTACTTCAGATTCAGGAGAGAAGGGGTCATGCATCACGCCTTCCTTTGTTTTGTAGCAGAACGCCATATGACCTAAGTGGTGGCTACGTGAGAACACAACAAAATTAGAAGATAGTGCGACAATGATATATATGTGGCCCCTGAGAGAGATTGATCACGAGAGTATTACGAATTTGAGATGAAGTATATCTATAAAAATACCAGTTAACAAATATAACTATTTGCGATTTGTGAAAAGAAATCCGATGTCTTTCAAATGCCGTCCACCACTAGCCTAGAGCATTTTTTTTGCGACGAAAGTACATACATATTTCACCCCTAACGTATACATATAAAGATAACTGAATTTTAAAAATTTATAAATTTTAATTTTCTTGTCTGCATATCATATAATTAAAATTTATATGGACCTGGCCGTTTTCAACAATTATTAAGGTTGTTGAATTATTTACTCTCTCTCCCTCCCTCTCTCTCTCTTTCTATTTAACCTGCAGGATATGCACGTCCAGCAAGCACCAGAACCACCTCTATCCAGCCATGCTGTCCTCCACGTCTTCTTTAGCTTTTGCTCTACTCCTTGTGGTCACCCTGACAGGCGTGTTACCGTTGGTGTCCTGTTCACGTGACCTCGTCGGGGTAGCCACTGATAGAGCGCTGGAGGACCCTCTGCTGATGATGGAGAAGTTCCATGGCTGGATGGCCAAGCACGGCAAGTCATACACAGGCGTCGAGGAGAAACTGCGGCGGTTTGACATATACCGCAGGAACGTAGAGTTCATCGAGGCGGCGAACCGAGACGGCAGGCTCACGTACACCCTCGGCGCGAACCAGTTCGCCGACCTCACCCACGAGGAGTTCCTGGCCACGCACACCAACCGCCGTGTGGTGCCTTCGGAGAAGATGGTGATTACAACTCGTGCTGGCGATGTTGTTGAGGACGGCAGTTGTCGGCCGGCGTCAAATGCTGTGCCTGATAGCATCGATTGGGTGAGGCAACACAAAGTCACCCAAGTCAAAAGTCAAGGACAAAAATGCGGTTAGTATATCATGCATTTGATGTTTGGATTCGTCTATCTTTTGTATGCTATTTTCAGTTACTACCTTCGTCTAGGTGAATAAGTCATTCGCGTAGTTCTAAGGCATCGATTTGAGCAATTAAATATGTGTTATATGTTATGAAAAATATATCACAAGATTTCTACACGGATGTAGTTTCTAAATATATATTTTTTGTCACATATAATACATATTTAGATAGTTAAATCGTCAACCTAGAACTACGCGAATGACTTATTCACCTAGACGGAGGTAGTACTATCGGTAGCTGGTCTGTCGAGTGTCCTACCTAGAGTTCCTTTTGGTTTTCTTTTTCTTTTTCTTTTCCTGACGTAGTTTTGTTTAACACGCAGACGCTCATACATATGCACGCATATACTGACTCCTATGGCGCACGCACGTATACCTCTACCACTATGAGCACCTCGGAGAGAGTGAGTTGACACATCATTTTCAATTTGATGAAGTCGCCATAGACACCTTTGTTGTCAACGGGAACATCTCCTCCCATTAAACACACATCACCAGAAGGTCTGGAATAAATCCAGCAAAATGCGAGCATCATTTACATGTCTAGGACTTAAATCCTGATGGGTTGGGGATACCACTATTCTCCTAAACCATCCAACCACAAATTGTTCCGATTTTCTTCGTGTAGTTTCCTTTTTTTTATATAAAAAGAGCGCTGTCTTCGATTTTATTAAAGAGAGCACCATCGTTGTTTGTTTATGCATATTTCTTTGAACAAAATTTAGTTTGTAACTAACAATAGTTTCTATTTTTCAACATAAACAGAGCGTCCTCTCCAATTTTATTAATGAAACAAAATGTCAAAATGTCAAAACATTTTGTTTTGTTAATAAAATCAACGATGGTTACAGACTAAATTGTTAGTTACAAACATAAATATGCATAAACAATCAATGATGGTGCTTTAAATTATAGTTAGTTACACACTTAATTTTGTTCAAAGAAATATGCATAAACATTCAACGATGATGTTTTAAATTGATATTATATTTTCACTAATCAAATGTATGTGAGTATTAACTCGTATAATACCAAATGGTTTTAACAATAATGAGATATAACAAGCGGTTACCATAACACATCAGATTTGCATGGAGCCCAGCTTTCTTAGTTTCAAACACTTAAACATTCCCCTAGGTAGATGTTTTCCCCATGTTTGATTGAAAATATATACCACTACTCTCTCTCTCTCTCTCTCTCTCTCTCTCTCTCTCTCAACAGGCTTTCGCCCCGCTTTATATATAAAGCACCGAACCAAGTACACGGTCGAACGATACAAGATGGTGAGGTAACCCTCAAACAATACCGATCCCAAGATCATGGATGCACGCAGAGCATGAGCACTACGCTACCGAAAGAAAATATTGGGAAAACCAAGTACAAAGTCACACACAACCCTAAACACCTAAGCTCTACGGCAACTTCCCCGGAGGGAAAACGGTGCAAAGCGTTGCCGCTGCCGAGTCTAGAGGGACTAAGGTCTTCACCCGGAACCCTGGCACGAAGAGGAGCACCACGACAACGTCTTCAGGAAGATAGCGACGCCCGCGAGCATCGCCGTCGTCGACGACAAGCGCAGAGCTTTCGCTCGGTCACTCCCTCGTGCCACACGAGGTCTTCAGGACAGGCATAATGAGCTCAGCTCCCCAGGTCAGGAATGGGGCAACGCCACTGCCAATGATAGGGAGAGCACCCAGGCCACCCAACGCTGCACACCTACCGCCACACGTCCTAGATGTGAGCCACCACCATCGACATGGTGCCCGCCGGAGAGCCAACCATGCGGACCGCCATCCAGAGCCACCGCTCTGGCATCCATGTCTAAGCCACCACCATCCGTCCACGTCACGAAGCACCAACCTTGGAAGGTGGAAAGAAAGGGATCTCCTTTCATTCCTAGCCCGGCATCAGTCACGGGACCTAGGTCGAAGCCCCCACAGTAGGGGGCCTCCACGCCTGTGTCCCCAGCCAATCCCGATGGACCAGGAGGCGACACGATCCCGTGATTACTGATGGCCGCCGCTGAGCCCGCTCGTGCGACACTTCAACCATGGTCACTGGCTCTGATCTGACCGACAGAATAGCGGAGACCCGACCACCACCATCGACCACCATGCCCGCGAGGAGTGCACAAGCACCACCCGCAGGCACACCCCGGGCCAAGCCCGACCTCTCCTTCCCGAAGCACATGCTTCACTCCGCCCCGGGCCCAGATCTGGCCCGCCCGAGCACAAACGCTAAATCTGCACCTGCCGCCGGTACACATCCAGGAGAAGGAGGTCTCCACCGCCACCCCGCGCCACAAGCACCATCGCAACAGCCACATCGCTGCTCACCTCGAGGCGCGCCCCGCCTCTCTGCCCCAACCGAGACCCAAGCGT
>LR738715.1:873151202-873201038 GCA_902687465.1 Secale cereale | reverse complement strand
TGACCTCATTAATTAATTGCAAATTTTAGCATACTCCCTCTTACCCCTCTTTTTCACATGAGAGGTAAGAGTACATGATAGATCTGAGCCATTGATTTGATTAAAGTAGTGGCCAGATTAAGTACCTTCTTACCTCCCATGTAAAGAGGGGGTAAGAGGAGCATGTTAAAATTACTCTTAATTAATAGTCTAACTAACTCTTATCTTATTACCTCACATGTAAAAGGAGGGGGGTAAGAGGGAGCATGTTAAAATTTGTCTAGTTTTTAATATGTAAACTTTCCTAAGCCAGATATAAGTTTCCTGCCTGTTTGATTGACCTCTGTCTTAGGGGAATTGATCCATCATTTATATATGCTAGGGAGATAGTAGCTAGTGTCTGCTAATTAAACATGTGTAAGAGCAATAGGTACCTAGGAATACCAGCTGAATAATTGCCATAATCCTAGTTACATACCAAGGATCCAAATGCTCCCCTATAGTTTGAAGAATTTCATCCGAAAGTTAACGACCATGTGTGCTGGTTTGCAGGGGCTTGCTGGGCTTTCTCTGCCGTGGCCACGATCGAAAGCGCCTACGCAATCGCCAAGGGAGGCACGCCGCCGGTTTTGTCCGAGCAGGAGCTCATCGACTGCGACACATTTGACAGAGGCTGCACGAGCGGCGAGATGCACAATGCCTACTTGTGGGTCATGAGGAACGGCGGCATCGCCACCAACTCAACATACCCCTACAAAGAGACTAAGGGCACGTGCGAGAGAAGGAAACTGCAGGAACACGCGGCCACGATCCGGGAGTACGAATTAGTCGAGCCCAACTGCGAGGAGCAGCTCATGGCAGCTGTGGCGGTGCGGCCCGTCGCCGTCGGGTTCGACTCCAACGATGAATGCTTCAGGTTCTATCAAGCTGGTTTATACGACGGCATGTGCATCAAGCACGGGGAATACGTTGGCCCGTGCTCGTCCAACGACCGCATCCACTCCTTGGCCATTGTCGGGTACGCCGGCAAGGGGGGCGACAGGGACAAGTACTGGATCGCCAAGAACTCGTGGAGCAAGGACTGGGGAAACAGTGGCTACGTCTTGCTGAGGAAGGATGTTGATAAGCCGGAAGGCCTCTGCGGCCTTGCAGTTGAACCGGTATATCCTATAGCCTGATCTGATCTGACGATCGAGATGGACTGCGCTGGGCGTGCCTGCAACCTACGGAAATGGCACTCACGTATACGTTGATTGCTCTGTATGCATGGATGCGCCTACTATATTGTACTACATATATATTCATCTCCCGCCAATAAAACTATATGTCCTTGTATCCATTTCTGCACCGTTATATACATATC
The DNA here is from genome assembly GCA_902687465.1 of Secale cereale. Classification (NCBI taxonomy): domain Eukaryota; kingdom Viridiplantae; phylum Streptophyta; class Magnoliopsida; order Poales; family Poaceae; genus Secale; species Secale cereale. Next base: position 873,199,696 of record LR738715.1, on the reverse strand, counting down.
TTGAATAAATTGGATGGATTGGTTATCCATTCTACATATGTCGAAACATGTACTTTCCCTATGTGTTACTCACTCTGTTCCGAAATAAGTGTCATGATTTTAGTTTAAACTAAAACCACGGCACTTGTTTCGGAACGGAGAGAGTACGAGGTTATGAAAAATTCGAAAATTAATTTTACTTTCCTTTTAAAAATTATTGTATCGATATTTGTTAATTAATTTTGAAAATGCAGGTAAATTTACTAATTAGTTGATGAATTCTTTCTACAATTTCCCCTTCTTAAACTTCTTTTTTTGTGACGATAACTTTTGATTTATTCATCAACTGTCAAGGTAGTACAAAGAGGATTAGAAGTAAAAAAAATACATTCAGGTCCCTAGACCATCTAGCGACGACTACTAACACTAGAGCGAGCCGAAGGCCCGCCCCCGTCTTTGCCCCTCCTTCATCGTAGCCGGGCAAACCTTGTTATAGTAGACAGTCGGGAAGTCATCGTACTAAGGCCCTATAGGACCAACGTATCAGAATAGTAACCGGCATTGATGAAGAAAAGTGTAGATCGGAAGGATCCAACCTGTAGACACATGAATACACCAAACCAAGAAAGGATCCACGTGGATCTGCTACTTCTCGAGCTTGTATTCCCTCAAAGTGGAAAGGATGATGCAGCACAGTAGCGTAAGTATTTTCCTCAGTTTTTTAGAACCAAGGTATCAATCCAGTAGGAGACCACACGCGAGTCCCTCGCACCTGCACAAACAAATAAGAACTTCGCAGCCAACGCGATAAGGGATTGTCAATCCCTTTACGGTCACTGACGAAAGTGATATCTGATAGATATGATAGTATGATATTTTTGGTATTTTTGGTATAAGAACAGAAAGTAAATAAAGCAAAGTAAAGTAGATTGGAAGATTAATATATTGAGAATAGACCCGGGGGCCATAGGTTTCACTAGTGGCTTCTCTCGTGATAGCAGAATTTTACTGTGGGTGAACAAATTACTGTCGAGCAATTGATAGAAAAGCGCATAGTTATGAGAATATCTGGGCATGATCATTATGTATAGGCATCACGTCCGGGACAAGTAGGCCGAAACGATTTCTGCATCTACTACTATTACTCCACACATCGACCGCTATCCAGCATGCATCTAGAGTATTAAGTTCATAAGAACAGAGTAATGCTTTAAGCAAGATGACATGATGTAGAGGGATAAACTCAAGCAATATGATATAAACCCCATCTTTTTATCCTCGATGGCAACAATACAATATGTGCCTTGTTGCCCCTGCTGTCATTGGGAAAGGACACCGCAATATTGAACCCAAAGCTAAGCACTTCTCCCATTGCAAGAACTATAGATCTAGTAGGCCAAACCAAACCAATAATTCGAAGAGACTTGCAAGGATATTATAATCATACATAAAAGCTTTCAGAAAAGAATAAAATATTTCACGTAGATAATCTTGATCATAAACCCACAATTCATCGGATCTCGACAAACACACCGCAAAAAGATTACATCGAATAGATCTCCCCGAAGACCGAGGAGAACTTGGTAGTGAGATCCAAAAAGAGAGAAGAAGCCATCTAGCTAATAACTATGGACCCGAAGGTCTGTGGTAAACTACTCACAACTCATTGGTGAGGTTATGGTGTTGACGTAGAAACACTCCATGGTAGATCCCCCCTCCGGCGGAGCTCCGGAACAGGCCCCAAGATGGGATCTCACGGGAACAGAAGGTTGCGTCGGTGGAATTAGGGTTTTCTCTGTTGCCTCGATGTTTTCAGGGTACATGGATATATATAGGAGGAAGGAGGGCATCGGGGGAGCTAGAGGGGGCCCATGAGGGTGGGGTCGTGCCCAGGGGAAGGGGTGCGCCCTGGACCATCGTGGCCGCCTCCTTCGTTCCCTCGCGTGTACTCCAAGTCTTCCGTGAAGATATGGTTCCAAAAATAACTCTCCCGAAGGTTTTATTCCGTTTGGACTCCGTTTGATATTCCTTTTCTGTGAAACACTAAAATAGGCAAAAAAAATAGCAATCTGCGCTGGGCCTTGGGTTAGTAGGTTAGTCCCAAAAATAATATAAAAGTGTATAATAAAGCCCATTAAACATCCAAAACATATAATATAATAGCATGGAACAATCAAAAATTATAGATACATTGGAGACGTATCAGGATCCATCGAAGACAAACACCGACCAAATCACACTAGACCCGACAGAGACGAACCTCCACATGCCCTCCAATGATGCTAGAAACACCACCGGCACGGGGACTAGGCATGGAGAAGCTTATTTTATCTTTAGAGAGTCACCGCCGCCAGATTATGATACAGATGGGATGGCGGCAACTCGATTATGTGAAAGAATCAAGGGATGGGATAGATGGCTTGGCCAAATTTATGACTAGACGACATCCCCGTAGGTTTTGTGCAAATAAGTGGGTCACAAATTTAGAAAGATACGACCCTTTCGAGGGGGTGCAAGAAGTCGCCACATGACAGTGGTCAACCTGATGAAGTGTGGATAGGATACACTTAGCTAACATTTAGGATCTATATGGGCATTTTCATAGTATGGGGACTAACTTGACACTGCTCGAATAGTTTTAGCACTAGTGATGTAATTTACCTATCTTTATATAACACTCCTATCAATATATAGGAGATAAATATTTGGAGGCATCTCTCGGACATTGATGTGAGCTACCCATGAGCATAGTCTACTTTCTCATGATATATCATGCCATGCAACAAATTTTTCTGATGTGCTATTAAAAAGTTACTCCATTTGTTTTTGTTTTTTTTGCCGGAAAACATCCAATCTGTTCATCGTCAATCATGGCAGTACGAACACTAGAAATAATAAATATTTTAAATACATTTGAACTTCACTGATTTAAAAAAATGGATTTCACTCAATTCAAAACATAAATTTCACATATATCAAGAAATATTTCATTAATTTCAAATGATTTCACTCATTTAGATAATGGATTTCACTAATTTTAAATGATTTCACTCATTTCAAAAATAGTTCTCAGTCATTTGACATTTCAAGATTAGTTATCTTTCAGTTATATTCAAAATCCAATTTCACTTAGTTACAAAAAACAATTTCCCTGAAATTTAAATAAGTTCAGTGAAATAAGTTTCACATATCGACAAATGTAAGTTTCACATTTTGTAAATAATATTTTTGAAGAATTGAAATCAGTTCTTTGACAGTTGAAAATAATCAGTTCACTCATTGTGAAATATGAATTTAGAATTGGAATAAGTGAAATGGTATGGTAGAATATTAAAATGTTTTATGCCACTCTTTTGAAAAAACTAAGTTTCAGTATTTTGTAAAATATGATAGTGTATGTTTTGTAAATGATTGAAATCTTCTTTTGGAAGAGTTGAAACCAGTTCTTTGACAGTTGAAATAATTAGTTTCAATCATTGTGAAATATGAAAATGGAATTGGAATAACTGAAATGAGATTATAAAAAAATAAAGTTGTTTATGCCACCCCTTTGAATAGTAAGTTTCCGTCTTTTGTACAATATGGCAGTGAAATAGGTTTTCACAATGAGTGAAATCTTCTTTTTGAAGAATTGAAATCAGTTCTTTGACAGTATGAAATAACTAGTTTCACTTATTGTGAATTATGAAATTGGAATTGGAATAACCAAAATATGTTTCAATGTGTGAAATGTGAAAATGAGTTCTTGAAATTATTGAAATATGTTTTGGAAATGAGTGAAATTAGTATTTTAAAATGGGTGAGATTTTTTTCTGAAAGAATTAAAAATAATTTTTTAAATGGGTGAAATCGGTTATTTTCAGATATTTGGAAGTGGTTCTTTGAAATAATTGGATTTAGTTTTGGAAATTATTAATATTTTTTTAAATATCTCTAAGTGAAATCAATAAAAACAGGCATTAATATTAAGCTAATTAGATTTCCTAATCTAGACTAAGTATTAAATTAGCTGCTTTGGTATGGGGTAGAAAGAGGACAACACACATTGCATTCACGCTCGTGGACTCCTCAGATTGCACGTGATGGCCCTGGACTGGGAAATACGGGTCATGCAAACATGAGCTGTTGTGTACTATTTAATAATTATGTAATTGTGTAAATAAATGTTCATCAAATTCAGCCCGTGAATTAGCTTATATTTTGATCACAAGTTGTCACGTAAATAAAAGTGAAATTGCTTCAAAAGGTAAGTAAACTCAGGCCCGGGCCAGCCACATGTGCACCGGTGCCGGCCGCACAGGGCCTCTGATTTTTAGGGGCCCCAATTTTTTTATCGCAGCTCAGTGCACAATACATATGCTAGTTCAGTGCAACTGGCCGACCGCTCAGGGCTAAAAACGAACATGCGTGTATTAGATCAACCTCAATTACAGGCGCTGCCGGCGCGTCTTTCGCTGATTTCTACGATCGAAGCCACAACCTCACGCTAGTGAAAAAGAACCGCAACCATCTCAATAATCAGCATTATAAATCACCTGAAGGAATATCCCATATAAATACTATCACGAGTATATAAAGACGCCGCTTTCTGCTGGTATTTGGAGATGTTTAACTCCATATCTAGCATTCTGTATGAGCTATTCTCCGATTATTTGCGGCATAATTAAAAATACCCAAGTATAATTTTTTCCCTGATTGCTGTAATATAGAATGTTGTTTTAGGTATTTTGATGAAATCGTCACAATTTTTTTATTTAAGGCGAATTTCAAAATATTTTAAATATAACATTGAAAGATTTTTTTTATGAAATGCCACCAAAAAAAGGCCTTTGATTGGCAACCGTGTTATGTGAAGGCGCTTGTAGCCTGCGGGTGGATGACGACTTGGTCCTATGCCGCACTGCGTCTCTTCGCTAGGCATTCTTTTTCTAGTGGTAGGCTTATTTTAGAGTATTTAACCAAAAACTACCACAATTCATGGAAACGTGTCGAAAAACTATCGCTTTATAATTTTGTGCAAAAAAACTACCACTTTTGTCCTAATCTATTGCTAAAAACTACCAAATGTGAAAACTGCCCGCTTTGGCTCGTTTATGATAGTGTGGCCCACATGTCAGGACGGAAAAAATCAGCACCGTTAACTTTGCCGTCACCGTAGAAACAGATCGAGACGGCTGCGGCCTTCACCAGAGGCGGAGAAGATGAAGTACTACGACAGTGCGGCCGCATCTGAAGGAGACGGCGCGACCTGCAGGCAGCGCTCCGGCGCGAGCAGGGCGGCGGGGAGGTCCAGGGGAGGCGGATTCAGGGCGGCATCTGCCGGATCTGGCGACGACGAGGCTGGACGGTGATGGGGAGGCATGCCATCGACGAGCCCCGGGACGGCGACCGCTCGGGGCGAGGCCATGGCTACGGACGGCGCGACCTGCAGGCAGCGCTCCGGCGTGAGCAGGGCGGCGGGGAGGCGGATTCAGGGCGGCGTCTGCCGGATCTGGCGACGACGAGGCTGGACGGTGATGGGGAGGTCTGCCGGCGGCGAGCCCCGGGACGGCGGCCGCTCGGGGCGAGGCCATGGCTACGGGCGGCGCGGGGCGGTTCACTGGGCGGCGGGGCTGCGCCAGGGAGGCGAGGCTGCAGGATCCGGTCGCGGTGGGGTCAGCGACTGCAGGCGGTGCTCCGGTGACCACTGCGGCGGGCGAGGGGAGATGAGCAGGGGCGCGGGCGCGGCGGGAGCTTGGGTCCGCGGGTGGCTACGAGGACAGGAGGTCACGGGCGTTAACGGCTGGCCATGAGCGCTTCGCCATGCTGGCACCTAAACAGTGGGGTCGGGCAGTCAGATTAGGGTTTAACCCAGGCAAAACGAGCAGTTTTCACACTTGGTAGTTTTTAGCAATAGATTAGGCTAAAAATGGTAGTTTTTTACACAAAATCGTAAAGTGGTAATTTTTCGACACGTTTCATGAATTGTGGTAGTTTTTTGTTAAATACTCCCTATTTTAGGGTTTGGCGGCCCCTAATTTTGCCGGCCCGGCCCTGAGTAAACTAAGTTGACTGATTATCATACAGACAAAAATGGACGAAGGGGTGGTAGGAAAAAGGTGAAACAAAAATGATACGTTCTTTTTAAGTGGTATAGAGAAAAATACGTGCTGCCACTGGAGTGGTGTACGTACGTATGTACGTTGAAGACAAGGGTACGTACAGGTGATGGTAACGTCCTGCTGAGTGCTGAGTCAGTTTTGAGTCAATGTATACGTTCGTTATTTGTCACCGTGACTAGTATTATTGATGTCTAATAAACTCTCGCGCATGCGTGTGTACATGCATGCGTGGACCACTGGACCCATGTCCGGCTATCAGGGGTTGTTTGGTTTTCGCCTGGGTCAGCCACGCCAAATCGGAGCGTACCAAAATTTTGCCGCTGTTTCGCCCGGCGCAGCGTATTAACTAGCTTATCAAAAAATTGGCGTGGCGTGGAAACCTGGGTCATAAACCAAACATAGGCTTGTGCTTTTGAGCAACGCCAAAATCTTAGCAAGGTGAGCGCGGGTTATGATCCAAACAGCCCTTTAGAATCGGCTCAAAATTTATAGCAAATGATACCTGTCTCTAAGGTGTCCCATGAGAAATAATATATTAATTACCCAGGAGGCTTCTTCTCGCCCTGTTAATATGACACATGCATATTCTCTTTCCTAGGGCCAAGGAATGTGGACAGAGTTGAAGGACGCCTCCCAGCATAGCGTCGATGCTAAGCAAATTTTGCTTAGAGGCTGTTCTTGCAGTGTATAACGTCTGCCTTTATAGTTTTAAAGCATCTTTAGCAGATCTCGTATAACGCTGACCCGCAAACACTATACCACGAACCCCTCTAGCTATGTATACCTTCCAACGAAATAGCCATGTGTTGCTGGGATTGCAGCTCCCACTTCCCACGACTATTAACCACTGCCTACGACGCGAACCAATCTGTGGTTGAGATGGTCAGGTGGACAGTGGTATCCCCAACCCACCAGGGTTCAAATCCTGGTGCTCGCATTATTCCTGGATTTATTACAGGATTTCCGGCGATGCGTTTTCAGTGGGAGGAGATGTTCCCGTCGACGATGAGGCGCCTACGGTGACTTCGTAAATCTCAAGATGATATGTCAGGTCAGTCTCTTAGAGGTGCTCATAGGGATAGGGTGTGCGTGTGTGCGTTCATAGGGGTGAGTGTATGCGCGTGTATATGAGCGCCAAGAAAAAGAAACCACTGCCTACGACAATTAAGGAAATATCATTTTTCCAAAATAAAAGGTAAGGAAACAACCCACTTCCTCCCGATTGGTAGGCACACCCCACACGTCGCCGCCGCCTACCTTCGTTCTATCGTGCGATGCCTCACCCAGATTCATCCAGTTCGTCTCCGTCCTCCACACTCGGCCGCCTCAACTGTGCCCCGTGATCCCAAATGTCGAGGACTTCCCCATCTTTCCAGCACCTCCCCTCCCACCCAGACCAATCTAGGATACGCCCTCCGCGGCAACGAAGGAGGGTGACGATGTCGACCGCCGCAGAGGTGCAAGCCGGCGAGGCGACGACTTGCCGGACCAGATGTTGCGGAACCTTCTGGAGCAGGAGAGTCTTCATCGGAGGCAAGACCGCCTCCAGCTCCTTCAACTCCATCCTCATAGCCGCCGTCCGCTTGGTTGTGCTTGCCCACCGATTCCGCCTGTACCACGTCCTCGCCAAGGACTTCTCCAACCTCAACGCCATGGTATTTTGTATTTTTCTCCCCTACCTTTGCTTCCTGTCGGTTCACTCGATTGGCCCAGGTTGTTGGTATTTGCGAGACAGGCAGACACTCATGATAGCTAATATGGAGACTTCCAATTCTGTTTTTTTTTAGGTATGCAGTACTACTTTCTGATATGTGACTGGTTGATGGAACTTGTATATTTCAATCCTTAGGAATAGAGATTCTACTTGTGCTTAGTAGTATGGTGGATTTCATCTTATACCTGAAGGCAGTGGCGGAGCTACAAAAAATTTGTTGGGCGGGCTGGAGAGTAGTGTATATGTGTGTGTTCAGCAACGACGTCTGCTCCTGAGCACCTCTGCTCCGATGCGTCTTTTTCTTCGAGGAACAAATGCTATGCATGCAACTGCTCGAGGCTGATGCCGTCCGTGATGTCATGATGCCTCATGTATTTATGTATTGCTGTCCATTGTAGCTGCTTCGTATAAAAAATATTTTTGCTCAGATCTGGACGGGCCACGACCAACTCGGCCTTGCCGAAGCTCCGCCACTGCCTGAAGGTGACAACAGAAGATAAGGTCTGTGACTGGAAAATAAGTACTTGGTCCAGCGCCACTGCCTTCAGGTATAAGATGAAACCCACCATATTACTAAGCACAAGGTGACAGCAGAACATATAAAATAGTAGCAGCCTAACGCTTGAGCACTTGGTCCAGCGCCGCAGTATTTGTCTTCACAACAGTGTGTTTGCTGCGTGCTGTCTTCCACGACGCATTGATCCTTGGAGTCTTTGAACCTGGCATCGGAACTCATGTGATTCAACATTAAACTTAAGTTATATCATTACAAATTAAGATTGTTGTTAGAACTTTTAAAGATTGATGGTCAGTGTTTTTGTTCGATCTACTTAAATGCGCTTGGAAGTGCTTATGATGTTTTTGTTCGATCTACTTAAATGTGCTTGCAAGTGCTTATGAAATTAATCCATCATTCCTTACAGGACAAAAATTTCTTACATATTCATCTTTGGGAGAAAGTTCAGGGCATATATAACGGTCTACTTCTGTAGGAGGTACGACCGCATGAATAATGGTGGCTTGTAAAGCTGTAGGTGATTTAAGTGACATCATCTGCAGTGTAATTCAAAAAATCATGTTGAAAAAGATTTTGTATTCACTCAGATTACTATTGTTGTCAATCATATATATAAATCAAAATCACTAGAAAACACACTTGTTAACATTTAATACAGCCACCTGATTTAGCTTTGTGTGAATTATTTTCTATCAACTTCAAGTATTTCTGGAAATTTTTGAATCTCTGCATTTATACTGTGTTTGCAATGAAGCATGCTATATTTGTGGGCGCACATATTTTTTGGGCATTTAGAGCAACTCCAAAGGGATGACCCATTTCGTCCGCCCGCGTCCGTTTGGGTCGGCGCGGAGCGAAAAGTCGGCCCAATGCGCCGACCCAAACGGACGCGCGTCCGCTTTCGTCCGCCTGCCGACCCATTCCCGATCCATTTTTGAGCCGGATTTGCGTCGGCACGGACACACGACGGACAGGCGCGCGCTCGCCCTCTCTCCTCCTCGGGCCCGCTGGTCGGTGGCACATTGGCCTCTCCACATGCAACAGCACGCCCTCGCCCGCCTGCTTCGACGCCGACGCCGCCGGCCATTTTTTTCGATAAAAAAAAGATACATAGATTTCTAAAAGTACACAGATAAAAAAAAGATCAACTACTCGTCGCTATCCGACTCCGACTCAGTAATGTCCTCCTCCGACGTCTGAATGTAGGCGTCAGCCTAATTCTCGTCCACGAAGTCGTCCCATCCTGATGTTTCTCGTAGCTTCAGTTTCATTTGAGCGGTCAGCTTCCGCGCACGCTTGTCCTCCCGATAGGCGGCTCGCTCCGTCCTCCTCGCCTCCCTCTCCGCCCTCCTTTGCCTGTAGAACATGCGCTCGTCGACGATGTCCTGCGGGAAGCGTGCGCGCCACACCACCATGGCCTCAACGTCGTTCTCGGTGATGGCGAGGCGACGCTGCCGCCTGCAGTGGACACGACGATCCTCGTCGGTGAAAAGTCGCGGGAGAGGCGCGAGATCATGCGCCCGCTGCCTCGACACGTCAGGATAATTCATCTCCTGACGAGGCCTCAGGAGGCGCCACGCCGCCGAGTCGTGCGCGCGGGCCGCCTCCTCTGTGGTGTCGAAGGTGCCGAGGAAGAGGCATTTCTCGCCAAACATGATCTCGGAGGAGAAGCCGTCGGAGCGGCGCTCACGGACTCTGCGAAAATATGAAGCTCCCAGGCGTCGCATCGACATGGTGGCGCACAGGCGGCGATGCTAGTGAGAGGGGGCGAGACGAGTGCGCGACGGACGGAGTGAGAGGTGGTGAGACGAGCGCGCCTTCTTATAGCGAGCGTCGGCCGCGATGGCACGCCAAAACAAGCGCGTGAACCTTTCCCGCGTGCTGGAGCGCCAAAACCAGCGCGCGCTATGCCGATTTCCCCCGCGTGCTGGAGCGCGCGTGGTCATGAAATGGGTCGGCGCGTTGGGCGCGCTGCCGACCCAAATCGAAAGGAGGGCGAACGCCGGGCGGGCGGCCGACCCAAACGGACAAAAGCGCCGTCCGTTTGGGTCGGCCCGTTGGAGTTGCTCTTACCTCACTGTATATTCATTATATTCTTTGTAAGGTGTTTATTAACTCAATTAACATATGAATGATATGTTCATAAGGCTCTCTTTTCTCCGTCTACAGAGTCGAGTGCTATGGCTGGAACTGTAAAAAGGTGTTCAACTTATGATATATCAAAGCCCTTCACAGGTGATGAGGTATGTTGGATGATGGAATGATTATTCTGTTCTGGTGCTTGCCTTGACATGGTTGTTCAGAGAAGTAAAACTTCAACTAACATGTTTAGTGAAGCAACATATTGTATCTGAAGTGAAACTTTCTCTTTGATACGGAGATGTGAGCATCAAACTAACATCCATCTAAAGATAAGGTATGCTGATTTCTCTACTGTTTGGAATTCAACATGGTTGAGAAACAATTTATTATTGATCATGCTTTTTGCAATATGAATGCTCATTGTAGTTCCTGCTTTGCTTGGGAAATCTAAACAAGAATGTTGCTCTTGCTACACTCCAAAGTACCGACCTAGAATATAAGACAAAAATTAATGGTGTTGAACTTGGTAATTGATTCTTGGTTGATACGATCACTAAAACAAAACTATAGGTCATATAGGAAGATAAACTATCACATGGCCTTCAAGCTTCGTATGTTGCTCTTTGTTTGAATTTTAATGCCCTATTAACTTGATTTTATTTGATGGCACCTTATTTTTCTCATTTCTTTGTTGTTGTAGATTGCCAAGATAAATCGATGATCCATGGATCGGAAGTTGATTGCAAGATCGAGAAGGTGGCTACTACTAGATATTTTTAGGTTAGGTTATTAGAATGTCATTCAGGTCAATGTTTCAAACGTTCCGTTTTAGATGGCTGACATGTTGATTGCAAGTTTGAGAATCAGACTACTACTTGATAGTTTCACATGCTGTAATCGTTGTGTCATGTTCTTTGTAAAGCAACCGAGTTGATTTAATATATGTGACCTTTCTAATTATTATGTTTGTGTCTCTTATGCACTATCAACATTGGCATAATAATTTAGAATTTTGATATACAAAATACATTAATTGTCTAACCTATGTGACAATGCTTCTAGGAATTATAAGGATCTTTTTCTGGGTGGCCACCAACGCATACGAAGTGTTGTTAGGCTCTAGCTCTATATATTGCTGCCTTACAACACATATTCATGCTGGTTACCAACGCATTTATATATGTTGTTGTAGACCTTTGCAACGCCACCAACGACAACGCATGTAAATCCGTTGGTGTAGACCTTAGCAACGCTTATATGCACATACGACAACACATCGATGCGTTGTTGAAGGGGGGTTCTTGTTGTAGTGAAAACGTGTTTGCAGTTCGCGGAAAAACGGCTTTGCGAGCCGGCGCGGGCGGCCGCAGAGGCAGACCCCGCAAAACGGACCCGTATAAAAAGGATATTCGCGGAATATGCTCTTTTACGGGTCGGCTTTGAGGATTCTGCTCTTGCGCCACTGCCGCCTGAAATTTGCACTTCAATTTAACACAAGATAATACATTTCTTTACTTTTTCAACGGCATTGGATACATATGACATCACCAAGCTTTGCTAGAATAGCAAGACCAAAGAAAACAAGAACCACAATTATGCATTTTAGAAGATATCCAACTTCCATAACTGCTCCCACTAGTTGTCAATATCTTCTTCATGCATTCATTGTTGATCTGCGGATTCTTGATTTTGCATTCTTCATTCTTATTCTTTGGTTCGAAAGAAGTAGACGTTGTTTTCCCTCTACTTTCTTCTCTAATTGCACATGCAGCCGCATCATTAGCTTCGATTATACAAAGGAGTGCACGAATATCTATTATGTTTCTTTCTATCAATAAATGAATGTATTCTCCTTCCCAAAACCAAAATGAGCATCCATCTTCCTAGACAAATAACGATGTTCGAAATAAGCTAGCGCAAGTGAACCAAAGAATATGGTGCCAAAGCCGAATGAAAATAACGCATACCCCGTCGTATTCGCATTTAAAGAATGCCCATCTAGGGTGCTTCGGCATGCCCGAAGTTAGCCGCAGCACAGACCACGTGCAGTCGTCGTACCGTATGAGCGGCATTGGCGAGCCGCAGAGCCGCTGCACGAGCGCCCAGCCCGGCGGACGGTCGGCTGAATCCATACAGGCAAATCGTCGGCGGCGGCAACAAGACGAACCCGTAGCTGCATGCGGTGATGGGGCTTTGTCGGGGCTACGCGGGGTATTCCCTGACCATTCCATCGCTTGGCGCAGCCACCGACGGTCGGAAAAGCCAAATCCGGCCACCCGCGATGAGTGGCCGCAGATCTACATACTTTCCGGCCGCGTCAACGCGGGAGGGGGTGGCGGAGGGCAACCTCGGGCGTGTGGCGGCCTTTCGGCGTGTTCCCGCCGACTACTGTCGCCGGAATCGTGGGCGGCGACCCGGCGGCAGGGTGAGGAGGAGAGGGGAGGTGGTAGGTGGGGAAAAATGCGGGCTGAAATGTTCTCGCGACCAACCGCTCTCGCTATATACAGGGCGCCGACGGACCGGGGGTGAACCCGCGTATTCATGGGTTGGGATCGAGATTTTACCGCGTCCCTCAAAAATATTTACGGGGTCTGTTCAATGAAAAAAATAGCGCGCTATATAAAATAGCGTGGCCCCTGAAAATATGCTATTAGCGTGCTATAGCGCGCTATAGCGTGCTATTAACGAGGCATTGTACATTGACTTATTTAGCGAGCCAACTCTCTATATGCTATAGCGTGCTATTAACGATGCTATAGCGCGCTATTTTTTTCAGTGGATCTGTTAGAGATGCTCAGGCAGCAAAACATTGCACCGTGGAGGCTCTCAGAGGAGCGCGCGTGCGGCTGTCGCCCCTTGTATATACTCTGGGAGACGCATATACTATTCATTGATTGGCGTGTACAAATATTGGTGGGACTTGTTGCTTTTGTCACAGCGGTTTGTATGACACGGGAGGCGTGCAATGTTTGTAAATGAACCTGAGCGGCCGCGGCACCGCCATCAATGTGTACGATGCCCGGGACGCTAACCATGTATTTTTTTTTCCCACCCTATCAATGGAATGATACACAATCTCGCTTATTCGAGAAAAAACTTTAAAATGAACCTGTAATTTTGAAATCAAAACTTCGCACGAGAAATTGAACTACTCCAGTAGAACTACTAGCGTTCATAGTTAGTTGATCATCACACAAAAGTCATACATAGTCGTTTTTTACAAACTAGATCGGACGAGCAACGGCCGCCCTAACCCTAATGCCAATATTTGGCTCACCAAGGCCATTCGGGTGCTGCGGCGACATTACGGCGGTGGAGGAGCTCAGTCCTCGTCGTCGGAGACGTGGTCGATGTCGATGTCGTCCTGCGCCTTGGCTTCGCGGCGCCATGCTGCCAAGTCGTCGTTGAACTCATGTGCCTTCGTGAGTCCCTGCTCGAGGAGGACTGTGTCGAGGTCGGCGTCCAGTTGACGGCGCTGCTCTGCCTCCTCCTCATCCCGCACACGGCGCGCGAGGATGGCGGCCTCGATAGGGTCCACCTCCTCCTGGGGGAGGAAATCCTCGGGCCGGACGACGCCACCGCCCCACCGCTACGGCTCAGGCTCCCTCTTCACCGCGCGGAGCGGCCGGAGCTCCGTCGGTTCTTTTTTCACCAGCGTGCACGCCGTATGGGAGCTCGACGCACCGGCGGAGGATCTGCCCGCGCCGGAGCAGCCACCCGTGGCGAAGGACAGCAGCGCCTGCCTGCGGTTATACTCCTCCGTCTCACGGCGGAGGAGCGGCGGTGGCATCCAAAACATAGCAATCGTCGAATATTGCCACCACCGCTGATTGTTCTCCATTCTTCATTATATCAATCACTTCCATATTATCCGAGTTGACAATAAGTCGATTACAACTCGCTTTCTGTGCAAGGATTAAGACAAACCTTAGAGCTAATGCTTCTGCTGTTAATACATCGACACACCAATCAATCCTTCAATTTCCGCCAACAATGAACCTTCCTTTGCCATCTCTAAGGACAGCCCCCGCTGTGCCCCTAAGCAGATCATGATCAAAATAAGCATCAACATTCAGTTTCACGAAACCCGTAGGAGGTCTACTCCATCCCCCTGTTTTACTGGTTGCCTTAAGGGAGTATGTGTTAACATAGTTCACCGTTATAGCACGAGCCCCCATTGAAGTTTGATATCCATCTTTTGTTTTTTTTTCATGAACCAGTTTTCGCCTATCCCATCATAGATACCAAGTTGTTATAGCGATCAATTCCCGTATGTTATTGAGGCCCAAATTGGATAATTCTTGGTCTGGCATAAGTAGTAAAAAAATCAAAAACTGATTCCCCCGCTCGATCGACAGCACAAGCTCTATTGATCGCCTCATACAATCCTAACTTGCCCCATACCTCTTTCGCCTTCTGGCAGAGAAACAAGACATGTTTTGTGTCCTTCGGCCCATTTGAGCATGATGACCAGATGGGCGAAACTTTCATGTGTCTATTAATGAGCGTAACACGGCACGGGAGGGTTCTATGCAATGTACGCCAGGTGAAAAAAATTACCTTTGTCGGACAGGATAGCTTTCAGATCTTGGCCCAAATAGGATTAACATTGGTTCTACCCATACCATTTGTGTATTGCAATTTCTTCCCATGTTGTTGATTCAATGTACGCCACAAGTGTATTCTTGATTCTCTTCAAGATATCATGTCTCACTTGTACTCCCTCCGTCCCATAATATAAGAACGTTTTTTACACTAGTGTAATGTCAAAAACGTTCTTATATTATGAGACAGAGGGGTAGTAAAGAGAAACAGCGTGGGACCCAATGCCGCAAGGAATAAAGAAAAAGGATAAATAGCAGTGGACAAGCCAACATGCGAAAGAGTACAAAAGTTGCACAGCCTGCAGAACGGTGCAGCAGCACGTGCAAATATACAGTAAATTTGAAAGAAAAAGACTGCAAAACTGTTTCCAGCATCTATTGTATTAGCTTTATGCGGCCTGTGTTGCAGCCTTTAACATGCTTGTAGGTTTCCATGCCAGAAGATGAGGAGAAGCATTTGTTGTTTTCTTGTTGATAAATCATTTTTTTTTCCAAAAAAAAGAGAAATTAAAAAAGCAGGAAGTTGATAAATTATTTTGAAATTGCATACCGTGCTTGCCACACGGTTATTGTGTCCTCTAAAACTCTTTTTGCGAATTTATGTGCTCTAACAAAGTAAACTTTTTTATATTCAAATATAAATGATCTATGCCGCAATGCAGTTGAATCCGCTCATGGATTAAATTGGACCCTTGCAAGGTACTCCCACCGTCTCAAAATAAGTGCCATTGATCACCAAGAGAGTACCTCATAGGCATGTTTGAGGGGGAGGTAAGAAAGATAAATCATTGATGCGTTAATTATATAATCCTTTCTTCAATTCAGATTTCTTATTTCTAGAAATAGGCCGATGGCTAGAAAGAATGACGCTTTGGTGGACATTTAGATAATTCATGGTTACTACAATATGCATTTGTAAATCTTACCAGCACGAGTTCGATTACTAGTGGTACTAAGCTTGCCTTGCTTTGCACTGAGCACAATATCGTTCATGCATGAATATTCACATGCACTTAGATGACTCCACATTCAAGTGTGGAGTCTTTTTTGAATTAGAATATTTGAACATTAAAATGTACTGTCTTTTATGGGGTTTTTCCATGTAAGGGAATCTCTAGAAAACTGAGTTTGAGGGAAAATGGAGAAATCTGTGTCCCAAAAAAAAGTGAAACAATTGTGTAGGATGTAATCTATTGATCCCTCGTTTTCAAATATATTTTTGAAAATTCATATTTTATAAAATGTGACCAAGTTTATTTGAGAAATATATCAATATTAATGATACCAAATCGTGTACTCTATGCAGAGACAGGGGGTTATCCTCCTTTTCAAAAAAATGAAAAAACAAATCGTGTACTCTATGCAAAGCAACGGCCAATAAGTTTTGCTTTTGTGGGTAAAACGGCCAACAAGTTCATGATCAAGACTTGACTTCCGCAAAGCTTGTGCAACATTATTTACTACCGTCGACATAGTGTTATGTTTTATTTGTCAATTGCATATACTTTTTATGATTGTCGTCCACGATGTTCCGCCCAGACTGTCATGCACTCTATAAAAGGAACAAAAACGGTTGATAAAACTGCCACAAATATCCGAGTCTGAGTGTTCAACACACCCTGAAAATAAATGAAAAATGAAAAGGAAAAAGAGAAGAATGCAAATGAATTCCTTGTCCCCCTCCCACACGAATTTAAAAAAAAAACTGAACACAAAAGGAGAAATGCACATGGTACTCATGGAACCCGGATCAAAAGCAGTAAAACTAAGAAAGAGGAAAAGTAACAATTACTGTTTATAGTTGCTCCAAAAGGGAATCGAATTCACGTTGGGTGAACCTTTACAGGTGAGGTGAGGCGCTAAGAGGTCTTTAATCATGCCAGTCGTTTAAACCCACAAGCAAGGTACAACATCCTGCCGCCGCACTCCTTAGCGCAGCCAGAAGAACCAACCAACCAACCAAACTCACTACCCCGTACGTGTACCTCCGTCCGTCCATGGATTCTCCTCCGGAGCAGCAAAAAGACGCCGGGATGAACATGACAAGGGCGCTGGAGGCCCTGTCCCCCTACCTCAACCACCCGCGGCACACGGTCATCGAGATCGAGTGCCTTGTTGCTCTGGCGGTGGCGCTGCTGTGGGTGCAACTCCTGCTGGGTGCCCAGCGCCGGCGGTCAGGCCACTGGTTCCTGAGGCTTACCCTGTGGCTAGCCTACGCCATGTCCTTCCCTCTGATGACCTACACCTTCAGCCAGATGGTGACCTCGCCCGTGAAGAACGTCATGTACCCCATCTGGGCCGTTCTCCTCCTGTGGGCGGCCGGGTGCGCCAACTCCATGACGGTCTACAGCCTCGAAGAGAACAAGCAGTGGAGGCGCTTCGTCTTCGATCTCCTTCAGTACTTCGGCTACATATTCATCATAGCCCTACTGCTTGATCCCCGCAGTCCCCGTCGACCCAGCTCCTTCGCCGAGTTCAGGAGGACGTCCAAGCTGGTTGTCCCGCAGCCTATCGAGATCCTCGTTGTTGTGCTAGCCACTGTGGTGTGCTACACCAATGTGATCAGAATAGTTGCTGCTTGGAATGTCACCAATTCTACTCGCAGCAAGCTGGTGGCCGACTACATGCGGATCCAGGTGGAGACCACAGGCCGGGAGGAGCCATTATCATTCGACCCCGTCACAATGAAGGGCTACACATACCTCGTCTGGTTCCGTGGCAACGACAGTCGCCTGCGCCGCGGAGTTGGAAATGGGATGGCTATTTCAATCGACAAGATATGGGACATGGCATTCGACGACGACCTGCGCAACACAACTCAAGACAGCTGGCAGCTGAGGCTCGTATGCCTCTCATTTGCTCTGTCGCACTTGTTGCGCCGCCGCTTCTTCGGTCTGGATTGCGCGGAAGCCGCTCATCCAGAGACGCGCAGGTTTGCACTCGAGGGCTTGCTCACGGAGGACGATGAAGCCAACCATTACTCGACTGCATTCGGTATCATCGAGGTGGAGCTGGGTTTCCTCTACGACTTCTTCTTCACAAAGTATGGAACCCTCTTTGACCTGGAGTATTATTTCCTTACCACGGTTCTTCTTAAAGTAATTTGCACATGGTTGTGCGGGATGTTTATGATCCTATATTCCCCCTCCATCATGACACCGGACCCCATAATCGAGGTTGGGACAAGAAGGGTTGATATTATCGCAACTGTCTTCATTATGGGAGCCCTCCTTATATTCGAAGCACTTCAGGTGGCACTATATCTGACATCAGATTGGGCCACAGTTTCACTAGTCTGCAATCTCATCTTGAAGTACTGCAATCCTCTCTTGTCCATCGCTCAGTTTCTTACAAAGTATTTGGTACTTGCCTCGAAGAAAATGTTTGGCAGGATTAGTTCGTTTGGATATTGGCAAAACCAGATGGGCCAGTCATCTGTAATTGAATGCTGCTTGCGTGCAAATTCGTCTTTTGTCAACCCTATGATAGTTAGCAATGTGCTTCAAGGACTCCAAATACCAATATTTATGTCTCATATAATGGCATTCTTCAACAAGACGTTCCAAGTGGTTCCTGGTGTGGTCAGGAGCGAGATAGTTTCTTGCTTGCGGAAACATAGCGACAGCAGCCCTCTAACCAACGGTGGAGCAACGTTGCATCTGAACGGTGTCCTCGCAGAATTCTCCTGGGCACTACTAGAGAACGATAGCCAGACAGTGGTCATGCTTATTTGGCACATCGCTACCGAGTACTGCAGCATTGCATCTTCCCATGAGGACTCGGAGGTACATCATCAGAGTGGTGCACGACAACAAGATAATTACGAGCAAGTTGCAACCAGCTTATCCAAATATTGTGCCTACTTGATGTTCTTTATTCCAGAGTTGCTACCTGGGAACTCCACAGATACGGCATTCGTCTTGAATGATGCGATATTGGAAGGATGTCATCTGCTGGGTAAAGGCAAGCCAACTAGAGATAAATTGCTGAAGGTCATCACTGATTACGAAGACAACAACGACAATGAAGATAGATCTCCTGAAGTTAGCATCTTTGTGAAAGGCTTGAAGCTAGGGAGGGATCTCGAGAAGGAAGATGTTGTCACCAGGTGGAAGGTGTTGGCTGAGTTCTGGGCTGAGACCATCATCTACATTGCACCGACGGACAACGCCGTGGCGCACATGGAACGCCTCGCGCGAGGAGGAGAATTCCTCACTCATGTTTGGGCTCTCCTCACTCATGCAGGCATACTCAGGCGTGGCTAGGAGCAAACCCCATAAGATCTCATGTAGCAAGGCTGCTCGCTCGATTTTTTTCAGGATTTTTGTTGGCCTATGTTCTCTGGTTTCCACATGAGCCTCGACCTGTGTGTGCCATGTTCGTGATTTTCCTTAGCATTGTCTATTGGTTTTGAATGAGACGTGACGTGTGTGAATATTCGTGTTTTTTCGGTTTTCTTGCCGGAATGTGCGTGTGTGTGTGTGTGCGCCTTCCCTTTTTTTTGTGGACTGGGGGTCTTCAGGTTTTCACATAACATGTGTGGCAGGTTTCATACACACGATCAGGTTGTGGCGCTTGACTGAGTTCGTGTGATGGCATTAACAGATTGCATTGTGGTGCTTCTCACGCCCAGCGTGTGGCGCAGCGCCAAAGCATCACTCCCCTTTGTTTGCATGTGTACAGAGAATTTTCTAATGTTCGTTGCACTGTCATGATTAAAGATGAATAGATCGGAGGTTTTCCCAAAAGAAAAAAGGCAAGGACGGTGGTTAGTGCCCCAATGGGGGGAAAACACGAAGTGGCACAGGCACGTCCTTACAACAGCAGCTGGTTAAGTTGCATAAAACAAACAGTAAACAGCAAAATCTGTTAGCATCAACACTTAATATGCCCTTTGAATGCTTCCAGGCTTATAAAAAATGTTAAGGGGTCACTCCCTCAAAGCAAATTGGCACCTCAAAGAATAAGCATATGTACAACTAATCACAGGGCCGAGGACGTACACTCTAAACAAACAAGGCTCAAAGGGAAAACGTTTCTGAGCCAATTCACACCAAGCCAGTTTCAAATTTCACAAGGAAAGGTTCAAAGGCACACCAACAAAGGAAGAGCCGCAGAAAACCCATGGGGCAGTCCCTTCGGGGACATCCGATAAAACGGGAACGATATAGAGAAAACCCATGGGGCATATAAACTTTCAGCATCAATCGAACTTGCTCCAAGCATGGACGGTACACGTTATAAAATTAAACGGGTTTGGATGCACCGTCAGTTTGCAAGTGTCTAATTATTACAGCCCGAAATGTCTGCAGTCCCTAATGTTCATTGGTTTCTTCAGGTGCAGCTCTTTGTCACAAAGGCAAAGCGTATCCTATATCACGAAATGTAAGAGCAGGTCAGGTCGAGAATAGATGACACAATAACACAGTACATCACGCTCAGTCTACAAGGGTGTTTCAAGATTTGCAGCAAATACATGATGATTTCAAGCTCATAATGAAGCAATAATGTGACATCCAATATCATTCCAAGGTTTTCCCAGGCTCGACAAAAAATTAAGGTCCCAGAGACAAGGGGGCAACGCTCCATTATTTTGTTGTAAGAGTACATTCATCGAGAGCAATGGCCAAAATAGATGGGATACATGATCTAAGCACTATCAGCAAACAAATGCACTTTGTTTTTAACTCGGTGCCTTCACTTCTCAGCTGTGCAGCTCCTAACCATGATCAGATGCGCTTTTTAAAACCTAAAACAACCATAGTCAACAGATAAATACCCCATCCTTTCCAATAAGAAAAAACGGAGAATAAGCATTTCAATTCACTTGGTTCCAGCTACAAACATCTCATGTTCAATTCAGTTAGTAACTATACATGATCAATTCGGTATTTCCTAGCTGTGAAGGAGTCTAGTCTACCAAGCAAGACCTCAATATTCAATATATTATTACTGGCACACAAAACTAACATTTGATATGCATTACTGGTTGTATGAAAGGAGTCTGGTCTACCAAGCAAGACCACAAGTATTCAACATATGACACACAAAACAAGCAGCATTTTACATGCATTATTTTGTTAAGAGTACATTTATTGAGAGCAATGGCAAAATAGATGGGACACATGTCTAAGAACTATCAGCAAGCAAATGCACTTTCTTTTTAACTTGGTGTCTTCACTTCTCAGCTCCAGAGCTCCTAACCATGATCAGACGCGCTTTTTAAAACCTATAACAACCATAATCAATAGATAAATACCCCATCCTTTTCAAAAGGAAACAACAGAGAATAACCATTTCAATTCACTTAGCAGCATTAATTGATCAATTCGATATTTCCTAGTTGTATAAAAGGAGTCTGGTCTGCCAAGCAAGACCTCAATATTCAATATGTATTAGTTGACAAACAAAACTAAGAGCATTTTATATGCATTACTGACACCAAAAGAGACACGAATGTCCAAAGTTAAACAAGTGATCTGCATTACTGAGAACTACATTTGGGAGCATAAGACTTGAAAATACTGCCCTTGCTGCCAAATGCTGCCGAGCAAAGATGACATGTTTGTTTGACTTACCTAATGGAGCTCAGGAAGATCAAAATTACTACTCTACTATGACAAAATTCTTAGTGTAAACATGCCATACAGCTCGTCAACCTCAGTATATGACACCAATATTCTACAGAACACTCACTAAAAGAAGCGGCAGTGAGACCCTACATTAGCAATTGCCCCAGGAGATGAAGCAGGTTGTTTCGAAGGAATAAAGTTTATTTTCTGGTAACTAGGTCTTTCCAATAGTGGATACATAGGCTACCTTTTCCTGCCATGTCACCTGGAATCCAAGTTGGGTGAGTGATTGGGTGAAGCACAAGAGAGAGCATGGTGAGGAACTGTTAGGAGGGGACGTGCGGTAGGAAAAGTAAAATCAACCATGCAAAGAGGACACACACAAATGGTTGTAGATGTTACTTTTGGTGTTATCTCTAGGTGAAGTGAAACAAAATGGATATTCTTAGGTAACCTTCCGGATATCACAACAACCAAAAACTACTCGCTCAACTCCAAAATGTAATTAAAAGAAATGTGACAAAAGCATCAGGTAAAAAAGATATGAAATATAAAGGTATCTAGATCCATGAAAATCAAGGATCTGACACTACTGCAATTCAAAAAAATATGCTGATGAAGTTCATTCTCGCTACACATCGATCCTTAACTGATCAGATTTATGAAGATCAAGAAGTACAACATTTTGGATTGATTTTCTACAATGAAGCACACAGCTTGCTAAAACTGCACAATGCCATGAATACTCTGTCACTGACAGATAAAGTCAGGCAAAGAAAATGCATGGTCCTACATACTACAAAATTAACCAAATCCGAACTAATACATGGAATTAGTTGAGGAGAATGGATAAAAGTGGACGAATCATCCTAACTGACCGGAAACAAAACATTGTTTAGTCGCGTGGCGCTAAAACGATAGATGTTAAACACAAACTATCTTCGTAAAAAAGAGCAATAGCAACAACCAGCAGGTATTAACGAACAGCTAGCCTCAAGGTGTTCTAAAATCTTATCATTGTCGTATAAGGGATTATTATATCACTCACACATATACAGGTTTATAAACTAGGCGATTTAGTCTCGACTAAGAATGAACAATACTTCTCGCCGCCATATATATATCCAACTATTATGCATGTCGGTCACTGAATCTCTCCACAGTAACACCGCATCTCCACATTGAAACTCATAAATCATGAGCATCAACAGGATCCACTCTATTCATATCAGCGCCGACAGCTATTCCCCATCGTAATAAAATGCCACACACTGCTCAACATTTGTACTCAGTTGTAGGTGTTAAACTCCAGGATTTTACAGGGTTGTTCTTGGTGGATATATAAATTAATCTGAGGCTGACACATCCAGCCAATGCAAATGTGGGTAACCAGAAAAAAAAACTGAAAGGGGGATGGATAAGGGTTTGGTACCTTGGGAGAGGGAGCACCAGCAGGTGGAGTCGACGGCGATGCAGGACTTGAGGCGCGCCGACGCCACCGCGGTGTGCAGGGGCAGCAGCGTCTCCAGCCCCGCCACCGCCGACCTACAGGAAACCTCGACGTCACACACACGCACAGCCACGCCCATCGATCCACTCATCTACTGGACAACAGCATACCTGCGGAGGATTCGGGCGGCCCGTGCGGGGGAGGAAGACGGCAGGGAGGAGCCGAGGCCGAGGCCGAGGCCCCGGCCGGCGAGGGGCGCCGGGCGGAGGGCCGCTCTGGCGGCGGTGGCGGCGGCGCGGGCCAAGGATGCCATTTCTTTTCTTCTCCTTCGGAGCGTGCGGCGGCGTCGAGGGCGTTAAACCCTAGCGGAACCGTGAAAGCCCACTCTTTGCCTGGGCCCATCTCCGGAGTCCACTTTTGATCTGCTAGCCATTATCGGCCCAAACACTGCTTGAGCACGATTTGTCGAATCTACCACCATCCCCCCTCAAAAAGAAAATCTACCACCATTTGCTCCTCTTTTTTTTTTTTCAAAATCCAATTCGCGGAGAAGGTGATAACTTTTCAAAAAGGAAATATACCACAATTGTTTTTCCTACAAATTTTTTTACATTTTCCTTTAAAATTCGAAATATGTATCTGGTTTATCCAAAATCTCCAAAAAAGAAAGCCCAGCTCCAGCGCACAAGAAGGTGATATTTGAGATGGTTTCTAGAAAAATGGTGGGCAATGGCGCACATCATTACGTGCATTGAGGTTTGAGAGGAATCAGGTGAAAAAAACATAAGATCTTTTTGTCATGATGTACATTCTTCGGTTGTTTTTTAATGCCTTGGTGATCGCGAATTAAGTGTCGAGGATTAGATCCTCTAGAGCAGCCCATTCTCTTCGAGAATGCTTGTGTCCCTACCTCGAATATCATTCTTTTTTTTTTAGGGTTCGAATATCATTCTCATACTGAAGACTTGCACTGCGTCAATTGTAGTGTTGTTGTACAGCTCTTTATCCACGTACGCACAACATGTCGTGAAGTCGTGATGCGTGTCGAGAATGATGATGATGCGATCACTGCTCAAACCATCGGAGTCATGTCTTTAAGTCTCCCATCATGATTTATCTTACAACTAAATAATTAGTATTACGTTCCAAGGTTGTGTAAAAATATTATCTCTGGGTCATGTTTATTTCTCGGCACACAAATGCCATGAGCATCTTTTTTTCAAAACGTGCAAACATTTTTGACGTGTTACTATCACTAGTAGAACGCCCGTGCGTTGCTACTGGCTACAATTCTCATAAATGAATCAACCAAACTATTAGGTCGTCTCCAAGGTTAAAGTCCATTTTTCCCTCATACGTCGAAGCATGTACGGATATCAAACAAGCTTCTAGCAGGCTCCCCATAATCCAACCATTTGGATAGTCCGGGCTCTCCTAAATCCAGCCCATATGCGAGGGAGAAAATGGTTGTCCAGACTATCCACCATTTTGTGTCCAACACTCGGTCCCACAAAAAAAAAACACCCCATGACATAGCCTTTCCTTTTCCTGTCGGACCCTCCCTTCCCGCTTGATTTTCCCTAAAGCCCACACCTTTAAAATTGGAAGACGCCCACCTCACTGTCGCCATGGTGTCCTCTCTCCTTCACACCAAACTTTTCCACAGACAACCAAGGAGGAGTCCCCCGCCAACCACCCCACAGACAACCCGTCTGTTTTGGGTTGATCTACTTCTTAAGATGACAATAAATAAAATCTATCAACATTTTATGAGAAACCCGACGGTGCACTACCCTCAAAACAATCTGTGAACACTGCCATACGTGAGAGTAATTTGTCCTTCTAAATCTACCATCCTTCTATATATAAACACCATAATGATCATGTATCTGCAATTTACGATGTGGTGGAGGTTGAGCTTGTGTTGAAGCTTGGGTTGCTGTGCTCTCATTCGTTGTCCAGGTCGCGGCCATGTATGCGTCTAGTCATGCTGTACTTGGAAGGAAGTGCAAGACTTCCAGCTGCCTTCTCTGGTCACTGATGGACATGAGGATGAACAGATTGATCAGGCGGTATGTACATCTTCAGCTACAACTGTAACCATTCTATCTGGAAGGTGATACTTCTGTTGTGGAGTTCACAACTTCACATCATCATACAAACTTATCACCAATGTTTATTTTGGATCTCTGCATGTTAACCTGCTTGATGCGCGGCCTCGGGGCCGGTGCGGTGTGATGCTGATGTTTGTAAGCAGGAGTGGCGTATCCGGAGCGCGTGGTAGGATGTCGACTATGGTTGCTTAGGTGGTAGAGTCATCGGCCCGTTGGGGCGCAGCCTCGGGGTTGGCGTGTTTGTATGGCTCGTTGTATCGGTCTTCGGCCGGTTTTTCTTATTAAGCTGTCAATTCTTTTCTTCTATATGAAAATGCAGAGCTCTTGTCGGTTGCTCGATAAGAGAAAAAAAAATCACCGGGAGCTCCGGTGGATTTGTGTCACAATGTTACTTGTCCAAGGGCCGAAAAGCTCTAGCTGCAAGTTGCAACAATTAGAATGAAATTTGTTGGCAGCACACAGAAACAAATTGGACACTAGTAGTACTGATGATAATGTCAGATCCGCGGTTCTTTTTGCACCAGATCAGATTCATAATTTTAGAAAGAAATGGTAGAAGACTGAATTAATCTGAATAGCTTGTTCGTCGAAGGTAACAGGGCATCACAAAACTCCCTCTCGTATATGCATACTGACTGCTTCACGGAACCTATTTTATGATGGGTCAGCTGAGACAGTTACTCTGTATTATCAGTTTTCATTTTCTGTCATGTCAAAAAAAAAATCATTTTCTGTGAAATGATGAAATTGGAAGCTATGTTCCATAATTCGAAAAAATATGTTCCATTATCTCTATGATAGTGAAACCTGATCCTGTCTGGGATCGTACAGGAGCTGGAGCCAGAAGTGGCACTATCGTTGGTCGTCGACGACTCGACTTTGGGCGTTGTTCGTTTCATTGTGCAGTTGTGCCTTGCAGATGGAGTTGTTTTCCATCACCATCCAGAGCAAAACTCCTACCATATACTCCCTCCGTCCGAAAATACTCGTCATCAAAATGAACGAAAAGGGATGTATCTAAAAGACTAAAACTCAAATACATCTAGATGCATCCCTTTTTATTCATTTTGATGACAAGTATTTCCAAACGGAGGGAGTAGTATGTAATGTGTGATCCCCGTTGAAAGATGAAGCCCGGTCAGAAAACTGAAACGACAATAGGAACCAAGTATATTCATAATAAGATTAATTAGATGCTTTCCCCCTAAAAAAAGAGTGTATATGATTTTTCTTAAATAAATATCATACCTTTTTTAGTGGAAATAAATATCATCTTTCTCTGCGTAAGCGGCCGAGTTTGACTGGTGTGGGCCAGCATAGGTCACCGCGACGAATCTGAGCATCAGAGCCAGTCGTTAGACCTTGTACAGCGCAATAATGTGCTTAGAGAAATAAAAAGTGTTTCTTTAAACGTCGATGCTTATTTATACAAGATTAGAAGCTTAATTAGCCACTCCTCCTATAAAAATAAGCATCAACTTGGGTTATCTGACTAAGCACCGTGCATTGTACAAAGACCCAATGACTCGTATCCAATCTGAAATTATATATCTATCTCGCACTTGAGCTCCAAAAATAATAAGGTACTTAGTAGGTACCAAGTGCATCGGTACGCATATATAGTTTCTCTACTCGTTAACTAGTACTGCTTCTTCTTTCCCCCGCCAGCTTCTACAGGCGACAAAGCAACAAAACTGTATCCGCCATGAGCTCCTGTCCTGTGATCAGTGACCAAGCCTAGGCCACGCACGCGTGTCGCCCGCAAGAGGCGTTACACCAAGTGCCCTCCTTCATCAGGTTCATCTCACCTGCCACTTGACCAAGTGCCGGCGACGTATCTGGAAAAGAACAACACAAGATACACTGGTAAGAGTTCACCAAACACATCGACGCAACACATGGAAACATACGAGATACCATAACTTCCCAACAATGACCCAACTATGTGCCCAAAGCAGAAAGATTCCACATACAGTTTGCTGCTGTGCAGGGCAGCAAAAGGGCCTGAAAATACCGCGATTCTTACTTCACCCAATCAACAGTGTTCGTTTTGCAAGTGTCTAAGGAGCGACCACTCCAAAGACTAGCATCATTTTGGGTGGTCAAAAAGGTTGCGTTACCCAGCCTACCAAGAACTCCTTTTCGGATCTTGGGCGGGCTCACCTTCTTCTGAATCCAATGGAGGATCCCCATCTTTAGAAAACCTTGAATTCCTCGAGGTGTTTTCTTGAGCTTCCTACAGGCCTTTGGCACGTACTGTACATCCGAGCGCTGCTTTGTGCATCAATCTGTTTATTCAGTTCAATTCAGGATTAGAGAAAGAAAACCAGCCAGTTTGCAATGTGATAAAACGTTAGGAGATAGCAGGAGGCTAACCGGTGAGATTGGAAAAGGTAAATAACCTGCGAAATAACAACCGGTTCCGCATGGGCTTTGAGAGGAATAATTAATCTCCAGTCCTCTTTCCACTTACGCCATTGATTACAATCCCCAGGCCTCTTGTCTGTAAGAACAAAAACCACAAGTCAGCTGAGACAAGTAGCTACAAACAGCTTCCAGTATTTCTTCCATCTTAAATGTTGTAAAGCAGTGGCCTTTGACGTTCGCATTAGTAACCCAACTGCTTCAGGAATTAAAGCAAATATATGGTAGGAAAAGAAACAAGATGATAGTCTCATAGTTCATCTGAAAACAAACTGACCTTAAGCTCTCACAGATAGGCTTGCCATAAACAGAGAAATAACCTATTTAGCTTTAGTCAAGCTAACTCCTGAAGAGACATTGATTTACAGTGTCCATCTTACATGAGAGACAAGCATGATATTACCTATGTGAACCCCCAAAGAGGCACTTTGGCTGCAGGCAAGTACATCCCTAAGAGTAAGAGGCTGGACAATAAGGCAATAATGCCAAGGGTAAATACATCTGTCACAGTCGACCAAAGCTCATTCAGATGAGCGCAAGGCCGTAAGAAAAATGTGAGAGTCGTTCTTCGTTTGAGCCAGTCAACAAGACATCGATCAGTTTCAGACTTGATGCATTGAAAATTAGAAATAAGACGAATTACAGAATGGGAGATAAAATGCAGCTTGGTTATTCATTTTCTTATCCGAATTCCTGGTACACCCTTTAACCCCATCTTCAAGGCGGTTTTCCTAAACAGCGTCGGAGGCTTTTCCATGCCGATAGAGACGCCGAACCTACTAGCCAGGTCAGCAAGCATGACTTTGTCTCTGCTAATATCAGCTATCGAGTTATAGTAACCAAGCCATGCATGGTATGCGGCTTCCTTGATGCTCATGTCAACAATCTTGATCGAATCATCAACCTGCAGTACCAGAAAATTCAGGAAAATAATCAGACGAGGATGTATGCATATAACGCCGAAATACAAAATATGAGCAAGTACGCCGAGTCAAACCTTTTGTTTCATCTCCTGGTCAATCTGTGGCACAGGAGCCTTCTGTATTGGAAGATCATGTATCTCCTTCAAGAAATACTCTTCCCATGGCGCAATCAACAGAATTCCTTTCCCGGATTTACCTTCCCTTCCAGTCCTTCCAAGACGATGAATATAATGCTCTCTACCAGGAGGAACACCAGCCTAATACAATCATAATGTGCGGTTAGAGCAGCAATGGTGAAGCCAACCATGCAAAGTAATGACATTAAAGAGATAGCTGCCACTCCTGCAGTTGCTTTAGTCTAGGCAGATAAATGTTCTTGCTCAGAAACTTCCTCAGCTGTATTAACCATCAAGAGGAAAAGAAATTCTACCTGAATCACTAGGGTAACATCTGGATAATTCACTCCACGTGTTGAAACATCTGATGTTACCAGAATCAGGCGATTGGAATCCCGGAACTCTTCAGAAATACGTGTTCTATAAAGCTGGGGCTTTCTTGAATGTATCTCTCTGACGTTTAGCTTCAGATCTCGAAGCATTATATACATAAATTCAGTCACCATGGCAGTTGTGCAGAAAACTATGACCTGCATGCAATGGAAAGACATTAGTGATTTAAGAAATTGCAAATTTACCAGCAAATCATACTGCTTGATCAAGCGATGTGGGCAGAGGAGGGAGGACCTTATAGTCCACTTCCTGATCAATATGCTCTCGAAGAAGGCGATGAACCATATGAAAGTGCAGTTCATGTGGTACCACGAGATATTGCTGTTGTACCTAAGCTCAAGAACAGAAGACATTAAGGGATCAATATTCTACCACACACAAAAAAATCCATAACAGAAAGGCTATTACAGAACCATACTCCCCCCGATCCATATTAACTAAATCAGCAACAATTGTACTAAATCAGCAACAATTAATATGGATCGGAGGGAGAAATATATTACTTTTAGATCAAATTCGTTCAGAAGTGCTGCTTGTGTTATCATACAACGTGACATTTGGTATAAATGTTTATGTGAATGTCGACATCTTTTGCATGACAAACTTCCAATGAAAGATGAACAACGTGTAAAACTCTAAACAGCTAAATGGGGTCCTTTTCTTAAATAGAATGATGCAATAGAACACCATAGCATCAGCACATCAACTGCCTTATCCAAAAATAAAATAAAAACACATCGAACATCTGGTAAGGGAAATGCAAAGTGAGAATGTCAACCGTAACACTCTTTACTTGCAGAAGCCAGAATGAAACAAGTGCTTTGCAGCCACTAATGGAAGATTATTCTGTTTGTCATTGGTGCCAAATATTACTTGAGTAGGAGTAGAAATAGAAACCTTAGTAGGAGTTTCAACAGCCCCCAAGCCCACTGTATCAACAAAAACATGATCCTTGTTTAAAACCATCTGTGAAACCCTTCGAACCTGCCAATAAAGAATGAGAACCATCATTCCCATTTTCAGACCAGTGGGTGTCCATAAAGAAGGTAAACTACAGATTATATGATACAAGAAAGGCACTCATGCTACAGGCTATGCTGACTACATTACCTCTTTTGGAACAGTGGCTGAAAATAGTAGTGTCTGTCTTTGGCGTGGCAAGCTATCAGCAATCTTCTCTATGTCTTTGCGAAAACCCAAATCTAGCAAGTGGTCAGCTTCATCCAACACAAGCAATTTCAATCCCATCAAGCGGACAGAGAATGAAGATCTGTTTTCAATATGATCCAGCAGCCTACCAGGTGTTGCCACCAAAATCTGAAAAGGGAAATCCCAACCATATTATTAAGTCAACCCAGCAGTTAGGAGTTTAGACTTGATCTTTAGTAGCTCAGTAAATGCTACTCCCTCCGTCCCAAAATAAGTGACTCAAAAGTGAGTCAACTTTGTACTAAAGTGAGTACAAAGTTGAGTCATTTTTGAGTCACTTATTTTGGGACGGAGGGAGTACAAACCTGGCATGGATCGGACTCTAACCGTCTTTGATCAAGCTTGAATCTAGTGCCACCAATAAGAGACTGAACACCCACTCCATGATGGTACTTCACCAAAACATTCGCCTCAGCTGTAACCTGGACGGCAAGCTCTCTTGTAGGGCATAGAACAAGGGCAAATATTGGAGACACTCGATGATTTGTATGGCTCTTCATGGCATTCAAGACTGATTCAATTGCAGGAAGCTGTTTATCAATTCATTGCTTTTAATAAATTGGTTAAGGATAACAAAACCGAAAGGAACAACATCCCAAAGTAACTTCTTGCAAATGAACATTACCAGAAAAGCTACACTTTTGCCGGTTCCAGTTTTGGCCTTGACAAGAACATCTTTACCTGCATTTAGACACTGATGAGTCAGGAGCAATCCCCTGATCGTTGCAAGGTTTCAGTGATAGCATCTTCAGATAGTTCGGAGTCAAGTGCTAAATACAAACTACTGAAGTCAAGCAACACGTCCCATAATATTACCGCCAAAAGGTTGTGAAACTTTCCCCGTGATTCAGGAAATTCGTTCACGAGGAAAGTGAAATAAGATATAATACCTTCAAGACAAACTGGAAGAGCTGCTTCCTGGACAACAGTTGTCTGTATATATCCAGCATCAGTGAGTGCTTTGACAGTAAGTGGGGAGATGCCACACTCGTCGAATCTGAAGATAAAACAAGAACATGACTTGTGATGCCAACTCATCAAATCTAAGGAAAAAAGAAATATCATGACGTGTCGATAAGATGGGCACAATCACTATTGCAGTGTAGGATGGAGTGTGATTTGAAGAAGTTAATTCACCGATCATTCATTAATCTTGAGTTAGAAGGCATGTAAAAAAGCAGAATGTGCTACAAACATTATGTCTATCATTTGCATTACAGGTGGCCAATTCTTGTTTATAGACCAGTGCCTGACTAACAAAAAGAAACTTCATAAAGCGGCAACTTTGGTGACTCATATATCAAGAGCCACACATTTCAAGTCTTCTTAGTTGATTTTTCCTAATTCAACCATGCAGACACTACTTCTTACAAAGTTAGCAGGCCACACAACAAATGAGGCAATTGGTTACGAGGAAAATAAACAACATCAGAGATAACGGCGAGAATGTAACCTTTTATTGGTAAACACAGATTCACCCCTTGACTCGTACCGCCTCCTCTCAGCACCCAGCACCTCCCTGTTTCTTATCTCCTCTCGCAGCTCTTGGATTCTACCAGTGATATCATCATCGCTTTCCTCCTCGTAGGACTTGAGCGGTCTCCTGTCTCTCTTCATATCACAGTTCCTCAGAGCAGCAGTGCTCCATTTCCTCCTGATGGCGCTCGTCTCCCCCGGTTCATCATCTTCTGACTCATCTTCCCTCGAAGCCACGAATTTTGCCAACCTCAGATCCCTAGCAGCCGGCATAACCTCTTCATCCTCGTCTGATGAATCCGGCCTCCATTTCTGGCCAAACTGCCGCGTGGCTGCCGCCGAATACAACCTTTCCTGAGTATAAAACAGAGCCAACGGTGCCCCCTTCCTGCCATCTCCAGCCTCGGCGAGCTGTCTAGCAACCAACGGCATCAGCGCAGCACCCGATTCCCG
Source organism: Secale cereale (assembly GCA_902687465.1). Classification (NCBI taxonomy): domain Eukaryota; kingdom Viridiplantae; phylum Streptophyta; class Magnoliopsida; order Poales; family Poaceae; genus Secale; species Secale cereale. The sequence continues at coordinate 873,167,569 of LR738715.1, read as the reverse complement.
GCACGGCGAGCATGGAGGCATCACCGAGTAGCGTCTCTTCGGACCGAAGAAGCTGAAGGACGCCTCCTTCCTCTGCGAAGGCGAGCCGGAGCCCGGGCTCCATTGCCACCACCAGGGAGCGGCCGTCCCGTACCCACTCCTCTGGTTGAACGCGGCGAGCAATCGCAGCTCATTTCCGGCTCCCCTTCCTGCCGTCGGATCCCCAGAATCCAGCTCCTCCCAGTCCTTCCAGTCCCCTCCTCCCCGGGGCGGCTTTGGCTTCTCCCCTGACTCCACCTGCTTCCAGTCGACCATCCGGGCGCCGGACGGCAGGCTCCTCGCGGGCTGCTCATGCTGATGCGGGGGGAGCCGTGCGCGGCGTAGCGAGCCGTCGTCGTCGTTCCAGAGGTCCTCGGCGCCGGGGCGGAGGAAGCGATCAGCGAGAGCGCGGATGTGGGCGCGCGAGGAGGCGTGGTCGGCAGGGGAGGCGTTGGCGCCGGGGAGGTGGGAGGCGCGGATCTCGGAGCGGAGGCGGGCAAGGTAGAGCTGCTTCTCGTGGCGGAGCAGGCCCCGCTCCTTCCCCCGCGCCAGCTTCTCGTGCATCCGCTTGTGCTGCCACTTGGACAGCCCGCCCGGGAACGTCCGCGGCCCGCCCCCCATCTCAGGTTCTTCTCCGGCGGCGGTGAGGGTTTAGCGTTGACGGCAAAAGGTTTAGTCTTTAATGCTGCTGTGTTTGGTTGAGCTGCAGATTCAGAAAAAGATGCTGTGAAAAAGGCTGGTGTGGAAAAGCTAGAGGGTGTTTGGTTAAAACAAGTGTGGAACTGTAGATTTCACTGTAATGCCCGAGTGAATATGTTTTATATGCTACAGTAATTGACTGATGTGTACGTACATTGGTAGGTAATTCAGCCATCATTTTTCAAAGGAAGATTCAGTTATGAATCAAGCAGTGCAGAAATAGTGGCATCTGCCTATCTAACCCAAAAATACGGCTTCAGTAGAAGAAGATGGAACATACATGAAAATACATAGTCTCAACAAACCATCTACTCCCTCTGTCCTAAAATATAAGAACGTTTTTAACATTAGTGTAGTGTTAAAAACGTTGTTATGTTTTGGGACGGAGGGAGTAATACATGTCACGCATACAAGCAATAGACGAGTGCAGTTCATACAAAGAATTTGACACAAGCACCTACGTACTGACCAATGCATCAAACAACAGTTTGTATGTAATCCTATTTGTGAAAAAGGGTAAGGAAGGCCTGCAGCCATTCAAGGTGGTGGAGAAAGTAGGCCGCGGGTGACAGTGGCGGAAGGGGAGAGAGGGAGGGAATGGATTGGGGAGGAAGGGTGGAGAGGGAGGGAGGAGGGTTAAACACAAACTAGCTTGGTAAAAAAGAGCAATAGTAACAATTACCGAAAAGGTAGCCTCAAGGTGTTGTAGAATCTTATAATCCTAGTGTAAGGGGTCATTATATACTCCTTCCGTTCCTCAATATAAGGTGTATTATTTTTCCAAAAAGTCAAACTTCTCTAAGTTTGACCAAGTTTATAGACAAAAATATCAATATCTAGAATACCAAACCATTATCACTAGATTCATCATGAAATATATTTTCTACATTTTTTATATTTAGTATTATAAATCTTTATATATTTTGCTGCAAAGTTGGTCAAACATAGACATCAGTTGACTTTCTGAAAAACTAATACACCTTACATTTAGTATCACTCACAGATATAAAGGTTTATAAACTACCTAGGCGATTTAGTCTCAGACTAAGAATGAAGGCCGTATATTCAACTAGTATGCATCTCGGTCACTGAATCTGTCCACAGTAACACGGCATTTCCGCATCGAAACTCATAAATCATGTACGTAGCATCAACAGGAAAGGGGGATGGATAAGGCGCCGCGCGGGTTTAGTGGTACCTTGGGAGAGGGAGAGCACCAGCAGCAGGTGGAGTCGACGGCGATGCGGGACTTGAGGCGCGCCGACGCCGCCGCGGTGTGCAGCCCCGCCACCGCCGACCTGCAGGGAACCTCGACGTCACGATTCACTCATCTACTGGACAACAGCATACCTGCGGAGGATTCGGGCGGCCCGTGCAGGGGAGGAAGACGGCTCTGGCGGCGGCGCGGGCTCCTTTTTCCGTCGGACGACGTGCGGTCTTCGGTGACGTTAAACCCTAGCGGACACTTCAAAGCCCAGTCTTTGTCTGGGCCATCGCCGGACTAAATTTTCGTACGTAGTGGCCCATTATTGGCCCGCGCGCGCTCGGCCACGATTTGGAGAATCTTCCTTCCATATATAAGAGTTAACTAGCAAATATGACCGTGCGTTGCAACGGGAAAAAACAATGAGACTATGTCAGGATGAGATAATGACTTTTGAAATATCATTTCATAAACTATGTCTAAATCATGTCACGATGAGATAAGGGACCTTTAAGAAGTCATTTCAAAAGCTGAAAATGTGATGGTCTTATCATGACTTGATTTCGTAAGGCGCCACAATGAAATATTTTTTGGCTAAGCAAGCTGCATTGATGAACCCTACGTTACCTAGACTGATGATGTGCCTCATCTTGACCTAGCATCACTGTGTTTTCATGACCAGTACAACTATAGTACGAGATAAACATAGCTATGTATAGAGGCAAATTAGATATTTAGTCATTTTCATATAGCTTACAAAAACTAACCCATAGGAAATTGTGTCAATTTTTCTGGGGCCAAGCATTGCATAGAACACAAAAATCCATTTTTAACCGATGCGGATGGACTAAATAAAATCATAAAATAACTACGTATCCCTTAAAAGGGCTCTATCTAAGCGATGGTTCATTTTGTTCGTTATTTACATTTCAGTTTGAATTCACAATCACTTTAAAAAAACATTTGTTTTGAAATCATGAATTTTTATAATATGTAAACAGTTTTTAAAAATCTTTAACATTTTATGATTACCCAGCCATTTTTTGAATTCACGAGAATATTTTATGATTTCTAAAATAAATCTTCAACTCTTAACTTTCTGATATTTTTGGAAATCCTGATTTTTTTTTGAAAATAATAAACAGAAACAGAAATAAGAAAATAAAAGGCAAAAAAAAAGGGAAATCACGCTGGCCCATATACGTGCGGGAGGAGGAGGAGCACTTGCGGAGAAAAAAAAAGAAAGAAAATCTGTCATAGCGAGGGATCGATCCCAGGTCTACTGGGCGAAGTAGTAAAGCCTTGACCACTGCGGCAATTCGCTAGTTGTTTCATATTTGGGTGACGCCGTATAAGAACCAAACACCATGGCGATTTAAAAAAAAAACCGAATCGTTTTCTTTCATTTATTTACTAGCAAAAAAGCCCGTGCGTTGATAGAAAAAAACACACGTTCTTAACCCAATAACCACGACTCGAGACCCTGGTAGGTAGATGTTCTTTATTTTAAAATGGCATCACATTTGTGTTCCCGATGGTGGTCTCAAACGTATTTGAATATGGTCAGTCCTAAGGCGTCTCTCTCTCACACACACGTACGCGTGCTCGCACGCACACAATCGCTCAGAATAAGATGAGAAAAATGTTATTTTTCTCCCGTGAGGTTTTTCAGAGTTGTGCGTGCATGGTTATCAATGTTTTTTTTTCCTCTCAATCTGGTTTTAATGTGTGTTTATTTGCAATTTGGATCGCCACCAGTGCGAAAGAAAAATGGACCGTGCACTATAGATTAAGTTTGCACCCAAATTAATAGTTTAGAAATATTTAACAGCTAAAAGTAACAGTTTATTTAGATTCTACACATTTTTCTAATCAAATTTCACATATAATATGTTAAAATCGGAGTTACGGTTTAAAAGATAAGGATATTTTTGTTTTAGATAAACTGCAGATTAATTAACCAAAAAGTTAGGGGTTTTTCTGTTAAAACACAAAAAAACGATTCGGCTGACTTAAATATGGATGGCGGGTTGATTACATGAAACCTGAGGGGTTTTTATGCGAAAATGCCAAATAACGGTTCGGTATGACTTAAACGTGTAGTGCGGGTTAATTTATAGAAAACAGAGGGGCTTTTCTGCAAAGTGGCATGACGGACGGGCTGAAACCCAACTTTCTTTATTATTAGGTAAAGATAGGTGGCATAGTGGGTAATTTATGACAACTTCGAGGGTAACTTTAGTGACGGACGGGCTGAAACCCAATTTTCTTTATTATTAGGTAAAGATTGCAAAAAGATACCACACTTCAGCATCATGTAACAAGTCAGTACCACACACTCATTCGATTCCGCATTAGTAAAATCTACTCTATTGTTTAAGAACGGTATCACAACTTCACTTGTATTTTAGAAAGAAGGAAAACTTATGGCGATAGATGACGCAGAAAAAAGAAACAATTTTGGGAAGAAACGCTGGGTCCTAGGTTACATGCATCATCGAAGGGACAAACAACAAATACGATGATGATGCAGTTGAGGAATTATTCTTGCATTTTCCAAAGGAAAGTAAATATCCATATCATAATGGTAAGCAAAATTGGGTTTCCACAAAGATTTTTTCAGAGTAATAAACATTGGCTAGATCATTATCCAAGTGAACTAAATGCAGAAGCATGTCGTCGAAAAGAAGATACCGGTAAACAACTTCGTGCATGTCGCAATTCAGTACCACTATTCGTCCTAATTGTCATAAAAAAATACTAAGAGATGTATAACCCCGTATTGACCATGTATCTTTTTTTTTTGCGGGGAAAAGAGGGCTTTTTATTCCATCGAGAAGGCAGCGGCACTATCAGCCATAAGGCTGGTTACCAGCAGCCCGAGGGGGGGGGGAGTTCATCCAACATTCCGACACCTCTAGTGTGCATGCATGTCTAGCACATAGATGGGCCGGGACATTAGCGTGTCTCTTTACATGACAAATGGAAAAATTAGAGAAAAATAAAGCTAAACCCTCAATATCAAGTAACACTGGCGCTATCAGTGAGCGCGAAGTACGGCGCGAGTTCCAAAGTTGGACCACCTCCAAGCTGTCGGTTTCCATCTCGACTCGCACATAGCCCCGAAGCTGGGCAAAGATCACTCCCTCCTGGAGAGCTAGCGCCTCCGCCACCAATGGATCGGTAACGCCCTGGAGTGGCTTGCACCAGGCACCGAGGAATGATTCAGATGTTCTGGCAACACCTCCCAGCCCACATACACTGGCCTCCACAGACAGGCTTGCATCCGTATTAATCTTGATACAATCATTCTCCGGTGGCCGCCATCCATGACCTGGTAGGATCTTTGCATGCTGGTCAGGTAACTCCAGCAGTGCCAATGCATCCTTAGTCTTCTTCATCAAAACAATAGGATTCAAGCTTGCACGGTCGTGAGTTATATGATTTCTTAAGGTCCAGATCGTCCACATGACAGTGATGATTTTTGCTTGGTCCCTCTCATCGAATCTGGGGTCACATAAAATGTCCCTAGACCATGTTACTGAGTGGAGTTATGGGAGTTTGATATGAAGCCACTCCCTCGCCTCCCGCCAGAAATTGGTTGCATGTGTGCACTTGACAAGTGCATGATACAAATCCTCATCTGCAGCAAGATAGACTTTGCAGCGAGCCAACGTTGCTATGTGTCTGTGCTTGAGAGAACATTTTGTAGGCAAAATTCCTCTCAACACTCGCCACCAAAACACTCGTACCCTTGGCACAACTTTCAGCTTCCAGAGTCTAGTCCACATCTGCTTCTGTTTCTCTAAAGATTCTGTAGCCGTCCCTTCCTGAAGAGCGGCATGCTCATTCTGGGTCATTAGAGAGCGGTACACGGATTTGACAGAGTAGTTACCAGACTTTTCAGCGTTCCATGCAACCGAGTAAGGTCCACCACCAATCCTCAGGGGGATATTAAGAATGGCCTCTGCTTCGGGAGCAATAAAATGGTCTCTCACCATATCACTTTTCCACATGCCTATATCCGCATCAATTAGTTCAGAAACTATTGCTATAGCAGTGTTACCAATGTGGACAGAAGGCTTCAGGGAAATCAGCCCGGGCACCCAGCTGTCGTGCCAAACCGACATTGTAGAGCCGTCTCCAACTCGTTTAATCAGCCCAGCACCCAGCGCTTTCCTACCGGCGATGATCGCCCTCCACGTAGTCGAGGCACACTTTTGGGCTGGTGGCCTCCATGAAATCATTATTCGGGAAATACTTGCCCTTAAGAACTCGAGCACAAAGGGATTCCGGGTTCGTTATCAGATTCCATCCATGCTTACCAAGTAGAGCTAAATTAAAGAGCTCCAGATGACGAAACCCCATCCCTCCATCAACCTTTGGTTTAGCTAGTGAAGGCCAATTAATCCAGTGTAAAGATCTCCGATCAACCGAGCTGCTCCACCAATACCTCGCCATAACTGATGATAATCCCTTGCAAACCTGTTTTGACAGTTTAAAACAACTCATTGAGTGTGTTGGTATTGCTTGGGCCACGGCCTTAATCCTGACCTCTCTCCCGACACATGAGATGAGCCGTTCCGTTCCTCCTTGGAGCTTGCTTCTTAGCCTCTCTCCAAGATACTCAAAAGTTCCACTGGTTATGCGACCAATGGAAGTTGGGAGACCCAGGTAACCCTCATTGAATGCTTCAACTTGGATGCTCAAGACAGCTTTCATGATATGGCGTACCGGCTCGGGTGTGTTAGGACTGAAAAACACTGAACTTTTGTCCATGTTTACACACTGACCCGAACAGTCCCCATAGATCTGTAGCACCTCATTAAGTCTGAGTGCACTAGACAGCTTGGCATTCATGAAGATGAGACTATCATCTGCAAAGAGTAGATGATTGACCCAAGGTGAACGATAGCTGACCCGAATTCCTCTATCTACCATGGCTCCTCCATAGTTCTTCAACAGGGAGGTAAAACCCTCAGCACACAGAAGGAACAGAAACGGTGACACATGGTCACCTTGACGAAAGCCTCTGGAAGGCGTAAAATATGGCAGAAGTTCTCCATTTACCCTAACAGTGAATCTAACCGAGGTGACACACTTCATAATCAGTCTGACAAAACTGGAGCTGAACCCCAACCTCAACATGATGGCTTCCAGATAATGCCATTCCACCCTGTCATATGCCTTCATCATGTCTAGTTTCACTGCACAAACCGTATTTTTACCTTTCTTCCTTCTTCTCATTGCATGGACACTTTCATAAGCAACAAGAACATTATCAGTTCTGACGCGTCCAGGAACAAACGCACTCTGTTCCTCGCTGATGATCTCACCCATAAATTCCTTTAACCTATTAGTAATACATTTCGATGCAATTTTGTATAACACGGGACATAAGGAAATGGGCCGATACTGCGAAATCCGCTGTGGGTAGCGTACCTTTGGTATCAAAGTGATAGAAGTATCATTCATCCCACACGGTAGCGATCCTCCATTCAGGAAATCCAACACAGCCGGGATGACATCATCTTTCAGAATCGACCAGTGCCGCTGAAAAAACCCCGCTGTAAAACCATCCACTCCCGGCGCTTTGGACGACGCCATTTGGAACAGCGCTATCCTGACTTCCTCAGCCGTAAACGGCAAATCCAAACGCTCATTCATTTGGTCAGTCACCTTTGGAGGGACAAACTGAAGCAGATCATCCATAGGCCTAAACCCCTGTGATGTATACAACGCTTGGTAGAACCCTTGGACTTCTGCCTGGTTCTCTTCTGGCGTTTGACACGTGTGCCCGTTAGCCCGCTGCAAATACTCGATTTTATTCATGCGCTTTAGCTGAGCAGCTTGGGCATGAAAGTATCCTGTATTACGATCTCCCTCCCTCAAAAAAGGTACTCTGGATCGTTGCCTCATCCAGATTTCTTCTTGTCATAGTGCTTCCCGTAGCTGTTTGACTACAGCTCGTTCCTCATCACTCGGACCCCTCCCAACTGAGCGGCCACGCAGCGTATCAAGTTTCCGTCTTAGCTTGTGAACTTTCCGGGACAGGCACCCGAATTCCTTTGCACCCCAGACAACAAGTTTTCTTTGCATATCCTGTAAAGCACTGACAACACCCGCCAACAATATTTTGCTCGTAGGACCTATGCACACAACAACTCAGGCGATTGGATGATCCGCCAACTTTGTTTTGCTAATAGTGCCATATTGAAAGAGTGAAGGTCCCGGAATCCGAGTCCTCCATCCGCCAACTTTGGGAGCATCGTACTCTGTTGTTTCATCAGACACCAGAACGGTTTAGCAGCTAATTAGTCCCTATACACGTTGTTAATGAAAGGGCGTGTAACAGTGACACGAGAACATCACCATTACGGAGTGAGTTAACAATATTCAGGTCGGGCGGACATTCACAGAGAAAACATTCAGGCTTGAAAACCTACTTAGGCCTCCTTTGGTTTGGAGAAAACCTACCTAGGCCTCCTTTTTCCATTCAGTCTAGACTAATGTTTTTTTCCCTTTGAAATGTGAAGGATTGATTCCTATCCTATATAGGAATAGGAATCCATTCCTACAAACCAAAGGGCTCCATATACCGCGCGCGCAAAGTCTGTTTTGCCGCGGCGCGCAGTGCTGGCTCCAGCAGCAGCGCTATTTTGCAGCGCGCGCGTGCTGCTCCAGCGGTGCCCAAAAATACAGCGCGCGCACACTTTTTTTTTTATAATGGAAATTGCATTAAAATAAAAGGATACAAAGATAGATAGTTTAAAACATAGGTAAAACATAGATAGATAGGTCTAAAACATAGATAGATAGATATATAGTTCGAAAACAAAAAAAAAAACTAATCGCTCCAGTCATCTCCAGCATCGCCTTCGTTGTTGCTGTCGGAGGAGGTTGACAACCAGATGTCGAACCAGCGGTCATCTTCTGCGGTGAAGATCGTTTGGCCGCCAGCATCGCGGATGGCGCACTGCTGACACGCCAACTCCCTCCGACGACGCCTGTCCTCGCGACGACGTTCCCAGAACTGATGCTCGGCGACGACGTCCTCCGGGTGGAGGCGGCGCCACTCCGCCATGCGCCGCTCGTCCTCCTGGGCGACGAGGAGGCGGTTCTGCGCCGCCGTGTGCTCCGCACGATCTCGTGCGGTGTGTAGACGAGGCGGCGGGGCGAGCTCCAACGCCTGCTCGAGCGTGCGGGCGTCGTCGAAGTTCATCTGACGACGCGGCCTGCCCAGGCGCCACGCCGCCGCGTCGTACGCGCGGGCGGCCTCGTGCGCCGTCTCGTAGGTGCCGAGGGGAAGCCGGAGATCGCCGGAGCGTATCTCGGCGTAGAAGCCGCCGCCGTTTGGGCGCTCGCGGACGCCGCGGTATCCCGACGAAGATCGGCGGCGCGGCGGCATGGTGGCGCGTCGGGGGCGGCGGCGGTGCTCCGGTGCGGCGGCGGTGCTCCGGTGCGGCGGCGGTGCTCCGGTGCGGCGCTCGGGGGCGGCGGGCGCGAGAGAGAGGAAGAGAGAGGGAGAGAGAGCGGTGGAGCGGACGGGGCGCGCGCGCGGCGTTTTATAGACGCGCGGGGCGCGCCGCCGCAAAAAAGGCGCGCGAGAGGCCGCCGTTTCGCGCGCGCGCAAGCGGTTCCCGCGCGCGCGTTTTTCCCGCCGCCGCTGGAGCGCGTTATTTTTCCCGCGCGCGCGAAATCGCCGATTTAGCGCGCGCGCGCCTTTTTGAGCGCCTGTTGGAGATGCTCTAAGGAGTTGGAACGGTTTAGCAAATATGCTTGGAACATGGACTGACTTGTTTGCAGTAATTGATCTTTATTTCGGTAACTCCGAATTTGGGCAAGTTGAGGTTAATCAAGTAGCCATGTCAGGAACATTGAATTTGTTCAAAGAAAAATACGGTTTCGGTTCAAAGACATCTCTCTCACACAAGTTGAATTCCTCGAGCCAATCAGCTTCTACTAATGCAGGCTGACATGGTAAAAACCTTGACAGCAAGAGTACAGTATACAAACTGCAAGTAGCACAAGAGAAGGCACGCAAAGAATATATTTTGTGTGTGTGTGTTCTGAAACGGCAGGAGAAACAAACTTTCTTCAGACTTTTGGCAACTTGAAGGAACACAAGAAATTTCAGACTGCATTAGTAGAAGCTGATTCAAAAATCGACCGCACATTCCTTTACTCAACAGTTCCTCGCTGTCGTTTCTTTGTGCTGAAACTTGCTACTATCAAACTGAAACAACAACCATCTCACAGATAGATTTCAGGCACAAACAACAACCAACAAACCACCATTGTTCTTATCCCAAAGGTCGAAAACCCAGAGGTCATAACACAGTTCCGCCCGATCAGTCTGTGCAATGTGGTGTATAAGGTGATCTCGAAACTGTTAGCCAACAGACTGAAAAATTTGCTCCCAGAGATCATCTCTCCTACCCAAAGTGCGTTTGTCCCTGGGCGCTTGATTACAGACAACTTTCTAGTTGCTTTTGAATCATATCATGCCATTAAGAGAAAGAGGATTGGAAAGTATGGAATCTGTGCGGTAAAACTTGACATGCACAAGGCTTATGACAGGGTCGAATGGGCGTTCCTCGAGAGGGTCATGCTGCAGATGGGGTTCACAACAGACTGGGTGTCTCTAATCATGGAATGTGTACGGTCAGTTAAGTATCAAGTCCGTTTTAATAATTCTCTAACAGATTTCTTTGTCCCCTCTAGGGGCCTTCGGCAGGGAGATCCGCTTTCGCCTTACCTCTTCCTCCTTTGTGCGGAGGGCCTCTCCTGTCTGCTGAACCATGAGGAGGAGATGGGCAACTTGATAGGGGTGAGAGTGTGCCGAGACGCCCCGGCTGTATCTCACCTCCTCTTCGCGGACGACTCCCTGATCATGATGAGAGCAGATGCAAACAATGCCACAAGCCTTCGCAGAGCACTGGATGATTATTGTGCAGCGTCGGGACAACTAGTCAGTGAGGCGAAATCAAGTATATTCTTCAGCCCTTGTACGGCAGTAGAAGTAAGGGCTGAGGTTTGCACTATTTTGAACATTATGACAGAGGCAATAACGGACAAGTACCTGGGACTGCCCCCGATTGTTGGGGTGGAAAGGACTGACTGCTTCCAGCATATTGTGGACAGGATCTTGAGCAGAATTAGAGGATGGAAAGAGAGGAAACTCTCGTTTGGAGGCAGGGAAGTGTTACTGAAGGCCATTATCCAAGCAATCCCTGCATATGCTATGCAATGTTTCAAGCTTCCAAAACAAATATGCAATGCTATAACAACAGCTATGTCCCAGTACTGGTGGGGAGATGAGGATGACAAGAAACATATGCATTGGTTCGCGTGGTGGAAGATGTACATACCCAAGAGCAATGGAGGAATGGGGTTTAGAGACATACACTGTTTTAACCTGGCGCTACTGGCCAAGCAGTGTTGGAGACTGCTAGCAGAACCAGAGTCTCTATGTGCAAGGGTTTTGCGAGCGAAGTATTTCCCGGATGGCGATTTACTGAATTGTGCCCTAAAAAAAGGGAGTTCCTATACATGGCAGAGCTTGTGGAGCGGCATCCAGACTTTCAAAAAAGGCTATATATGGAGAGTGGGAGATGGTACACAAATAAGTATATGGAATGATCCCTGGGTACCCAGCAGTCCCACTAGGAAAGTCATGATGCCACGAGGTAATATCCTACTCACGTCAGTATCTGAACTCATGGATATCGACAATGGGGGCTGGGATGAGCAACTCATCAGACATCTATTTTGGCCCATTGATGCAAATCGAATATTGAACACACCCTTGGCTACGGGGATGATGGAGGATTTTGTTTCTTGGCACTACAACAGAACTGGCATTTTCTCGGTCAGGACAGCTTACCATATGGAATGGGACTATCAACATGGACGAAAGTTGAGACAAACGAATTCGGTATTGTCATCAAGTACTAGTCCAGTTTGGCGAATTCTGTGGAAGCTTCGAGTACCGGCAAAAGTTAAAGTGCATGTATGGCGTGCTCTATATGGTGCATTACCATGCCGAGGGGTGCTGGCCAACAGACATATGATCACAACTTCTGACTGCCCTATTTGTGAAACAGACTGTGAAAGTATTCGGCATGCCCTCTTCAAATGCAGCAGGGTTAGAGAGATATGGGCCAAGCTGGGTTTACTCTCTACGGTACACGAGCTATGCGAAACCGAACGGGAGGGATCATCGGTCCTGGGAGATTTGCTGCTAATGCCGAATGCTGACATCCCATCGCTTCCGGGGGTGACGAGGAAGGAACTAGTGGCAGTGGCCGTATGGTACATTTGGTGGGAGCGACGGAGTTTTACCCATGGTGAGACCCTGAGGGAGCCGGCGCGATCAGCCCAAGCTATTGCCACTCTTACCAAAAATTTTATGAGATCAAGGAAGCAAGGGACTATGAGGACTAAACGGCATGGATGGACTAAACCATCGGAGGGGTTTGTCAGTCTTAATGTTGATGCTTCTTTTGATGCAGACAGCGGTACTGGAGGAACGGGAGCCATCTTGAGAGACTACTCCGGATCCTTCATCGCGGCGTCGGCGAGCAGTATTCCATTTGCTGAAGATGCAGCATCGGCAGAAGCTAGAGGGCTGAAGGACGGCTTGATCCTAGCGAACAACATGGGGTGCAACTACGTGGAGATCCAAGCGGACAGTCGGCTATATATGAAGAGTGTGCCTTTTTATGTCGTAATTTTCTTTCGGTTAAATTCTGTCATTGCCCTAGGGAGGCCAATATGGCGGCGGATTTGTTAGCTACTAAATGGGAGCCCTCGAGAACTATAGTGTGGCAGACCGAGGCCCCAGATTTTATGCTTAATGTACTCTCAAACGATGTAGCCCTGTTCTCGCATGAAATATAAACCGCCATGATGGCTTTTCCCTAAAAAAAAACTCATATCATACTTTGGACGACTCAATTTTTTTATCAGAGGGGAGTTTCAGATCCAAAACAACACAGAAGAACACAAATGTTTTTTAGACTCAAGCCCTGCTTCTCTTTTTCTTCAGGATTTGACCAGACCAGGAAACAAACTCCCCCCTTCAGTTCTCACATACTCATATCATACATCGCCAAAAGACACCAAGTGAAGTGACACACTTACATATTTGACCCCGACGCTCGTCGAACACAGCGACACTGATACTCTAATAATAACTTCTAACTGGACACGCAACAACCAACGACCATCACAACTCATCAACTCACCCATGGACAGACCACCCGACTCTGTGGTTCCATCTCCTTCAGGTTCAGGTTCAGTCGACCTCCTCCATCTTGCTCTCCTCGGCGCCCTCCTCCTCCAGCGCGGGCATGTCGGCGTCCTCCTCCGCGTCGGCCTGATCATCGATGTTGAGCCCGAGCTTGAGCATGCGGTGGATCCTGGCGGCGAAGGTGTTGGGGTCGTCCAGGCTGAAACCGGAGGTGAGCAGCGCCGTCTCGAAGAGGAGCATGACGAGGTCCTTGACGCTCTTGTCGTTCTTGTCGGCGTCGGCGCGCTTGCGGAGCTCCTCCATGATGCCGTTCTCCGGGTTGATCTCCATGGTCTTCTTGGAGGACATGTATGCGCCCATGCTGCTGTCCCGCAGCGCCTGCGCCTTCATGATCCGCTCCATGTTGGCCGTCCACCCGTACTCGCCGGTCACCAGGCAGCAAGGCGAGTCCACGATGCGGTCGGATACGACCACCTTCTCCACCTTGTCGCCGAGGATGTCCTTGATGGTCTTGCAGAGGCCCTCAAAGGCGGCCTTTTTTTCCTCCTTGCGCTTCTTCTCTTCCTCTGTCTCCTCGTCCAGCTTGAGGCCCTCCTTGGTGGCGGACACCAGCTTCTTGCCGTCGTACTCCTTGAGCTGCCCGACGGCGTACTCGTCGATGGCGTCCACCATGAAGAGCACCTCGTAGCCGCGCTTCTTGAGGCGCTCGAGGAAGGGCGAGTTCTCGACGGCCTTGCGGCTCTCGCCGGTGATGTAGTAGATGTCCTTCTGCCCCTCCTTCATCCGGGTGACGTAGTCCTTGAGGCTGGTGAGGTCGTCGCCGCTCTTGGTGGAGTGGTAGCGGAGCAGGTCGGCGAGCTTGGCGCGGTTCTGCGAGTCCTCGTGCACGCCCAGCTTGAGGTTCTTGGAGAAGGCCTCGTAGAACTTGGCGTAGTCTTCTTTATTCTCAGCGATCTCGAAGAAGAGCTCGATGCACTTCTTGACGAGGTTCTTGCGGATGACCTTGAGGATCTTGTTCTGCTGCAGCGTCTCTCGGGAGATGTTGAGGGGGAGGTCGTCCGAGTCGACGACGCCCTTGACGAAGCCCAGCCACTCCGGGATGAGCTCCTCGCAGTTGTCCATGATGAAGACGCGGCGCACGTAGAGCTTGATGTTGTTCATCTTCTTGCGGGTGTCGAAGAGGTCGAAGGGGGCGCGGCGGGGCACGAAGAGCACCGCCTTGAACTCGAGCTGCCCCTCCACCGAGAAGTGCTTCACGGCCAGGTGATCCTCCCAGTCGTTGGTGATGCTCTTGTAAAAGGACGCGTACTCCTCCTTGCTGATCTCCTCCGGCTTGCGCAGCCAGATGGGCTTCTGCTTGTTGATCTGCACCCACTCGTGGCTCACCTCCTTGACCTTCTTCTTCTTCTTCTTGCTCTCGTCCTTCTTCTCGGAGTCGTCGTCGACCTCCTCGACCTCGCCCTCCTTCTTCTCCTTGTCCTCTGGTTCGTCTTCGTCGTCGCTGATCTCCTTCTCGGTGGTCTTCTCGGTCCAGAGGTAGATGGGGTAGCTGATGAACTCCGAGTGCTTCTTGACGAGGTCCTTGAGGCGGCGCTCCTCCAGGTACTCGAGCTGGTCGTCCTTGAGGAAGAGCGTCATCTTGGTGCCGCGGCCGAGCCGCTCGCCCTGCGTGTCGAGTGTGACGGTGAAGGAGCCGCCCGCCTGCGACTCCCACACGTACTGCTCGTCGTCGTTGTGCTTGGTGGTGACCACCACCTTGTCGGCCACGAGGTAGGCCGAGTAGAAGCCCACCCCGAACTGGCCGATCATGCTCACGTCCGCCCCGGCCTGCAGCGCCTCCATGAACTCCTTGGTGCCGGAGCGCGCGATGGTGCCCAGGTTGTTCACAAGGTCTGCCGCCACAGCAAGCAATCAATCATCAGAGATTTGGTTGCCATCAGAAGAGGCAAATGGAAATTCAGTCTGAAACTCTGAATTAATTCTCGTGAGAAATTCAGACATTCAGCAACTACGTATGTGTCATCAAGAAGAATTCAGCCAGCGTCCATGATGGATTGGATTGGATTGATTGAGAGGGAAAGAGGAGGGAGGAGAGGCATACCTGACTTGGTCATGCCGACGCCGCTGTCGATGATGGAGAGCGTCTTGGTGGCCTTGTCGGGGACGAGGCGGATGAAGAGCTCCGGCTGCGCGTCGAGCTTGCTCTTGTCGGTCAGGCTCTCGAAGCGGATCTTGTCAAGCGCCTGCAGCAAGCAGAAGAGCATTCGCATCGCGTGTGAGCCAAATCGAATCGAGCAAACAAATCATTTACCATCTCTGACGACGGACGAACGAACAAGAGGAACAAGGCAGAGGAACGTACGTCTGATGAGTTGGAGATGAGCTCGCGGAGGAAGATCTCCTTGTTGGAGTAGAAGGTGTTGATGATGAGCGAGAGCAGCTGGTTGATCTCCGCCTGGAACGCGAAGGTCTCCGTCTCCGCCGCACCGCCGCCCATCTGCACGTCCGACGCCATGGCCTCCCGCTCCTGCTCCTGCTCCGCTGCTGCTACTTGTCCAAGGGAAAAGAACTTGGGGGAAGATGGGATTGGCTGGTGGTTTCCTCGCTGCGTGCAATGCGGCTCGATTCGCTGCGGTGGTGATCGCGGTGCTTGCTTGTCGCGCTGGGAGAAGAGATCTGGGGAACAGACAGACAGATGGCCGAACAGGTGGCGAGCGGGAGGATTTATACCCGGTGGCCGGGGGAGGGGATCGATCGACGGGGGGTGGCTTCGCAGGTGTTCTGGAGCTCGCCGCGGGGGTTCCCGAAGCTTCTTGGGGCTTCTTCTCCCGCTCCGTTCCGTTGGTGCGCGGCGACGGAGGCGGTTCGCCTTGGCCTGGCCTGGCCGAGCCTTGTCCCGAAGCTTCTACGACCCCCTGGGTAGGGTAGGGGTTGGTGCTATGAGATGCGTGCGCCGGAGCGGGCGTCCGGTGGAGATTACTCGGTAGGGTGGGCTGGGCTGGGCTGGGCTGCCCACGCCTAACATTGTCGGGTGATTTTCCAAGCTTGAGTTATTCTCGCTCGTTTGCTTTTCTCATCTTAGGATTTAGGAAAGCGTCCCTCTACAGATGCTACCCCTCCTGATTTTATTTCTCAACTTATTGTAACAGACTTGGCTATTATCTGAGAAATAAAGTCTTGTGATTGTAAAAA
>LR738715.1:873126422-873151056 GCA_902687465.1 Secale cereale | reverse complement strand
AAAAAAAAAAAAAAGCGTCCCTCTACAAGCTCCGGCCGATCTGCCCAGCGATCAGCACATCCGCCCGTGTTGGTGTCCCAACTGATCGACCATACAACCAGAATTTTTTTTTTTTGAGAACCACCCTTCAAGGCTTTATTCATATATTAAGGTAGTTTACATCCGATTGCACTAAGGCAACCAAAGCATCAGGGAAAACAACATAGGAGGTTACAGTTAGATTGCTATCCAGAATATCTCTGGCACACCAATGAGCTGCCTCATTGGCCTCCCTTCTTACAAAGTTTAGTCGTAAACCCTGAAAATGTTGGAGATAGGATTTAATTTCGGTGATGATAGGGCTTCCTGTGGATCTGCACACTGTCGCCGTGTATTCATCTATAACAGTTTTGCAGTCCGTTTCGACAATCACCCTCGTCCAGCCCTTCTCCATAGCCAGACGCACAGCTTCTCTGACAGCTAGCAACTCAGCACAATACGGGTCAGTCACCCCGGCAAGCTTCCGTCCACCAGCTAGAAGAAGTTCGCCCTCATGGCTCCTAGCCACCAAGCCAATCGCCGAGGATACCCCATACACATCCACCGCAGCATCAGTATTAATTTTCCGCCATCCTTCCTCCGGTGGTTTCCACTTCTCCTTTACAAGATTCCTCCCCTCACTCGCATCGGTGGGAATATGCAAAGCTTGGATGAGTTCCTTTACTAGGATCATCGATCTTCCGGGCTGGTATTTAATCTCCTCATGAGTGTATTTGTTCCGGCTTGACCAAATTGTCCACATGACAGAAATAATGATTGCCGCTCGCTCTCTGCCAACAAAGCTGGAATCAAGCAAGTCCCTCGACCATGTGTCTGGATGTAATCGTGGTACCTTCAGCTCGAAGAAGTCTTCTGCCTCTTTCCAAAATAATTTTGCATGATCGCATGTGACCAACGAATGAAACAACGATTCCTCTTGATTGCCACACATAGGACATGTGCAATCTTCCCCGATATGTCGCCGGTGTAGTTCCTCCTTTGCTGGTAGGAACCCTTTAAGAACCCGCCACCAGAAGACACGAATCTTGGGCTGCACCTTCAAGCGCCATAAAGATTTCCACACCTCTTCCCCTTGAGAAGAACTACTGATCTGATTCAGCTCTCCTTCGCGTTCTTCCATCAGCATCCTATAAGCTGATCGGACAGTGAAAACTCCCGACCTCTCATGACCCCATGCCCAGAAGTCTGGCATGGCTACCCTCGGTCTTGGCATGTTAAGGATGGCTGTAGCATCCGGGCCAATGAAAGTCCTTTCAATAATTTCCGCATTCCATTCCCCTTCTTCTGTCATCAAATCAGATACAAGGTGTATGGGATCACTTCCCCGGTTACACACCGGTTTGAAAGTTTTGCTACCTTGTATCCAGTTGTCATGCCATACTTCTGTAGTTGTTCCGTCCCCTATTCGACGGATTAAACCCTTTTTGAGCACCTCCCTACCAGTTATGATGGCTTTCCAAGTAGTTGAGGCGCTAGCAGGGCACCCTGCCTGCATAAAATCTCCATCTGGGTAGTACCTACCCTTCAGGACACGCGCACACAGACTGTCCGGCCTTTCAAGAAGACGCCACGCCTGTTTCGCTAGCATTGCATCATTGAACAGCTCCAAGTCACGGAAGCCCAAACCTCCTTTCGATTTGGAGACAGCCATCTTCTCCCACGATTGCCAGTGTATTCTTCGCTTGTCAAGCGATTCATCCCACCAAAACTTTGACATTACTGCCGTAACTTTTTGGCATAAGCCTTTATTGAGCTTGAAGCAGCTCATAGAGTAGGCCGGTAGGGCTTGAATCACCGCCTTGAGAAGAACCATCCTGGCCGCAAACGATAGGAGCCTCTCACAATATCCCTGCACGCGGGATCTAGCTTGCTCTGTCAAATGTGCAAAGCTTCCTTCTGTTATCCTGCCCGCCGCCGTGGGCAGTCCTCCCACCCAAGGTACTTCTCTGCAAGTGTTTCTCTGTAAATTTGCAGATTGTTCCGAACTCCCGCCTTAGCCGAAGCCCTTGTATTCGGGCTAAAAAAGACCGAGCTCTTGGCCTTGTTTACACACTGCCCCGAGCCCAAATGATAGGCTTGAAGAATCTCATTCAACCTTTGTGCACTCCTTGAATCTGCCTTCATGAAGACTAGACAGTCATCCGCAAATAAAAGATGCGAAATCCAAGGGGCTCGCAGACCTGGCCTTATACCTCTGTCGACCCATCCAGCATCATAGTTTTTCAATAAGCAAGAGAGACCTTCCCCGCAGAGAAGAAACAGATACGGGGAGACAGGATCACCTTGTCTAATTCCTTTGGACGGGCGGAAGGAGGGCAGCAGCTCGCCATTCATCTTTACCTGAAAGGTAACAGAGTTAACACATCCCATAACAAGAGAAACCCACTCCTCCGAGAAACCTAGCTGCAACATGATTCCTTGAAGATAAGGCCATTCCACACGGTCGTACGCCTTCATCATATCCAGTTTAACCGCACACCACCCTTGTTTGGTTCGTTTCCTTCTCATAGCGTGGATACACTCGTAAGCAGTGATGGCGTTGTCTGTAATTAGTCGCCCAGGAACAGAAGCACTTTGCTCCTCCGCAATGATCTCATCCAGGATCTCCCTCAACCTGTTAGCCAAAACCTTAGAACAAATCTTATAAATGACATTACATAGGGCGATAGGCCTATATTGTGAAATGTTCCTTGGATTCTTAACCTTCGGTATAAGCACTATAACCGTCTTGTTAATCACTTCCGGCATGTGCCCACCGTTCAGAAAGTTTAGAACGGATCGAGTCACATCCTCCTTTATCAGCGACCAGTGGTGCTGATAGAACCCTGCATCCATACAACCAGAACTTGGAACACGCAAGTGTTGGAGGAACACTTCATTGCACCAGATATTGATTTTATTCTCAATATCCCTCTTAGTACACGACCACATGGTGATTTCTGGGCGTGGCACTATGACCAAAGGGGCATGTTCTCGGGGATTAAATATCAGCGAGAAGACTGGCTGAAGAATCGAACAAGTATTTCAAATCAATCAGCAACAAAAAAGGATTGGTCCAGGCTATGGAAAACAGAAGTGCCTTCAAAGGTTTGGGTCTTTGTGTGGCGCTTGGCTCACACGTCCCTGCCGACCGGAAGGACCAGATATCTCTACTTCTATTAAACAAGCAAACATTTTCATTCCTATAGCCACATCACAAAACGTACACAACAAACATACCACCACCGGATCAATACTCTTGATTAAATCTAACCGTCTAGATTAAACTAATCATGAGTTAAATGTACGTCTAACAATTACCTCGAGCGGACGACGCTCTGTGGGCAGAGGAAAAACTCCCACCGTCACACGTCCGCGAATTCTCAGCACAAAACGCGGGCGAAACTGCAGCGATCGGGGCGCATATGCCGCTAATCCCGCGATCTGGCGCTAACCACGCGATCACAACACGAAATGCCTTTGCTCTCGCAGGAATTTCACTCGAACGGGCCAAAACAGAGGCCCAAGCTGAGCTCGCCCATCCTTCCTCTGATAGAGAGCAGCTCTTCATGGAAGGTCACACCTGCAATGAACGATATCTTAAATGCCCCATATACACAGAAAGAAGTTAAAGAAGCCCTTTTCCAAATGTTCCCGACGAAGGCACCGGGACCTGATGGATTTCCAGCGCATTTTTTTCAGCGTCATTGGGATGTCTGTGGCGATGAGGTTACAAAGGTGGTACTGAAAATTGTTGATGGCTCGGAATCGGCGGCATGCATTAATGAGACTATCTTAGTCTTGATCCCAAAGGTAAAAAACACCACTCATCTGTCACAGTTCCGCCCTATAAGCTTGTGCAACGTTCTCTACAAAATTGCTTCCAAGGTTATTTCAAATAGACTGAAGATAATTTTGCCTGATATTATTTCTGAGGAGCAGTCAGCATTCGTCCCAGGTAGATTAATTACTGATAATATCATTACTGCCTATGAGTGCTTGCATTTTATGAAGCGGAACAGGGCCAAGAAACACCAGTCAGTTGCCTTGAAATTGGATATGATGAAAGCTTATGATAGGGTGGAGTGGAACTACCTCCAAGCAATCATGCTTAAACTGGGATTCACGGAGAATTGGGTGGGCATTGTCATGAATCTGGTTACATCAGTTAAATTCTCAGTATTGTGCAATGGGAAGAAGCTTGAGCAATTTACACCATCTCGAGGGATTCGACAAGGAGATCCGATATCCCCATACTTGTTCTTGATAGCAGCAGAGGGCCTTTCGTGCCTCCTAAAATCACAAAGACAGTCATCTAACATTGATGGGATACAAGTGGCTCCTTCGGCGCCGCCAGTTAACCATCTTCTTTTTGCAGATGACAGCCTGCTGTTCTTCAAGGCCAACAGTATGGGTGCTACCGAGGTCAATCAGCTGCTGGAGGTATATTGTCAAGCTACTGGCCAAAGGATCAATCATGCAAAATCTTCCATCTTTTTTAGCAAAGGAGTTCCTGATAATATCCGCAATGAGATCAAAGGTGTGTTGAATGTTCCCAATGAAACCCTTAATGAGAAGTACTTGGGCATGCCATCAGATATAGGGAGTTCAAAGAATGGTGCTTTCAAATATCTCAAAGATCGTTTGTGGAGCAAGATCCAAGGATGGATAGAGAGGTCTCTCTCGTCGGCTGGGAAGGAAGTACTAGTGAAATAAGTTGCGCAAGCTGTCCCTGTATTTTCCATGTCCTGTTTTAAGCTTCCCAGAGGCCTATGTGAGCATTTGAACATGCTGATTCGGAAATTTTGGTGGGGAAGTAAAAACGGACAACGAAAACCTCACTGGGTTTCATGGAAGGATATGACGCAGCCCAAAGGGATGGGTGGACTAGGTTTCAAAGACTTTGAGCTCTTTAACTTAGCAATGCTTGCTCGGCAGGCCTGGCGCCTGTTACAAGACCCGGACTCTCTTAGTGCTCGTATTCTGAAAAGCGTCTACTATCCGACTTCTACAATTTTGCAAGCCAGCCTAGGGAACCATCCGAGCCAGATTTGGAGGGCGATTATTGAAGGGCGTGATACCCTCAAACAAGGACTGATCAGACGAATAGGCAATGGAGAATCAACCAACATCTGGGAGGATAATTGGCTACCCAGGCAGGAGATGATGAGGCCATATGGTAGTATTACAGAAGATCCTCCACAATTAGTCTCTGGCCTAATTGATGCTACATCAGCCACATGGAATAATGGAAAGCTGGCAGCCACCTTCATGCATTTTGACGTGAAGGTCATATTGAGTATTCCGCTATGTACAATGAACCAACAGGACTTTTGGGGATGGGCACACGAGAGAAACGGGAGCTTCTCGGTTCGGTCGGCTTACCGAATGTTAGTGACAACACGGAACCGGAGAGAGGCGTGGCTGGATGGAACGTCCGGTTCCTCGAGCACCAACCTGGAGGAGGGATCATGGAAAACCCTATGGGGAACAAAGGTACCAGGAAAGGTGCGGATGTTCTTATGGAGACTTTCGAAGCAATCGCTACCGATGGAGGACGTCCGTGCCCATCGACACATGACAGATTCAAGCTCTTGCGGGATGTGCGGCGCGCAGGACTCATGGCGGCACTCCCTCCTCGAGTGTACAGGTTCCAGATGTACATGGGCCCTTATCGACGAGGAGCTCGGGAGCAGCATCTCGCAAAATTCTGAACCAAGGGCGAAGAGCTGGCTATTCTCGCTGATGGATTCATTATCGCATGAACAATTTGTCCTAGCGGCCGTTACCCTTTGGGCAATCTGGTCCGCGAGGAGGAAAGCCATACATGAGGCTATATTTCAAACCCCACATGCAATACAATCCTTTATACATCGCTACATTGCAGACCTAAGTGTATTGAGTGCTCAGCAGCCAATGCACCAGCGAGGGGCCATCACGCAAGCAGGAAACAGAGGTCGTCCACGCGCTCCACCAGTAAATTTTGCCAAGATTCATGTGGACGCTGGTGTTCGTTTCCAGAGAGGAGGATCGGCAGTTGCGGTGTGCAGGGACAGCCAAGGTAATTTATTGGGAAGCTCGGCGATAGTAGTCTACGGAGTTCTTGACCCAACATCGCTGGAGGCGATGGCGTGCCGTGAAGCTATATCTCTGGCGGAAGACCTTGGCATTCACAGTTTCATCGTTTCCTCGGATTGTAAACAGGTGGTGGAAGACATTGTGAAAGGAAGCAACGGCATGCATGGAGCAATCATCAAGGAGATACAATCTAGATCGGTTCCATTCCATTGTAATTTTATTTTTGAAAGTCGTAGTGTTAATTTTGAAGCTCATAGACTTGCCAGGTTTGCTAAAAACCTAACTCCAGGGCGTCATGTTTGGCTGGGCCAGCCACATGACCCAAACTGTATCCCACCTTCTGTGGAATTTGATCAATAAAGTGGCCTTTCCCTCAAAAAAAAAAAAAAAAA
The DNA here is from genome assembly GCA_902687465.1 of Secale cereale. Taxonomy (NCBI): domain Eukaryota; kingdom Viridiplantae; phylum Streptophyta; class Magnoliopsida; order Poales; family Poaceae; genus Secale; species Secale cereale. The sequence goes on along the minus strand of LR738715.1, from coordinate 873,144,568 downwards.
GCTCTTCATGGAAACCTAGCACGCTTTCCCCGTTTCCTTCTTTCCCTTCCACCGAAAAGGTTGCGGCGGCTGGGCGCAGTTCTTCCCAGATGTGCTAGCCTGGCCGGCGGCTGATTCGTTGGAAGCCATAGATAGTGATGGGTGAGCTGCAAGGCGGAGAGTAACGATCCCGTCGACAAGCCGGAGGCAGTGACGGTCGAGCGGCCTTGCGGTGAGCAGTGATCCAGTCGACAAACCGCTCGCCCAATGACGGGAGATGGGGCGAGGCGACAGTACGCCTGCAGATACAAGCAAGCCCTCTGTGTTCCGTTTGCCTCAGACCTAAGTGTTGAACTGGTGATCATTTTCCTTGTGTGGCACTGGCGGTGCAGACCTTAATTGACGTGGTGTCGCTGAATTGACGATGCTTCTTTTTGTTGAACTGATGCTGACCTTGAGGTAAGTGGTGAACTTGTGATCCTTGAGACCTTGAAATTATATCGAATATTATGCGGTGAATTGGTGTTTGTTGCAGACCTCTATTATACTGGTTAGGTCTGAATTTTAATTTCTCGAAAAAAAGGTCTGAATTTATACTGAAAATTATCCGTTTTCTGCTAAAAATCCTTTGTCTATGGGACAAATATGCGCATGTATCTCTTATGTAGTATAGGTATGGCCCAGCTAAATAGGCTTTACTTTGCATGAATGCATAAGGAGTTTTTTTCTTTGACAATGTGTTTATTTGGTCAGTTTAGTTATGCTCATTCATGGCTTGAAGCCTTGTACGTACTGTTGTTTCTACTTCTCCCCGCTGATATGCTACCCCATTCGCCATTGCTCGCAGGTGTTCTCCCACCAGTTCATCATCAACCACCAAGGGACCCACACGAGCAGCGTCCGGCATTCAGAGCCTCACAGGCTTGATGGTTGCAAACAAGCAAGCGATCAACGGGGTCAGCGAACTAGGTAACTGAATGTTATTTCTTTCCGCCAAATCATCTATTCTTAATTTCCTCCGTTCATACTCTTCTACACATTATATGTGATCATATTCTGAGAAATCATCCTCTGGTGTTGATTGCAAAGAGCAACATGTTTCAGTCTTTTAGATTTTGTTCATGAGAGGGAATTTGGATTCTTTTTCTATAACCACATAGAGTAAACTATGCCAGTGCTAATTGAAGGAAAAACTGAGTTTTCTTTTATGTGTACATCATTTTTCAAAAATTAAACCATTAACCTTGACATTATCAGCCTACGGGGGGCAGTCATGGAGAAGTCAAGATTAAGGCCCTGTTCGGCAGCTCGCCGCTCCGCAGCTCCGCGATGGAGCGGAGCGGGCCGCTGCCTATTTTATCGGAGTGGCCAGAGGGTCGCTCCGTCCGCTCCACGGAGCTGGATCACTGCCGAACAGGGCCTAACTGTGATTTCAAAGTTTTGTGGCCGGCGTTAAATTAAAAAAGGATGCTTCTACTTCTTGGAACTCTCGAGGGCTCATGTAAAATTTCACATTGACAGAGATACGAAAGATGGAAAGAGAACACTGCTTCATGTAAATGGTCTGTTAATTTTCATGAATTAAGTTCTTCATGTTCCAGTCATATTCAATGGGGTCACTTTTTATGTTTGCCGGACAATTACCAATTATATTATTGGAGAAAGACTATATTGTTTGAATTTGACACGGACCGCTGTAGGCTTGATTGCTTCCGAGCACTCAGCTGTGGTGAAATAAGTGAGCTTTTCTTTGATTTGTTGGCCTTGCATTTTGGGAGCATTCTTTTTCTAGGAATTATCCGAGCCGGCTTTGGAACATCCTTCGCTTCCCTGCGGCCTCCAGGTTTTTGTGTTTTCCATATTGTTTAGTTTGCAGTTCTGTAGGGAATTGTCACGCACCCTGCTTGGTTTTGGTTGCTTCAATGGTTTGTGTTTGCTGCAGGATTTGATATTGTTCAGGTCTATATTGGGAAGGGAGTTGGTGTAGTATGTGCACCTACTACAGTCATAAAGTGCATTTTTAGTCAGTTAGAGGTCCATATTAAGTTGGGTTTTCCCTTTGGAGGTTGATGTGTTCAAATTTTTGCCATCGTGATCTTTCAGATTTCAGGTAAGGATTCAACTCAGGCATGTATTTTAATGAAATTTCATTTATTTTTTACTATTTAGCTCAAGATTGGTATAATAGACAGAGGGAGTAGCTTTCTAGGTTTTGTTTCCATATATATATAATTCCTGCCATTTTCTATGGGTGTACTGATGTTTAGGGCAGGTATATGTGGATACAAGTAATGAGAATGGTAAGGATCGGGATATTCCTTATGCTGCAATTGCTGACGCAAGAAGAATGCAGAGGTAGTTGAATATCATATGCTTGAGGTGGTCATTGTACACGAGATTGGAACTGAAGCAGAGGTAGAAAGATTGTCGGCCAATTGCAAAAAGGGGTGTAGTGCTTAGTGACACTGCCGATGGAGAAAGGCTTGCTAACATAATAAAGAATCCAGTTTTATCTGAGATTGTATGCAATTATTCCAATAACCTTGCATTATGTTTTAACTTTTATTAGATATGCACTACACCCTTTTATCGCAAAAATTTCATGGTATCATAAATGCCAAATTTGAGCTTGTTGTCATTAGTGTTCACATTATTCTATCTTTAGGCACCATATCTTATACTTAACCCAAAAATTTGTCCAATATTAAGAGACATCCTGGTATCTCCGAACACATTTGATATTTTTCGGTTAGTTATTTTGTTTAAAAACACATCAAATGGTAGCGTGTATTGCCAAGGATCATGGCAAGGGCTTTTTATAGTTCTATGAATACCAGGTCATGTGAATACTTTGGAGTTGCTGACATGAACAGCCTGTATGATTAATGTAAGCATGTTCTTTCGTTCAAAAAGAACTACAATAAAAAGTATTGCGCATCGTTCGGAATTAACAATATCTGCTTGGGTCTAGCACAACAAATTAACCGGACAAGCCCTAAGTTATCCCAATAAGATGTCATCTATTGCAGCTAGAGATTTTGCCTGCATGTGAAATTGTATATCTTATTGTAACACTGGCCGAGACGTGCGTTGCACGTGCACGTTTACTAGTGAGAGAAAGATGGCCACTTCTTGGGTATGCGCATTATGCTCGGCCTCGGACAATACATGGTGTCATTCTCTTTTCAACTGTCATATGGCTTGGTGTGTCTGGGCATTGGGAGATGAAGGTATATTGGAGCATGTGATATCAAATCAATCTGAAGATGCAAGACAATGGCTTTTCTGGCCGTTCGATACTCTTTCGCAGCATGACCTAGCCCGTGTGCTCATCACAATGTGGTCTATATGATGGGCTAGGAGGAAAGCTATCCATGACAATGAGTTCCAGAGCCCCTTATCGACGATGTGCTTTATCAACCGGTACTTGCAGGACTTGGAGATCACTGCTGCATCATTACCACAAGCATCTACAGGTGCTCCACCGCGTCAGAGGCAACGGGACTGGCGTCCCGAAGCTTCTATGACCCCCTGGGTAGGGTAGGGGGTGATGCTATAAGATGCGTGCGCCGGAGCGGGCGTCCGGTGGAGATTACTCCATGGGCTGGACTGGGCTGGGCTGCCCACGCCTAACATGTCGGGTGATTTTCCAAGCTTGAGTTATTCTCACTCGTTTGTTTTTCTCATCTTAGGAAAGCGTCCCTTGAACAAATATAAATGGGGACAAAACAATTTTTTTAATTTTTTTAACTAATAAAGAAAGAAGTATTCTTAGACCGTCATACTAGTTTGTCGAGAACTTCCTAATGTTTCTGGTAATCAACCTGCACTCCATTTTTAAGTCAGATTTTCATTTTTGGAAAAAAAAAATTGATATTCCGGTAATCAATCCGAATGCTAGTTTTAAGTCAGATTTTCGATTTTACACGAAACCCCTTGGTAATTTTCTTAATCAACTTGCAGTACGTATCAATGCTTTAAAATATATCCTAACTTCACATTTGACATGTTATATATGGAATTTGATTAGAAAATTATATATAATCTAAATAAGATGTTATTTTTACCTATTAAGCAGTTTAAGAATGCTATTTAGGATGCGGTCTTGATCATTAGCGCGTGATTCGTCTTTCTTTCATACCGGTGTCGATTTGGATTAAAAATGAGCAAATCGGTAAAACCAGGATTAGAGATGAAATAAACTATCTATAACTGCGCATGCATGCCTCTAAAAATCTCAAAAGAAAATAAAATCTCAACTTAAGCCGAGAGAGAGAGAGAGATCTTAGGATTGACAACATTTAGACATGTTGTGATTGTGTGAGCATTGAGGCTACCGTCAACAAGGGTGATGCCATGTGTTAAAAGAAAGAACATGGACCTATTGAAGTCTTGACTCATGGTTATTGGGTTAGGGAAGCAGCCCCGTCGATAAGGCATGCCAAGTTGGCCGACCGCATAGGGCCCCCGATTTTTAGGGCTCCCAAATCACTGGAAACATAAAAGAATCGGTAGCCCGATCAGGTTACCCGATCGCCTGTTGCTCGTCTTCTCGTGGTACACGCCCATCTCGCAGTACTCGCAGCCGCCTCGCCCGATCACATGTTACAACCAGGATTCCTTCCACAGATCTGAGCACTCGTGTTGCTCGCCCTCCTGTCGCCGTCCTCGTCTAGTTCTCCTCCTATCTCACTGGCCGTCGCCAAATGCCATGGATGGTGCATGCTAGTTGGCTAATTCCCTCAAGCATCCCCACGTGAGTGCCCGAGGCCTAATTTTTTCGGATCGGACTCGATTTCCTTCATATAATAGGGTTCTGAATTCTAATTTTTGGATATAGAAAATGGAAAGAACTCTGCATCTTCTGATCCAAAAATCAAGGTGGGCACTCCTTGAGTCCCGCTAACAATCGTACATCTGCAGATATGCTATCTGTCTACAAAAAATTCGGTAGAGAAAATGAGCACATTGATAATTAATAAGCTGAGAATTAGCCATTGTACTTCGGCCTGATTGATAAATAACAAACTCTTTTATGCTTTACAGTAAAAAAAAATGTACCATATCGCCGTCTTGAACGCCAATGTTCGTGGTTACAGTAAACATATTTTCAAAAATTATTCTAAATGTCAAAATTTGTTCCTGTTTCAAAAAATTGTTCCCAAATTCAAAAAATGTTAGTTCTTTTTCAAAGTTTCGTTTTTTCAATAAATGTTTGTGATTTTTTTTAAAATATTCCTATTTCAAATGTTGTTCACGTTTTTACAAAATGAACGAAATTTTCAAAAACTAATCCTGGATCTCAAAAATTATTCATGTTTCCAAAAATATTTTCCAATTCATAAATATTAATTTATTTTTGGAAATTAAAGAAATAAAAAAACTTTTGAATATGGTGATACGATATGTTCTTAAACGTTCGCGTTGGTCATTGCTAAGCAGACCCGTTTATTCGAGTGCCTAGAACCAAGTGGTCGAGTTTTTAGGTAGTGGGCTAGCCCAAACATGAAATATTGTGCGTGCCATGCGCTATTTGACGATAAAAGAGAATATGCTTTTTGGCTATAATTAAAAGAAATTATGGGCACAAGCCAATAAAAGAGAATATACAGATTTGGCTCCAATGGAAAGAAATGTGGGCACGTGACCACTAAAATAATCAGAGAGAATAAACCCGGATACAGAACGGACTGCCTGTTTATGCGTGGCTTATGCTAATGAAACTTGATTTATGCACTACAATTAGTAATCCATCTGGTTACATCGTAGTAGGAGAGAGTGGCGAAGCAACCGTGCCCTGAAGGTCATCGTGCAGCCACCAAATGAGGAGGGAGCCACAAACCCGACATGGGAGCGAACCCAAAGGAAAAAAAGGCACGAGTTGGTTGGTGGCCGCCACGCCAACTAACCCCACCCCTACCAAGATCTCGCGAGCCAAACATGATCCGCGGGAAGACCACACCTCCTCGCTTTGTCGCCCCACTCCTATGCAGACCGTTTTTGGTGCACATATCAATTATCTCTCCCGTTGCTTCTTAGAAGAATATCTCTATCGTTGCAACGCACGGGCGTATGTGCTATTTTCAATAAAGGTGATTCCTTTCCGTGCATCGACATACATGTACTATTACACATGTCTGGGAGGTCTAGTCATCCATTCATTTGGTCATATAAAGTACTTACCCATATGTCATAAACACGTTCAAACGAGTCTAATCCGCCGATCTGTGTTTTTTGCAAAAAGATTACGCGAGACATGATGTTTTCTGCAACAAAAATACAGCGTAGTGTTTTCTGCTGACCTAGCCTTTAAAGTGATGGTTTCCTGCAATTTTCTCTACTGAAATCTGACTAGTAGCTAGAGACACAAGCATGGACCTGTAGCTAAAGACACAAGCATGAATCATAGGCAACATAATAGTACCTGCCGCAATAGAAAAGAAAATATCTTCTACGGAAGAACAAGGCACTTCTCAACTTCATGACATGTCGATTAATTTCCCCTAAGTGTGATACTGTTTATCTCCGATTAATCTTCAGCGTCGAATTAAATCTATTTAATAATTTTACATGATTTTTTCCAATCTTCCATGTAAATTATTTTCTTTTTGCTTGATTAACAAATTTTATGAACTTTTTCCCATGGTACTTTTTATTAGTTTATGATCATGATTGAAGTATCTGCACTAGTGTTAGTGATTACATTGTTGAACTTATGACTAAGATAAATTCAGATTCCCGTGTTGTGAGGCAACTTCAATGTTCTTGTCTTCTTGATTGATGATTTACACTTTTCTTCCACAAGCAGATATATGAATGTTTATTTTCCCGTTGCAACGTATGGTCATATTTCCTAGTTTTTAATAAAGGTTATTCCTTTCCGTGCATTGACATACATGTATACTAGTATTATAGATGTCTACCATGCAAAAAAATGCATTATAGATGTCTGGGAGGTCTGGTCATCCATTTTTTTGATCATAAAGTTATTGATAAAGTCCTTCCCAAGATTATTTATTTATGTGTGATCACACCCACACATGCATAGATCGAGGACCCATAGTCATACTATCTCACTGTGCCGCAAGCCCAATGTTGAACGACAATTGGTTGTAGCAGTCGAGGTTATTCCCGTAGCCTATGCCGAAGATGTCACAATAGCGCTTGTAGAACCCGATCCGATCGGCTACCTTGTCGTTCTGCCCCTTGCCGCATTCGATCCCGCCGTTGATGACGTTGGTGATGACACCATACCCGGGTACCCGTCCGGCCGCACTATCCCTGGCCGTCGGAGTCCACCGCCCCGTGATCACATCATGGCACGACGGCTTGTTGGACTGCGTCGTCATCCAGAACCATATCGCCGTCTTGAACGCCACTATCGGGTCCGTAGCCACCAGATCCGGATTGTTCAGCAGGTCCACCCCGATTGCGCGGCCCGCCGGTCCGTAGTTGTAGTTGCTGGATCCAACATGAAACAAAACACATGCTTAAAATGCAAGCCAATAAAACAAAGTCACTGCTTTTATATATATGCATATTTTTACCAATCCAAACAACATCATATGAAAATATACTTTATCATTGATCTAATTACGTCATGATACTATCACAGATGTCGATAATTTAATTTTTCATGTACATTTGGTTAAAACTCAGAAACTTTGAGCATCTCAAACTACATGAGCTGAAGGGAGTTTTGTGGGTGCTACTGCTTACTGGGTGAGCTGGATGGGGCCGCGGCCATAGTACTGCTTGCCGGGTGCGCACGGCCAGTCGGCGCTCTGGTCGCAGTAGCTCGGCGGCGAGCCCTGCTCCTGCTTGAAGCAGTAGCCCCACGAGAAGGGGCCGTCGGGCGCGGTGGGCCACCCGCCGGTGGTCTCGTGAGAGGTCTGGCCGAAGAAGGCCGCCACCTCCCGCTTCCGCGTGTCCAAGTCTCCGGTGGTGCCGAAGGCCGGGAAGGCGCCGGCGGCGGCCAAGAAGGCGTCGTACGTGTAGAACCCGCGGGCCAGGCACGCCGCATCGTTGCGATGGAGCAGGAACCGGTCGAAGAGGTCCCTGGACACGATGGACGCCACCCCGCTGCCGCCGCCGCCGCCGCCGCCTCCGCAGCCACTGCACTGGCTCTGGCAGCGGGGGCCGCAGTAGTCGGAGGTGGTGCCGCAGAACCCGAACTGGCTGCAGCACAGGCAGTTGGCGCACTTCGCGCCGCCGGCTTGCGAGCCGCACTGCTGGGCCGTGGCCGGCGCAACCGCTGCCGCCGCCAGGACGACGGCCAGGATGGCCGTCGCGCACGGTGCTCTCAGCATGGACATGGTTGCTACCAGGCTGCCGCGGATGAATGAACCGAGGCGCCGAGTGCCGCCATTTTATGGAACAATTTTATGCCTGCACTAGTCTTGGGCGTTGAATTCTGGAGCGCGGAGGGTGGCCAGAAGAAGCTTCGCCTATCATCCTCTTCATTATTGCACAGGCGCAGTGCCCATGCACGCCTCTTGCGAAGAATTTTCGTCCCTTATCCTCTTCATCACCGCACTGCACTGCACATGACCATGTCCACCCTCATAACTTGTTGAAACAGACCACAAATTGATCCATCAATCACGTTTGGTTCATAAATTAGTTAATGCTTGATGAAGACGCAGACAGGGTTGGTGTAGCTACATAGACAAGACAGGAAGATTATCTTGTTACTAAAAAATATGAGACCAACCCAAGGGCTAACCCTCATTGTTTTTTTTTTCTTTTATAGAAGAAACAGCGCGAGCACCGCGTCTCAAAACCAATGCTTGAACTCGGATGGGCTAGCAGTTACCCCAGCTGCCCAGCCAATGAGTCGACGCCCAGTCCTGATTATCCGGTTACTAGAAAACAATATTCTACAACTATCTTCTAAAACTCTAAGCTTCCTTGGAAGGGAGGCTCATGGTGAATCGCCATACTTGTGCAACGTGTCGTGCTCTGGTGCTCCGGTTGGGGTGTCTTGTCAACGGCTTTGCCGTCGGCATACTTCCTGTCCAGACCAAAAACAATACTGGCAAAAAAGACTAGCAATTAACAAATACAATTATACATACATGATTCAACGGCCATGGATTGCAAACACAGACTATAAAATATTTTAGATGTACACAACATTCCCATTCCAAGAATCCACTACGGCACCAAAAATATTTGACTAAGACAACAAATTTTACATAACTTGTAAGTTGCCTTGGCACAACTCTAGAAACTGCTTGACTAGCAAGTAAGTTAAATCTAGAAACTAGTTGGGAAAGTTGTGGCTACTCTCGGGTGTAGGTACACCCGAGTTTGGAAAACTTTGAAAAATGCGATAAAACAAGGTCCAAAAAATCTAAATTTTCGAGACAACAAGCTTCATCAAGTGTTTGAACTTTTTGCAAAATTTCAGCTAGAAACAACATCCGAGGAGCTCTCACAAAAAAAAAATCAATGCTCAAACAGTGCACAAACATAGAGCATTGATTTTTTTTTTTTTTGCCGAGAGCTCCACTGATGTTATTTTTCTGTGAGTTTTTGCAGAAAGCTTGAACATTTGATGAAGTTTCATGTCCCCAAAATTCAGATTTTTTTGACATTGTTTGATCACGTTTTTCTAATTTTTTCCAAACTCGGGTGTACCTACACCCGAGAGTAGAAAAGCTGGTCTCAGGAAACTACCTAGTAGGCTGAAACTTTTTAGCCCAGCAACCAACATCAACTGAATTAGCCCAGCAACCAACCCTAGGAAACTACTTAATCAGATAAAACTCTAGGAAACAAACTACCAAGTAACTTGACAGAAACTTGTAGAACTGATGAAACACTGAAACTTACTCGAGCAACTGATATATCTTGTCATACACTGGAATTTAAATGAGGTAAAGTTCATGAGTCAAAACAAGCGTATGAAGTTGATCAATCATGTTCGCAATAGTTACCACAACAAATTGAAGTACACAAAGAAACAACAGATCAAATCACCACATGATCATTCATCAGCACATCTTAAGAGAATAGAAACAAAATGATCACTTTGAGTTCATGAGACAAAAGGGGAATATCAAGGATTTTCATTTTGCTTGATCCTGTATGACAATCACACTGCATAATCCATGATGTAAAACACAGAATATGCAGATAGTGAAGATGCCTTAAGCAAACTGCGGTACACAAACATCCTGTGGCTCAAACCATCAAAGGATCATCTGCAAACTCAATTTAGTACGTGTATCTTAACAGGACAAGAATAAAATGAGTGCTTGTGCCTCCTAACCAAACACACACACACGTGCGCGCGTGTTCCAAATAGAATCCTATGAATTGAACAACATTCCTTATATGCATGCATGAGAAGACACAGAGTAAAATTGGAAGTAAACTGAGCCATCTAAACAATAAATGATGTATGCAAGAACAAAATTAGAACAAGCAAAAACAAAAGATTAGCAAATAGTTAGAACAGAGCAACAATATCAATCGAAATGTCAAATTAGCACCAAAATTCATTCAAGTCATACTGGATAAGGCAACAACCATTTGGTGCCACAAAATGTCATCGAAAGTAGAGCTCAGTATTTAACATTTGGAATTGAAGTAGATGCATCTTATCAGGTAAGATGTAGCACCACTCAGTATTTAACATTTGGAGTTCTAAGATGTCAGGTTTCAAGAACTTGAATTAGATTTGCTGGCTCCAAATTTTGTACTCAACTGGTCTATTGTATTGACCTTGGTCTTGTTCTATTTGCAGGACGCCTGATGATGTATCAAACTTTGTCCTGCAAAATAAAGGAGCAGCGAGGACAATGGCTTTCATATTGGCTTGGGTGATGCTGGTTCCTGTGTGGCCTTTGATATCTCAGGTAAGCTCAAAATATTTTGCTTCTTTTTGGGTATCATATTTCAACAAAATTGTACTTTAGATTCTAAAGAGAGATCTTACCTTCTCCAATCACCACAATCCCAAAATTATCAAGGTTGATCCACTTGCTAGCCTTATGACCCTCAAATTCATTGCGGAAAAAACTAGTCTAGCATTGGCACTACCGAGGATTTGGACGGTAAGTATTGGCTTGTGCCACTCAACACAGTTATCCATATGGTGCTCTGGCTTATGGCAAATGAAATAAGTCTTAAGCACAGTGCATTTTCTAACATAGTGTGCAAGTTCTTCACGGTTGTAGCATATCACCTCCAACAGCTTTGGATCATAGGTGAGCCCCTCTTCATCCTTCCTGTCTCTAGAAGCACCAGACACTTTACGAGAGCTAGTATCCTGAATATGAGTACTATGTTTGTCTTCTTGTTCAGCTGAGGAAAAGGCTGTTGAGAAGGTTGTTGTGAAGCATGGCCCTGTTATTGGAACTTACTAAAGGAGCCTTCATATCACAAAACTGGGGTGGTTGAAAGAACTAGCTTTGCCCTGAAATTGGGTAGGAACATAGAAATGGCCCATATGTAGTCGCTTGAACTCAGGGGGTTTAGACCGAGATTTTATGAATTGACGAGGCCAATGGCATTGCTGGAACTCATTTGGCCATTGACGCTGCTGCACCCCAGGAAAATTCTTTGTCCACCAACCTGACCCATAGGCGGTTGAACGTTACTCTGCAAAGAAGGAGCCACCATGCATGTGCCCCGGCGGCAGTTGTTGTTGCGGCGTAGGTAGCCGTTGAGCATCCTAGCGACCTGAACCCCCACCCCCACCACGGCCAGTACCACAACCCCATGTAGCCATTTGACTAGTGATATCGACTGACGTGGCCCTTCCCTCATATGGACTCATGAAATCCTTGGAAGTTCAACCGAGTTGGCGGAGGGACTTGATTGAATTTACCAACCGGGAAGCAGCCACCCGATGTGAAGTTCCTAGCACGAAAACGATCGAGACGGATCCAGACCAACATCTTCACCGCTGGCCAAACCCTAGCTTTCCTAGGCGAGGGCACGGACCATAGCTGCACAAAAATCTCCACAATCCCCCTCCTAACTGAACCCAAAGTCCAAGGCATACTTTGTAGTTTTGGCTTTGCCCAGCAAGACCATCACGCCCCCTCCACACCTCTCCGTGCACCGAATCTATCCCCTGACAACTCACCGTCACCGCCAGGTGGGGGCACCTTTCGGTGGCCCTGGAGCAGGATGGCAAAAATGGCGATGGGCAATGAGCACTATGGTCTAGCCCAACTTTTGAGAAAGGGAGACGCACTTGTTTTTTTTTTTTTTTTTTGAGGGCTGGGAGACGTACTTGCTGGAACGCGCGTTGATGCATACAGTAGCCTAGCCCATCCAGCCCAACTCCTTTATAGAATAATAATCCAGCCCAACTCCTGGAATAATAATACTACCTCAATAAAAAAAAACATACACGATGCGGCTTTCGTCATGCTCGGTTTCTCCTCTCCCCCATTCCTCTCTCCACTCTCCAGCCAAAGAAGCCTCCTTCCCGATCTGAACTCCGGCCACCACCTTCAGCGCGAGGGAGCTCCGGCCGCCTCCCCGCACCGTACTCCTTGCCTTCGCTGCCCCGCCGCAGGCGGCAGCGTCATCCCGCCTCACCGGCCGGCCGCGACGCAGCCGGTGCCCTCCTCCGCTTCAGGGGCCCGGGAACGTCGCCGTCCGGAGAGATACTTGTGCAGCCGCGAACGGCTGAAGAAGGGGGCTCGCGGTGGAGCGGGAGCAGACGCCGGCCGGCCGGCTGCCACGGGTAAGGCCAGTTCTACTGTGCTACTGAAGCTTTTTTCAGTCCCGCATCGCCAGTTCAGTCGGTTTTCCACTATCCATTGTCTCTATTTGAGATTCACACTGAGACTAGCTTAGCTTAGATCTACCGACTTATTGAGATTCACATTCAACTTAGGTAGATCCTACTACTACTTAATTTATTTTGTCAAGAACACCTCTATTCTGCCATTTTTCTTCTCTCCCCAGGCCTTAAGCCTCCAGATCCGAGTGGCTATTCAACGGAGGTCGGCCCGTAGGCACTAAATTTATCCACCTATCCCCTCATTCCGAATTTAGGAGTATATTGTCAAGCTAGCTACCAAATCATGAGCTGGTCAGCAAGATGCAATGACGCATGTCGGAAATTGGAGGCACGAAACAGGCCGTCACGTCTATGCAGGCATGAAGCGCACCTAGCATACGATTTCCATGCTACATACCACCCCTCACTCTCTAGAGCTCATCATATTATATCAAGCATCAGCTCCATCAATCAATTGCAATTCCATTGATTTTTCCCTTCATATTATATCAAGCATCAGCTCCATCATAGCACTACACTTTACTTTCCTTTTTTTCCTTTTGATTGAGAACAGCACTGCAACACCAGCCATACCTACTTGGCAATCAAGGGATATGGAGGCCGAAAACAGCGAGGTGGCCGCTCTGGTCGAGAAGATCACCGGCCTCCACGCCGCCATCTCCAAGCTCCCGTCGCTAAGCCCGTCCCCTGAAGTCGACGCGCTCTTCACCGAGCTGGTCGCGGCGTGCGTCCCGTCGAGCCCGGTGGACGTGACCAAGCTCAGCCCGGAGGCGCAGGAGATGCGGCAGGAGCTCATCTGCCTCTGCTCAACTGCCGAGGGGCTGCTCGAGGCGCACTACTCCGACATGCTCACCGCCTTGGACAATCCGCTCGACCACCTCGGCCGCTTCCCTTACTTCGACAACTACGTCAACCTTAGCAAGCTCGAGCACGGTCTTCTGGCCGGTCACGTGGCAGCCCCGGCCCGTGTGGCGTTCATCGGGTCGGGACCGCTGCCGTTCAGCTCCCTCTTCCTCGCGACGTACCATCTTCCGGACACCCGGTTCGACAACTACGACCGGTGCAGCGTGGCCAATGGCCGGGCGAGGAAGCTGGTCGGCGCTGCGGACGAGGACGTGCGCTCACGCATGGCGTTCCACACGGCCGAAGTCGCGGACCTCACGTCTGAGCTCCAAGCTTACGACGTGGTCTTCTTGGCCGCACTCGTGGGAATGACGTCCGAGGAGAAGGCCAACACCATAGCGCACTTGGGGAAGCACATGTCAGATGGGGCGGTGCTCGTCGCGCGAAGCGCGCACGGGGCGCGAGCGTTCCTGTATCCTGTAGTGGAGCTGGACGATATCGGGCGTGGCGGGTTCCAAGTGCTGGACGTGCACCACCCTGCAGGCGATGAGGTGTTCAACTCATTCATTGTTGCCAGGAAGGTGAATATATCGCAAGAAATGAGTGCTTAAATTAAGAAAAAAGAGGAGCCTGGCTGCCTGTCCAATTTGTTTCTCACATTGATAATAACTGAATGATACTCTGCACATTGATGCGGGTACTGGTTGCTATATGTTTCAATGAGGTTTGGTTGTATCAAACATGAGTATTTGGCTTAATAATACCAGACTGAAACTGAAAATAGAAATAATGTATTGTATTTGATTATTGTGTAGTTGTAAAATATTTATTGGGTACAAGTAGCATAGAAGAATGGAAAATTCATACATGGTTGCATGTTGAGGTGGCCTCATGTTTGTGTATTGAGAGAAATACATTAGTGGGGATCACCTATTTAGTTATTTATGATTTACGGCTCCAAGCTCTTTCTTTGGATGAGATTGAGTGTGTTATATGAAGTTTGAAAACCATTTCTGCACCAGGGCCGGATGATCTTTCTGTTCCTATTTTAAAAAGCGTTGGGGGTTAATTAAGCATCCGATTAAAGAGATGTTGGTTGGGGATGTGTGTTGGAAATAGTTGTTTTACTAAAGTTAATTATGGAGTTTTGAGCATGATACCTAATATCAAGGGTGCTATAAGTATTAAGGCTCTTGCTGTTAGGGTTACCCGTATGGCCCAAGACTCTTCATTCGTCTGACTGGATTTATAGTAGGGAGAAACATCCTGGAGGTTATTGTGGTTATTCATGAGATCATGCATGACATGAAAGTGAAAAGGCTCTCTGGTATTTGATGCTTTTTATCCCGTGGAATATTTTCAGGGACTCATGGCTGTTGGGAAAGTTCATGAGAGAAAACATGTTATTATGCAGTAAAAGAATTTTTCTAATGTTTACCTGTATTTTTGCAATATAGATTAACTGTTTATTCTTTCCAACACCATCTAACTAAGTTACGTCCGCCTAAGTTCATTAATCCACCCATGTGTAAACTATTGAAACTTATTGGTATTGTCATCTATCTGTCAGCCTACTTGGTTTAGGTTTTTCTTTCCTACTTGGTGAATAAGAATATTGGTGATTAAAGGGGAAATTCTGTACCATACCAGATTCAAGCCAATCTCTGTGCTTGCATGCCTATACTATTCATAGCAATATTTGCCTTGCATTAGCCACTTTCCACATAACTTGGTACTTCAGTGAGGAGATTGATATTCAGCTTTATTACAAAACACTTGAAGTGAAATGCAAATGAATCACAAGGTCTATTTTTAGAATGGAATTAGAACACGGAAATCCACTGAGAAACTGTACTTTGTTCATAACATGTAACTATACTTCTTGCAAGACTAATGTCAACCGTGGCAACACATTTTTCTTTTTACCGTGGGCACTACAGGGTGCTGATGGCAGCAGGGGTATATGGACTACAATTGAGGGTGTGGCAGACGGGGAGATGTCATTCAAGTAAGACGGGGATGTCAACCTGCTGCTGAGTGATTGGCATCTTAAGAACGTCTACACCATATGGTTGGCCTCATCGAACATGAGATGTATCAGCGAGCCACAGGTAAACTGTCATGATCAGTCTCTGTTACAAATTCAAACTGCAACGACCCAAGAACAGTTTGGTTACCTTGGCAGGTTCAAGCTTTTCAGTGCTTTAAAACTCATGAAATTTATATATTTGAAAAGGAGCACATCCATCTCATAAGGGTGTTTGGTAGCCATAGAGTTAAAAAGAATTATTGGCACAACAGACTGATACGTAGAACAGATCAACAGAACACGGCAGGGCTATCCTCAAAAAAAAAAAAAAAAGAGAGAGAACAAGGCAGGGCTAAAATTAGTTTGTTCCAAAAAATGATTGCTCTTGTGAGTTCAATAATTGTTTAGGAGAAGTTTTTTTGCTAGCTGGACCAGTCAATAAAGTTTAAAAGGAAGAAAAAAGAACTGCTTATCTTTCCTCCCTGCATAAATGTCTTGTGGTGTCAAGGATAATAGGGTTTTTTTAGCTGCCGCATGGTGAGTTGAGGAGGTTCTGTTTAGTTTTTGATCTGCCGTGAGCGATTCCTGTATGGATCCCTGTGAAAACGCGTACATGTATATCATTGCTCTTCGTTCTACTTGTTGCTATCACTTTAGTCCTTTCATTCTTTGATCCTTAAACGTGAGTTGCTGTGGTGAATTTGCAGCTCGTTGGTGGATCCATGAATCGGCGGTGATGGATTAGCAATTTAGTGGTAGGCTGTGCGAGTTAGGCAGGTAGATTAGCAGGCCATCGGTTAGAAAACAGTGATTATTCTCTTGCCTGCATCCACTGCTCCTGCATATACTCACATGTTGATTTCTTGTTCTTGAATTGTTTTGAGTTTCAGAAAACAGTGAGACTGCAATGTTAGAAAACAGAATTTTGTAGCCCCTAATAACTTCAGGAGGGCCTACAAAAGACGCTTGTGCATGTTGTTTTGCTTGAAAAGATGCTGTGCCGTCACCCTAAAGATTTTCCAGCTTATGTACCTAACCTTTTGTTTTGCTTCTTTGCAGGCGTGGTTTTGTGGTCTTTTTGAAGGCAAATTTTAGCATGGTCCCTCTTACCCCCTTTTTTCACATGAGAGGTAAGAAGGTAAGAGTTAATCCGACCACTAATTAATGTGATCAACGGCTCAGATCTACTACATACTCTTACCTCTCATGTGAAAAAAGGGGGTAAGAGGGACCATGCTAAAACTGCTCCTTTTTGAAATATTGGCGAAAACGAAGAGCAGAATCCGAGCTGAAGGCAGCATGTCCGGCAGCATGCAGAGGATGGACGGGCACACGTTTGCTTCCCCCCCTGGAGGCTGGAGCCACCCGAAATCTCATGTGAATCTCCCGTGTCTCGGGCACGGCCATGATGATCATCAAGACGGAGAGCGTTGACCGAGGGCTGCTCTTTCGTGTAGCGACCGAGTTCGAGTAGAAAGGGGTCCCTGTAGGTGATTCCTAGGACTGGAATTTCTTCATCGAGCAATCGGACGAAGGCAAGCAAGGTGGCTCTGCGTTTCTCCATGGGCTGGGCTGGTCTGTGCGAATCTCCTGCCAGTCATGTCGTGCCAGTGCGTTTTGCTTTTATCTCAGTTGTTTGTGTCAGCCGATCAATGTTTGTGCAAGAAGCTGAAGTAACAACTCACCCCTTGAGACATTTCCATCGTTTGAGCAACGAATCTGAAGCGCGCACAGATGCACCTTTTCTGCCGTAACAACTTCAGGAAGCCGTATATATATATGATATAAAAGAGTTGTAAAAGATGCTCATATATATGGTTTTGCCCAGAAGGATGCTACCAAAAGAGTGAAATCCACCATCTTCTTCGAATGTCAGATTGTGAGACCTTCCCTTACTCCTTGATGCGCCTCCGTGTATGACTAAGCTATTCATTCTGTTTATTTGCAGGTGACTTGTGGCGGCTGATTCCGTGCTCTTGTGAAGGTGGAGTACGCATGTCAGGAAGGAAAGATTGTCTGGTCGCGGCGCGGCAGAGGATGGATCGACGGTTGCTTCCTCTCGAACCGCGCAAACCCCTTGTAGCATGATCGAGATGATCGAAACCCCTTGTAGCATGATCGAGATGATCGAAACGGAGGAGGGTAGCAGTATGTGTCTGTTTGATTCTTTGGTACTGAAATGCTGTCAAGCTCTGCCACTCGCCAGCTTAGTTCTTGTGTTTGTGTACTTGTATCGGTCAATGCAAGACGTGTGTAAAACATGGGGGGTACTTTCAGAAGTATACAAATAAAAAAAGTGACCTTGTTCTTTTGTACTACTTGTATATTATTGTTATCATTATTATTTGGAGAAAATTGCTCTCTTTTTCTAGGAAGTACTTTCTCCGTTTGAATTAAATCCGGGACACTTATTTTGGAATGGAGTTAGTAGAAATTTCTATGGCAGTTCAACTGACCTGGTCTGGTCGAATGGATTTCAAACTTTCAATTGTCTGTCTGTCTGTCTTTTTTTTTTTTTTTTAGAAT
>LR738715.1:873090496-873106392 GCA_902687465.1 Secale cereale | reverse complement strand
AAGAAAAAAAGAAAGAAACTTACAGAACACCGCCGACCCCGTGGGTAAGCTCGTGGCTATTGCTAGGGTTCGCTACCCATTGATGTGCCAGCCGTACCCGCTGCTCCATTGAAATTGCTGGCTCCATGACCTCCTCATCGTCGCTCGAATAGAAAGAGATCGAGTCGCCGTCGCCGCCCTCGATTGCTCCTGACATGCCGCTTTGGAAGAAGGGAGTGTCCTCGATTGCGTCCTCTTCATAGCCGTCGGCGTCGCCGCCGCCGCCGCTGCCGGAACCACCGCCCGGGGTCGCCGCCGCCATCGCCGTACAGACGCGTGGGGGAGCTAGGGTTCGTCCACGAACAGAGGAAGAGGGGAGGAAGAGGGTGGAGACAGAGCAGTTCGAGCGGACCGGTTCGAGCGGACCGGTCCTATCCAGCGAGCGGGCGGGTTCCGACAAGCCACCGTGGCAGCTGACGTGCGGGCCCGGGCGGTCAGTTTCTGCGTCAATACGTACAAATACGTAGATTAGATCGATTCGCAACGGCTCGCCCCAAACTTGGTACTGACACGTGAAAATTACCAAAAGTGGTACCAATCCGCCACCACCGCCCCAAATGTGGTACTATCGTGTAATTAACTCAATTCTTTGGGACCGACAATGTGCAAATTGTTTGGTTTTTGTTCTTGGGTTATCCATTTTTTTACAGTAGGACCCGTGTAATCCTCTATTCTTAAATAGATGCAACCTACTATCTATTTTAAGTCATTGTAGAAATTCCACTATACACTACATATGAAACAAATTGAGTAAATCTACACTCTAAATGCATTTATACACATCCATATGTCACCTATAATGAAGTCTCTATAAAGACTTATACTCCCGCCGTTCCTAAATATTTGTCTTTCTAGACATTTCAAATGGTTACAACATACGGATGCATGTAGACATGTTTTAGAATGTAGATTCACTCATTTTGCTTCGTATGTAGTCATTTGTTGAAATGCCTAGAAAGACAAATATTTAGGAACGGAGGGAGTACTTGACACCCGCGGCCCTCGTTTTGTGTTTCTTCTTACCCCTATGAATGCGTGTAAAAAAACATGTTTCAGAAATGGACAATACTGAACGGGAATGGCTAGGGGACTGTCGCCTCAAATTTGGTTTTGGGTCAGTCGAATCAATCAGAAGCGTTATGTTAAAAGCGAACGCGCCAGATTATGTCTTCTTCTTCCAACCATTACTTCCTATCACGTTTTTTATAGCAAATACAAAAACTATAGCATCTAATGCAAAAAAAAATCAAAACTATGACCCCGTTGGCCTCGTGTGGGCCGAAGAGGGTGTTTCCGGTCGACGGTTGGCCAAAAAGGCTCTTCGGTCACGCATTGGCCGAAGAGATCCGTAGCTGGGCCGAAAAGGCCTTTTTGATCAGTAGTAGGCCGAAAAGTACTTTCTGATCAAAAGTAGGCCGAAAAGTCCCTGGGCCCACCTTTTCGCGTGAACGGAGGCTGAAGCTGCATGGCTGCGCTCTTTGGCTTATGTTAGGCCGAATTTATTTTTTTGAATTTTGACTTGTGAAGGAGGCCACGCGACCTTCACGAATGTCCTCAGCCGTGGGGAAAAGATCAGTTTCGGCTAGTAGCGAGAACATATGAAGGGAAAAAGTTGGCGGAAAAATATTGAGGGAAAGGGTTGCGCGAAAATATATCTTTTCAATGTCTAAGATGGGCAATGGTTGCACAACATTCATAAGTCAAAACAAATAAATAAACATTTCGGCCTAACATAAGCCGAAGAGCGCAGTCATGCAGCTTCGTCCTCCCGTTCACGCGAAAAGGTGGCCTCAGGGACTTTTCGGCCTACTGCTGAAAAAAAGGCCTTTTCAGCCTACTACTGACCAAAAAGACCGTTACGGATCTCTTCGACCAATGCGTGACCGAAGAGTCCTTTTCGGCCGACCGCCGACCGAAAACACCCTCTTCGGCCCACACGAGGCCGACAGAGACATAGTTTTGCATTTTTTGCATTTTTTGCATTGGATGCTATGGTTTCCGAATTTACTATAAAAAATGTGATAGTTTCGAAAAAGAAATCAAAACATATCATCTTCTGCCCCAGTATTCTTCTTCCTCCTTCCGCCCCGGTCAGGCCGCCTGCAGTCCGCGTCGCTCCCGCGCCAGCCTCATCGCCCCGCCCTCCTCTCAACCTCTCCCCACTGCAATGCATACCGCCGCCCCCGGCCACCCCTATAAACCCGCGAACTACCTGAAACTTGCACCTCCTGTACCGGCCCCTAAGATAGACAAGGAGACTGTTGCTTCCCCTGAACCCCTAAAATAGACAAGGATGTCTCGATGCTCCACGCGTCTCCTGTTTCCTTTATACTTGAAATTGACTGACACAAATTTGGTTTTCAGGCGACCTACTTGCAGCTAAATTGGTAGTGAACCTTGCTGGGTTGACTCCATCGTAAAGAACCTAATCATCTGAGTTATGCTTAGTTCGTGAACTTTTCCTTGTACATTGCAGTAATAGCGATCACATAACGAATTGCACGAATCACTTTCACCTTCATCAAATGTTGAGTACGACGGATGGGACATATGAGAGAATCGAACTCTACAAGTCAAGTGCTGGGCCGCGACGGCGGGAGACTTGCAGCTAGGCAGGCGCCAGCGGGAAGGGCGAAGCCGACGTGGTGCTGCACGTACAAAAATGATACACTTACGGACAAGTCTCCACGGATTAAAGTCACGGAAAGCTCTCCCACCAATCACTCTCCCTCGTGATTTTCACCGCTGGGCCACCCTCCCATCTATTCTCCAACCATAAATTGACAAACCCTTCCGTAACCACAATCCTGTAAATATAATGAATGCAGGTGGACGTACGAGTTGATGACTGCCGTAAGAGCATCTCGGACACGCGCGCTAAATAAGCCGCCCACCTGAAAAAAGCGGCTTTTACTGTGTGCGCGATCGAATCGGCAGCTCCAGCAGACGCGTAAAAATCGCGCGCGTTAAGAATCAATCCGCGCGTTGAACGGAATTGCATCACGCGCTGCTTTTTTCTAGCGTCCGCTACCACGCGCTACGTAGCGACCGCCCGCGCGATTGTCCTCCAAACGCCGGATCTGAAATATCCACTTACGCGCGCGACTTCCCCATCCCCTCCGTCGACGAACAGTGCCCGGCGGGGGTTTGCAGCTCGGCGCCCACACGGTGTTTGACAAAACACTTGCAAGGTATATAGTGCTCTACCTTCATTTTTGTAGACGAATTTGTAGCATGTTGTTTCTAGTGTTAGATTTTAGATTGAATTCAAATTTGTAGATGAGTTTGTCCCGCAATTCTTCCGATGAAGAATTTGATCTTCAAGAGGAGGAGGACCTCGCAATTGTCCTAGCTATGCACATCAATAAAAAGCCGAAGCACGGTGGTTCGGTTTGTGGTCGTCAGAAATTGTGGAGGGAAGGATCGATGCCGATAACAGATTGATGAGGCACTATTTTGCGGAGAATCCCACATACCCCAAGTCATACTTTCGGCGCCGTTTTAGGGTGAGCACCGAGTTGTTCAAACGCAATGCAGAGAAACTAGCGAGCCATGATCTGTTTTTTCAGCAAAGGAGGAATGTCGTCGGAGAACTCGGGAATATCACCTTTTAAAAGACGACCGCCGCTTTGCGTATGTTGGCATACGGAATTCCGGCGGATTTAGTTGATGATCACTTGACCATGGGTGAAAGCCAAGCCATCATATGTGTCAAGCGCTTCGTGGTTGGAATCGTGCAAGTGTTTGGTTCGGAATATTTGAGAGTTTTCAATGCTGAAGACGCCGCAAGGCTTTTGAAGATGATTAAAGTTCGGAGGTTTCCAAATGTCAAAATAAGTATATCAACTTTGCACTACTTTTGGTATAAAGTTGGTACTAAAGTATATTTTGGGACGGATGGAGTGGTACATACTACATAGACATAAATCTCATCCGACTCCGTTGTGTCGTGTCGTGACGTGCCGGTCTCCGCTCACTTGACGGCGCCCGCGCGCTGCCTTCTGCCATGGGCGACAGCTCGGCTAGCTGGGGCCACCTCCCATCCATGTCGACATCAGCACCTCACCTTGTGGCAAGCCCACCAACGACCACCAATCACTCGCCACAAAGTCAACCGCCGGCCACTCCATCACCGTGTCATCCTCGCGAAATAGTCCCGGTAGCACTGCTGCACCTCCATGTCCACCGCCCGGCGCCTGCCCACCACGAGGTACACCAGCACCGAGACGACGGCGGCGGCGACTGCCGCCACTGACCCGAGCACTGCGAGCAGTATGACCAGCCACGGTGATGACGAGGACATGCTCTTCTCGCCCTGTTTATGCCATGGCCCGTCGCCGTCGTCGTCGTCAGCTAAACTGTCCACGGTCAGCTCCCAGTCATGGACGCCCACGACCAGGTCCCGGACCGTGGAGGCGTAGAACCCCACCAGCGCGGCCTGGGCGGGCAGGCGGTCGGCGAGGTCGAGCGGCACGTCGAGCAGGAGGGCGGCTGTGTCGTTGACGGGCGGGTCGCCGGCGGCCGTGTCGTGGGCGTAGACTGAGAGGCGGTGCGCGGCGGCGTCGTACCCGATCCGCACGGCGAGCTGGCTGGTGTCGGCACCGGAGGACGAACGGTTGGGCGTGATGGTGACGTTCAGACCGACACCCGGCGTTGGCCGCGGCCCGTACGAGCTCACCGAGCCGACCTCAACGGTGGCGAAGCAGTTGCTGGCGTTCGGCACTGCGGCGGCGGCGACGGGCACGACCGAGTCGTTCGTGCCGCGGCGGGGCCCGTGCCTCTCGTTCCTGACGTTGAGCGGCGGGAAGCTGTCGAGGAGCACCACGAACGACACGGCGTCGGAGCCGCCGTCGTTGCCCATGTCCACCGTGAAGGTCGTGTTGAAGGACGCCTCCTCGCGGACGCCGTCAGCGTCGGCGGCCACGCGCCGGAGCGCGACGGGGCGCGAGAGGAGCACGAAGCCCTCGGACTGGTTGAACTCCGGGAAGATCTGCGCGTCGAAGAGGAACGTGGCCGGCGCCAGCATGGACGAGTTGGTGGCCACCACGACGCCGTCGGTGGTCGACATGCCGTCGAACACCGGGAAGCTGTAGTAGCTGTGGCCGGAGAACGGCGCCACACCGGCCGAGAGCTGTGCCAGCAGAAGCAGAAGCAGGGAAGTTGGCTGGAGCGCGACGCCATGCATGCATGCATTGCATCCACGTCGTCGATGTACTAACAATGGATGCACGCGGCCGCC
Organism: Secale cereale; assembly: GCA_902687465.1. Classification (NCBI taxonomy): domain Eukaryota; kingdom Viridiplantae; phylum Streptophyta; class Magnoliopsida; order Poales; family Poaceae; genus Secale; species Secale cereale. The sequence continues at coordinate 873,101,114 of LR738715.1, read as the reverse complement.
ATGGATTATATAGCTTACCATGTCGATCGTCCGTCTGTCATGTATAGGTGGAGGTCGCCACCACCCAAGTGTCAAACCTCATCGAGAATACGTGCGCGCGCGGGTGCGTTAGGCCGTTCGTCAACCCAGTTGTACGATTTACGTACCGTGGGCTCGTGGCCTATTTGCCTCTATTTTTCATGATACTACATCCGTTCCATAACGCAGTGGGTCTAATACTAACACAGTACGTAATACTACAAAAGATGATGTCCCCTGGCTCACGTAGTGACACGCCACAAGTGACTATCAAGAGAGCATATCCATCGATCCAGAACAAACATAGTACACGTACTGTAGTACAAAAGGTGCTGTGCCCTGGGCCCTGGCTCAGGTGTGTCACGGTCACACCCAGGGACGAATTCAGGGGGGGACGAGGGGGGGCGAGACCCCCCCCCCCCCAACGATCGTGTGGTACCGTGATGGGGAAGACTTAGGCCTTCTTTGGTTTGTAGGAATCTTGTAGGAATTTCATAGGATAGGATTTTCGAAGGAAAAATTCCTATGGGGCCCTTTGGTTTGTAGGAATGTATTCCTATTCCTATGTAGGATGGGATCCAATCCTTCACATTTTAAAGGAAAAAAAACATTAGCCTAGACTCAATGGAGAAATTCCTATCCTATGCATCAAATGACATCTCTTTCTTTATAGGAATTGAGATGCATGTCATCTCACTTCCTATGAAATTCCTATTCCTACAATATTTCTATCCTATTAACCAAAGGAGGCCTTAATCGCTGATTTTTTTGCTTTCAAACCTGTAAGTAACGTGCTTCGCCCCCCCCTATCCCCGTCGGCCCTTTGCAATTGACGTGAAGCCTCAACGGCTTGGCCCATTAACAGCCCAATCCCATGTCAAGCAAAGCACACAATCAAGGAAAGATAAATGTCAGCCCATCGCTGGAGTTGGACCACGGACGGACGTAGTTACGCACACATTGCTAACCTGTTCGCTAACCTCTTCGTTTCACCGCTTCTGAGATCTAATCCGACGCCCTGCTGTCCTGATCGGCTGATCAGATCTCTCTCCATCGCGCCGCCATCAAGAAAGGCAGAAGGGAAGGGGACACCGGGATAGGCAGCAACAGGCGCCGATCCATGCAATATGCTCCGCCTTGCCTGCTGGCCGGACGCACGGATGAGCGGCAACAACACGAGGAGGAAAGGTATTTTATTTTCACATCAGATTGATTTGTGCCTTCAAATTTATAGAAGCATAATCATACAGACTAAACGTACTAAGAATATATCATAATATGTCCAATTATTTACTCGTGCTAGTGTAGACATGAGGAGGAAGAGAGCAGAATTTTCAATTCATAAATTTAGCATTAGATTAGTCTGTCTTTCAAACCATTTGTTTTATTCCGTTATCTCTGAACCTGATCCCTTTTTTGGATTGAATGGAAAGAAACATTAGATATCTTTGTGTCTTTTAAACCATAGAAGTGTAACTGTAGAACTGCAGACATTAATAATCAGATTGAAGAAATTCATATCTTTGATGCTGGTACTCGAAAATCAGATTTCAAACTAACGGACATGTACTTTTTATTTCTATCATGGAACAACGAACATATATAAACTAGCTACGGGCCTGTTTTAATCAGAGAAAAAAATGCTAGATCAAAATATTTAGTACATTTTGTGACTATCTAATTATTTTGATGCTTCTAGTTCTCGCCCCCCCTATCACTATTTTCTGGCTCCGTCCCTGGTCACACCTGAATGATTCTTGTAACGGATGCATCGTGGAACCGACAGTCCATGATGCACACCGTGCATTGGCGCCGGCAGTCCAAGTAGTCTCGGCCGGCCAACCAACCCGGTCATGACACGAGATATGACTAGCAAGCGAATAACTATGTCCCTAGTTGACCACACGCCAAATGGTATGGCTAGTTTCATGCGTGTCATTTTCAACGACCGCTAGTTGGAGTGACTATCTCTCGTCTCCACCGCCACCTTTCGGCTACGGCCAACAACGTCGTCAACGCTATCCGATATCGCCAACTTTCATACTAGGAGAGTAGGAGAGCCGTAGCAGCTGCAGAACGCCATGCATCGACGTCGACATGCTAAATGTTCCGGTGCACTCCGTGGCCATGGATTTGAATAGCACATCAGATCAGATCGATGGCTGATGTGTAGGTGGCGTAGGCCGTAGCCATGGGGAAATATGTCAAAACCTAGCGAGAATATATGCGCGGGTCAGCGGTGAGTGCGTTAGGCCGTACTACGTCGCAAATATAAAATGCGTAAATGTCAACGGCGCGAACCCAGACTCCCAAAATTGACCTGACGGACATAGGATCATGGACAGAGGAGAGAAGGAAAAAGATAGGAGAGAGAAGAAAAAATTTGATCTAACCGGACTCTTCAAAGCCTCCTTAAACATCCGTGTTGTCCGGCACGTCTCAGATTTTTCTTTATGGGCTATATTAGGGGCTGCAGATGTCTTCGGACAATGTGCTATGTAGGATTTGATCCACCCCACATTTTCTATTTTTTTTACGGGATAAACTTCCGATCTATTCATTTTCAATCATGTTTGTGCAACGAACACTAGAAATAATAAAAATTACATCTAGATTCGTAGACCACCTAGCGATGATTATAAGTACTGAAGCAAGCCGAAGGCGCGCCGCTGACATTGCCCCTCCCTCGTTGGAGCCGGACAAACCTTCTTGTAGTAGACAGTCAGGAAGTCATCGTGCTAAGGCCTCGTAGAACCAACGCACCAAAACAGCAACCGCCGACGATGAAATTGTAGATAAGAAGGATCCAACCTGAAGACACACGAATAAAGACGAACCACGAAGCGATCTGAGCAAATCCACCGGGGACACGCCTCCACACGCCCACCAACGATGCTAGAAGCATCATTGGAATGGGGGCAAGGCGAGGAGACCTTTATTCCATCTTCAGGGAGCCGCCACCGTCTCGTCTTCTTGAATAGGACAAAAACCCTAACAAACCTCGAAAAAAGATCTAAAAACGGAGCCCTCACACGGGTAAGGGCTACGATCCACTCCGCTCCCATGGCCCTAAGGCCACGGGAGACGGGATGGACCGGCAACGGCACCGACGGGAGGCAGAGAAATCCTAACTTTTTGGGTAGGCGGCGGCTGGCTAGGACGACTTTTTGTTTCTATTTCTTTACTTTTTTTCTTTCTCTCTCTCTCAGTTCCAACCCAATCATGGAACTGAGAGAGGGAAAGAAAAAAATACAAATCTAGCAAACATTACAAACATTGACAACAAAACCATATACTAGCTCGAAACTACAGTCTTGGGGATTTCTATTTCTTTCCTTACTTTTCTTTCTCTGTCTCTCAGTTCCAACCCAATACAAATCTATTCAAGCTCGAAACATAGTCTTGAGGATTTTCTGCAACATACACAGTAAAAGGAAAATAAGCTTAAATCCACCATTCAACATTAAAAAAACTAAAAAAAAAGGAGAGTGCGGAAACAGTAAACTACAAGATATGTATAAAAATAGTTCAACTAATCAGTCAGTCAACCTCAACTAGAAATTTCTAAAAAAAAGCAATCTTGAAACACAAATTTGTGTTCTAAAATTAAAAATCAAAAGATTCTGACAATAATTTGCACCACAAATGTTAAAAACTTGCCACAAAACATTGACAACAAGTTGAGCTTCAAAAGTAAGGAAAGAAATACAGAATCTAGCGAACATTACGAACATTGACAACAAAACTATATACTCTAAGCCTAAAATTGCAACACAAAGATAGAAACCATGCAACATAACAATGAGAACAAAATTATATACTCTAAGCCAAAAATTGCAACACAAAGATACAAACCATGCAACAAAAGAGCATCTCCAATCGAAAATGCAAATTTGGAGATATAAAAGTTTACATCTCCAAAAAGTGTCTTCTGCATCTAAAAAAAAGGGCCAATACCAACAGACAACACCAACAAACGATGTGTATTGAAGATGTAAAACAACAGCTCCAATAGAAAATACAAATGGAGCTGCAAAAAAGGGCCCTCACGCTGAAGAACCTCGTCTTGCTCTTCGGGGTCTTCCTCAGCAGCATGGCGACAGCGGGGCGGGGCGGGGTGGCGATGGGGCGGGGGCGGTGCGCATGCGGCGATGGGGCGGGGAGGTGTGGCCGTTGGTGGGGGTGGGGTGGCGATGGCTTGGGGTCGACATAGGAGAGTCGTGGGGCGAATCGGGTGGCGACAAGGTCGGACGGTAGCGGGAGCGGCGGAAACACGAGGGCTAGAGGTGTGGTGGGGCGGCAATGGATTAGGGCCGGCGGAGGAGCAGCAGGGCGGGGGAGAATCGGTAGCGGGGAGAAGAGGAGAAAAACACCACCGATTCGTGGCAACGGTCAGCGGCCGACGGCGGAGAGGCTGTCGGAACCGGCACCGGGGCCGACGGCAGGGCCTGATCTGGCACTAGGCGCCGGCGGCGTGCGTGGTGGGCGGGCGGCGGCGGCGTGCGGCGGAAGGTGGGAGGAAGACGGGAGGGAAGTGAAAGGAAACGGCAGTTGACGGTTGGCGCACGGCTGGCAAATATACATCTCCTGTAGGTGGAGATGTATATTTGCACCATGAAGTGTTGTAGTTTACATCTTAAGGAGACGGAGATGTATTTTTTTTTGTTTTGCATCTACATCATCCGTTGGAGAATTGTTTTTGGGCTCTGGAGATGCAAAAGTTATGTATTTTTACATCTACATTTTTTATTGAAGATGCTCTAACATTGACAACAAGTAATTATTCATCTAATAGCAAAATATATGAGCTCGTGAACTAGTAAATATTATAAAGGCATTGTTATAAAGATAAACTACAAGATATCTACTGAAATAATACAACTAATCAAAAGGAATTTTAGGATTTACATATACAACACAGATTAGAATTGGTTTAAAACGAAAAGAGGGGCCTATTAGGGTATAGATGTACACCACAAATTAAAATGGATTAAGATAAAAAAACGGGCCTTTTAGGGTTTACTCAACAATAAAACTAATAGATTTACATTATAAGACCTAAAAGCTCACTATCACAACAACAATCTCACAAAATTAGACCTAAAAACTAGCGTTATAGATAACTCAACACAAAAAAGAAGCAAAATTAGGGATTTACTCAATAGGACAAAACAACCTGACAATCAAAATAGCTACACAACTAAACAAAAAGAAAGTCACAGCAAATCAACTAAACTAATGAAGATCTAATCCATCCCTAACATGAGCCAGCTGATCTTAGAAAGTCACCAGCAAATCAACTACACTAGCATAGATCTAATAAATCACTAACATTGGGGATGGAACCAATCTAAAGCCTGAAAGGAAAAAGAAGAACAAATCATAAAGACCTGCTCAACATGAGCACAAACTCGAGCCATGGGGTAGACATACAAACTCGAGCCATGTAGTCTCTATAGTGGAATATCTAAAAAAGACTTATGGCCTCTTTGATTCGTACGATTTTGAAAACGTAGGCATAGGAAAAGTATAGGGTTGGAGTGACATGCCAGCTTGAATCCTATAGAATTAACGATGAGTGTTTGATGCCACAGAAAAAACAAACCAATGTAAAAAGAGATTGGAATGGATGTTAAATTTCGTATAAAATGTAGTACAAATGATTTCATAGAAAAAATTACTATATGATCCTATCCTCCAAAAATCATATAAAATTTCTTTGAATCAGAGAAACATATATTTAGGAACGGAGGAAGTATTTTGCATTAAGTTCTCGCGTAGGCATTGATCACGGAGGACCCCCAGAAGATCCAGCTCATGGATGTGTCACACATTTTTCTTGGTCCAGTGCGGCAGGGAAGGGCTGATGTGGGTGGACACGACGCGCGAGTCGAGCAGCTCGATAATGGCCGGGAGGGTGACGCAACGGGGCGCCTTGTACTGGTTGATGGACGCGCCGTGGGTGATGGCCTGGTCCATGACCTCCTCGAAGGTGCCTGGCCGGACGACCCGGATCTCCAGCGCCCCGACCGACCCGTCCACCACCCGACTCCGCCGGTACACCGCGCTCAGGGCGTCCTCCATCTCCAGGCAGCACCCGTCGAGCGTCTCCCGGTCAACCTCCGCCGCACCGCCGGCGGTCTGCAGCTCCCAGTAGATGACATAGTGGCCCGGGATACCCTCGGTGCACGTGCGGCTGGTGTACTCCGCCACGGACGCACCGTGCGGGCGAAGCAGCTCCGCGGCCCGCTCCACGGCGCGCTGCAGCTCGGCCTCGTCGGTCTTGTCCGTCTCGACGGAGAGCACGACGTTCTCCCGGCGCACGAACTGGAACTGCGGCGCGGCGTTGTGGAAGCCCGACACGCGGAGCACGTCGCCGAGGCGGTACCGGTTCAGCCCCGTGTAGGTCGTGATCACCACTTCGTAATCCCGCCCGGCCTCCACGCGTGCGAGGTCCACGAGCTGGCTCGCGTCCGCCTCGCCGGTGGTCTCCTTGTCCACGGGGAGGAACTCGAAGTAGGCCACGTTGGGCATGAGGGTGTAGGACACCTCGGACGGGTCGCACAGCGGGCGAAGGTTGATGCCCATGTAGCACTCCGAGGACGCGTACGAGGTGGACACCATGGGCAGGCCGCCGCCGTAGTGCTCTAGGGCCGGGACGTACTGAGCCATGGCGCCGGTGACGATGACGTCGAGGTACCTCGTGTTCGGCCAGACGCGCGTGACGATGCCAGACCAGTCACCCTTGCAGCACTCTTGCCGAATGAGCCGGGCGAGCTCGGGGTCCGGCCGGCGGAGGATGCCCGCGACCGCCTCGCGCACGGACGCGTCGGTGACGCGTGGGGTGAGCACACCGGCCTCGATGTCGTCCGCGAGCTGCTCCCAGTTGAGCTGGAGGAAGCGGATGGCGCGCAGGAGGCTGGCGGCGAACACGGCGCCGATGCGGAGCACGTCGTGGCGCCGGCACAGCCCGCACAGCATCTGCGCGTACATGCTCTGGAACGCGTCTCCGCAGAGCACGGCCGCCCTCGGGCTCGTGTAGTGGTGCTCTAAGACGGGCTTGAAATGCTCGCTCTTGTAAACGCTGGTCAGGGCCGGCCACGCCGTCAGCCCACCGGGCGTCTTGGTCTCCGGCTTGACGAACATGAAGTAGAGCCCCTTCCCCTTGTCAGCCCCAGGGAAGTGCCTACACGTACGATCGAAGGAAACACCATTAACCACTCACTCTGTACATGCACGGAGAAAATGAGCGCTAGTTGACTTACGAGTTGATGACTGCCGTGACGAGGCCGACAGTAAGCTTGCGTCGGCCGCCCTCGTCCTCGATGTTGGGGATCAGCTTGGGCTCGCCGCCGGAGGTGCCGGAGCTGGTGAAGAAGTCGGTGACGGGGCTCGCCGACAGGACGGGCGACCTGTCTCCATTGACAATGCGCTGGATGTAAGGCTTCAGATGGTCGTACGACACCACCGGCACCTTGGCCCGGAAGGTGGCGCGGTCGGTAGGGTTGCCGAAGCTCCCGAGGTACTCCGTGCCGGCGTTCCGGGCGAGGATCTCGGCCAGCACGCGCTTCTGCACGGAGTCCACGTCCTCGGTCAAGACCTCGATGAGCTGGAGCTTCTCGGCATCCTCCATGGCCGCCATTTGCTCAAATCTGAAACACGACACGCGGTAGCAACGAATGCTAGATCTAGCAGCTAGGGCTAAAGAATGCGTATGTGTAAGGAATGCGTATGTAGATCCAGAACGTGCGACTCCACGTTGCAAAATGATTCGATGGCTTGCGGATGAGGAGAGGACCACGAAATGAGCGGCGGCGGGCACCACTCTGGCCAGTCTGCATCACCGTGAAGTGCACCACCTTGCACGGTCTCCCGGTCTAAACAATCATGTTTTTACAGACATCAGTCATGGTCAGATGGGGATCAATCGAATCGAATCGAGCAATCGTGATCTCTACAGATCACACGGGGATATCTAGTGCTACCTCTAACAGCACACCAAACGATCCTTAATATGACAACTCAATCTCAACTGTTGTTGTGCATTCCTTTGAAAATAAAATGAACTATTGTTTAGGAGACACCTATTGCCAGGAATTTTGTGTAATGATCTGTCACCTGACAATCACTCGGGATGAAAAACTTCAACGATGAACCCAGCTGCAAGGAATCTGGCTACCTTTTCTCTAATAGTTTTCCGTCTCTCCCCATTTAAACGATGCAGGAATTGTTTAAAATGTTTCACCTTGGGGCTCACATTTAGACTGTGTTGCGTTTCCTCTATACATGAGGCGTGTCAGAGGACTTTCATGCAAACATGTCCCGATTCTTACGAAGAAACTAGATGAGCACGCTATCCTATTTGTCAGTAACGTGTGCCCCGATGGTGAACTGATTGGAGGAGTCACCGGAGGTGAAATCAACTTGCTTGGTGTCCCAAGCCGACTTGAACTTCAGCTTGGACTCTATATCAGCCGGTTCTTCAGCGAGGTCATGTCCTCGGGATCAACCTGATGTTTATAAAGTTTCAACTCTCCCTCTGCAAAGGGCCGTCTCTGCATAAGTGGCATCTCCTTCCTCGCATTCCAGCGCGATGTTTCTATCTCCATCGACCGTAATAGTCCCATCAGGACCCAAATTTTTTAGCTTGAGGTAGACATAACATGGCGCGCCATGAACCTTGTGTAAGCCGGTCGTCCGAACAGAGCGTGATATCGGCTCTTGAACTTCACAACCTCAAACGGAAGAATCTCGGACCTAAATTTTCTGCAGTACCAAAGATGACTTCCAAATAAGTCTTGCCAACGGGATGAGCCGACTTCCCAGGAACAATGCCGTGAAAAATAGTTGATGATGGCTGCAGCAGCTTCTCTGGCTTGTTCAGGTGCTCGGACCCCTTTTGTCTGGGTGCCCGGGGTGCAACGGTCATTTTCTCCTTAGGGATATAAATACCCCCTTCTTCCACCTACAACCCTAATTTTTGGAGCATGGTGTTCTCCTCAGTTGTTGACCTTCGAAAGCTAGATTTCTCTCTATTCCTGCCATGATTCTTGATATTTTTTAGGGAAGAGAGAGAGAGAGAGAGAGAGAGAGAGAGAGAGAGAGAGAGAGAGAGAGAGAGAGAGGGAATCTAGATTTATATTTTCACCAATTATTTTCTCCTCGAAGTGAGGGGAATCCTTTGGATCTAGATCTTGGAATTCTTTGTGGTTCTCCTCCTTTGTTCTTCCTCTCATTTTCTCCATAGCATTTGTTGTTGTTGTGAGATTTGGGAGAAAAGGACTTGACCACTCCGTGTGCTCTTTTCATTGCATTTGGTGCATTGATTTGAGTTATCCACGGTGATACGTGGAAGTGAAAGTTTAGAACCTTATTACTCTTGGGTGCTTGGTACCCTAGAGTTTGTTCCTCTTGGGTTCTTGGGCACCCTATACGGCAGGTATTGTCGTGAAGCTCAATCATTGGGTCATAAAGCTTTAGGCAAGCTTTGGGAACCTCCAATTAACTTGTGGAGATTGCCCGAGCAATTTTCATGGGTTCGGTGACCACCCTCAAGGGTCACCATTTGTATGGGTTCGGTGACCACGCTCAAGGGTCCCTTAGTGAATACACATCACCTTTCATTGTGTGAGGGCATGAGGAGAATACGGTGAGCCATTGTGGTGCTTGAGGAGCACTGTGCGTCCACATCGCTCTAACGGAGATTAGCATTCGCAAAGGTGTGAACTTTGGTGTACATCATCGTCTCCGCATGCCTCGGTTATCGCTTACCCGAGCCCTTTACTTATGCACTTACTTTGTGATAGCCATAGTGCCTCAGGTTATATATCTTCCTATCACACAGTTGTTTATCTTTCTTAGCATAAGTTGTTGGTGCACATAGTTGAGTCTAGTATATTTAGGTTTTGTGTTTGAAAAATTAATTACTAGTTTTATACCACATTTGTTCAAGCCTAAACTGTAATTGTTTTTAAACCGCCTTTCACCCCCCTCTAGGTGACATCCACATTTTTCACACATGTTTTCATTATGTTGCAGATTTCTATTTGATCCCAAAGTTGTGATCATTCTGCCAGAATTTTGAAGCGATGTTTTAGACCTCCAAATGCATTCTCAACATCATTTCTAGCAACTTCTTATTTCTTCGCAATAACTGGTCCTTTTTAGTTTGAGGCAACGGAATGGTTTTCACAAAACATCCTACTCCAAATATATTCCACTAGCAAGATAATATCCATTGTATTGTTTCGCATTGACATAGTACTCTACCCTAGGAGCAGTCCCTTGCAACACTTCAATGAACAATGGTGAGTGAATGAGCACATTGATGTCATTATTAGATCATGTAACACCCAAGAAGGCATGCCATATCTCTAGATTACTGCAACAACATCATGAATGATGGTAGGGACACCATAGTCACCATGTGTAAACTGCCCCTTCCATCCACCGGGGCAATTTTTTTCACTCCCAATGCATGTAGTCTATGCATCTAGCATACGAGGAAAATCACATGCTTCACCAACTTCTAGTAGACGTTGAATATCTTCAACAGTTGGCCTTTCGAAATATTGTTAACTAAACTTCGCAATGACCCCCC
>LR738715.1:873056139-873082738 GCA_902687465.1 Secale cereale | reverse complement strand
GGGGGGGGGAGAGCGCGGCCGGTGGAGTACAGGTTTGGCCGGAGCAAGACGATTGCTTGATGTATCGTTTCGATTCGGATACAGTTCGTAATACAGTGTCTGTTTTTTTGGACCCAGTTTTGCACCGTAAAAATGGTTTAAAGGGCCCTTTAAACGTGTTTTTAAGGTTGGTTTGAAGGAATTTGCTAGAGATGCTATTAGGACACGTCCATGTGCTTGCGATCCTTTCTTTTGTTTCTTTATTTATTGTATCATTTCATGTCTTTTCTTAACTAGAACTTGCAAGCTTTTGGGTGTTCTAGGCAGCCTTAGCGTTAAGATCTTAAACTTGCCATAAAGAAGAGATCTTTTGCAGCGATAAATCATGAGTGGACATGGTGACACGCGAGGTCTATATCTCACCGTCCATTATCTCATGATTCGTGATGTATTCATACCAGTCATCAGGTATATGCATTTTTCAGAGTGAAGTATTCGTACATTGACAATGTATTCCCAGAGTCAATTGGTGACCATGGCCCACCAATCTGACGGGAGGAGTTATTCTCACACTTATCTAGCCTAGATGTCTAACGTCAACAAACACCACCAGTCTGCATTTTGTCCCCAGCCCCACTCCACCCCGCAGCTCCTCCCTTACTAATCCTTCTCCCCTGGTTCTTGTAGTCTCTTCATGTGTTCCTCCTGTATGTCATCTCATATTAGTTCATCAGCTCTACCCCATGGACGAAACGACGAGGTTGTTTCTCTCCCCTGACCTGTTGCCTCGAATGTAACGGCAGTCGGCAGGGTATGTTCTCAGAGTCACCTTCATTGAAGATTGTCACAGCAACCACCGTCCATGTGCTTTTTTTATGAGCTTGATGTACAACAACTTAATTAGCTAAGCTTGGTTTGACATCCAACTATGTTTAGTACTACTATCTAGTTATCTAGTTTTTGCTTTGATGTACTTTCAAATCAATACTAAATGCTGAATGTGTACCACAACAAGCATGTGCAATGGCAAGAATATGATGGCAGGCTTAACCAGTAATTAACTATCGTCAGTTCCCAAGGGCACCTCTTTGGAGTATTTGAGAGTGGGACAAAAGACATGCATGTGGTTAAGCTGCATAAACACAAGCATGGTGACTCATGAGGCAGTGATTAATTAAAGGGATAAGTATATTTTTCGTCCTCGAACTCTTCCGAGAGTTTAGAAATCATCCCTCAACTCTAATTCGGAGAGTTTTCGTCCCTCAACTATCAAAACCGGATAGTTTTCGTCCCTCGTGTCGATTCGGGCGGTTTTCGTCCGAAGTGAACAGTAAATCAATGAACAGTAAATTTGAAAAAAATAGGAAACAAATTTGAAACTTCGTGGGATCAAATTTTCAGTTCTTGTTTTTGTTTTTTTGCTATTTTTACGGATTTACTGTTCACTGATCTACTGTTCATGTCGGACGAAAACCGCCCAAAGCGGCACGAGGGACGAAAACTCTCCGGTTTTGATAGTTGAGGGACGAAAACTCTCTGGATTAGAGTTGAGGGACGATTTCTGAACTCTCGAAATAGTTCGAGGACGAAAAGTATACTTATCCCTTAATTAAATAAATACCGACATGTCATAGGCGCATAAAAACACTGGAGCTAGTGTAAATGCTCCGCGTCATGCCCTTGGGCGGGTATGTGCAATACACTAGAGTCAAATATCTTCATCACGCCCACCAACATTTCACACCGGACATTTAAGTGAAGAGCTCTTTTACGGTGATTGTCGAGTTACGAATCGTAATTTCGTGTAACTCCGCCTTTGATTTTTCCTGACCGTCAGATCTGGAAAACTCCTTGAAAGATAGTATATTTTTTTGGAAAAAGGGTATAATGGTAAATAGATAATGCACTGCTTGTTCCGTTCCATTCCCGACGATATCGCCCGTCCCCAAATCCATTCCCCTTGCAAAGCCGTCGCCGCCCGTCCCGCCGTTTCGATCAAGGAATCCCGCCGGACCACCTTTCCACCCTGGTCTCGCTCCTGCTGCCAGGTTTCTCGCCCCGCCGCCAGTGTTCGTGCCAGCCACCACGAACTGCAAGCCATCCGCCGCGGTGCGCCGAGGCCGCCGGAGCCTCCTCTGCCCGACCGCCCCCTGCAGCGCATCCCTCCGTCGAGCATCCGGTCACGCCGAGAAACGCCGCCGACCAGTCCGTCCGCAGGTAGCCACCACTCCTGCCTTCCTCCTCCCTCTTCCCTGACCTCCCCCCACCCCAGCGACTTGCCTGGTTCTGCAGTTAGGCAATTACCACATGTTTCCTGCTATAGTTATTCAGACTAGAGGACTTGGCAATTGTGGAACAAAAGAAACGGAAGGATATTCATGCATGAGTACAAGGCGGTGGCTACCACTGTATTTAGCATTAAGGAAATGATCAGGATGAGTACCATGGCCTTCGTGAGTAGTTCAGGATAATAGGGGCTGAATCTGTATTCGGCAAGCCCAGTGTTTGTTTGGCTTCGGCCATGTCCTTGGTTACAATATTCTCTTCTTCTCTAATGGAAATGACAGAGCTCGTGTCAAATTTTCGAAAAATAAGTTGCGGAATTTGAGTCACGCGGCATGTTTCCGGACATGTCAATCTAATGAGTAGAATCAGCGTCTCAAGATGGTCCTGAGTGCACAAGATCGCAACAAGGAATCAAGTATTGGTCAGAAGGAATGCATTAGGTTTGGTCCGGTGTTGCCACAGACGACAGAAATTGATTCTGGAGATTTGGGAAAGGTCCTTGATCCCATTCATGTGCAAGGCCGAGGTGCACCAAAGAAAAGGTTGCAGGCAAAGATGAAGAAGCAGAGATTGAAGAGTAAGGGGCCGTTCGGAATCCCACCAGCTCCGGAGAGCTGCGGAGCCACTAAACTGCCGCTCCGCAAATTTCAACTCTAACTCCACCAGCTCCGCGAGTGGAGCTGTGGAGCGGAGTAGCTCCGAACAGGGCCTAAATGTGGCTACTGTGGAGTGGAAGGTCATGATCAGCATATATGCAATAAATTGCAAGAGGTGTCAAATATGTCTAATTTTATGTTTGCATCTGATTTACTCATTAATATAGTGCACTAATTATATCTGCTGGTGTGTAGGAAATGATGGCAGCAAACTGTTAGCTACAGCTCTTTGTACAAGGGGTTTCGTGGTAGGTAAGTGTTGTGCTTGTGGTCCTATAATCAAGTACGAATTTCTGCAAGTATTTCATTCTATGTAGCTGAGCTTGAATTACAGCAGTGTTAGTTGTCAATTCATGTATTACATATGTGTATGATGATACTCTTTTCCTAAAAGTGAGATTGCCCTTGTTCTCTGAGTTCAGAATGACTGCAAACAAGACAATAGCTTTCAGCAAACCCCTTGTTCAGAATGTGTTTGTTTGTTGCACCTACAGGGAGAAGACCCTTTGTACTGCATGGGCAGAAGTTGTACAAAATGAAAGAACTACGCGATCAGCTGTGGTTTGTAGTAGAGCAACATGATGGCTGCTACTAGCACCTGTCTTGCTCTTTCTATCTTTGGGTTGTTTTGTACTCTGAAATCAAGCCATGGCCACGTCTCTAATCATGTACTCCCAGGATGAATATTGCAAAACCATTTTTTTTTCTAGTAGTTGTCTGAAGAATTTCATGTTTTTTTTGACATGTAGATTAAGTATCCTGGGTTTTTACTGAGACATCACACTTTCTGCCGACGTTGTGCAATTTCTCAAACTTTTGTAACAATTTATCCATCTTCTCCAGGTGACCCAAAGGGGCAGGTAGGTACGTGTTGATGTGCTGATAAGATGAAGCAGGCACAGAGAAAATCGTCCGTGGTTCTAGATTCTCAGGCAAGGCAGAGAAGACTCATGGTAGGTAGGGTGTGCTTGTCCATACTAAAAACATCATAGATTTAATGGCCGCTGATGATCATGTAATAAAAACATCACGTTCAAGACCTGTTGGAGGCTAAAGATGATGTTGGACGAGTTATGGGCTTTCATGAATATTTAGTCATTTCTCCGGTTATTGTAACTGGACACATGCATCAGTTTATAAATGATGCTAAGCTCATGTTTCTAATCATTCTTACTGTTTCCAAATGAGTTGTAAGCTCATTCTTACTGTTTCTAAATGAGTTCTAAGCGAGCATCAAAGGAACCTTTCATCTAAAAATTTAGAAACACCTCAAAGTTGAAAGCCTATTCTTGTAAACATAGTCTCACAACTGTCACTTGAATTAAGTGATTGTTGCTTCGAAAATAAAGGTAAACACAAATTGGGACAATAATTCAGCTCTAAAGCTTGAAATTGTAGAAAACAAAAAGCCTAATGAAGAGGCTCGTCACTGCTGCCGAAATCCAATGCCTTCTTCGGATTGTTGTCCGCAAGTTTTTTTCCTTTTGGGCGATGACTCATATTCGCCCAAGTCCCTCTCACCGATATCAATGTACCCACATGAATATATGTCTTCTTTCTGCATATCATGTCCAAAAAACAGACGAAAGGTATTTAGATCAACATGCAAATGATGTGGCCATTATTTGTATAGTAAGTAGGAACTTGGCCGTTAGAGAAGTTGCGTGCCAGGAGTACTTGTACTGCTAGTAGTCGGACAACCCACCTCGCTGTCGCCATGTCAATGTAGTTTTAGGTTCGGACTACCCATACAAGTGGTACTAGTAAAATAAGAGGACACATGGTGCTACTGATGCGTCCGCATGATCATACTCGTCGGGGCCCACTAGTACCAATCTTAGTCGTTCGGATCCACTATGATCATATAAGCAGGGCCGGCTTTGGCCCAGGGCAGCGGGGGCGACGGCCTGGGGCCCGGCTAAAATAGGAGCCCATATGGTACACAATACGTATAGTGTATAATAGAGGAAATTAAGAAAGGGCCCGTCTATCGCACAGCCAGCCAAGGCGTCCAGCAAGTACACAGCCACCGAGCCAGGCACGGAAGAAGTAAGGTCCATATTCCAGACGGTTGACATTTCGTTTTCTATCAAGTGAGTCATGTATGGAGGTCGTCGGCTTTCGCCTCGCCCAGCCTTCCATTCGCCTTGACTGAAATCCCAATTCCGTAATCACGCACGGCCACAGAGAGTTGGAGAAGGAGGCAGGGAGCGACGAAGTCAGCAAGAAATTTGGGAAATTTCAAAATCAACAGGTAATTCTCACAGAAAAAACTCTACGAGACTCTGCTGGGCAGGTAATTCTCACATAAAAACTCTACAAGACTCTGCTGGTAGACTTGGTTTTTTCGTGTTCTCAATCTCAAAATCTCAATCTAGTTTCTAATTTTATGGTTTAGAGTACATGCAACAAAAATTATCAAACATTTTGATTCTAATGAAAAATTACCAGTCATTATGACTTTATAAAAAATTTATCCATTAATGTATCGAATCGTTCTTTTTTCTCTGGTGGGCCCATTGGTGGAGTTCGCCCTGGGGCCTTTCAAATCCGAGAGCCAGCCCTGCATATAAGGAGCCATACTACTAATACAAGCATAACACGTCCCGTACCGCTAATCAGAGTCTCAGTTCTACCTATAGCGGATGGCCCACAACTACCGGCCTTACTCCTTCGGACTCAACATTATAGGTAGTCCAAGTCCGAATCACCGATAACTACGGGTAGTCGGGGTCGAGACGAGGAGCACTTGAAGTGCCATTGGTAGGACCGCCCAGCTGGGCACCATGTGAACATAGTTTTGGGTTCGGAATACACATAGTGCCAACTGTGGTCATGAGTATCGGTCTTGCTCGTCGGGAACGGCTCGTGGTGTTAGCATTTCCTAATGACCCATTGTGCTAAAAGGGATCCGAGGATCAATAGTGGTACTGGTAGTATCAGACGACTCATGGTGGCAGTGATGTATCCGGATGACCCGTAGTACTAGATGTAAAGAGCCATGGTTGTAGTACTACCTGTAGCAGATGGCCCACAACGACCGGCCTTACTCGCTCTGACTCAGCATTATGGGCAGTCCATATCCGAATCACCGATAACTAACGATTGTCGGGGTCAAGACAAGGAGCACTTGAAGTGATATTGGTGGGACCGCCCAGCTGAGCACTTGAAGTTACAAATATTTGAACACGTATTTTGTAGATTAATGAAAAAGTCATGGGCCCAGTAAGATAAAGTTGGAAGTTACCAGACATTTATTTTGGCCAAAGAGTTCGCGTTAGCCCGCGCGCAGGCCTGAAACAGACGTGGCAGAAAATTTGGTGTTTTGTCAATCAATCTTTCCGATTTTGAAGGAGCAATCAACTGTTTTGGTCGTCGATGGATTAACCCCTTATCACGCGCGTATCTATCGCCCCTTCCCAAATATTCTCATGCTCCGCTCCCACCTCCCCCATTATCTGCAACAACAACCTCCGATCTCCTCCCAGCCGGCTCGAACGCCGTTCCTCCACTCATATTCCGGGCGCCGTCTCACACGCGGCCTTTTCCTCCGAGGCCAGTCCCATCTAACGCCGCCGCCCTGTTCACCGGCTGTATGCCTGTATCGGAACCGCCGTCCTCACCCACGGGATCGGAGCCGCCGGCGACCGCCCATCTGGCCTGCGGAATACGACGTCACTGCTTGTTCTTCATCCACATGTTGGATTGAAGGTGAGAATGCCGGCTCTTGTCATCAGTTAGAACTAACGCAACGCATGAGATGATTTAAAACCAAAGAATGGATTCCACTTATTCTGTGCATGAACCCATCAGGAGATCTTATGGGTTTTTCTCTGAATTTTGCTCCGTCCACAGCATCTTGATCCGCCTCTCTATGCTCGTCGCCGGTGTCAAACTCTCTCCGTGGACACTACACGCAGTCAGCTCGAACGCCGGCGCTGCCCTCCTGACCGGCGCGATCGGAGCCACCAGCCAAACCCAGGGGATCGGAGCCAGCGGCCACCACCCACCTGGTCTGTGCGATACGACGGTACTGCTTCCTCTTCATCCACCCATTCGCATCAAGGTTAGACTACCCATAGTGGGAGTAACATAGGTAGTAACATCACACATATCTAGATAAAAAAGATGATGTGGCAAGCAATAAATGAAGAAAGAGAGGCATGTGGTAACATAACTAGTTACTACTAGTATGAGTAACATCACACATATCAAGGTAAGATGAGTCTATGGCCTAATAAATGAAGTCTTCCATGTTACCACACATATGTTACTCCCCACTATAGAGGTAGTAACATAGAGTACTAACATGGGCATGTTATTACTCTATGTTACTACCCATTATGGCTAGTCTTAGAGCGCCTGATCTTTTTACACCCCTTAGTCAACAGTGAGGTCAATATAATCCAAAACTCTATATAAAAATATCAAGTGGCAGAATCATGCAGTACATACCACGTGTTGTTCACATAAACGACAGTAGAGAAAATTTAGTAAGTAATCATTAATCACCGATCAATGTGTACTTACATCTAACAAATTATAACCCTTCAAATAAATAGAATTGAATGCCTGCACATAATAGGGCTATAAACCCAGATTGAAAAAATAAAGAACACATACATCTGTGTGGTAAACATTCACCTCTGCAGCGGTAGTAACAAAGAAGTAATTAAATTAAATAGCTTAGCATAGTACTTTTGTGCTCTATAAGAAACAGGTGGAACAATTACAGTATGGTAGAACTCCATAGCTTATGTTTATTCGTCTTAATTGACCCAGTCTCTGTTTGTGCATATTTTCCTGGAATGGCTAGTTCTTCTAAAAGTTGTGCGGACACATATTTCAGGCTTTTTTGGACAAACTCAGTGTGAAACATGCAAATATGAGGTTAATGTGCTCACCGATAAGGTTCGCGGACATGATTGATGGATTAGATCCCAAGCACCAAAAGGCCATCTACACTAAAACTAGTCTTGGAGGGCTAACAAAGATGAAGTCAGTGTCTCTCCGACGTATTATGTTGGTGCTGCTAGCGAAGATTTCACACAGGTCTGCCAGACACTAAATTACATTTGCAATCATGCCCTACCTATGCTTCACCGCTATCCTAACCTATGTGTCGCTATCTAATTCAGGCACACATACATATTTTCAGCTGCAAAATATGTTGAAGCCTGCTGTGTTCAGATTGCAACAAGCTTCGGAAAGAATCATCCAAGAATTCTATAACCGTAAGTTCTACACAACTAGCATTTCTTGTCATGTGGTCCTACCTTTCATGATTGCATGTAACGCACCACTATTTCCTCTACAGACGGACGAGTACGAAGCAAGCATTCTGACGACGTTAAGATCATCATCAACCCTGATGTTACAAACAACCAGACACATCTGGTGCAAGCGTAAGCGTGGACGCCCGATGAAGAATGCCCCTCCTAGTAATCCAGTCAAACAACAATTTGACACCAAGACTATCGCTAAGCAAGTGGAGCTTAAAGGACGCAAACGCAAACAATCAAGCATGGTGTCTAGCCCAATCGTAGAGCCATGACTGGGCTACACGGAGTGGCACTTAGTTCCACATGATTGTTCTTCGTAGCATGTTCTTTGAATTAAAGACTACACTTAATTATGTTCTGCTGTTTTTGCATATTATTTCTACGATTATGTTTTGCATTGCGAATGTGTGATACTTACTGTCCTACCAAATGTGTGACACTTAGTGTCCATCCAAATGTCACGTGTTTGTGTTGCTATTGTGCCACTTGTCATAATAAGTGATGATACATATGTGCTGCATTAATGGTCTCTTGTCGGGGGCATAGTTTGGCCTGACTTTTCATAGGTTATTTTTTTAAAACCAGGTAATGAGCTGCATGTTCAACTTCTATCATTTGCACCAACTGATCGAAACCTATCTGCATCAGAGAATCCTTATTTTTAAAACAGTACCTGAAGTAACTACTTACAAATGCTAAACTTGCTCATTGGCAAAATAGGTTGTGCATGCTTCGTCTGTTCCATACTAAAGGTGTCTGCCATATTTGTCAAGGATGATCATGGCTGAGGCATGGTAATGCACTTGTAGCAACGCGTGCAAAGCGGGCAAAATATTCATATAAAGCAGGCATTCTTCCAAATTGAGCCAATTCTGGTTTTCGAAGATATACTATACATAATTACTGTCCATTCTATACGGCGCCATACACTGCCTAAATAATTAGAACTATGTTTGAGGCGCGGGTCATGTACGTCTTGAGCTCCCGATTCACCTTCTCCTCGTCCCACATGAACCCCTGGATGTTCTGCACCCACTCGAAGTAGCTCACCATCACTCCGCTGGAGTTGGCCAAGATATCCGGTAGGATCAGCATGCTCTTCTTTGCCAGAATCTGCAGCACGAACATGTACATTTCTCTACTGCCAGTCAATGTGTGAAATGTGTCAACAAATGCAGCTTAGTTTTGGAGCAAAATGTTGGTGTTCTTGCCTCGTCGGCCTCGGAGTCTGTTGGGTGGTTAGCAGCCTCGACGATGGACTTTGCTTTGATGGCATCAGCATTGTCCCTAGGAAAAAAAGAAAATCGAACGGACTATTTATTAACAAAAATGTTTTCAGATACAAAAAACATAACATCCAGGAGGATACTCTAACTGAGCTTCAGAGTAGTAATCTGATAGAAGATATGATGAAGTGAAGATTACTTGTTTATGACTCCTCCCAGAGCTGCGGGGATGAGCACATCGCACTCTTCCGTGAGCAGCGAAGTCGGGTCGACGGCGTCGCCTCCGCCGAAGCCCTTGATCCCGCGGTTCTCTGTCGAGTGCTTCATCAACTTGGTTATGTCAATGCCATTGGAGTGCTTGACAGCCCCTGTGACATCTCTGATGGCGACCACCTTGCCACCAGCTTCAGTGATCAATTGGGCAGCCCAAGAGCCAACATTGCCAAATACCTGAAAAGGGCAAGAAGACAATAATTGCTCATCTGTGCAAATGTAGGTGAAGAAACATAGTTCTGGCTTTGCTCCACAATGTATGGTGACATCTTGTAGGTGCGGACAGATCAGGCACAGAACTTTGGAATTGCCATTGATGGTGTCACTCCATTCTAAGCCTAAGCTTTGAGAAGATGCTTGTCTCTAAATTATAATGGGCAACACCTTAGCTATGTGTGAAAATTAAATAGATTGGCAAAATTTCCTCTGGCAATTTAATTCCACAAACCTCCAAAGAAAAAGCAAATAATCTTAGTGAGTTCAGATAAAACAGAGAATTACCTTAAGAAGAGTTCAATTGCAAAATCTTGATATTACACTAAAATTAAAAGCTGGATGGTCAGTCTAGTGGCAGAACAACAACCATCTTTTGGCAATTGAAACATCTGATTACATATTATAAGTTTTAGGAAGCAGCCATGGGTTTCACCTGGAAAAGAACATCAAAGAGGAAAAAACAACGTGCTACAACTGCTCCATCAGACACGAATGTGCAAAATAAAGGGATATGTTGTATGTTCTTCCCTCCGTCTAAACAATTTCTGGAAATTGTCACTTTCCTAAACCAGAAGGGTTGCAGTAGCAAATTTCTACTTAGTGAGCAAGTGTAGATGATTTTGGTCCTTTTGTATTGTATCAATCCTTATCCAAGATGGCAAATCATGGCACAAACGATGTATAACTTATTAATATGATTCCTGCGCTTTGTACGCGCTTTGTACGTGACGAACAATAACACTGCAAATATCATTCTACAATTTGATTCCCTCCAGGGTAACTGCATAGCTCCGCATGTACATCAATCAGCAAAGCACAAATCTATCATGTATCTACGCCGCTAGGCCATCGCACATCCAACCACTTCCTCGCTTGGAAGCACCGAATTGAACTGCCCAATCAAATCAATACATGTCGGGATCAACAGAGGGGGCGAAGGGGGGAGCAAGAGACCGTACGTACCATCTCCTCGGGCAGGATGAGCTGCAGTCCGGTGGGGCCGGTGTCAACCTGGGCGACCTCGACCAGTAGCGGCAACTGCAGTGTTGTTAAGGTCGACGACTAGTTGCAGGCGTTGGGGACGACCTCCTCCGGGCGCGGCTGCTCCCCCTCCTCGGTGGCACGGGCGGACTAGACCTATTCTGTGTGAGGCCGATGTTAGCGAGGGGACGTGGATGCGCGGGCCCGTGGAGATATCTCCCCCGCGCGTGCAGCTCGTCCGGCAACGCCGCTGAAGATGCCGCCGCCACGACCACCCGGATCCTCATACGCTAGATGCCGATCTGGTCGAGGACTCAACTAAGAGGAGAGGAGCAGGGAGAAGAAGGCGTGGGAGAAGCGGCTGAGCCGGCGGCGCAGCGACCCGGAGAGGAGGAGGCGATCGGAGATGGGATCGACAGTGGGGAAGAAGCGTGCGGGGCTAGGTTTCCTTTTCCTTTTTCTTTTTTCCTAGCGCTGCACAATAAATTGGACGGATCTGCCCTTTAAAAAAATGATTAGCTCCACCATAATCT
Source organism: Secale cereale (assembly GCA_902687465.1). Lineage (NCBI taxonomy): Eukaryota > Viridiplantae > Streptophyta > Magnoliopsida > Poales > Poaceae > Secale > Secale cereale. Next base: position 873,071,306 of record LR738715.1, on the reverse strand, counting down.
TGTAATGGTCCCACAATTATTTGTAATTTCATGTAATTTTATTTTCGTAACTCCGTGTAACTACTATTTCTCCACCGTTTGATCACAGTGAATGGATGGCCACTAAATTCGCCAATCACTGTAACAGTTGTATTAAGTGAAGTGTTAAAGCGTGGGAGACCGTCCATCTGATCATCATTTAAATGATCTGCGTCACAGTAACACGGCAGAGCAGTTAGGACAGTATTTTGCATGTGGATTTGCTTCTATCCAGCTCCATTTAAGATGGCTAGCTACCAACTCATGTACACGTATTTCGCCGAATTAATCTGTGTATCGTTTGGGTATTCATTCACTCGCTATATTAATTGCTAATCTCATGGCATGAATGGACTGCCGAGATTTCATCCCACCATGTCCCAAAAATCCACGTCCTCTTTTGCAGTACATATTAGCCGTCCAATCTTGATCATTCAATGGACTAGATCCATCAATACTACTGATTAAGTTTAAACCGGACGCTTCTAGCGTCTTCATTCCAAAAAAATATTTTTTGTCCAAAGGGTAAAGTCAGAAGACAAACAAAACAAGTACTAAAACTCTACAAGCAAAATCAGAAGCACATGTTTTCTTCTCGATGCAGTCCATCCATTCCGGAATTTTTGGCGGGAGCTCGTTTCCTCATTACTTTCTAGCAGAGATGCAAGAAAGATCTTTTGTACCTCGCCTCAATCGATCCTTGCCGGTCAGTGCCTTTTGCCGAGGAAGACACCACATACGAAGCTAGCCAAGCTAGCGTCCTTGATTAGATCGATCATGTTCAGATGCATTAGTATTGATATACGAGCAGCCAGTGGCGGAGCTACACACAAATACTTGGGCTGGCGAATTGAAAGGAAGTCCAAGTATTTTACTCTGATGCCTCATTTGCTCTCATATGCTATGTATTTTCTGTTAGAATTGGACCCATTATTTGGGGCGGCCCAATAAGCAAATTCTGAAATCTTAAATGGGCCCATGTTTGTGGCAGCTCACTTGCTAGTGGAGTGGGGAGTGGGAGCTAAAGTTTAGTCCCACCATGGAAGTTGGAGGAGATGTACACCACCTTATAAGGTGGAGTGTTCTATCACTTGTAAGTGAGTGAGAATAGGAGAGCCTCTCGCGCACTCCTCCTCCGCCGCCGCCGCCGCCGCACGCACCGCCCGTCGCGTCGCGACGTGACGCGACGCGAAACCAAACTAGGGTTTTGCTACTCTCGTTCCTTGCGCCGCCACCGTTGTCTAAACATGTTTAGTGTGTACGTGTTTAGCGATCTGTTGCTGCTATTCTGCATGTTGATTAGTACATCTACTGTATTGGAGTTTCACATGTTAGTAGCTGCTGTCGTCATGTTTAATATGCTGGAATTAATCATGGAAAAGATGCCTAATTATCCAACAATCCAAAAACCTAATTGTAGGCAATTACCTAATGTATCAATGGCTGGATTTACCGATGCGATGAAACCGGATAAGTTTACCGGGGTGAACCTGAAGAGGTGGCAGATTCAGTGCCAACTCTGGCTTGAGGCCCTGAAGATCTGGGAGGTCAGTAAGGGCAAACCTGAAGGAGCTATGTCTGAGGAAGATCAGACTAAGTTCAAAGGTGCCACTACTGCCTTCAGAGGCTGTGTTCTGAGTGTTCTTGAGGGACGTCTGTGAGATGTGTATATGCACATAACAGACGCCAAAGAGCTCTGGGATGCACTGGATGCTAAATTTGGTGCAACCGATGCAGGCAGTGAATTGTATGTCATGGAGAGCTTTAACGACTACAAGATGGTGAACAACCGTGGCGTAGTCGAACAGGCTCATGAAATACAGGTCATTGCAAAGGAGCTTGAACTACTCAAGTGCGTCCTACCTGACAAGTTTGTGGCTGGGTGCATAATTGCAAAGTTGCCCTCTTCGTGGAGGAACTTCGCCACAACGCTCAAACATAAGAGACAGGAGATATCGGTTGAAAACCTGATAGCGTCTCTTGATGTTGAGGAGAAAGCTCGGGCTAAGGACACTCATGAGAGAGGTGTTGAGGGTCAGTCTAGCGCCAACATGGTACAGAAAAACTCACACTACAAGAACAACAACAACAGCAAGAAAGGAAACTACAAGCCTCCGACAAATGTGCCTGTCAATGCTACTTCCTTCAAGAAGAAGAAGAAGCCGAACAAGCTGGCCAGGCTAGGGTGTTACACCTGTGGAGTAGTCGGCCACTTTTCCAAGGACTGCCCAGACCGTTCAGACCAGAAGAAGAATGTCAACGTCGTGACCGCTAGCGGTGCTGATGGGTACGGTAATTTACCGTTTGTGTTTTCAGCTTTTCAATCTCCAAGTTGGTTGATTGATACGGGTGCTAATGTTCATGTGTGTGCTGACATCTCTATGTTCACTTCTTATCAGGTCGTCCGAGATTCTCCCGTCATAATGGGGAACGGTTCGCATGCTACTGTTCATGGTGTTGGCACGGTAGATCTGAAGTTTACTTCGGGAAAGATCATGCAGCTGAGGAACGTGCAGCATGTCCCTACTATAAACAAGAATCTCGTTAGTGGCTCCCAACTCTGCAGAGATGGGTTTAAAGTAGTATTTGAGTCCAATAAAGTAGTTGTGTCGAGATTTGGACAATTTATTGGTAAAGGCTATGAGTGCGGAGGCTTGTTCCGCTTATCACTTTCTGAGTTTTGTAATAAGTCAGTATACCATATTTGTGACAATGTTGATTCGGATGCTAGTGTTTGGCACTCTCGTTTATGTCATGTTAATTTTGGTTTATTGTCTCGGCTTTCCAGTATGAGTTTAATTCCGAATTTCACTATTGTCAAATGTTCTAAGTGTCATAGTAGTGTGCAATCAAAGCAACCTCGGAAGCCTCACAAGGCAGCCGAGGAGAGAAACTTGGCACCTCTAGAACTCATACATTCTGATCTGTGTGAGATGAATGGTGTGTTGACGAAATGTGGAAAGAGATATTTCATGACGTTAATTGATGATGCTACTAGATTCTGCTATGTTTATCTGTTGCAAACTAAAGATGAGGCATTAGACTACTTTAAAATCTATAAGGCTGAAGTTGAAAATCAATTAGAGAGAAAGATCAAACGTCTTAGGGTCGGATCGTGGTGGAGAGTATTTTCCCAAAGTATTTGATGTTTTCTGTGAGGAACATGGTATTATTCACGAGAGGACGCCTCCCTACTCGCCCCAGTCAAACGGGGTTGCTGAGAGGAAAAACCGCACGCTGACCGACTTGGTGAATGCCATGTTGGACACTGGTGGTTTATCTAAGGCATGGTGGGGGGAGGCTTTATTGACTTCATGTCATGTCCTGAATAGAATTCCGAACAAGAATAAAGATAAGACCCCTTATGAGGAGTGGGCTGGGAGAAAACCATCACTTTCTTATTTGCGCACTTGGGGATGTTTGGCTAAGGTCAACGTTCCAATTCCCAAGAAACGCAAACTCGGACCAAAGACAGTGGATTGTGTCTTTCTAGGCTATGCACAGCGTAGCATTGGCTATAGATTTTTAGTGGTTAAATCTGAGGTACCTGATATGCATGTTGATAGTATTATGGAATCTCGTGATGCAACATTTTTTGAGAATATGTTTCCTATGAAAGATATGCATAGACCTGCTAGATTTTCTTCTGAGCTCATTCCTGAATCTAGTACATCTAGAGATTATTCTGAACAACCACATGTTGAGGAAATCCATGAGAAGGATGACAATGAAGCTCCCAAGAGGAGTAAGAGACGGAGGGTTGAAAAATCCTTTGGTGATGATTTCATTGTGTACCTTGTGGACAATACTCCCACGTCCATTGCAGAGGCATTTGCATCTCCTGATGCAGATGACTGGAAAGAAGCTGTCAATAGTGAGATGGACTCGATTCTTTCCAATGGAACTTGGGAGTTATCTGAACGACCCTATGGTTGCAAACCAGTGGGTTGTAAGTGGGTGTTTAAGAAGAAGCTAAGGCCTGATGGTACTATTGAAAAGTACAAGGCACGGCTTGTAGCTAAAGGCTACACTCAGCGAGAAGGCGAATATTATTTTGACACCTATTCACCTGTTGCTAGACTGACCACCATTCGTGTACTACTTTCCCTGGCTGCCTCTTATGGTCTTATCGTTCATCAAATGGACGTAAAGACAGCTTTCCTTAACGGAGAGTTGGAAGAGGAAATCTATATGGATCAGCCTGATGGGTTTGTGGTAAAGGGTGAAGAGAGAAAGGTGTGCAAATTGTTAAAATCTTTGTATGGGTTGAAGCAAGCACCTAAGCAATGGCATGAGAAGTTTGACAGAACTCTAACTTCTACGGGCTTTGTCATTAATGAGGCTGATAGGTGCGTTTATTATCGCCATGGTGGGGGCGATACGGTTATACTGTGCTTGTATGTTGACGACATACTGATCTTTGGTACAAGTATGAGTGTGATAACTGAAGTCAAGTCTTTTCTATCAAGTTGCTTTGATATGAAAGATCTGGGAGAAGCTGATGTGATTCTGAACATTAAGCTGATTAAGGATGAGAGTGGGATTACGTTAACGCAATCGCACTATGTTGAGAAGGTCTTGAGCCGGTTTGGCTTTATAGACAGCAAGCCCTCTCCAACGCCTTATGATCCCAGCGTGACACTGCGAAAGAATAAGAAAGGACCGAGAGATCAACTGGGATACTCTCAAGTGATCGGTTCGCTTATGTACCTTGCGAGCGCGACACGGCCTGATATCTCTTTTGCTATGAGCAAGTCAGGTAGGTTCATGTCTAACCCGGGTACTGATCATTGGCATGCACTTGAAAGGGTCATGCGTTATCTCAATGGTACAATGAGCTATGGGATACACTATTCAGGGCACCCTGCTGTGCTCGAGGGATACTGTGATGCCAACTGGATCTCAGATGTTGATGAGCTCTATGCCACAAGTGGATATGCATTTCTTCTTGGAGGTGGCATAGTGTCATGGAGGTCTTGTAAACAAACCATATTGATGAGGTCAACCATGGAAGCAGAACTTACTGCTTTAGATACATCCACTGTTGAGGCGGAATGGCTGCGTGAGCTTTTGATGGACTTGCCGGTGGTTGAAAAACCATTACCGGCGATCCTTATGAACTGTGACAACCAAACGGTAATTGCCAAAGTGAACAGTACTAAGGATAATGCGAAGTCATCAAAACACATTAAGAGACGTCTCAAGTCTGTCAGGAAAATGAGAAACTCCGGAGTGATAACTGTCACATATATTCAGACAGACAAAAACCTGGCAGATCCCTTTACAAAGGGACTATCGCATAATGTGATAGGAGGTGCATCGAGAGAGATGGGTATGAGACCCGTGGATGTTACACCATAGTGGTAACCCAGCCTATGTGATCGGAGATCCCGTGAATTAGGACCTGGGAAGAACAAACTATTGGTTTAACTGAGGAGAGTTCTATGTGAGACCCTCTCTAGTGAAGATGCAGAACTCTCAACTGCTGTAAGGAAGCTTGGCAATATTGCCTTAATGTGTTCATGTTGGCTATTCATAGCAAAGATGCTGTCCTACAGAGCATTCTTGAAAGAACACACCTATATGAGTCCGACTGTCAAACGTCGCAGTCTATGAGATTTGGGTGATCTCTAGTAAACTCATGAAGAGACCAGGGAGTACGACGCATATGCTCCACCCACGGGGTAGGCTACTGGCAGCCAGGTACAGGTTATGACTTTGAGTGAAGTCTGTTGGCACAAGCTTGCAATTCAAGGCGTAGTCCATTGTTCAAGTTGCTAGCAGATGTAGCTTAAAGCTCTAGGCGGAAGTTCAACTTAACAGTCTCTGCTGAAACACTGGTATATAAACAAGTAGCGAGGATTGGCAAAACTCTAAATGGGCATTTGAGATCTGGTGGGGGATTGTTAGAATTGGGCCCATTATTTGGGGCGGCCCAATAAGCATATTCTGAAATCTCAAATGGGCCCATGTTTGTGGCAGCTCACTTGCTAGTGGAGTGGGGAGTGGGAGCTAAAGTTTAGTCCCATCATGGAAGTTGGAGGAGATGTACACCACCTTATAAGGTGGAGTGTTCTACCACTTGTAAGTGAGTGAGAATAGGAGAGCCTCTCGCGCACTCCTCCGACGACGACGCCGCCGCTCGCACGCACGCACGCACGCACCGCCCGCCCGTCTCGTCTCGTCTCGTCTCGTCACGACGCGCCGCGGGTTGCGGGAATCTCGCCGAGCCGAGCTTATTGTAACCGACCCGAACGTGCGCGACGTGGACTCGGCCCACGTTCGCCTCCGTTAGGGTTTTCCTGAGCCGCACTATATAAGTTGTGCACTGCCTGCGACACAAATCACCCAAAACCAAACTAGGGTTTTGCTACTCTCGTTCCTTGCGCCGCCACCGTAGTCTACTCCATCCCGAGCACCGGCGTACGGGAGAGCAGGTCTCCGGAACCACTCGCTCTTGTGATCCTGTACGGGAGAGGGCGAATTAGGTTTTTGGGAAGCGCCTCGCGCGACTGCTCGCTGCTTCCACCACGGCTCGTCTACCTGCTGCTGCGGCGGTTCGCCACCGACGCCGTCTTCGACCGATCATCACCAACGTTGTCATCAACAACATCGCCACAACGGGCACCGCTGCTTCATCTGCAAACGCTCGGTACGTGCGCAGTGTCTCTGTTCGTTGTCTAAACATGTTTAGTGTGTACGTGTTTAGCGATCTGTTGCTGCTATTCTGCATGTTGATTAGTACATCTACTGTATTGGAGTTTCACATGTTAGTAGCTGCTGTCGTTATGTTTAATATGCTGGAATTAATCATGGAAAAGATGCCTAATTATCCAACATTTTCATTAAACATGGGCAGGCCATAGCACAGTTTTACTTGGCTGTAGCTCCGCCAGTGCGAGCAGCCTATAGATCCCGGCGATCATGCATGGTATACACACAAGTAGGCAGCCGCACACAAGCAACACATGCATACACAATGCAATCAAATCTTGCGAGAAGACACTACTAGAATAAACCTTATAAGCAACCCACCTAACAGTGGTGCGGGGTAGGTAGGCCGCACTATTGCTATTGGGGTCAACCCCAGCGCTGCAGGTGACCATTAGCAGTAACGCGGGTTCATAGTACCTACGCTATTACTAAGTGATCCTTATCACGCCTTCTGGGCTGGCAACAGTAGCAACAAGGGTATAAAACCGCGTGCACTATAACTAAGGAGAAAGCAGTAGTGCGGGCATTACATCCCGCGATGCTACTATGGATACACCGTCTCAAATCCCTACCCTGCCTAGCAGTAGCGCAAGTTCACGGTACCCGCGCTACTACTAAGTGGTCCCCATCGTGCCTCTTCGGGCTGGCAACAATAGCAGCACGGGGTATAACACCCGCACTATAACTAAGGAGATAGCAGCAGCGCGCGGGCATTACATCTTGTGCTGCTACTGTGGATACACGGGCCCAGCTCCCTGGCCCTGCCTAGCAGTAGCATTGGGTTTTTACCTTGCGCTGCAGCTAATGGGCTTAGCAGTAGCGCATGTCCCTTCCCCGCGCTACTACTAAGTCATCCTTATCCTCTCCCTACCATCCGTTCCTCACTCTCCCTCTCCACTCTCTCTCTCTCTCTCCCTCACCGTCGTGCTGCTCCCGCCATCGCAGCACTGCCGTCCTGCTCCCGCCGGCGCCGCATTGCCGTTGTCCCCTCGGCAAGCCGCCGCCGCTCCTCCCTCCTCTTTAGGCAGAGTTAAAATTCAGAAGTTTAAACTTCTATTAAATGGATCAGTCAATTCCTAGGGTTTCGCTCAAGTCAACCAACCACCGTTAAGGTTTCAAATGAAAATGACAAATAGTAGCCGTTTTCACACCTTGCAACTACATTTACAAATGACAATGACTACCAACATATCAACTAACTGCACTACTTTCTTGTTCAAGTCAAGTGTCCAATATTTTTTTTGTTCTTTCCTAAAGTTTGCTTTACTAATCCGTCTGTGTCGTCACCCGCCATCGGACAGGAGCAGCAGAATTAACCACTGCCAAGGAGAAGAAGCGCCAAGGATCCACACCGATGCTCTTCATCCACCCGTGAGTTCAAACCAGTGACTAATGATGTTCTACGGTTTAGGACTTTAACATTGATATATTTGCAGTAGCGTGGGTTGACGGTACTTCAGCTACTACGAAGTGGTCCCACCATGCCTCTTGGTGCTAGCAACAGTAGTATCGCGGGGTATAACACCCGCGCTATAACTAAGGAGATAGCAGCAGCGCGAGCATCACATCCCGCACCGCTACTATGGATACACGGGCCCAGCTCCCTGGCCCTGCTTAGCAGTAGCGCGGGTTCACGGTACCTGCTCTACTACTAAGTGGTCCCCACCGTGCCTCCTGCGGCTGGCAACAGTAGCAGCACGGGGTATAACACCCTCGCTATAACTAAGGAGATAGCAGCAGCGTAGACATTACATCATGCGTTGTTGTTGTGGATACATGGGCCCAGCTCCCTGGCCCTGCCTAGCAACATTATTGGGTTTTTACCTCGTGGTAGTGCTAATTCACCATTATCCTCTCCGTCGTCCGTTCCTCACTCTCCCTCTCCACTCTCTCTCCCTTCTACACCGCCATGCTGCTCCGGCCGTCACATCACCGACGTCCTGCTCCCGCCAGCGCCGCATTGCTATTGTCCCCTCGTAAGCCACCTCCCTCCTCCAGCTTGCCACTACCCCTCCTCCCTCCTTTTTCCTCCCTCCTCCCTCCTCTCTGGACAGAGTCAAAATTTAGAAGTTTAAACTTCTGTTAAATGGATCTGAGAATTCCCATGGTTTTGGTCCATTTGACCAACTGCCATTAAGATTTCAAATGAAAATGACAAATAGTAGCCGTTTTCACACATTGCAACTATATTTACCAATGGCAAGGACTACCAACACAAGAACTAACTTCACTACTTTTTTGTTCAAGTCAAGTGTCCAATGTTTCTTTGTTCTTTTTTGAAGTTTGCTCTACTAATTTGTTTGCGTCGTTACACGCCACCGGACAGGAGCAGCAACATCATCCACTGCAAGGAGAATAAGCACCGAGGATCCACTCCGCCGTTCTTCCTCCACCGGCGAGTTCAAACCAACGAACTAATGATGGTCTACGTTTTAGGGCTTTAACATTGATATATTTGTCAGTCTAGTTGTTCATTGTGATATTACTATAGTCCTACTAACATGGCTGCGAATAACAATTATATACGAATAGTGGCTTCAAATATGCACATCTCTAGAGCACATGGTATGAAACATGGTGCATCGATGAATGTCTGCATATTGTTTCCTGCTTGCAATGCGTCCGTCTAAACTTGTGTACAAACTATGAACCAGATTTTGCCAACAATTGTTAACATATTTGTTTGAAGAAAAAATCATTGAAATGAGCAAGACACACACACGCGCACACACACACACACCCTATAGTATCTCATTTGTATGAGATGGAGCGCTGCCAGAGTCAACGTATGTTCGTCCGAGAGGGAGCAGCTCGGGGTGACCGAGTCCGCCTTGTGCCGCTGCAACTCCCGTGACACGGGGCATCTGTTGTCTGCTGCTCGTTGTTCTTCCATGTCGCGCCGCACCAGTTGGTCGGCTCCTCCGGGCTACGATCTACAAAAGTATAAATTTGAATATTCACGCCAAGTTATGAAATGTATGATTTTGATACAAACTAATGAGTATGCAACTGCCATATTTGACTAACTATTGTCCTCTTTATCGGCATAAATGATAAAATGATAAATAATTTGTTTTTTTAATAGTGGTCGGGTCCAAAAGGACCTGGAGCTTCATTAATTCCCAGCAGTTGTAGTACAAAGCTCAGACCAGCGCTCTGAAAATCAGATGGGGTTATTCCGGGACTGCCTGTTGGCTTGTGAACTCTGGGATCTTGGTTTTTCTGGGTTTCCTTTCACATATGATAATGGGCAGATTGGAGAGAGGAATGTGCAGGTGCGCCTTGATCGAGCATGTGCGGATGAGGGGTGGAGAGAGCTCTTCCCTACCGCGCAAGTGGAGCACGTAGCATCATCTTGTTCGGATCACAGCCCGATCGTGATTCGTCTGGTTCCTGTGGAACCGAGGAGAACTAGAGCGGCTCCTCGGTATGAGATTATGTGGGAACGCCACCCGGCTTTGCCCGAGCTGGTGGCGAATAGATGGCGGAGGAGCAAGCCGGCCGGTACACTAGCGGCGGTGAGGGATGCCCTACATGAAATGATGACAGGTTTACGTACATGGAGTAAGGAAAACTTCGGCCATGTGGTAACTGAATTGGAAAAGTTGCGGACCGAGCTGGCGGATTTACAACTTAAAAACGCGGATCGCTCGGAGATACGCCATAAGATGTCCCAACTTGATGAGCTGCTTTACAGAGAAGAGATGATGTGGCTACAGAGATCGCGCATTACGTGGTTGAAGGAGGGGGAGCGGAACACGGCCTACCTGCATAAACGTGCTGTTTGGCGGGCGAGAAGAAACTATATTCAGAGGCTGCGGCGGACGGATGGATCATGGTGCTCCTCGCCGTCGGACATGGAACTCATGGCCACTTCCTACTTCAAGGAAGTCTATACTAAGGATCCGACTCTTACTCCTGAGGTCGTTCTTGATGCAATTGACCCTAAAGTTTCTGAACAGATGAACGCCCTGTTATGCGCGCCATTTACTGAGGAGGAAGTGTCGAATGCCCTATTCCAAATAGGTCCCCTTAAAGCTCCCGGCACGGATGGCTTTCCTGCGAGATTCTATCAACGGAATTGGGCTGCTCTAAAACCGGAAATCATAGCTGCGGTGCTGGAGTTTTTTGCTTCTGGTTCTATGCCAGAAGGTGTTAATGATACGGCGATTGTCTTGATCCCGAAAGTCCCTCATCCCAAGGAGCTTAAGGAGTTTCGGCCAATCAGCCTGTGCAACGTAATCTACAAACTGGTTTCGAAGTGCTTGGTTAACCGTCTCCGCCCGCTTCTGTCCGAACTGATCTCTGAGAACCAGAGCGCCTTTATCCCGGGCCGGCTCATCTCAGACAACTCTATCATTGCCTTCGAGTGCATTCATCACATACAATCCTTGAAGAGCAACAGCAATGCGGCCTGTGCATACAAACTCGATCTTTCCAAGGCGTACGATCGGGTCGACTGGGACTTTCTGGAGAGGGCGCTGAGGAAATGGGGTTTTGCGGAGCAATGGATCGCATGGTTAATGACATGTGTCAGATCTGTTAGATACTCAGTTAAGCTTAATGGGAAGTTACTGGAGGCCTTTACACCATCCCGGGGCCTCCGCCAAGGTGACCCACTGTCTCCGTTTTTGTTTCTTTTCGTCGCTGATGCGTTATCTGCCCTTATAACTAAATCAGGGAGCGATGGTACCTTGAACGGGGTGAGCATATGCCGCGGTGCACCGGAGATATCTCACCTCCTTTTTGCGGATGATACATTACTGTTTTTTGAAGCTTCTGGACAACAGGCAAATGTTGTTAAAGGTTTGTTGAACACCTATTCCTCGGCTACGGGTCAACTAATAAACCCCGAGAAGTGTTCCATCCTGTTTTCTGACAATTGCGGTGTGCCAGTTGCGGACGATATCAAGACCATTTTGGAGGTAACAGAGCAGGTGTTTGAACCTAAATACCTGGGACTGCCGGTACCAGATGGTCGAGTTCATAAGGGGCAATTCGAGACGTTGCAAGATAGATTGAGGAAAATCCTCATCGACTGGAGTGAACAATATGTATCGGTTGGAAACAAAGAGATCCTTATCAAGGCCGTGGCTCAGGCTATACCCACATATGTGATGAGTGTGTTCAGATTACCGGCCTCAGTCTGCGATGACCTAACCAAGATGATGAGGCAATATTGGTGGGGGGTGGAGAATGGCAAAAGGAAGATGGCCTGGCTGAGTTGGGAGCGGATGATGCTACCCAAAGCAATGGGAGGTATGGGGTTCCGAGATATGAGGGCGTTCAATCAAGCTTTACTAGCCAAGCAGGCCTGGCGTCTTTTAGATAGCCCTGATAGCCTGTGTGCGAGATTACTGAAGGCCAAATACTACCCAAGGGGGAATCTGCTAGATACGGTTTTCCCGTCTAACAGTTCGGCGGTCTGGAAGGGGATTGTTCATGGTTTGGAACTGGTGAAGAAGGGCATTATATGGCGAGTGGGCAATGGTCTCTCGATTAAAACTTGGCGAGATGCTTGGATCCCGCGGGGTGACAGTTTCAGGCCGATCACCCCCAAGGGGAACTGTCGGTACAATCGAGTTGCTGACTTCCTGAATGAGCATGGCGCATGGAATGAGGAACGGCTTAGAGAGCACTTTTGGGACATGGATGTTCGAGCTATCCTAATGATCCGGACTTCTCCAAGGAATGGAGAGGATTTCATGGCCTGGGCCCCGGAGCGGTCAGGACAGTTCTCAGTTCGGAGTGCATATCATCTAGCTACAGAAGATCAATGCTCATTGCAGTTAAGTTCTTCCAGTGATAATGCTTCAGGCCGAAGGCCCATCTGGCAGCGAATTTGGAGCTCTAAAGTACCTCTTAAAATGAAAATTATGGCGTGGAAGGTTGTGTCTGGGGCTCTCGCCACAAATGAATGCAAGAAGTATAGACACATCTCGTCTAGGGATAGCTGTCGGGTGTGCGGGAGGGAGAAGGAGACGAGCTTTCATGCCCTAGTGACATGTGAACATGCGCAAAGAATTTGGAATCAGATGAGATTGGTATGGCGCCTCCCGGTTAATGAGATTCTTCAGGATTCAGGGAAGGAGTGGCTCTTAAATGTCCTGGCTAACTGTGATGATCAAATGCGGGACTGCACGATCATGTTGATATGGAGGATCTGGTCGGTACGCTCGGACCTCTTACATGGCAAGGAGGAGCCACCCGTATCAGCAACGGCGGACTTCCTACAGAGCTATATGAACTCCTTGCACTTGTGCGGGCGGTTCTCTACGGAGGAGATTCTCAAAGGGAAGATGCCTGTCGTCCTAGGGGCTATGGGCGAGAGGCTCGCCCCCCAAACGAGATTGCACTGGCCACGGCCGGCCTTGGGCTGGGTGGCGCTCTCGGTGGACGGAGCATTCATGCAAGAAGACGGAACGGCGGCAGCAGGTATGATACTGCGGGATCATGAGGGGAGTGTCATATTCGCGGCATATAGATATATCTTCAACTGCAACGATGCGTTGGAAGCAGAGCTACATGCGATAATGCAGGGCATGGCATTAGCCCTCCAGCATTCCTCCCTTCCGGTTGTGGTGCAATCGGACTCAGTTATGGCACTAGGTGCAATTAACGGAGAGAGCTTATCCAGGTCAGTGTATGGGCACTTGGTTTTAGAAATCAAGCGTCATCTTCAAGATCGAGAGTTTGTTCCATCAAAAATAAAGCGTGAGCAAAATAGGGTAGCACATCAGTTGGCATTGTACAGTCGTACGGAGTCTACTACTGCTGTATGGCTGGGGAGGAGCCCACCTTGTATTGAGGAGTTGGTGCCTCTTGATTGTAACCCTATCCCTATGGAATAAAACTCTCTTTCTGTCGCAAAAAAAAAAAAAACAAAGCTCAGACCAGGATTCAGAGGAAAATAAAACTACAGCATAGTCCCTGAAACTTACATGGAGGACCCTATCCAGAGAATCAAGATTACAATCGAGTCCAAATGTCAGCTCTAGCACAGATCCAGTCTTGCCATAACCGGGGACAAAACCACTTGGATCACCGGACCGCCACCACTCCATCTTCGGCACAGGACGGAAGAGGAAGACTCCATACCGAAGCTGAATAGCTGCCTCCCTAACACAAAGTTTCTTTGTAGCTCAGGCTACGTGGTACCCCTTATCTTCATCATCCAATTCTGCATCGCGATCCGTGCGAATGCATTTGTCTTTTTTGTTTCTCTCAAACGAGACAACATATGAACTTCAAACTTTGCAGACCGAACAAATATTAGAACATCAATGTGGGAAAAATACTTTCAGATTTTTTCATGCATTTTAAATACTTAAAATAATATTTTTAGTCAAAGAAAATGCCATTTTCTATATTTATATTGGACCAAAAAATCTGAAAGTTTTTTCACACATTGATGTTCTAATGTTTGTTCGATCTGCAAAGTTTGAAGTTCATATGATGTGTCGTTTGAGAGAAACAAAAAAGAGAAATCTTCATGTTGTAAGTTAGTTATAGAGTACGGATCTCAAAGCAAAGCTGAAGGGTTGAGGATAAGAGGTTTCATGTAGCCTGAGCTACAGAAAACTACTAGACAGCATGGCTTTACGGCGCCACCATTTGGCCAGAAAGGTCGTCGGAGAGGCGGCAGAGACCGGCAGCAACAATGCGCGCCGTAGCTCCACCCCAGGCACCGACGAGAATATGCACCAGCCCAATCGGGGGAATCTTGCTCTGCACCTCGTCCTATTTCCGTTCCCATCACCACGACAGCAACGAGAAAATAGGACTAAGGGATGGCCATCCTCCAAATCAGGGACGAGATCGAGCTCATTGGAGAAGTTGGAGTCAGATCCGCCTCCTGCGGCTTCTCTCCACCACGGAGAGCAGCCGGAAAGCGAAGCTGAACGGCGTCCGGCGCCGCTCGTAAGCGCCGACGCAGTGCTTCTACTCGGCATCACGCCATACCCCACGTAGGGAAGTCTAGACCTAGCCCTACACTTAATCCTAGACCTACTGTATAGAACGGAGACCTGGCATCCTTTCCCAAGCTCGCCCGCGACGGCAGCACCGTCGGAGGAGGAGGGCAAAGGAGGCGGGCGGAGCTTTGCCTGTGCGACTCTCAAGGGAGCGGCCGGGCTGCTGCGCTGTGTGTATAAGAATTTGTTACTTGGTACGAGCTAAAGCAGAAGCTGAAATTCAAGGACAAACTACTTATTGACACTTCATACATTGTACAATTCTCTGTTTAGTTGCAACTAAACTTCATAGTCTTCTATTTCATAAACATATGACAAAGCTATTTAGCATATTTGCACAATCGAAAACACTCCAGCTACTTATATAGATATTTAAGGATATTATGTCTGAGGACGCTATAATACATTAAGGACGCAAATGGTTAGACATCGTGGAAATTGTATCTTGTGTCTTGCAATCCC
>LR738715.1:873040479-873055978 GCA_902687465.1 Secale cereale | reverse complement strand
CCCCCCCCCCCCCCCCCACCAAAAAAACCACAAATAGGCACAAATTTAATTAGTGTGGAGAATTAAAAAATAAGCATTTCTTCCAAATAATTTGTTTAAATTGTTGTATGATCAGGAAATGATGGTCTTCCAATCTAATGTTATTTTATTACTTAATTTGAATTCTCTAAGGTCAAAATACATTATAATGACTTAGTCCAAAACTGAATTATAACAAAGTAAAAAAAATTAGTATAAATATGTGATCATTTCAATTAGGCAAAGACAATATAGTCCACTTACCCGGATCCTCGTCCTCATCCGCCCCGCACCCGTCTTAAATTTCTCGCTGCGCTACCGCATGTGTGTCCTCAACAAGCCTGAGATCAAGGAGTTGAACTCGGAGATGGTTAGCCTGTAGCCTGACGGGGTTGCGGTATACAGTTTGACTGCGAGCAGTATCATTAAGCTATAGATAGGTGGACAAGATGTGCACCGCGATAGCAAAAAAGGCAAACGACGCCACACGTGCAGTCGGTAACGCTTCTTTCCTGATCTATGGAGTCGTCGTCTCGACTGCTGTCGCGATTGGCGTGCTCTGCCTTCTGATCGTGTAAGCCGCCGGCGACTGTGCAACCAAGAGCGCCACGGGCGATCGTGTAAACCGCCGGTGACCGTATTGCTTGTGATCGTGAATGTTATTCACCATGGAATAAAAACGAAATAGGGTTGCTTCCTTTATTGGCACGGTGCATGTTATACGATCCAACGAGCTTCCTAAAGAACACAAGTGTGGATGGACATACATACACTAAGACATTGTTACTAATCAATTATCTTCGGAATGATGCGGACGTCGACTCCGAACCGTTTTGTCAAGCTCCATATGAATCATGCGCCAAGGAAAAAAAATCATCGAGTCGAGCTCAATTTGCTTCGCACTCAAGCTCAAGTCGAAGAGATGCCATTTGTTCGACGGGTTTTTGTGCACCATTGCATAAAATAATATATTTTTAATGAGTTTTGATGCAGGTTATGTATGTAGAGGCACGTTTTTGATAATACAAAGTCAAGGTTTAATTAGCTTGGCACAGGGTTGGCAACCCACCCAACGTACTTGCATTAAATCATCTATACCAATATAAAAAGACCCAAAGAGGCAGCTCCAATTAATCTTGGCCATCAAATCATGTCAATCCAACGACCTAGACTGCTTCAATGTCGAGCACTCAACATGTTTAGCGTGCAGTTAATTTCATGCCAAATATAGTGCTAATTACATAATAACACGCAAATAATATTCTAATTAATATCCGCATGCATAAATTAACGTGCATTGCACGTACACATTGACTAGTTTATGCAAGTAACAAAAATTGCATGCACATGACAAGTCCTGGCCTAGACTTAGTATGTATACTTTTTTTTTGCGGGAATAGTATGTATACATTTCATATACATATTTGGGTATCTCGGCCAGCCGGCAAACCCGCGTGTGTACGTATACCCGAATACAGACACTATTTTTATATAAAGAGAGAAAAGAAGAGTATGTACACACGTGAGACATGTATGCGTGAGCATGCTATATCTCATCATACTCCTGAAGAATTGCACGTTCATCATGTGACACATGTGATAAGCAATTCAAACAATTCAAAATGAAGAATTGTACGTTCAACAGCGGTCCACATACAGGTAAATAGAATAAGGTATGTTTAATTTCCAAGCTTGCACATCAAGAAGAGCAATCGGAGGGGACGATACGCATCCAGAAATAAGAGATGGATGTCTCACCGAGCCTCCTCAGAGCTCAGCGACTCTCGGCCGTCGGATCAAAACGCTTGATGCATTTTCGGGCGTTGGATCGAGAGGTGGGAGGAGCTGGGCCGTTGGATCTGGGATCGACACTGCTGGAATGAATAGTTTCACTCCGTTTCCTGTCACCGCGCGTAATTACGCTGCCCCGCCGAGCGCATTCTTGTCATTTCGCTTTCTGGGGGTATAAAATGCAGCACGCCCGTGGTGAACCCTGGCCGCCTCCTCCTCCGGCACACCCGCATCCTTCTCCTCTTCCTCTCCCCCTAGCGCCGCCCGCACCTGCGCCTCCCTCTCCTCCTCTCGCCCCTAGCGCCGCCACCACTGCCTCCTTCCCCGCCGTCGCCCGGCCTCCTCCCTCACGTTCTCCTCCTTCCACCCCTCCTATCTGGCGCCGCCCAAACCCTAACGCTCTGCCCCGTCCCCGGCTCTCACGGGAGGGAAGGAGGAATGGCGAGGCGAGGCAAAGGCCGCAGCCTATGGCATGCGGCGCGGGCGGCGTGGCCCAGGGGGTCGGCGTGAACGCGGCTTCTCGTCGTTTCCGCCATCACCTCGGCGTTGCTCCTCCTCGCCTCCCACCTCTGGTTCCGGATCTGACCCGCACGCTATCTGCCATTTGCTTGGTTGCCACCATGTGAAAGGTGTGTTCTTCCTTCCTTTTTTTGTTCTTCATCTATACGTGGCTCACTCCTGGTTGTTATTTTCGGTTGCACATTGTGGTGGTTAGGGTTTCATGCCAGGGTCGTTTCTTGGTACGTGGATGTTGTTCCTCGGATGTGGAGAAAGAATGGAGCAGGAGGAAAAGAGGAAGTACAAGCTCTGCCACCTCCATGCCCGTGCACTGCTTCCTGCTCACCTGCAGTATGCATGAGTCAAGTTCCTAATCCTACAAGCCATGCGGCAAGTAGCAGGACAAGGAGGCAGACATCTTGGCGTTGTTGTTGGCGGAGGGCGACGCGGATTTGTGAGCCTCGTGGTGCTCGTAAAAATTCCTCAGTCCTTTCCTTTTTCTTTTATAACTTGATGAAGTGAATTATAAAGAGTAAATTGCTACAAGAGGGGAGGTATAGGCGCCTTGCTCGGAACCCAGGGAATTATCTAGAGAACCATTCAAATTTTGAGGCATGTACCTGAATGATTTAACTCAAACTATATGGTACAATAGTCCCTTCTTTAGGCATGTTGGGCTTTTATATATCACTGCTAACTAATGTGCTCCAGGCTTTAGTGTTTTATTTTGATGGACCAGTGTGCATCTTCTTCGAGACAGAAAATTATAGGGTGTGATAGAAGGGACAACCATGCTGTCACATACCCTTCACATTTTTTAGGTGAAAAATGTGAGGGAACGAATTTGTTGTGCTTAATTATTCCAAGTTAACTGACGACATACGTATGTACATACTTGTGTTGGACTGTTATGAAGCATATATTCAGCCACGGTTAGTAGACGGGATCTATGTGCATTCATGAACCAGCTAATTTGTATCCTGTTTGTTTTCTTCACATTCACTGATAAAATCCTACTCATGAGTGAGTGCATAAATCGATTGGTCACTTGTGTAAGCTCTGCTTGCATTGGCGATTATTTTGCTCAACTAATACACTCGCTGGCTGGGATTTGTATTAGTGAATGTGTCCGTCTCTATGATTCACATACATGTTACACCACTGAAGAATAAAACAGAAGTAAATTAAAGCTGCATAAAACAAAAACGCATTACTACTCTCCTGTGCTTTACTACTCTGTTTCCTCTTCTCTTGGTAACTTCAGTTCAGTTCAGTGGGTGTGAGACAAAAGATGCATTCACATGTCTGTAACTTTGTATCTTGGTTATGTTTTTATTGTTAGTTCCAAAAGATATAGACACTTCTTTGTGACTTAAATCTCTGTAACATGCCTACTCTTTGTTTAGATTTTTTTATTCCAGTTGTGTTGCTGTAAGCGAGCATGTTTCTTATGGGGAATGGAGATGATTGCTTGAGCTTTTTTTTATCTCACTTGTATCCCAAACAGAGTTTTCACACAGTTGATGTATGTACCGGTTTGCCCGGATATTCCAAGTAGCGGTTTTAGTTTGTTTTTATTCATATAAGTACTAGACTCCCGTACAAAACACAAGATGAACTGCACTATATGTTCTCTGGTCCATTGGGGACATTGTTGTAGCTACCTATATAGAGTACAATTTACTTTCTTTGTCCTCTTGTGGCCGCTAACTAAATCTTCATGTTTTCATCTTGTTTTGCTCAGGGCCCTATGCTCCTATCGTTTTAGTGAGAATAGTGAGTGATTCACAAGGTAATGTCACCTCGACTGAAAACAAAGTGTGATTTCGTAGCATTAGACCTGGAGTTTAAGAGATATTGCCATCCATTTTTCATGGATTTTGGGGATGTGTAATGTGTAAATTATAGATTGCTTAGACTTTGAATGGAGCTGAAGAAGTGATCTAAACTTCATCTTCTATTTGTATTTATGGCCATTGATGTTGTCATGCATTCCTAATAGCAACCATGAATGTTTAATGTAGGCACAATACTATTCCTCTGTTTTCTTAAAACTTTTATTTATTTAGTTATTTACCCTACTGCTCCATGTATGTTGATTTCTTTACCTTATGTAGTTGCTAATGCACTGGATTTTGTTATTGTTGCTCATGTATGTTTGTTGCGACTCTGCTGCTGATGGATTCATTTTTCACGTGAGACGAACACATCAGAACTTGGTATTGTTGAATCTGTCCATTATATTCAGCCTTGGTTTTCAGTTTATACATCTTCATTATATTCAGCCCTTGTTCTGAGGTATGTTGGTTAGCATCACTAATACTTTCATAATTCAAGGTGCATGATGGATGCAAGGTTGTTTTTGCTCTATTTTATTAGTATAAATAATGGGGTTACTAATACTACTCTATTACGAATACAAGGCCCGAGGAGGGAGCCAGCTGAATGAAGAACACCGGCGGAGACGAGGCGCGCACCAGGGGAGAAAACCACGGACAAACACAGGCGCGCCCGTGGCGGCAGCGTTGAGAAGAGATGAGGATGAAGATGGCGTCTTAGCCAGAGGAGAAAAGATGCTGCTGCGGCAGCGCCGCCGCCGATGGGACGACAAGAAGCAGCGATGGCGAAGATAGCATCCGCACAAGTCTGGCCGGGGTGTCGGCAGTGGCAACGATGCCCCTCTGACCCCAAAAAGGAGCGCAAGTCGCCGACGACACGCGATGCACCAGGAGGCGTTTGCATGCAGTGCAACAGTTAGCAGACTCTATCTATTCTTTGTTTCTTTTCTCAGTGTTTTATCAGGTTTTGCGGGAGACGTACGCGCCGAGACCAGCGTTCACGAACTCAAACACGGGAGGACAAATCACGAACGCAGCTGGAGGAACCTCGGCGCATGCATGCACTATACACGGAGAGTACGTACCCGATCCCGCCGCTGCCCCCGAGACGATTCCACCAGACGACACCGTCGCAGTTTGTCTACGTCAAGCTCTTCGTCTTCAAGCTTTGTGTTCTTGGTTAAAGATGACCTAGGAGCAGCCGGAGCTCGCCAACGACGCAGCCCAACCGCTGGCCCGGGTGCTCTACCACGGCGGCCTACATGCCTCCAACGAACAGGTCGCGACGCACAGGTCATGGCTAACAGGTCTCTGATGCATAGATCCATGATGTTCTGATCACGGTGTACAGGTCGCGATGCATAGATCCTTGCCGAATGGGTCACCGGTAGAAAGGACCATGGTGCCCTGATTCTTGCATCGAGTTCGAGATGATCATGGTGGAACCGGATCTCACGACGGTGTAGCCCAAGACAAACCCATGACGAACACGTCAGCTGTGCACAGGTCCATGGCGCTCATGGTGGACACGGTCCGGTCCGGTCCGATCCCTGACCGAGCAGGCGAGCAGTCATGTTTCGAGGGACCGGACCGGCGGCGTCAAAGCCCGGGCCAGACCGAGTGGACTGAATGGACCGGCCAGCAACCACCAGCGTCGATGTGTGCGCTTGCTGCGGCGAGATGGCGTATGTGCGCTACTGCTGCGATGAAGTGGACGACGTGCGCGAGCGCTAACCTGCGCGAGAATCGACTGACAACTGAAAGTTTGACGAAACTGATGAAGTGGATTTTCTGAATCTGATGAAACTGAATCTGACTGTGGAATACCCCTACAAGACCGGCTGAACCAACATGAGATTGTCTCTCGTAGCTCTCTGTGTGTAACAACTAGTCCTGTTCTCTAGTGCATGAACTGCATGATCTCATGAGCTTATCTAGATGAGTTAGTTACGGAGGTTGTGTTGGCGTAGTGGCCGCACCTGCGTGCTCCTCTTCTCGGTATATTTGTAACACTCGACAGATGAATGAACATATGAGCTGTTTCTCTCCTGTTATTCCTTCTTTCACTGAC
Organism: Secale cereale; assembly: GCA_902687465.1. Lineage (NCBI taxonomy): Eukaryota > Viridiplantae > Streptophyta > Magnoliopsida > Poales > Poaceae > Secale > Secale cereale. Next base: position 873,049,762 of record LR738715.1, on the reverse strand, counting down.
GAAACTGACATGCGGGAGAAATCCCGGCGAGCATAGAGCGACTCCTCGAACAGCAGCGGCGGCGTCACCTTCAGAGCGTTCGGATGGTGCCTACTTATTTCTGGTGGTGCTGGCGAGTCATTCGCCTACCTGGGGCAGCTGGTGGCCGGTGTACGTGATGTCTCCATGGCAGGAATTGGTGCTAGTTTGGGGTCGACTCCATGGTCGAGAAATTCAGATCGGCGGCGGTGCACGCATGGCAACGGTAGCGAGCAGCGTCAAGAGGCTATGGCGCACTCAGAGGTGAGGAAGGGATGAGAGGTGAAGCGCGGGGAGATGATTGTTCACACAGGGGCTGCCGGTGGCCACGACGACGAGGAACGGCGGCTACGGTGACTACGTTTTCTCGGTCCGACCGAACGGCTCGGTTAAAGACCGGACCAGGCCGACATTTTCTCGGGCCGGAAATTGCAGCCCGGACCGACCAGTTTTCCCACCGGTCCTGGGCCGTACGGTACGGTCCTTAACGGGCAACGAGCGGGCCAAAAAGCTTGCTCGTGCCATCCACCCTGACATGGCGCCCCGATCAGGCCTCGCGCCTTGGTTCGAGTTGGAGATGACTCATGGTGGATTTGGAGCTCACGGCGGTGTAGCCCGAGACAAACCCATGGCGAATAGGTCACCGATGCATAGGTCCATGACGCCCCAATCAGGTCTTGCGCCTTGCTTCGAGTTGGAGATGACTCATGGTGGAACCAGAGCTCACGATGGTGTAGTCCGAGACAAACCCATGGCGAACAGGTCACCGGTGCATGATACCTCTTGAGCTTGCGTTGTATTCCCTCAAAGAGGAAAAGGAGATGCAGCACAGTAGCATAAGTATTTATCTCAGTTTTTGAGAACCAAGGTATCAATCCAGTAGGAGACCACGCGTCAGTCCCTCGTACCTGCACAAACAAATAAGAACTTCGTAACCAACGCGATAAGGGGTTGTCAATCCCTTTACGGTCACTTACGGGAGTGAGATATGATAGAGATGATAGTTATATTTTGGTATTTTTGGTTTATAATAAAACAGCAAATAAAAGCAAGTAAAGTAAAGTAGATGTAGATTGATATGTTGAGAATAGACCCGGGGGCCATAGTTTTCTCTAGTGGCTTCTCTCATGATAGCGATATTCTATGATGGGTAAACAAATTACTGTCGAGTAATCGATAGAAAAGCGCATAATTATGAGACTATCTAGGCATGATCATTGTATATAGGCAACATGTCCGAAACAAGTAGACCGAAACGATTCTGCATCTATTACTATTACTCCACACATCGACCGCTATCCAGCATGCATCTAGTGTATTGAGTTCATACGAGCAGAGTAACGCCTTAAGCAAAATGACATGATGTAGAGGGATAAACTCAAGCAATATGATGAAAACCCCATCTTTTTATCCTCGATGGCAACAATACAATACGTGCCTTGCTGCCTCTACTGTCACTGGGAAAGGACACCGCAAGATTGAACCCAAAGCCAAGCACTTCTCCCATTGCAAGAACTATAGATCTAGTAGGTCAAACCAAACCAATAATTCAAAGAGACTTGCAAGGATATTATGAGCACACATAAAAAGTTCAGAGAAGAACCAAATATCTTTCATAGATAACTTTTGATCATAAACTCACAATTCATCGGATCTCGACAAACACATCGCAAAAAGAGATTACATCGAATAGATCTCCTCGAAGACCGAGGAGAACTTTGTACTGAGATCCGGAGAGAGAGAAGAAGCCATCTAGATACTAGCTATGGACCCGAAGGTCTGTGGTAAACTACTCACAACTCATGGTGAGGGCGATGATGATGATGATGAAGGCCTCCGTGATGGATCCCCCTCCCGGAACAGGCTCCAAGATGGGATCTCCACGGGAACAGAAGCTACGGCGGTGGAATTAGGGTTTTGTCTCTGCGTATGGAGTTTCTGGTGTACGTAGGTATATATAGGAAGAAGGAGGGCACCGGGGGCCGTGTGGGCCAGCCTCGAGGCAGGTGGCGCGCCCCCCACCCTCAAGGGCAGCCCAGCTGTCCCCTGACTTGGTCCTGACGTTTTCCGTGCGTGATTTTCTCCAAAAATATCTCTCGCGAAGGTTTCATTCCGTTTGGACTCCGTTTGATATTCCTTTTCTGCAAAACCCTGAAATAGGCAAAAACAGCAATCTGGACTAGGCCTTTGGGTTAGTAGGTTAGTCCCAAAAATGATATAAAAGTGAATGATAAAGCCCATTAAACATCCAAGACTTCATAAATAATAGCATGGAACAATAAAAAATTATATATACGTTGGAGACGTATCAGTGCACAGGTCCACGGTGCCACGATCAGGTCTCGCGCCTTGCTTCGAGTTGGAGATGACTCGTGGTGGAGCCGGAGCTCACGACGGTGTAGCCCGAGACAAATCCATGGCGAACAGGTCACTGGTGCACAGGTCCATGGCACCCAGATCAGGTCTCGCGCCTTGCTTCGAGTTGGAGATGACTCATGGTGGAACCGGAGCTCACGACGGGGTAGCCCGAGACAAACCCATGGTGAACAGGTCACCGGTGCACAAGTTCATGGCGCTCACATCATGTTGAACAGGTCTGGTGTCCCGCAGGAGTAGGCGTAGCAGAAACGGAGCTCGCGACGACGTAGCCCGAGACAAGTCCATGACGAACATGTCTCTTCGGTGTACAAGTCCATGGCGATACGATCGCGTTGGACATGGCCGGTGTCCCGGAGAAAGCGGTGTGGCAGTACCAAAGCTCATGACGATGTAGCCCGAGACAAAGTCCATGGAGAAAAGGTCACTGGCATACAAGTCTTGGCGTGATCCTTATCTCGACAGACAACCGAATACGACGATGTTTAGCCGAGACGAAGTGTCCATCATGGCGTGTAGGTCATTGGTGTACAGGCGTACAGGTCCTAGTGTACAGGTCCATCGGTCGCCGGCGTACAGGTCACCCCTTTTGGTGTTGCACCCACCCAAGGTGACGCGGCCACCTTTCGTCGACCCCGTGGAGAGGCGCCCTTGTCCTAGTAGACCGACCAATACGGCATCCAGCTAATGCAAGGCGAAGCAACCACTACGATCATCTATCCACAAGTTCGCTAGGCGGTGCCCTTTAATATAGGGAACTGTCGTAGACTTGGCGTCCAATCAAGTGAGGCACGTCCATCACGGTGGATAGGTCATTGGTGTACAGGTCCATGGCGTCGTCGGCGTACAGGTTACTTTTTGCCGTAGGGCAAGCCCAAGGCTACGCGGCCTCTATGACGCCATTTTTCCATGGCCCTTTGAGGCGGTGCCCTTTGTTTGGACGGACCGCCGAATACTCGACGTCTAGCCGAGACAAGGCGCCAACCATGCCGATGTCAGCGTGCGACGGTTTTACACCTACGCCGGTCTCCTAAACAACTTACTCTTGCGAGGTATACCTCTTGCATACCCGACGAGTCCGCTAGGTCATCTAGAAGTCCGAGCCGAGCAGGACCCATGCAACTTCAACCCCAACTACATCATCGCCACCAAGACCGACGAGGTGTGACGGCGAGGGCATACGTGGCTAGCACAAAGCCACATTTGAATGGCGCGTGTACCAATGAGGACACGGTCTCTGCCGCTGCCCACACACCACCATCATCATGCTTGGAGAACGCAAAGCGAAGACGATCACGCGACTTAATCGGAGGTATCTCGTAAAACAACCCGCGGGAGTAATTAACCTGGAGCCTTCCGAGGCCCCAGGAACCAGAGACCGCAGTCGCTACAATCAGCAATTACTACAGTCATGTAGGCCGCGCTAGTAGGTCACGGAGCACATATGTAAAAGGATCTTGTATTTTTATTTCTCCAATGAGAGATTAATAAAGTGCATGTTTCCCTATATTTATTTGTGTACTTAGTACATTGGGACGCCCATAACATTTTATTTCCCCTGGTGCGTAGAGAGATAATAATACAATAACCCACGTTATTTTTATTATTTCTCGTGTCAAACACTGTTTTATCTATCTAGTTTTGTTTATTGTTTACACTTGTGACGAAAGTTTCCAGCTGGAGATAATGGCAAATCTATCATTTTGTTTGTGGGGAAGCCCTCTAATTCCTGTCCACATCTATATTTATCTGATGGCAAATTTTAACATGCTCCCTCTTACCCCTTATTTTTACATATGAGGTAAGAAGGTAAGAGTTAATCCGACCACTAATTAATGTGATCAACGGCTCAGATCTACTACATACTCTTACCTCTCATGTGAAAAGAGGGGGTAAGAGGGACCATGCTAAAACTGCTCCTGTCTGATCAACGGGGTTATGCTTTGGTTGAATATGAAAGTTTTGAGGAAGCACAAACTGAAATCAGAAGAATGAATGGGAGACACCTGTTAACAAAGACTCCATTTTGGCCGGCCATTCAACAGAGGTCCTACACAGATGGTCAGGAGTACAAGGTGCAAATTAAACGTGTGTTGTCCTGCATTTTCTCTGCTTGGCGAATTGTTTATGGTAATTTGAGATGATATTGCATTTGGGTGAGATGTTTGTTACCGATAACGTCTTATTGTGTGTGTCGAGTTGGGTGATATGACTTCCTTCAGTAAACCTAATAACCTCGAAGATACTTACATGATTCATTAATCACATCTGGTTTGGTGAAATGAAGTGCTTAGTAATCCATCGTAACTAGTTTGTTTTTTATTATTGTGTTACCGATAACGTCTTATTGTGTGTGTCGAGTTGGGTGATATGACTTCCTTCAGTAAACCTAATAACCTCGAAGATACTTACACGATTCATTAATCACACCTGGTTTGGTGAAATGAAGTGCTTAGTAATCCATCGTAACTAGTTTGTTTTTTAAGTTTACCTTGGCATTAGGAAAATGCATCTGTGTAACAAACCAGTTATGCACAAGTTAAACAAACCAAAAGCATCTGATGATTACCCAGCTTTAATAATCCCAAGCCACCTTCAGGTTTCCAATGCCAATTTTGCACTTGCTCCATTTGTCAACTACAAAATATTTCTCCCCTGGTATATGATCATCACTTACCCTGATTTGTTCTAAAAACACCATTGATATGTTGTTAATTTCCATAATATATTTAATACATGAAAATTGGGAGTTATGCTTTTTATTTATGGATATCATATCTACCGCTATGTTATGTTGTGTTCGCTGGTGCATAAATTCGAAATAAAGAAACCAACTATGTGGAAACTGTATTAATTATACTAGCACGTATGCCCATGCGTTGCAATGGGAAAATTGATGTTTTGTGCAAGCATAATGTCCCACAACACCGTATTCACTATGAAGAACATTCTGCAATGCAACATCCTTCTACAAAATGAACATAAATTTTTTTTGCAATTTAGCCGTGTTCATATTTTTTCTTCGCCGGACATAATCTCTCACATATTTCATTTAAGTATAATCATTTTAATGGCATTTAAGCATATTCCTTTCATTAATTATCATGACGTCCTCGCCCATTTTATTCGAGAATCAAATCCTTCCTTTTCTAATTTAGTAGAGCTAGGCAGGTTGTTACATTGAAGAGCTAGACAGGAGGTCCTATGTTCAATTCCCATAATGTTAATTTATTTTGACCCAATTATTTTTTGCGGTCTCTATGAAAGCCCATAAAGGCCCATCAACGTACGAGTACCTGACTCAGATTGCTTAGCGTGTGTAAACCAAACGAAAAGGACTGAACCAAACCAAGATTACATATTCCCTTTAATAGTAGGTATAGATTAGTGTCTTCAGTTTGATAACCAGTGATTCCAAAATGCGGTTAAATAAAGGCTGCTCGGGCTTTTGTTTTCATTTGGACTAAATTAATTCGTTCTTCATAGAAAAACTTGTTTTTATTACTTGCAACTACGAAATATGCAAAAATGTCCTGGAGTTGCAGCAGTGCACGACGAGTAATGCTACACATACCTAAGTTTACACGGGTTTTACAAATAGGTGGATTTTGATTGGAGATTAAGGGGGATGAGGGGCCCACCCCCATGAAAATCGGGGGGGGGGGGGTGTGGTTATTTAGAAAGAAAAAAAAAATCCTAATCAGCGTATAATTGCGTGTAATTCTTTGTAGGTTTAGCATTATTGGTGCACGACCCGAGCCGGAGGGAGGCATGACGTGCGGAGTTGATGGCCCTCTATACGTATAAGATGGAGCGCTGCCAGAGTCAACGTCCGTCCGTCCGAGAGGGAGCAGCTCGGGGTGACCACGTCCGCCTTGCGCCGCTGCAACACTCCCACGACACAGGCCGTCTGCTGTCTGCTGCTTGCTGTTTTTCCATCTCGCGTCGCACCAGTTGGTAGCTGGAGCAAGTCCACGTGCTTTCGGCCCGGCCGCCTCCGTGCTCTTGCAGCTTCTTGAGCAAGTCCACGGGATAATGTTCTTCTTCTTGCAAGTAATCTTTGATTTCCATTTTCTGGCTCTTCCCAGCCCGGTCGCGGAAACGCTGCAGCTCCTTTCTCAATGCCACTTTTCTCAACGCTGCAGCCCGACCTCACCTGGTATGCCTGCACGCTGGGAGTCCCAGCACCCAGCGTGCAGGCATACCAGGTTGGTCGGGCCGCGAAGGCGCGCCAAGCCATCGCGCTGCAGCCCGCCCTCCGGGCTATGGCGGCGTGATAGTCGTTGGCCCCCGGGCAGAGCCATCGGGCTAGCATGCGATACATCATTGAGGTAAAAGGAGGAGGCTGGAGCAGGTGGTCGGTCCATAGGGCCATCACTGAGGTGAACGAGGAAGGCACCGAGGCCACCATGATGAACACTTTGCTTGTGTAGTCCGGACGCACCTCCACCATCACCTCCGCCATCGCTGCGTGTGGACTTCGTCGCTGACTATATATCCTTTTGCCTTCTTTATCATCGAGGCCTGGTGTGATCCTGTTTGCGGGTCATGTTGTTGACCCCATGATCAAATGTCGCGCGCGGGGCGAGGACAGAACGTGCATGCGTACATGTGCTTGGATTTATGTATGGACGAGCTTTATTTCTGTTCCTTTTTATCATGTAAGTGGTAGTTCTAATGGTGTGGCTCATTTGCATACCTTCACTAGAGATAGAGACTTAGAGAGAGTTCAGTTCTGAGACTCATTTACCGTTCTAAAATGTTCAGAGATGATAGAGAGGTTATAGCTTTCATTTAGACTTAGATTTCATTTAGACTTAGAAAAACACTAGTGCTAAAATATTCAGAAATAGAGAGTTCGGAGATTTCATTTAGACTAAGAGAAAAACTAGTGCTAAATTGGTTGGAGATTCATTTAGACTTAGAGAAAACACTAGTTCTAAAACACTCGTTCCGACAAACGGTCAAAAAACTGGAGCAATAAAGGTGCCGAAAAAACACAGCGTGCAGTTTTTTGCGATGGGAAGTTCCCTCGCCTGAGTACTGCAGCACACTTGGTTCAAACAATGACGTGCACTTGCGTTGAGCGTGCAATGCGGAAGTATATATATATATATATATAAGACAAATGTTTGCTACCACAAGTGGTAGTTACCACCAATTGCTCTTTGTATGTTGTATGTAGTATATGTCAAAATCGAGAGTATGTACGTGTAGTATGTAGTATATATATATATAACAATGTTTAGGTAGTATATATATACCACTCCCTCCGTCCCAAAATTCTTGTCTTAGATTTGTCTAAATATGGATGTATCAAGTCACGTTTTAGTATTAGGTACATCCGTATCTAGATAAATCTAAGACAAGAATTTCGGGACGGAGGGAGTACTTTTTAGTTAGTATGTACCATATTTTGAGTATACTCTTTTTTATGTACAAGTATATACGTATTTCACAAATATAAAAAAAACTATGGGCTCGTATTCAGTTTTTTTGGGTAATTTGTTTTGAAATATCTTAGATATAGTATATGTAGAATGATAAAGTAGTATATATAATACTACGTGATAGTATATATATACTACATGGTAGGAAGTATTTTCCCTGTATATATATATATATATATATATATATATATATATATATATATATATATATATATATATATATATATATATATATATATATATATGTCTTTGCCACCCATGGGCATTGTCACCCCTCTGATCTGGCTTTGAGATCTGTGTAGCATCTTTTAGGTCTGCCATTGATTAGTCTTCCAATTGTCTAATTGGACTGGGAGGAGTTCATAGTACTAAGTATTAACGAGGTCAAATGTTGATATATGTGTATACGCATGAATCTGTTTTGGGGAATCTTTATTGAGGAATATAAGTCTTAATCATCAAACAATTTTTTGTACTATTATAGAAAGTTAGTAAGTTATACTACTTTTTATATTATTAGAGAATATTTTTGGTTAAATATTAATTCATGACCTAATATTTTGATACCTCTAGTCTAACGCATACTCTATTAGAATCGTATTAGTGTGATCATTAGCGTGCTTCATTAACTAAATCTCGATAAAGGAATGATGATAGCATACTGTTTGCATGGATCATGAGGCATGCATTGAACGGGGATAACATGGGGTGGCACTGCCACCCAGAGGGGTGGCATAGTCCCCGGGTGAAATCTCACATAAGTTTGTAAGTAGTAGTAACAAATTAAAGGAAGATCATCTAAAAGAAAAGGAAGTTTCCATCACAAACATGGATGGACTCCGACAACCTTATGAGTAGCACAGAAAATAGAGCGATGTAGAGTGTGACACTAGTGTGATCCAAAAGCTTCATGAACAACACCTTCGTCGGTGCATGTTCTTGTGCTGACAAGTGTGTGGGAATCATGAAAATTTACTTGAGTACAAACCCGAACCACGCTAATAAAATTACAGTCTATGAAAGTATAAATTCAAAAAATTCATGCCAAGTTATGAACTGTATGATTTTGATACAAACTGTTGAGTATGCAACCTCCATGTTGACTAAGTATTGTCCTCTTAATGAACATAAATGGTAAAATGATAAAGAAATTGGTACTAACTATGAGCTAGAGCAGAAGCTGAAATTCAAGGACAAACTACTTATTGACACTTCATACACTCTACAATTCTCTATTTAGTTACAACTAAACTTCATAGTCTTCTAATTTATACAACTAAACGTCACATGTCAAGTTATTTAGTAGGTTTCTATAGTCTCAAACACTCCACCTAGTTCTATAGATATTTAAGGATATTATTTCTAATGAGCACTATAATACATTAAGGGCTTAAATGGTCAGACCTCATGGAAACTTTCTCTTGTGTCTTGCATGATCC
>LR738715.1:872958981-873040418 GCA_902687465.1 Secale cereale | reverse complement strand
CCCCCCCCATCCAAAAAAACACACACACAACAAATTAGTGTGGAGAATCCTAGAATTAGCATGTGTTCAAATTCCTTTGTTTTAGTCCGCATATGATCACGAAATGATTGTCTTAAAATCTAGTGTTTCTCTATTACTTAATTTGATTTTGCTACATCAAAATACACTATTAGGACTCACTCGAAAATGAATTAGGACAAAATAAAAATATTTAGTATAAATATGTGATCATCTCCAATCAGCCGAAATAAAAAACACTCCTCCTAGCTCGAGAAAACGCTCCATAAAGTATGACCAGATGATTAGAAGAATATGCTTAAAGAACTCACATGTCTCGACGCCAATTAGATAATGTCCGTTGATAGGCCGACAAAACAATTACAAGAGAGAAGTTGTTGCGAGCTCACCACCAGGCCCAGCAGATGTGAAACGTGTGTGGACCAAACAAGCTCATTAGATCGGATGGCCTAACACCGTAGGAGCCGCCACATAAAAATCCACACCGCCCGATCGGATCGGGATGCGACACAAAGCTAGGTTAGGGTTTGTTTCACCCCCTTCCATTCCACAATAGCCTTGTTTCTCCGTCGCGCCGCCGTAGCTATCCTCCTCTTTCCTGTCACGCCCATCTCCAGCGCTGTCACCCGACTCCCTATCCTCATCCTCCGTGCACCCGTCTTCCATTTCTCGTCGCACCGCCACATGTGTCCTCAACAAAACCGAGATCAAGGAGTTAAAATCGGAGATGGTCAGGTTGGAGGCTGACAGGGTTGCGATATACGGTTCGACCGTGAGCAGTATCATCAAGCTAGAGAGTGAGATGGACAAGATGTGCAATGCGACAACGGACAAGGCCCACGACGCCATGCGCGCCGTCGGCAATGCCTCCTTCCAGATATGTGGAGTCACCGTGTCGGCCACGGTCGCCCTTGGCGTGCTCTTGCCAGATGACCGTGTACGCCGCCAGTGCTCGTGCAACCAAGAGTGATGCGGGCGACCATGTGGAATGAAGTTTACACAATCGAAGATCATGTTGGAGAAGAAGATTGATGACCAACATCAAGGAGGCATGAACATGATGAGGAACGCCCACATGAAGCTTGACAGCCGGGATGCTGCCATCAAGGCCAAGGAGGAGGATCTTCCTGCTATGCAATCAACCATCAAGTTGAAGAAGACTCAAGGGGGAGCCACCAAGCATGGTGAGGAGGAAACCATCAAAGGTCAGGTGGACCAGAGGCTGCAGGGACCATTTTACTAGTTCCGGAAGTATCTTGGACTGAGATGATTTGTTTATCTGATCAGGTAGCAAAGGAGGCCATGGAACTAGTTGTAGTAGAGACTTTGGAAAGGGGAGTCAAGTTGTCTACTTATATGTATGTTGTGTCTAGTGGCGTGGTGCAAACTAAGTGAGTTGTGACTTTTGTCGGAGACTGCATTGTAATTTGGAATTCGTCCTTCGTCGACAAACTTGTTTTTTTTTTCAATTATGAAATATGCAAACACAAGTAAATTATTACTTGCAAACAATATTTATTCAATCTGCTAACTACGAGCGGTGTTTTCACGATGAAATCAATGTACAAGAATTTAATTAACTCTGCCCCATCCCCTGGTCGATTAATATTTGGAAGATGAAAGTGATTCTAACCAAGGATAATTTGCTTAAGCGCAAATGGGCAGGTAGCACATGTTGTTGTTTTTGTGACCAGGATGAAACAATACAACACCTATTTTCCGCTGCCCTCTCGCTAAGCTTCTTTGGCGCTCGATTCATATAGCCTTTAACATTCACCCTTCTGTCATCATAGACATGTTATTTGGGACATGGCTCACTGGAGTGGAACCATCTATTGCGGGACGTATTCGGATAGGAATATGCGCATTACTTTGGGCTATATGGAACTACAGAAATGATATGGTGTTTAACAAAGTGTGACCCCCTCACGACCGCATCCCCGCCGAGCTGCATCCCCGCCAAGCGCCTCTCCCTGCAACAGAGCCGCGACGAGCGCTGGATCTTCTCTGACTGCCGCCACAGCTTCGCCCTCCTCTGCAACGCGGACCGCCTCCACGCCATCGTGTACGACCCCCTCACCGGTCGCCAGCGCCAGGTCGCCTTGAAGGAAATATGCCCTAGAGGCAATAATAAAGATGTTATTTGTATTTCCTTATATCATGATAAATGTCTTTTATTCATGCTAGAATTGTATTAACCGGAAACTTAGTACATGTGTGGATACATAGACAAAACAGTATGTCCCTAGTATGCCTCTACTAGACTAGCTCATTGATCAAAGAAGGTTATGTTTCCTAGCCATAGACATGAGTTGTCATTTGATCAACGGGATCACATCATTAGGAGAATGATGTGATGGACAAGACCCATCCGTTAACATAGCACTATGATCGTTTAGTTTTACTGCTATTGCTTTCTTCATGACTTATACATGTTCCTATGACTATGAGATTATGCAACTCCCGAATACCGTAGGAACACCTTGTGTGCTATCAAACGCCACAACGTAACTGGGTGATCATAAAGATGCTCTATAGGTGTCTCCGAAAGCATTCGTGGTGTTGGCATAGATCAAGATTAGGATTTGTCACTCCGAGTGTCGGAGAGGTATCTCTGGGCCCTCTCGGTAACACACATCACAATAAGCCTTGCAAGCAAAAGACTAATGAGTTAGTCACGAGATGATGTGTTACGGAACGAGTAAAGAGACTTGCCGGTAACAAGATTGAACTAGGTATAGAGATACCGACGATCGAATCTCGGGCAAGTAACATACCGATGACAAAAGGAACAACGTATGTTATGCGGTTTTGACCGATAAAAGATCTTCGTAGAATATGTAGGAGCCAATATGAACATCCAGGTTCCGCTATTGGTTATTGACCGGAGATGAGTCTCGGTCATGTCTACATAGTTCTCGAACCCGTAGGGTCCGCACGCTTAACGTTTGATGACGATCGGTATTATGAGTTTATGAGTTTTGATGTACCGAAGGTAGTTCGGAGTCACGGATGAGATCGCGGACATGACTAGGAGTCTCGGAATGTCCGAGACATAAAGATTGATATATTGGACGACTATATTCGGACACCGGAAGTGTTCCGGAAAAGTTTCGGATTTAACGGGATTGCCGGAGGGGGTTACCGGAACCCCCTACGAGGGGGGATGGTCCATAGTGGGCCTTAAGGGAAAGAGAGAGGCAGCCCATAGGGCTGGCCGGCGCCCCACCTAGGGTTCCTAGTTGGACTAGGATTGGGGGGGGGGGGCGCCACCTCTCCTTTTTCCTTTCCCTCTCTTCCTTCTTTTGGTGATTCCTACTAGGAATAGGATTGCAATCCTATTCCTAGTAGGATTGCAACCCTAGCCGCACCAAACAAGGGCCGGCCGGCCTCCCCCTTGCTCCTTTATATACAGGGGCAGGGGGGCACCCAAAGACACACAAGTTGAATTGTTTTAGCCGTGTGCGGTGCCCCCCTCCACAGAAACACACCTCGGTCATACCGTCGCGGAGCTTAGGCGAAGCCCTGCGCCGGTGAATACATCATATCCGTCACCACGCCGTCGTGCTGATGAAACTCTCCCGTGAAGCTCAACTGGATCAAGAGCTCGTGGGACGTCATCAAGATGAACGTGTGCTGAACGCGGAGGTGCCGTACGTTCGGTGCTTGATCGGTTGGATCGCGAAGAAGTTCGACAACATCAACCGCGTCACTTGACGCTTCCGCTCCCGGTCTACGAGGGTACGTAGACACACTCTCCCCTCTCGTTGCTATGCATCTAGTAGATAGATCTTGCGTGATCGTAGGAAAATTTTAAAAATACTACGTTCCCCAACAGTGGCATCAGAGCCAGGTCTATGCGTAGATGATATGCACGAGTAGAACACAATGAGTTGTGGGCGATACTAGTCATACTGCTTACCAGCATGTCATACTTTGCTTTGGCGGTATTGTGAGATGAAGCGGCCCGGACCGACATTACGCGTACGCTTACGCGAGACTGGTTTCACCGTTACGAGCACTCGTTGCTTAAAGGTGACTGGCGGGTGTCTGTCTCTCTCACTTTAGCTGAATCAAGTGTGGCTACGCCCGGTCCTTGTGAAGGTTAAAACAGCACATACTTGACGAAACATCGTTGTGGTTTTGTATGCGTAGGTAAGAACGGTTCTTGCTAAGCCCGTAGCAGCCACGTAAAACTTGCAACAACAAAGTAGAGGACGTCTAACTTGTTTTTGCAGGGCATGTTGTGATGTGATATTGTCAAGACATGAAGAGTTATACGGTTTTGTATGAGATGATCATGTTTTGTAAAGTTATCGGCAACTGGCAGGAGCCATATGGTTGTCTCTTTATTGTATGAAATGCAATCGCCATGTAATTGCTTTACTTTATCACTAAACGGTAGCGATAGTCGTAGAAGCAATAGTTGGCGAGACGACAACGATGCTACGATGGAGATCAAGGTGTCGCGCCGGTGACGAAGGTGATCATAACGGTGCTTTGAAGATGGAGATCAAAAGCACAAGATGATGATGGCCATATCATGTCACATATTTTGATTGCATGTGATGTTTATCTTATTATGCTTCTTATTTTGCTTAGAACGACGGTAGCATTATAAGATGATCCCTTACTAAATTTCAAGGTATAAGTGTTCTCCCTGAGTATGCACCGTTGCGAAAGTTCGTCGTGCCGAGACACCACGTGATGATCGGGTGTGATAAGCTCTATGTTCAAATACAACGGGTGTAAGCCAGTTTTGCACACGCAGAATACTCGGGTTAAACTTGACGAGCCTAGCATATGCAGATATGGCCTCGGAACACTGGAGACCGAAAGGTCGAGCGTGAATCATATAGTAGATATGATCAACATAAGATGTTCACCATTGAAACTACTCCATCTCACGTGATGATCGGACATGGTTTAGTTGATTTGGATCACGTGATCATTTAGATGACTGGAGGGATGTCTATCTAAGTGGGAGTTCTTTAATTAATATGATTAAATTGAACTTTAATTTATCATGAACTTAGTCCTGATAGTTATTGCATATCTATGTTATTGTAGATCAATGGCCCGTGCTACCGTTCCTTTGAATTTTAATGCATTCCTAGAGAAAGCTAAGTTGAAAGATGATGGTAGCAATTACACGGACTGGGTCCGTAACCTGAGGATTATCCTCATTGCTGCACAGAAGAATTATGTCCTTGAAGCACCGCTAGGTGACAAGCCCCCTCCCGCTAATGTGGACGCTTTGAACGTCTGGCAATCGCGGTCTGATGACTACACGATAGTTCAGTGTGCCATGCTTTATGGCTTAGAACCGGGACTTCAACGACGTTTTGAACGTCATGGACCATATGAGATGTTCCAGGAGTTGAAGTTAATATTTCAAGCAAATGCCTGGATTGAGAAATATGAGATTTCCAATAAATTCTACAGCTGCAAAATGGAGGAGAATAGTTCTATCAGTGAACACTTGCTCAGAATGTCTGGGTACTACAATCATATGACTCAACTTGGTTGCAAGGTTGACGAGGATAGTGTTATTGATAGAGTTCTTCAATCACTGCCACCAAGCTATAAAGGCTTTGTGATGAACTATAATATGCAAGGGATGCAAAAGACAATTCCAGAGCTCTTCGCCATGCTCAAAGCTGCGGAGGTAGAAATCAAGAAGGAGCATCAAGTGTTGATGGTTAACAAGACCACTAGTTTCAAGAAAAAGGGCAAGGGAAAGAGGGGGAACTTCAAGAAGAATAGCAAGACAGTTGCTACTTCCACGAAGAAACCCAAATCTGGAGCCAAGCCTGAAACTGAGTGCTTCTACTGCAAGGGGACTGGACACTGGAAGTGGAACTGCCCCAAGTATTTGGCGGATAAGAAGGATGGCAAGGTGAACAAAGGTATATGTGATATACATGTTATTGATGTGTACCTTACTAATGCTCGTAGTAGTACCTGGGTATTTGATACCGGTTCAGTTGCTAATATTTGTAACTCGAAACAGGGACTACGGATTAAACGAAGATTAGCTAAGGACGAGGTGACGATGCGCGTGGGAAACGGTTCCAAAGTCGATGTGATCGCCGTCGGCACGCTACCTCTACATCTACCTTCGGGATTAGTTTTAGACCTAAATAATTGTTATTTGGTGCCAGCGTTGAGCATGAACATTATATCTGGATCTTGTTTGGTGCGAGACGGTTATTCATTTAAATCAGAGAATAATGGTTGTTCTATTTTAATGAATAATATCTTTTATGGTCATGCACCCTTAAAGAGTGGTCAATTCTTATTGGATCTCGATTGTAGTGATACACATATTCATAATATTGAAACCAAAAGATGCAAGGTTAATAATGATAGTGCAACTTATTTGTGGCACTGCCGTTTAGGTCATATTGGTGTAAAACGCATGAAGAAACTCCATAATGATGGACTTTTGGAATCACTTGATTATGAATCACTTGGTGCTTGCGAACCATGCCTCATGGGCAAGATGACTAAAACTCCGTTCTCCGGAACTATGAAGCGAGCAACAGATTTGTTGGAAATCATACATACTGATGTATGTGGACCAATGAGTGTTGAAGCACACGGCGGGTATCGTTATTTTCTGACCTTCACTGATGATTTGAGCAGATATGGGTATATCTACTTAATGAAACACAAGTTTGAAATATTTGAAAAGTTCAAAGAATTTCAGAGTGAAGTAGAGAATCATCGTACCAAGAAAATAAAGTTTCTACGATATGATCGTGGAGGAGAATATTTGAGTTACGAGTTTGGTCTTCATTTGAAACAATGTGGAATAGTTTCACAACTCACGCCACCTGGAACACCACAGCGTAATGGTGTATCCGAACGTCGTAACCGTACTTTATTAGATATGGTACGATCTATGATGTCTCTTACCGATTTACCACTATCGTTTTGGGGTTATGCTTTAGAGACAGCTGCATTCACGTTAAATAGGCCACCATCTAAATCCGTTGATACGACACCTTATGAACTATGGTTTGGCAAAAAAACCAAAGTTGTCGTTTCTTAAAGTTTGGGGCTGTGATGCTTATGTGAAAAAGCTTCAACCTGATAAGCTCGAACCCAAGTCGGAGAAATGTGTCTCCATAGGATACCCAAAAGAGACTGTTGGGTACACCTTCTATCACAGATCCGAAGGCAAGATATTCGTTGCTAAGAATGGATCCTTTCTAGAGAAAGAGTTTCTCTCGAAAGAAGTGAGTGGGAGGAAAGTAGAACTTGATGAGGTAATTGTACCTTCTCCCGGATTGGAAAGTAGTACATCACAGAAAATTGTTCCAGTGATTCCTACACCAATCAGTGAGGAAGTTAATGATAATGATCATGAAACTTCGGATCAAGTTTCTGCTGAACGTCGTAGATCAACCAGAGTACGTTCCGCACCAGAGTGGTACGGCAACCCAGTTCTGGAAATCATGTTACTAGACCATGATGAACCTACGAACTATGAGGAAGCGATGATGAGCCCAGATTCCGCAAAATGGCTTGAAGCCATGAAATCTGAGATGGGATCCATGTATGAGAACAAAGTGTGGACTTTGGTTGACTTGCCCGATGATCGGCAGGCCATCGAAAATAAATGGATCTTCAAGAGGAAGACCGACGCAGACGGTAATATTACTATTTACAAAGCTCGACTTGTTGCGAAAGGTTTTCGACAAGTTCAAGGAGTTGACTACGATGAGACTTTCTCACCTGTAGCGATGCTTAAGTCTGTCCGAATCATGTTAGCAATTGCCGCATTTTATGATTATGAAATCTGGCAAATGGATGTCAAAACTGCATTCCTGAATGGATATCTCAAAGAAGAGTTGTATATGATACAACCAGAAGGTTTTGTCGATCCAAAAGGTGCTAACAAATTATGCAAGCTCCAGCGATCCATCTATGGACTGGTGCAAGCATCTCGGAGTTGGAATATACGCTTTGATGAGGTGATCAAAGCATATGGTTTTATACAGACTTTTGGAGAAGCCTGTATTTACAAGAAGTGAGTGGGAGCACTACAACCTTTCTGATAAGTATATGTGAATGACATATTGTCGATCGAAAATGATGTAGAATTTTCTGGAAAGCATAAAGGAGTGTTTGAAAGGAGTTTTTCAAAGAAAGACCTCGGTGAAGCTGCTTACATATTGAGCATCAAGATCTATATAGATAGATCAAGACGCTTGATAAGACTTTCGATGAGTACATACCTTGATAAGATTTTGAAGTAGTTCAAAATGGATCAGTCAAAGAAGGAGTTCTTGCCTGACTTGTAAGGTGTGAAGTTGAGTAAGACTCAAAGCCAGACCACGGCAGAAAAATATAGAGAGAATGAAAGTCATTCCCTATGCCTCAGCCATAGGTTCTATAAAGTATGCCATGCTGTGTACCAAACATGTTGTGTACCTTGCCATGAGTTTGTCAAGGGGGTACAATAGTGATCCAGGAGTAGATCACTGTACAACGGTCAAAATTATCCTTAGTAACTGGATGACTAAGGAAATGTTTCTCGATTATGGAGGTGATAAAGAGTTCATCGTAAAGGGTTACGCCGATGCAAGCTTTGACACTAAATCCAGATGACTCTAAGTATCAATCTGGATGCGTATTGAAAGTGGGAGCAATTAGCTAGAGTAGCTCTATGCAGAGCATTGTAGACATAGAAATTTGCAAAATACATACGGATCTGAATGTGACAGACCCGTTGACTAAACTTCTCTCACAAGCAAAACATGATCACACCTTATTACTCTTGGGTATTAATCACATAGCGATGTGAACTAGATTATTGACTCTAGTAAACCCTTTGGGTGTTGGTCACATGGCGATGTGAGCTAGATTATTGACTCTAGTGCAAGTGGGAGACTGAAGGAAATATGCCCTAGAGGCAATAATAAAGTTGTTATTTGTATTTCCTTATATCATGATAAATGTTTATTATTCATGCTAGAATTGTATTAACGGGAAACTTGGTACATGTGTGAATACATAGACAAAACAGTATGTCCCTAGTATGCCTCTACTAGACTAGCTCATTGATCAAAGATGGTTATGTTTCCTAGCCATAGACATGAGTTGTCATTTGATCAACGGGATCACATCATTAGGAGAATGATGTGATGGACAAGACCCATCCGTTAGCATAGCACTATGATCGTTTAGTTTTACTGCTATTGCTTTCTTCATGACTTATACATGTTCCTATGACTATGACTTATACCCAAAAGAGACTGTTGGGTACACCTTCTATCACAGATCCGAAGGCAAGATATTCGTTGCTAAAAATGGATCCTTTCTAGAGAAGGAGTTTCTCTCGAAAGAAGTGAGTGGGAGGAAAGTAGAACTTGATGAGGTAATAGTACCTTCTCCCGGATTGGAAAGTAGTACATCACAGAAAATTGTTCCAGTGATTCCTACACCAATCAGTGAGGAAGTTAATGATAATGATCATGAAACTTTGGATCAAGTTTCTGCTGAACGTCGTAGATCAACCAGAGTACGTTCCGCACCAGAGTGGTACGGCAACCCAGTTCTGGAAATCATGTTACTAGACCATGATGAACCTACGAACTATGAGGAAGCGATGATGAGCCCAGATTCCGCAAAATGGCTTGAAGCCATGAAATCTGAGATGGGATCCATGTATGAGAACAAAGTGTGGACTTTGGTTGACTTGCCCGATGATCGGCAGGCCATCGAAAATAAATGGATCTTCAAGAGGAAGACCGACGCAGACGGTAATGTTACTGTTTACAAAGCTCGACTTGTTGCGAAAGGTTTTCGACAAGTTCAAGGAGTTGACTACGATGAGACTTTCTCACCTGTAGCGATGCTTAAGTCTGTCCGAATCATGTTAGCAATTGCCGCATTTTATGATTATGAAATCTGGCAAATGGATGTCAAAACTGCATTCCTGAATGGATATCTCAAAGAAGAGTTGTATATGATGCAACCAGAAGGTTTTGTCGATCCAAAAAGTGCTAACAAAGTATGCAAGCTCCAGCGATCCATCTATGGACTGGTGCAAGCATCTCGGAGTTGGAATATACGCTTTGATAAGGTGATCAAAGCATATGGTTTTATACAGACTTTTGGAGAAGCCTGTATTTACAAGAAAGTGAGTGGGAGCTCTGTAGCATTTCTAATATTATATGTGGATGACATATTGTTGATTGGAAATGATATAGAATTTCTGAATAGCATAAAAGGATACTTGAATAAGAGTTTTTCAATGAAAGACCTCGGTGAAGCTGCTTATATATTAGGCATCAAGATCTATAGAGATAGATCAAGACGCTTAATTGGACTTTCACAAAGCACATACCTTGATAAGATTTTGAAGAAGTTCAAAATTGATCAGTCAAAGAAAGGGTTCTTCCCTGTATTACAAGGTGTGAAGTTGAGTAAGACTCAACGCCCGACCACTGCAGAAGATAGAGAGAAAATGAAAGTCATTCCCTATGCCTCAGCCATAGGATCTATCATGTATGCAATGCTGTGTACCAGACCTGATGTGTGCCTTGCTATAAGTCTAGCAGGGAGGTACCAAAGTAATCCAGGAGTGGATCACTGGACAGCGGTCAAAAACATCCTAAAGTATCTGAAAGGAACAAAGGATATGTTTCTCGTGTATGGAGGTGACAAAGAGCTCGTCGTAAACGGTTACGTCGATTCTAGCTTTGACACTGATCCGGATGACTCAAAGTCACAAACCGGATATGTATTTTTATTGAACGGTGGAGCTGTCAGTTGGTGCAGTTCCAAGCAGAGCGTCGTGGCGGGATCTACGTGTGAAGCGGAATACATAGCTGCTTCGGAAGCAGCAAATGAAGGAGTCTGGATGAAGGAGTTCATATCCGATCTAGGTGTAATACCTAGTGCATCGGGTCCAATGAAAATCTTTTGTGACAACACTGGAGCCATAGCCTTGGCGAAGGAATCCAGGTTTCACAAGAGAACAAAGCACATCAAAAGACGCTTCAATTCCATCCGCGATCTAGTCAAGGAGGGAGACATAGAGATTTGCAAAATACATACGGATCTGAATGTTGCAGACCCGTTGACTAAGCCTCTTCCACGGGCAAAACATGATCAGCACCAAGACTCCATGGGTGTGAGGATCATCACTTTGTAATCTAGATTATTGACTCTAGTTCAAGTGGGAGACTGAAGGAAATATGCCCTAGAGGCAATAATAAAGATGTTATTTGTATTTCCTTATATCATGGTAAATGTCTTTTATTCATGCTAGAATTGTATTAACCGGAAACTTAGTACATGTGTGGATACATAGACAAAACAATATGTCCCTAGTATGCCTCTACTAGACTAGCTCATTGATCAAAGATGGTTGTGTTTCCTAGCCATAGACATGAGTTGTCATTTGATCAACGGGATCACATCATTAGGAGAATGATGTGATGGACAAGACCCATCCGTTAGCATAGCACTATGATCGTTTAGTTTTACTGCTATTGCTTTCTTCATGACTTATACATGTTCCTATGACTATGAGATTATGCAACTCCCGAATACCGTAGGAACACCTTGTGTGCTATCAAACGTCACAACGTAACTGGGTGATCATAAAGATGCTCTACAGGTGTCTCCGAAAGCATTCGTGGTGTTGGCATAGATCAAGATTAGGATTTGTCACTCCGAGTGTCGGAGAGGTATCTCTGGGCCCTCTCGGTAACACACATCACAATAAGCCTTGCAAGCAAAAGACTAATGAGTTAGTCACGAGATGATGTGTTACGGAACGAGTAAAGAGACTTGCCGGTAACGAGATTGAACTAGGTATAGAGATACCGACGATCGAATCTCGGGCAAGTAACATATCGATGACAAAAGGAACAACGTATGTTATGCGGTTTTGACCGATAAAAGATCTTCGTAGAATATGTAGGAGCCAATACGAACATCCAGGTTCCGCTATTGGTTATTGACCGGAGATGAGTCTCGGTCATGTCTACATAGTTCTCGAACCCGTAGGGTCCGCACGCTTAACGTTTGATGACGATCGGTATTATGAGTTTATGAGTTTTGATGTACCGAAGGTAGTTCGGAGTCCCGGATGAGATCGCGGACATGACGAGGAGTCTCGGAATGTCCGAGACATAAAGATTGATATATTGGACGACTATATTCGGACACCGGAAGTGTTCCGGAAAAGTTTCGGATTTAACGGGATTGCCGGAGGGGGTTACCGGAACCCCCTACGAGGGGGGATGGTCCATAGTGGGCCTTAAGGGAAAGAGAGAGGCAGCCCATAGGGCTGGCCGGCGCCCCACCTAGGGTTCCTAGCTGGACTAGGATTGGGGGGGGGGGGGGGCGGCGCCACCTCTCCTTTTTCCTTTCCCTCTCTTCCTTCTTTTGGTGATTCCTACTAGGAATAGGATTGCAATCCTATTCCTAGTAGGATTGCAACCCTAGCCGCACCAAACAAGGGCCGGCCGGCCTCCCCCCTTGCTCCTTTATATACAGGGGCAGGGAGGCACCCAAAGACACACAAGTTGAATTGTTTTAGCCGTGTGCGGTGCCCCCCTCCACAGAAACACACCTCGGTCATACCGTCGCGGAGCTTAGGCGAAGCCCTGCGCCGGTGAATACATCATATCCGTCACCACGCCGTCGTGCTGACGAAACTCTCCCGTGAAGCTCAACTGGATCAAGAGCTCGTGGGACGTCATCAAGCTGAACGTGTGCTGAACGCGGAGGTGCCGTACGTTCGGTGCTTGATCGGTTGGATCGCGAAGAAGTTCGACAACATCAACCGCGTCACTTGACGCTTCCGCTCCCGGTCTACGAGGGTACGTAGACACACTCTCCCCTCTCGTTGCTATGCATCTAGTAGATAGATCTTGCATGATCGTAGGAAAATTTTAAAAATACTACGTTCCCCAACACGCCTTCCCGTCGGGGTTTTGCGGAAAACCCTTCAATTGGGCAAGCTCCTTCCAGTGAAACCGGGGATGGATAAAGCGCACATATAGATACTGGGGTATGGCAAGGAAAGCAATTCAATGTTTCTGGTTATAGGTCTAAGTGTCTTCATGATCCAACTTGACTCGCTACGGTTCAAGCATATTTTTGAAAGCAACCTCGGGACCACCTATCATCCTTACACAAATTTCTATGCTGGAGGTAATATCTCGTCTTTAATTTACTTTGCAAGAAGATTAACAAGATTCAGTTATCTTCTGGCGTGTGGTTGTTGGAACTTTGTTCTTGTGCTCAAGGGACTGTACTCCTTGTTTCTTTGTCAGGTGTGCTTAAATTATGTCAATGTTCTTTTTCTATTTTTTGTTATTATTGAACTGGAAGAGAGCTAGAAGAATTTTGTTGTTGTTGCCTGAGATGCTATCATCAAGTTTCTGTCTATATATTTATAGCACCGATGTTTTCAGGAGTATATGCAACTGTTGGAAATTGACAACATACTAAAACACGGACTTGAACCGTCTGAAATATTGTATTAGGTACTACTCCCTATATTCCTAAGGGCCTGTTTGGGACTACTCCGCTTCTCAAAATTCAGCTCCGCTCTAGAAAACACAATCCAAACGGGGTAGCTCCATAATATGCTGCTTCACAAAAAAACTAGAATCTGGGGTCCAACTCCATGTTTTTTGTGAAGCCCTCTAGGGGGTGCTTCAAAAAAATCTGGAAGCTGGAGTTGGAGGAAAATTACCCACCACTGCCACCAGTAAGTGGATACCCCTTCGTCAGCCAATCAAATAGATCCTTTCCACCAAATTCTCGTTCTTGAAGCTGGAGTTAACTTGAAGCCAAACATTCCCTTTGGTGGAGCTGCAACTCCTATGCGAAACTGCTTCAAAATGAATTTGATGGAGTAAAACTGAATTTCGTGGAGCGGAGCCGTCCCAAACAGGCCCTAAATATAAGAAGTTTTGGCAGTTCAAGTAGAAGAGTATATATTATATTTGGATGCTTAGCAAGTTCTCAAAGCACTTCCCTGAAATATAATAATTACATATATTGATCTTGCAGTTAATAATAAGTCCGCAATTACAACCTACATATATCTTTATGTATACGAAATAAATGGTGAAGTTTATTGAACATTTTTTGTAAGAATCCTGTTGCAAGTGAATTCATTTGTACTGCATCAGAAAAAAGTGAAGCTCTCTTTATCTTCTATAAGGCCGGTTTTATTAAATCTTCATTATTTCGTCATCGGAGTTTCTCAGTTTGATCTAACTAGCACCTTTGCCCTCACTTTTTTAATTTGATTTTTCCTCAAGTTCTTTGTTAGTTTACTAGACTTGTTTTGGTTATAGGAAGCGTGATCGGTGGCAGAGATGATGAACCTGAAATGTTGAACAATACTTGATGCTGACGTGTTGTGTGTGGTGAACAGGTGATGTAAATCTATCTTCTGCTACATGTATATACTTTAGCTTCTCATCATCTTACATGCATATGGTATACCCTCCATATATTATGGAAACTCATCACCCATTTAGTAAATTCGGATCGATAGTTCTTTCAGTGGTGAAACAAGGTGCACATTATGTATTTCATTGGTTATTGAATGTCTAGGTTTAAAGCCAGTTAAGGTTTTGCACATGTTGTATTCTTCATCGACTACCAATTCCAGATAAAGCGCCATATTTCTTATATGCATTTTCTCAGCTACCACCCCTCCTGTCGTCATGCTTTGAGACTGACTGCTTTGTGGCTCCCATCTCTGAGCTCTACTTCCATATCCCTTGATCAGTAGCCTTCTATCTTGTCTTGGTATTGTTGCCATCCACTCTCCATGTGCATCAGTTGAGGTGCCACGAAATCATTTCTGATTAACATCCTCTCCCTATCGTGCATGCTGATTACAACATTGCTTTGCCTAGTCCACCCAGACTGGCCGCTTGCCCCCTATGTATTCTTCTTTATTATTATTTTTGAAATGAAGGCAAAAGCTTTGTCTCATTCATTAATTAAGAAGAAGAGAGTTGCCCGATTAATTTACGAAAAACCAGGCGAAAACCGTTATATGCTTGGGCCCGAAAAACAACCAAGCCACAACACCATGATACAAGCGGACTACTCCCAAACCATAGGGCCACAAGCCACAAAGAAAGACAGACAAACTCCCCCAACACAACACCCCTACAATCCGCTTGCACATGAAATTCAACTTCATAAGTGAGCCCCCACATATCGAAGGTAACTAGAGGAACCAACATCAGCAAAGGCCACGGACCTAAGCACACCCGTGATGACATGTCCAAACAATGAAAGCTATCGATCAAGCAACTGTCGATGCCTTTCCTATAGCGCCACTCTTCTTACTTCTACACTTGTTTGATTTCTCCTTCAAGGCAACAGGACGAGAGCTAGCACCACCACTTTTCTTATCCCTGATTGCATTCTCCTTGAGAAGACACCTAATCGTCTTGCCGGATCCAGGGTTAGCAGCGTCCAAGGTAGCATGGAGATCGCAAATCTCTTTTGCTATGAGAGCCCAAGGCACGCGAACCATCGCTCTGGGTGCGACAACCACATCACCTGCAGGAACCATGTGCCCAATGGACTCGGGCAAGCAAGACATTGCAACGTCTGAATCTCCCTTCTCCTTGAAGTTGAGCATCTGGCTGGGCTCAAGGGGTGGTAATGGTGGAATTGCCACAACTGAGATCTCAAGGGGGTCCACCTTCAGTTGCTCGATGGACGGAGGCGGAGTCGATTCCCCGCACAATTCCAGAAGCTCGGGCATAATCTGTAGCACCGGAGCCACAACCACATTGATGCACAAACCCGCATAGGCAGATAACGACGGTCTGACCCAAGCATTAGGAGAGAAACGTCCATGAAGCCCATCTCCACTCTCGTCATCAAGGTTGACATCAGGCACAACCAGGGGGCGCGGCGTAGGAGCAGTTTGCAACACAGGTGACACATGAGAGATCCCGCTCAGAACAGACTCAGCTCGCTCAAGAAAGTTCCCCATCTGAAGCATCCAACCCTGCATGGAGTCAACGACGTCGCGCAGAGGTTGTAACGTTTCCTCGAGTCGAAAGAAAGCCATGTCGAGGAGCTCATAGCGCAGCAGCTCCGCCTGTGCCTCCATGGCGGTCCGCAACGACATATCTGCCATGGCCACAGAGGCAATAGGAGCAGAAACAATGGATGCCCAAGAATCATGACGAGGGGTCTTGGGGAGGAGTGGGGCTTCTATCTGGGCTTGGCGAGGAGCTGGAGCTTCACGATGCTCGGCGACGAGGCAGGTCAAAGGTGATGCGGCAAGACATCCCAACAAGCTGAGCGGACGCCAGGCGTTGCGACATCCGCGTGCGCGGTGGCCATTCTCAAGACACCGAGAGCACCTAAAGCGGTCTCTGCAATCCGCAGCATGATGCCCACGAAAAAGGCATCTACAACACCGACCACGCAGCCAAGCCGAAAGGGGACGAGGAGCCACTGCAGAAGCCGACGGTGTTGAATGATGCGGGCCTCGCCACGGCAAAACCTTCCGCCAGCCCCCACAAGCCTCTGCCTCACGCACCACGCACGGCCGAGCGGGCGGAACTGAGCATTTGGCAGCCGTTGTTGGAGTTCGGGACTAGCTCTTCATCGTCTTCGTCTTCGTCTTCGTCTTCATCTTCAGCAGCGAGGGAGCTCCATGAAATAGGTTGCCCGGTGGCGGGCCCAAAAGAGAAGACCACATTTCTTTTTCTAGCTGCTTTCATCACTTCCTGTCATCGTGCTTTGAGGCTGGCTGCTTTTTATTTCCCATATCCTTTCTTTACTTTCATATATCTTGGTCAGCAGCGCTCCATTTCTTTTCTCTTGTATTTGTCGCCATCCATTCCCCTTATCGACTGAGGTCCCTCCACATCACATTTGGATCTGCCTCTCCCTATGGTGGTTGCGAATGGATTAGCGCATTGTTTTTATGGCGTAATATCATAATCATAAATTTCCTTTTCCATGACCATTGTCTCATCTGTAAGTCACCCATTGTTTTTCATAAGCAATTTTAACTATATACACTTGGATATGTGTCTTGAACAGTATGATTTTCCATTAACATGTTTGTAGTTAAAAACCTTAAGATCTCTGAATACTTAATTTTTCCCAAGCCATTAAAAACCTTAAGATCAGATCAACAATGGAAGTGGAAAATTTATCAATACAGAAATCCAAACGGTTCTTCAATTTTACTTAGGTAAGAGGATCCACGAGCTGTCAGTTCCTAGCCTGGCCCTCGCGTCGTCTCCCCAGAGGCGACGCCGGGGGCGAGCGCTCGCGCTACCGCTTCCCCATCCACCACTGCCGCCGGCGTAGGCCGCGGTGGCGACGGACCCGACGCTGAAGGAACCGGGATTTGGACGTGGCGGCGATCTCCAGGTGCGGCTGGGGGTGGCCGGGAGGGAGTTACGCGTAGCGGTCAGGGCAGCGGCCCTGGTCGTGCGGGGGCCACACTACCCTCCATGACCCACGGGATTTTAGGTCTCTGACAATGATGGGCACGGCGGTGGCTGCGGATCTGGATCCCACCCAGATTCATCGTCAACTCTTCATGTGGATGGTCAGCGCTGCGATGAGGCTCCGGTGAGGGGATGGAGGATCTCCGCCGGAGAACCAGTGGCGGCATACATCTTCATGGCGAAGCTCCGTGTGGTTTCAGCCAGTCGAGAGATCGGGATTGATGGGAATGTTGCATGAAAATCAAAAAAAAATTCCTACGAAACACCCAAGATCTATCTATGGCGATGCATAGCAACGAGAGCGGATTGTGTCTACATACCTTTGTAGATAGAAAGCATTAGCATCGTAACGCGGTTGATGTACTCGTACTCTTCACGATCCAATCGCGGTTCAATTCGATCTAGTGCCGGCCGGACGGCACCTCCGAGATTAGCACATGTTCAGGTCGATGGCATCCTCTCCTTCTTGATCTAGCAAGCGAGGGAGATGAGGTATATGGGATCGGAATCAACACGGCGACATGGTGATGGTGGTGGCAGTGGAATTCCAGTAGGGCTTCGCCAAGCGTGTACCGGAGAATATGGAGAAGTAAGGGCATGTACAATGGTTGATAAGACAGTTTTATCTTAAATTTTGCATGTAAATTAGAGAAGACAAAAAAACATGTCTACAATGGGCTGGTAGTTTTCTCTCATCATAAACCCACTTTCGAGGATTTGAATGCGATTGATTCGTATTTTCTTTTTTCGGGGCAAAAAAACAATGAATTCTCTGATGTGTCCCAGGCCACGAACTATCGCAAAGCGCTAGTACCTCGCAAAAAAAAAAAAAAAAACTATTGCCGAACGCTATGCCCACGTGGGTTCCACCTCCAGAGTTCAGATGTACACCGTGCTCCTCCGTATCTCCCTCCCCTGGCACGAGCGAAATGGATTCGTCCACTTGTCAACCTGAATGACACATAAACTTTTCATATGAGGTAATGCAGCACGAAATTGAGGCGTTCAAAGCAAAGGCGGCACTCGAATTCGACGTCCGCAAGAACAATGCTCCTTGCAGGTCTTCTCCTGCCGGGTGAAGGGCTGGCCGACCAGCCCCATGCCCATCCGCTGGAACGCCAAGGTCCAGAGGCAGACGAAGAAGAAGCCGAGCAGCCAGGGATGATCGAGGTTGGGCTTCATGACGATGACGCTGAACATGCATGCATGACTGCGAGCCAACGGTGACCGCCGATGGAGGCAGCGATGGACAAACAGGCGCGCGTGCCGAGTTCAGGCGCGTTGGACCTAGCTAGCACTCGAGCTCACACGAGAGAAGATCAACAAGAGAGAGAGAGAGAGAGAGTTCATCCTGCAGTTTCTCTGTTTCTATTCCTTTTATTCAGCTATATATATCACACACTCTAACTGAAAACCCAAATAACAGGCACGTCCCGGTCGTGAGCACTGCCATCCCAGCGCTCCCCGCACGGTTACCTGTGATGCCCGTGATCGTCTACTTCGTTTCATCCCACCATCCATGTGGTCATGATGCCGGCCAATTGCTCGCCCGTGTGGACGTAGTCGACGGCGATCCTTCTGTCCTGCACACAATCGCGGATGAAATGAAACCGCGTCTCAATGTGCTTGCTCGTGTCGTGGAAGACAGGGTTCTTGCAGTCATCCGCGTGAGCCAAAATCCCGTGAACGCCGCCATGGTCGCTGTGATATACTCCGCTTCACACGACAAGAGGGTGATCACTTTCTGCTTTCTGAGACTGCCAACTGATCGCACTTCCCCAAAGACGAACGTGCTCTTCCTGTCATCAACATGACCGGCGAAGTCCGCATCACTGAATCCAACCTGCTGCGGTGTATCTGCACCCGAAGTACAGAGCGCCAGCCACATACCTCAACAGATGCTTAACAACAGCCCAGTGTTGTGTCGTGGGCGCTTCCATGAACCTGCTGACGAAACCAACAGCAAAAGTTATGTCTGGCCTTGTGTGCAACAGATAGCGAAGGCTGCCGATTGTTAGAGAAAATATGTAATCTCAACCAACCTTCCTCCTCCTCGCGTATCCCTCTCTAACTCTTGTACTTTCCTTGTATGCCAAGGCAGACTCAATATATATATGACGCCGCTCCCCATCGAGGGAGTAGGGGATCGATCATTATCTTACATGGTAATCAGAGCCACCTCTTCCCATACATCTAGCCACAAACCAAAACCCTAGAAACCACATACCATTGTCTCCATGGCTTCCTCCGCTGGCGTCGCCCTCAACCTTGGTTTGCCGCCATCCGAGAAGCTCGAGAAGCTCGCAAGAGGAAACTTCATCCTCTCGAAGACTCAGGTGCTACCAGCCCTGCGAGGAGCGCAGGTGACTGGACTCCTCGACAACTCAGATGCCGCTCCGCCCAGATTGGTGGAGGTCACAAAAGCAGACAAGACAACGGCCCTGGAGCCGAATCCGTTGTACGGACCCTGGATCGCCAAAGACCAGCAGGTCCTGTCCTATCTCCTCAATTCCATGTCGCCAGAGATCCTTGCGTAGGTCGTCGAGAAGGACTCCACCTTTGAGCTCTGGACGATGGTGACAAACCTCTTCGCCACGCAGTCGCAATCTCGAATCACCAATCTGAGAATCGCCATCACCAACACCAAGAAGGGCAGCATGTCAAGCTCGGCGTATATGGCGAACATGAAGAGCCTCGGGGATGAACTAGTTGCTGCTGGTCGTCCCGTCTCTGATCCGGAGATGGTGGACTACATCTTGGCTGGACTAGATCGCGACTACGACTCCGTGGTGGCGGCGGTCGGCACTGTCAAGAACACCATCACCGCCAATGATCTCTTCGCCCAAATCTATGCCTTTGATCAAAGGATGGAGATGCTAGGCGATTCGTCTTTAGGAGGGTTTCACTCATCCGCCAACGCGGTCTACAGAGGCCGTGGACAGTCCCGCGGTAGATCCCGTGGGCGAGGAGGACGGGGGCGTGGCAGTGGTGACCGCGGTGACCGCCAGCCCTCTTCCTCCAATGATGGCAGCAGTTTCAGAGGGCGCCCTCGACAGCAGCAACAGCAACACCAGGTGCGTGAGCAGCAACACGATTACCCTGAGTGCCAAATATGCTACAGGCATCACCCAGGAGGAGCACGGGTCTGTTGGTGGCGCTATGAGGAGAATGAGCCAGAAGAAAAGGAGGCACATGCCGCCTCCTATGGCGTGGACACAAATTGGTACGCCGACAGTGCAGCAACAAACCACATTACAGGTGAACTTGACAAGTTGACAATGCGGGAGAAGTACAATGGAGGCGACCAAATTCGCACGGCAAACGGTTCGGGTATGGATATCACACACATCGGTAGTTCAATTGTTGAAAACCCCGTGAAAAATTTACATCTGACAAATGTCTTGCATGTTCCTCAAACATCCAAAAATCTTGTTTCCGTTCACCAATTCACTCTTGATAACAATGTTCTTATAGAATTCTATCCTTATTTTTTCTTGGTTAAGGACTTGAGAACAAGGAGAATCATTCTTAGAGGACGGTGCGTGGGAGGCCTCTACCCACTCATATCATCATCATCATCTTCATGGTCCAATAAACAAGCAAATGTTGTCACCAAGCCTTCATCATCAAGGTGGCATAGTCGCTTGGGTCATCCATCTTCAGTCATAGTTAAACATGTTCTTAGGAAAAATAAACTCGCTTATGAGCCTAGTATTGAGTCAGTTTGTGATCCATGTCAACAAGCAAAAAGTCATCAATTACCTTACCCTATTTCTACTAGTGTGTCCACTGCCCCACTACAACTCATCTTTTCAGATGTATGGGGGCCAGCACCTACTTCAGTTGGTAGATTTTCCTATTATGTAAGCTTTATTAATGACTATAGTAAATTTACTTGGATTTATTTACTGAAGAAACGATATGATCTATTCCAAGTTTTCATCAATTTCCAAAATCTTGTTCAACGCAAACTGAACTCCAAGATCATTGCTATGCAAAGTGACTGGGGTGGTGAGTATGAAAAATTGAACTCTTTCTTCCAAAAACTTGGCATATCACATCATGTCTCTTGCCCTCATGCTCACCAACAAAACGGGTCTGCTGAAAGAAAGCATCGTCACATAGTTGATATGGGGCTTGCATTATTAGCAAATGCATCCATACCACTCAAATTTTGGGATGAAGCATTTTTAACCGCCACATATCTTATCAACTTGCTTCCAAGCAAGGTCATCAAATTTGAAACACCCATTACACGACTCCTAGGTGTCACCCCTAGCTACACATCTCTTCGCATCTTTGGTTGCGCATGTTGGCCCAACCTTCGACCCTACAACACACGTAAACTAGCTTTCCGTTCAAAAAGATGTGTCTTCTTAGGTTATAGTCCCATGCATAAAGGGGTCAAATGCCTTGATGTTCCCACTGGTCGGGTTTATATATCTAGAGATGTTGTTTTTGATGAGTCTGTGTTTCCCTTTGCATTTCTTCATCCAAATGCCGGTGCACTTCTCCGCAAAAAAAGTATCCTTCTTCCTCCACATCTTTGGTCTTTTGATCACGGGGGCGAAAATTGTACTAATCAATGTGATGATATTCCTACTGGTATTGGTTCTTCTCTTATGCCTATGCAGATCGCTGGAGAAAACAGTGTTCAAAATGATCAAAATTTCAAAAATATGGCTCAATTTGACCCAATATTGCATGATGAGGAAGAAGACGAACCTGGCACGGAAGACGAAGAAGATCCGGCGGCGCGTAGAACTCTTGTGCGTGCGCAGTCCTTGGATCACGAGAGCGGATCGTCCTCGGATCGCGCTCCCGCCGGCTCGACTCAAGATTCCAGGGAGGGCCACTCCCGCACGGCCACGTTGACGACAGGTGGGGCCAGCAGCGGGACCGCATCCCCCTCGTCCCGCGTGCGCGCCCAGTCGCGATCAGGTAGCGGATCTGCTGCAGCGGGCTGGACGGGTGAGACCCATGTGCCTGCAGGCGCAACGGCCACACCGATAGCCACAGGATCTCCTGTGCACATAGCGCCAAATTCTCCTGCTGCATCAGCACATGCAGATTCGCCAGGATCTTCTGTGGCAAGTGTACCAGTGGTTCAACCGGAAATTCCTTCGCGTGTTATGACTCAGCTACAAAAAGGTATACGGAAACCTAAAATAAGAAGAGATGGAACTATACCATACGGGATGCTTTGTATTTCAGGAGAACCAACAATGCTGAACAGTGCACTTGATGATCCTAAGTGGAAAAAGGCGATGGATGAGGAATATTCTGCACTCATGAGGAACAAAACCTGGCATCTTGTACCAAATCAGCGAGGTAAAAATATCATTGATTGCAAATGGGTGTATAGAATCAAAAAGAGGGCAGATGGCTCCATTGACAGGTATAAGGCACGTCTAGTTGCAAAGGGCTTTAAACAACGCTATGGCATTGACTATGAGGACACGTTTAGTCCTGTTGTGAAAGCTGCAACTATCAGACTTGTGTTAGCTATTGCTGTATCCAGAGGATGGAGCCTAAGGCAGCTAGATGTACAGAACGTGTTTCTGCATGGTGTTCTGGAAGAGGAAGTGTTTATGAGACAGCCACCTAGGTATGAGAGTAAGAAATTTCCACATTATGTTTGCAAGCTTGATAAGGCACTCTATGGCTTAAAGCAAGCGCCCAGAGCATGGTACTCCAGGCTGAACTTACAATTGAAATATCTTGGCTTCATTGCTTCCAAGGCTGATACATCCTTGTTCATTTATAACAAGGCAGGAGTAGTCATCTTTGTGCTCATATATGTGGATGATATCATAGTCGCAAGCTCTTCACAAAATGCTACTAATGCCCTTTTACATGATTTGAGCTCAGAATTTGCCTTAAAGGATTTAGGTGATTTGCACTTTTTCCTAGGCATTGAAGTCAAGAAAACTCAAGATGGCATTGTGTTAAATCAGGAAAAATATGTAAATGAGCTTCTGTCTCGCATGGGAATGAAGAATTGTAAGCTAGAACCTACACCTTTATCCTCCTCGGGAAAACTCTCTGCTTATGAAGGTGAGCCACTTCGAGAGGAGGAGAGCACAAGGTATAGGAGTACTGTGGGAGCATTGCAATATCTAACTCTTACACGTCCAGATATTTCGTTTGCTGTCAATAAGGTTTGTCAATACCTACATGCACCTACCTCTGCACATTGGGCAGTTGTTAAGAGAATTGTGAGATATGTAAAGCATACTATGGGAATAGGACTTCATTTCAAACGGTCTAATTCCTCGCTTGTTAGTGCATTCTCTGATGCTGACTGGGCAGGATGCAGTGATGATAGAAGATCAACTGAAGGTTTTGCAGTATTCTTTGGATCCAACCTTATCTCCTGGAGTGCTAGAAAGCAAGCCACTGTGTCACGTTCAAGCACAGAAGCAGAATATAAATCCTTGGCGAATGCAACTGCTGAAACCATTTGGGTTGAGTCACTTCTTGATGAGTTGGGGGTTAAGAAAAATCGTATCTCGTGCTTATGGTGTGATAATTTGGGAGCAACGTATTTGTCTGCAAACCCAGTGTTTCATGCAAGGACAAAACACATAGAGATTGACTTCCACTTTGTGCGAGAAAGAGTTGCAGCAAAGAAACTTGAGATACGGTTTATTCCCTCCAAAGATCAAGTAGCAGATGGCTTCACAAAGGCACTTTCAGCAAGACCATTTGAAGAGTTCAAGAGTAATCTAAATTTAGGATAGTTGAGATTAAGGGAGGGTGTTAGAGAAAATATGTAATCTCAACAAACCTTCCTCCTCCTCTCGTATCCCTCTCTAACTCTTGTACTTTCCTTGTATGCCAAGGCAGACTCAATATATATATGACGCCGCTCCCCATCGAGGGAGTAGGGGATCGATCACTATCTTACACCGATGACGTTGCGGTAGAGTTTGCTGTCCACAATGGGCGGGCTCTCCTTGCTCATCTTCAGCCGCGGCTTCATTTGTATGTGCTGGCTTTCTCTACGAGTTTGGCTGCATAGCTCGCCTGCTTGAGGGTGATCAAGTCGGGCCTCTGGTGCACCTCGATGCCAAGATAGTAGCTCAGCAGGCCGAGGTCACTCATGAACAATATTTGGCAGCAATATGTACTTTGGAAAACAAATCCTCTAAACAAAATTCATTTCTTTAGGGGATTGATCATAACCCTTATGAGCATTATTTTTGAGTATTTATGCATATTTCAATAATGCATATCATAATAAAACGACATGAAATGCACCAAATAAAAACTTCTGTTTTACCCAATAGGCGTACCGCCGCAATATTATTATGATGCGGAAAACTGAACCATGTGACCATCACATTCTCCTTGAGGTGGCCTCAGCCCATTCGAGATGGTCACATCATTAAGAAATGCCATTAGGATGGCATCACCACAAACTTCACACTCAAATAAAGTTTCCAAATAAAATATTAATGTTTAGAAACTTAAATGAGTGACTGAAAAATGCCCAATATTTTAACATTAAGGTTTTATCATTGAAATAATACTTGAAAAGTGATGACCATAAAAGGTGCCTTTAAATGACATCAACATTCACGTCATATTAAATTTTCTAAAATAAAATTTCCCGTTGGTTCCATTTTATTCAGAAGATTTAAACATAATTATAGGCACTTTAAAACTCATATGTGTAAAAACATTATTTGAAACTTAATGAATGCACTAAAACTGCACAAAATGCCTAAAGAACATAATTTGACCTATAATTATCCATGGATTTTTATTAATAAATCTTCATCGTCATTAAATGATTGCCATGAAAATAACATAAACATTAATTGTGCTTTAATTTTCTAATTAAGCAAAACTTCTCGTTGGTTCCATTGTACTAAGAAAACTAAAACACAATTTAGAACTTAATTATTCTGGCAATTTCCAATCTATAACAGTGCAAAAGAATTTCTAAGAATAATCTTAATTACAGAATTGCACTGAATAGAGGGAAAACGCGCAGAACATAATTTTATTGGCCCAATACAACCCACGGCTACCCTTAATTCATTCGGCCCATCCCAGCAGACAATAATCATTAGGACAAAAAAGTTTCCTGCCAGGACAACAAGCTGGGCCGCAACCCAGCTGCAGAAGCGGCCTTTTAAGCGCGCGGAGGCCCGTTCGGAGCTGCGCGTCGTCCTCAGCCGTTGGATCTAATAGACGGTCCGGATCGTCCGCAGCCGGAACAAAACTGCCGCTGCTCAAACCCGAGGGCCATTTGCCCCCTTTCCTCTCCCGAAATGGACGGAGCGGCGACCCCGGCGGCTGGCCAAGCTCGCTAGCCATGGCGGCGCGGTAGCTGCCCTTGCCGGAGTGTCGGTGTACTAAAGTAGGGGTACCTTAGTATCCCGACTTGTGCACGGGCAGTAGCAGCGTCCCGTGGAAGGGCTTGCCACGCGCCCGCCAAGGCCCACTATGATTCCTTTGGAGCCATTCAAGAACAGAGTATTCAAGTTAAAGAACAAGACCCCGGCAAGAGGAGCTTGCCGGGAAGGCCGCTCCAGGCTCAAGACCACCCCTTTGGCACAAGACCCTGGCAAGAGGAGCTTGCCAGGAAGGCCAAACATGGCATTGCAGGAGACTTGCCGTGGCGCATCGCGCGCCCCGGCAAGGTCCGGAGAGCGACAAGCTCATGGGCGCGACAAGTTAACAACCGCGGCAAGGTGCAAGCCGCGGCAAGCTTCCACTATGTGCCCGCGCTCCAGCTCATCCGGCCACGCGTCGTCCTGGGGCCCTTCCAGGGGCACGTGGCGGAAGGCTGTGCAGCCTGGGGTACACGGTGGCAAGCCGCGATGACGAGGCCACCATCGTGGCGAACGGAGACGCCCGGACGGACGCTTTTTTGCACTGTTTGGGGCGACGGCGACGGGCATTCAATGCCCTTGTCCCCCACCGTCAGGGTTAGGTACAGGACACTGTACATACACTATTCCAACTACCACCATTTTTACGTTTTTACCCTCAGCTGCGTTGCCACCTGTCGGTGACCCCTTCGACCTAAAAAAAGGAGGCCCATGCGCAACGTAGAAGGGGTTCGGAGGTTCCGATCTTCGACCACCCTCACGCTCGGTGTTGCTAGCGATAAGCACTGTAGCTCTTCTTGCTCCCGAGCCAAGAACGCAATACAAACCAAGGCAGGAGTAGGGTTTTACGCATCCGTGCG
Organism: Secale cereale; assembly: GCA_902687465.1. NCBI lineage: Eukaryota > Viridiplantae > Streptophyta > Magnoliopsida > Poales > Poaceae > Secale > Secale cereale. Next base: position 873,013,706 of record LR738715.1, on the reverse strand, counting down.
GCCCGAACCTGGGTAAACTGCCCGCGTGCTCGCCTCGATACGCTCTTCGTGCACCCTCCGCTCCCTTGCCGTACCGAAAAGGGGCTCCGGTCCCATAGGTGTTCGTGGGCGATCAGTTTCCCCGACATCTTTGCCGGGCAACCTGCCGGGACGAGCGAGGCTGCCGAGCAAGGCACAGAGTCGAGCGGGCCCGCCGAGCAAGGCGCCGAATCGAGCGCCACTGCAGAAGACTCAGGCGGGTCTCTGAACCTCGGTTCTTCTTCATCCTCGGGGAGTTCACCACCACCGGCAAGTCCTCCGGCTCCAGCGAGGAGGCGCCTCCGCAAAGCCGCAGATGTGGCGGGGCAGCCGGCGGGCCAGCAGCCGCAACGCCGTCCGACACGCGCCACCGCGGCGGGCAAGGCCGCCAAGGGAGTGCCCCGCGCTTCAGCAGCGGCCGGAGGAGGATCTTCCCGCGCCGGCTCCACCGATCCTTCCTCCCCTCGGGCCTCGGCGACGACCGGAGCGGGGTCTTCTCAGACCACCGTTCCAGCGCCCGCCAAGCGCCCGAGGGAGCCCACCCCTCCAACTCCTCGCGTCGGGACGCGCGAGGCGGACTTTGACTTCTCCGTGCTCAGTTCCGACGAGGAGGATTAAGAGTAAGTACTGGCAACTCTTGTTTCCTTCGATTTGCTCTTGTCTTGAATCTTCTTTGCCTGATTCTGATCTTGTTTTTCTTCCAGGACCCTAGCCCAGAGGGCGGCGAAGAGGGCCAAGATCCCGGTGGTCGATCTTGAGGACGAGCCCGTCGCAGCGGCGGGGGATGCGCCAGCGACAAGCTTGCCGGACCAGGCAACTGCTCCTCAGAGCAGCCCCCAGCGCAGCCCCCAGCGTAAGTCTTCTGTTCACTTCTTCGCTTGTCGGGCACACGCAGGCTTCTCATCCTTGTTAATCTTTTCGCTTGTTTGTTGACTTGTGCAGAAGCGGAGCCGCAGCCTCAGGAGCACCAAGAGACTGCTCCCGACGAGCCGCACGTCTCGACCTCTCCGCCAAGGAGGAGCTCCTCGGCGGGGGAGAATACTTCGCCAAGGGCGGGTACTCTGCCAAGGGCGAGTACCCCGCCAAGGGCGAGCACTGCGCCAAGGGAAAGCGCCAGCGGTCCTCCGCCGGCGGGGGCCACCACCACGCCGCCGAGGGAGAACTCCCCGGCGAGGAACCCTGTTGAAGAAGAGGCCCGCGCAGGTAACCCTTGTACTTTTCTTCTCTTGGATTTCTCTTTTTTTTGGATATTTGCTTGACAATTCTTCTTTCTTCTTTTTTTTATTGTCTTCAGATCCGTCCGCCGCAGAGCCGATGGAGACGGAGGCCGCCACCGTGGAGGACGCGCGCGGCAACACTGGTGATGCCGCGGCTACCGAAGAGGCGATCAGCACCGACGAGCCCCCAGTCGAAGAGGCAGCTAAGGCCGCCGGCGCGGCAGCTGAGGAGGGGACCGGCGGTCGCACTGACGGCCCTGAGGCCGCAGGAGCGTCGGACGCTGCGCCGACCGCCGACCCTGCTGCTGCCGCGGCCGAACCGGGCGCCTACCTGGAGGCTGGAAACAGGGTCTTCATTCAGCTCCCGTGGGCATCTACATCAAGGGCGCCCGCGGAGGGAGAGGTCTTCGACGGGGAAGTCCTCGCCTCCGCCGGGCTGAAGTTCGTCGACGCGCCCGGCAGCAGTAGCGAGCCCGACGAGGAGCGGCTTCTGCGGAGGCTCCTGGCCCTGTACCACGCCAGGCAGGCCAAGCTGGAGTCCCGGGAGGCTCCGGCCGGCAGGCTTTATCAATTTGAGGATCTCTTCCTCCTCGGCCGGACTTACCGCCTCCGCTGCATCCGCCTCCTCCAAGGTATACCCAAACTCGCCCGCGGCCGCGGCCGCGGCTGCCTCTTCCAACCTGGTGGCAATATAAGCCATCTCCTCGTCGGTGGTGTCGCGGGTGAGGCCTTTCTTCTCGTCGGGATTGATTGGCAGCTCCACCAAGTTGTCGAAGAACGTTTGCACGGCTTCGTCAGAAGGCTCCCGCCAAGTGGGGTCAATTCCATGGGAGTCACACCATGGCATCGCCGCGCGGATGGCGCTGAGCGACGAATTGTTGCATAGCGGAACTACGCCCCGCGACAATGCGAACCACTCTGGATGTTTGGGGTCGTGCTTGAATAGCTCATGGAGCATTCCGTTGAGCTCTATGACAGTGAAATTGTAGTTGAGGCCTGGGCGCAGCCTCATAAAGTCTGCCGCGTTGCCAAACTCCCAAGCAGGTCTTTTTCTCTCCCGCAAAGGAGCGATGCGGCGGCGAAGGAAATCTGCTCCGACAGCCCCTATAGTGAGCCTGGCTTGCCGGAGGCGAAGAATCCTAGTGGTGGCTATCTTCAGCTTGTCGTCCTCAGGGGCCAGGTCACTCCAGTCATTGCCGCGCACTATTGCAACTTGGCGCGGGGAAGTGAACTGCTGGGGTTCGTCCTCCATGATCCAGCACCAGTTAGCCCTCCACTCCTCCCACTTGCCGCGGAGCTCTCCAGTCAAGTAAGCCTCTTTCTTATGAAGCCTAAATATCCAAGAAATCCCGCCGGACAGAGGAGACCCAGACTCGACTCGAGGTGTAAAATAATGGCAGAAGAGGGCTACGTTGGGGTAGACTCCGACAAAGTTCTCGCACAGATGTGCGAAAATGGCCATGGTCAAGACAGCATTTGGGGTGAAATCAAGGAGATGAAACCCGTAGGTATTCATAATATCACAGAAGAATTCGGAATATGGTGGGCAGAGTCCGCAATAGAAGAACAGAGCAAAATAGGCGTATCCTCCCGGAAACATGTCGCAGGCCTCAGCGGGGAGTACCTTGGTGCGCGGGTGCGCTTTTGTCTCCCTCGACCAGAAGAGGTAGAAGGAGTCCTTCAGCTCCCTCGCGCTGAGCCTCGGCGGGAAGACCGTCATCTTCTTCCGCATTGCCGCTAGCTTCAGCGCCCTGGTAGTCTTCGCGGCTTTCGCCTTGTCGCCCTTCGGGGCCATGGCGGGGGCGGCGGGGGAAGTCGACGGCGCTGGAGAGGCTGGTGGCGGCGGAGGAAGGGCAGAACGCTGCTCTCTTTCAACCTTCGGGGAGGAGGGGAGCAGCGAGGGTTTCTGGAGGTTGAAGAAAGCAATGAGCGAATGGAGGGAACTGCCCCTGTTTCCCCTGCTTTTAAGGGGGAAAGGGGGGGGCGTTCCGCATTTCCTCCATTAAAGAAACATGCCACGATCTCTCCCACGACGCCGCAATCGACGCATGCCGTTAGGGAGGGGCGCGGTGGATACGGAGTGGGATACGGCGCGCCGTGGGCCGCGTGTGCCCGTGCACTGTTTTGGGCCTGGCCCAACAGCGCTCGGCACCGTGTGTGGCCCAGGCCCGGGGGCTCCTGTCGGTGTACTAAAGTAGGGGTACCTTAGTATCCCGACTTGGGCACGGGAAGTAGCAGCGTCCCGTGGAAGGGCTTGCCACGCGCCCGCCAAGGCCCACTATGATTCCTTTGGAGCCATTCAAGAACAGAGTATTCAAGTTAAAGAACAAGACCCTGGCAAGAGGAGCTTGCCGGGAAGGCCGCTCCAGGCTCAAGACCACCCCTTTGGCACAAGACCCTGGCAAGAGGAGCTTGCCAGGAAGGCCAAACATGGCACTGCAGGAGACTTGCCGTGGCGCATCGCGCGCCCCGGCAAGGCCCGGAGAGCGACAAGCTCCTGGGCGCGACAAGTTAACAACCGCGGCAAGGTGCAAGCCGCGGCAAGCTTCCACTATGTGCCCGCGCTCCAGCTCATCCGGCCACACGTCGCCCTGGGGCCCTTCCAGGGGCACGTTGCAGAAGGCTGTGCAGCCTGGGGTACACGGTGGCAAGCCGCGATGACGAGGCCACCATCGTGGCGAACGGAGACGCCCGGACGGACGCTTTTTTGCACTGTTTGCGGCGACGGCGACGGGCATTCAATGCCCTTATCCCCCACCGTCAGGGTTAGGTACAGGACACTGTACATACACTATTCCAACTACCACCATTTTTACGTTTTTACCCTCATCTGCGTTGCCACCTGTCGGTGACCCCTTCGACCTATAAAAGGAGGCCCATGCGCAACGTAGAAGGGGTTCGGAGGTTCCGATCTTCGACCACCCTCACGCTCGGTGTTGCTAGCGATAAGCACTGTAGCTCTTCTTGCTCCCGAGCCAAGAACGCAATACAAACCAAGGCAGGAGTAGGGTTTTACGCATCCGTGCGGCCCGAACCTGGGTAAACTGCCCGCGTGCTCGCCTCGATCCGCTCTTCGTGCATCCTCCGCTCCCTTGCCGTACCGAAAAGGGGCTCCGGTCCCATAGGTGTTCGTGGGCGATCAGTTTCCCCGACACGGAGCAGCGTGCAATAGACGGAGTCATGCGCGCTCCTCCGGCGAGCGTGGCTGCAGCGTCGCGCACATGGCGACCCCTGCGGTGGACGGGATGAACATTTCACCTGCAGCTGCTGACGCAAAAACCTTGAGGCGACGGCGACGGCAAGGTGCGAGGCGTGACCCTCGCAAGGCGCGCGTCCACCAGTATGTCGACGGCGGCTCCCTCCAGCGCATCGTCCCGAGGCACGGTGGTGTGGCATGCGTCCGGATCCCCAAAGAGAACACCGTCGCGGCCTTATTAGGTGAGCCCTGAGACATTTCTTCTCTGATTTCATCAGTTTTGGGCTTCAAAATTTTGGGGATTTGGATTTGCAAATTGGGGAATTGCCATCCATGATTATCCTTTCGGATTGGGGAAATATTTTTGGGATTTCCTTCAACTTTCAATTCCCCTCCTTCTAATTGTTGAACGTGATAATTACTAGATCATGACCATTATCACATAAGTACATAATCATTAGCCCCTTAACTTAACCACTTCAGATCTTAAAGACGATTAGGACCAGAACATGAGCAATTAGACCCTGGCATCCGTGATTAACAGTAAAACAGGGTCTAATTGGGGTTCCAACCGAGATTAACCTTGCTCTAGATACCAATGTTATGAAAATCATTTAGGATTAACATTACTTGATATTAATTTCGTGATTAGAACACCTACATGAGCGGAAGCGTGAGAACTTACATGAACTGGGCGAAGTCCCGTGCTTGCTCGATGGCATGTAGCCCGTGCATGCACCTTGGATCCTCCAGCACCGATGAGATGGCCGAGGAAGAAGTACATCAGGAATCCAGTAGTGCCGATGCTTGACCAGCGTGGCATCCGTTGGAGATGCAACAGCTGATCGGAGTAGACGTGCCGCCGGCACTACCCTGGTGGTGGCCGGCGGTGGTAGTCGGTCTTCGTCTCCTTGAGCACCTCTTTAGGATCGGTTGTTTTAGAGAGGATGTGGCCTACCCACGTGAGATCGTTAGTTTTCACGGGAGGGGTCATTTTTTTCCTTTTGTATTAGGTGCCAGGAGGCGGGACCGAGACCAAGTCGTTGGTTTGATGCCCCCGATCAGTTCATGTACGTGGGAGATTTAGCTCCCCCTTATCTCTCAGTTTGTTACAACTGAAGATTAATTCCAACAATGGCCACTGTGCTCGATCCAGTGACGACAAGATAGTCCATGTAGACGCCCAACAATAGTCGCTCGTCGCCATCATGCCGCATGTACACGGCGTGCTTGCTCCGATGGGCTCCTCTGGAAGCCAAGGGACACCAGTGTGTGTCGTCCAATTTGATGTTCCATTCCAGGCGCGCGGCCCCTGACAGAGCCCGTACAGAGCCTTGGACAGGCGGAGCACCTACTCTTCCTCGCCGGAGCGCTCGAATCCGGGTGGCTGCACAACATACACCTCATGTCCTCCTCCTCCTGCAAGTCTTCGCTAAAAATGCGGATTTGACGTCGAGGTGGTGTACCTCCCAGCCTGCTTGTGCTGCAATTGCGAGCAGCAGTCGCACAGACTCGAGGCGCGCCACCGGGGCAAAGACGGACTACGTCGACACCCCGGGGCGTTGAACGTACCCCTTTGCGACGATCATTTCCCTGTGTTTGACCACCACACCGGCAGAGTCCTTGTTCATCTTGAAAACCCACTTGAGGCCGATCGGGTGCTTACCATCTTGTTCTCCTCGATGGACTAGAGCTCGTCCATCATCGCCGTCGTCGCCGCGTGTGACTCTGCCTCCTCCAAGGTGTTGGGCTCCTCCCCAGCCATGAGAAGTAGAGTGGCCGACCGCTCTGGAGCTGTGTCATCAAGGATGGTCTCTAGGGTGCAATAGCGGCGTGGTGCCTCGTCGCCGACGAGCTCTGCATGCGGCGTGCCCCCAGGCGGTGGTGAGACGTAGCCTTCCGCCATGTCTCGCCCTTTCTACACCTCTAGAGCGGGAGTGCGCGCGTCGTGGACGTGGGTGATGCACCCACACGCGTACTGCTCTCTCCTTGTAGCGGCAGGGGCACGTACCGGCGGTGTGTAGTCAATGACGAACGAGCCCTCGCCCTGTGCTGGCGCCTCCCAGTCCCAATCCCAGCTCACCGCCTCGTCGAAAGCAGCGTGGTGTGTGTGTGACGACAATGTCAAGAGCAGAGCAGCCCGCCTCGTTGAGCTGCTCGGCGGAGATGATCGAGGCGGGATGTGGTACACCTTAGAGAGCATGCGGTGGCGGCCACCATGCGCGATGAAGACCACCGTGCCTGGTCCCTCAATCTCGACCACCGAGCTAGCACCGAAGTCGGTCCAGCTCATAGAAGACGGTGGAGTTCCCCGTCATGTGGTTTGATGCGCCCGTGTCTAGGTGCCATCTCGATCGGCTCCTTATCGCTCCCGGAGGCGCCGAGACATACCGTGGCGTGCTCCTCTTCCAGATGGATGACCTCATCGTCGCGCATCCATCGTCCCTGCATGCTCTATGGGCAGCGGTGTCACCTGCGCGAGGAGAAGCACTTGGACAGTTCATCATTGGACTCACCGGGTTTGTGACGTACTCGGCACAGAGCGTATGTGCCTTGGCGTCACGGACGTGCCCGAAGCCGGCACATAGAGCGCAGATCGCCTCCCACATCTCTAGCTTGGGAAGCATCTCCGGGGACACAAATCGATAGATCAATTCGGATGCTCAAAAAAAAAAAGATAGATCAATTCGGTGGTGGGCCAGAAGATGTGGAGGTGAGCCAGAAGACATTGGCTGTGTTTGTTTGAGCTTCGGTTTCAGCAGTTTCAGCTGTGGATTTGCTGTGCTGGCAAAACTGCTGTGCTGAGGAAACAGCTGTAGTGAAGGTTAGCTGTTTGGCAACGCAGCTGTGGAAACGACTGTGAGCTGGTGAAAACGCTATGTTTCAGGAGGAGGGGGGCGAACGTAGAGATATGTCATGCCTACGGTGGCATTTACGACATAATTATGACCAAACGCCAAAGATAGAGGGGCTAGGGAAACAGTTTTGGCCCAAAAGTACACCGAGACCAGCTTTAGGCTGTTACACTGAAAATCTCCCGAAACAGTTTTGGGTTGTGGTTCCACAGCTGTTCTAAATAACCTGTTTGTTTCAGCTTCAGCTTTTTTCAATCCTAAAACTGCTCCAAAAGCTGAAACAAACACAGCCATTATCGCCACCGCCTTCTCTGCCGCGATAACACCTGACAAGTAGGCCCTTGCATGCATGTATTTTTTGCAAAATGTGATGCCATATTGTCCACACAGCTATCGCCACATGGCGATTGACAGGTCAACGGTATGCTAGCTCAACGAAATACATACAGAAAACCATACGAGGGACTGTATGCGACTCCCTTTGACAAATTTAGGGATCCTCTTTTGGGTATTTGGAACTAGAGGGACTAAAGTGGGTTCCAGCGCATGGTTAGGGACCGTGGGCGAATTTTCCTCTTTGCGGTTTGCTCCAACTCAATGCTTTTAGGGCATGTACAATGGTTCTAGCTTAGCAATGCCACGTAGGATAAATGATGAGGTGGAGGAGAGAGAAATGATAAGAGAAGACTTGTCTTCTCTTAATTAAGAAAAGGCAAGAGATGATCTCTTAGGGCATGTACAATGGTTCTAGCTTAGCAATGCCACGTAGGATAAATGATGAGGTGGAGGAGAGAGAAATGATAAGAGAAGACTTGTCTTCTCTTAATTAAGAGAAGGCAAGAGATGATCTCTTAGCACAATATGTCTCACCATGTTTTTAGGAATAACTAGTTATTGAAGATAAGGCTAAGAGATGACCCATTATAGACATTTTTTTTTTGTCATCTCTAAATTGCATGCAAGATTTAAGATAAGACTACCTTCTCAACCATTGTACATGCCCTTAGCACAATATGTCTCACCATGTTTTTAGGAATAACTAGTTATTGAAGATAAGACTAAGAGATGACCCATTATGGACATATTTTTTTGTCATCTCTAAATTGCATGCAAGATTTAAGATAAGACTACCTTCTCAACCATTGTACATGCCCTTAGTGTCCTCACTTGTCTGCAATAGGAGTTGAAACATCTCGTTCCCGTGAAAATTCAGAGCCGAGGAAACTATTGCTTGCGTCGATTGCGAGAGGCCCTCCCGCATACACTGTCGGATGAAAGAGGCGTAGTTGCATGGCACCTTGCCCCTCGAGGCTATTCTTTGACATGTAGTTTTAGCGAGTCCTATGTCATTCGCCAACCCTGGCTTGGTCCTCGCATGTGTGGAAAACGCCGATGCCGCTGAAAATGGATGTCTTCAGTTGACAGTTGCTTCGTGATCACATCCCATAAGGAACGGAGGAGGAAAAGCGGCATGAGCATGCTGATGGCTTGCATCGCCTATGTGTGATGCCAAAGTATATGATTGCTTTCTTAAACAAACATTTTAGAGCGTTGTCATCTTACCAGCATAGGACTCAATAGTAAGGATTGCCACTCCATTGATATCGCTCATGGATCGTGTTATACTTGGGAAGATCCGGCCCAAGGGGAAGTCTGTTATCCACAACCCAACCTTAGATGAAGGAGAAGTTCACGCTTGCTCTTCGACCCAAGACAATGGAAGGGAGCTAAAGCCTTCTTCCTTTTTCAAATTCGTTTATATGGAGGAAAAAGAGGTCGTGTTAATCCATTTATTCCGCCAAGAAGCATTCGTCTACAACACTTAGAACGCCTTGACACATTTGTACTCACGTCTAACGGTCTTCCACACGGAAGTAAGATTAGATAGTTTGATCATAGTTTGACCGTAGTAAAAAAGAAGTCCCTTTCTCATTTGCTTCATGGTCAGGACACATATCTTCTTCATGTGCTCTGCCGCCCACTTATTATGGAACTATGTCCGTGAAGCTCTCGGGCCTCAGTGGCTAGCCTCGAACATGGACACCCTCTTGAATGTTATGGCTCACCATACCGGTAGGAGGAGGTGCCTATTTTGGGTGGTGCCCGTGGTGATGACTTTACCCTTGTGGACGACACGTAATAAGATGGTTATCGAGAAGATCTTACTGCGATGTGTTTGTTAGATTGTTGGCTTTTATGTAGGAGTGGCTCTTGCTCTGTAGACGCGGGACAAGGACCATCTAGATGGCATGTTGTATGGCCTTCAAATGGTCTGTCACCAGCTTTCTGCACCCCTAGCACCTGACACGTCCCGCGAAGGTGTCTTCTATTGCTTTGTTGTTTCACTTTCAGGTATGTTTGTGATATTGCCCCATCAGACTTATTATTTACTTTCTTAGTACACAGTTAAGTTGTTGGGCGAACACCTATATTAATGATGGGGATGGGCTCCACTACTCGCACGGTGACATAAAGGGGGGGCTGGCTTCATTGCTTCTCCCACACTAAGGCCAGGTTAATGGAGGGAGCATGAGTAGCCAATGTAGGCGAGGTTGTCGGTGGTGGAGCACAAGGATGGGGACGGGCTCCATCTGGATCTCGTGGGATGGGGGTCGAGCTCCTTCCCCTTGGACAGGCTAGGTATAGTGTTGAAGAGCAACATCTCCTTGGGGACAGAGCCAACGATTGCCCAGGCCTAGAAGTTCTCTACAGACATGATGGAGCTACTAGAATCATTGTGTGGGAGAAGAGAGAGGGAGGGGGAACAAAGAAATAAAAATGATAGAATTATTTCACTGAAGAGTATCTTCCACGCGGTGGAAGGAATTTAGAGACATTTAGAGGCTCAAGTGCTCTTGAGCCTGTAGTTTTTCAATGCACTCCAAAACCATTTTAGAGGCTCAAGTTATTGTGGATCTACTAGAATTTCTCTTAAATTGAGTTAAAATCAGTGAACTAATGATGTTCTACGTTTTAGGGCTTTAACATTGATATATTTGTCAGGCTAGCTGTTCATTGCGATACTACTATAGTTCTACTAACATGGCTGCAAATAACAATTACATATGAATAGTAGCTTCAAATATGCACATCTCTAGAGCACATGGCATGAAACATGGTGCATCGATGAATGTCTTGAGACATTGTTTCTTGCTTGCAATGCGTCCATATTAACTTGTGTACAAACTATGAACCTCATGTTGCCAACAATTGCTAACATATTTGTTTGAAGAAAAAACATTGAAATGAGCAAGACATTTCTCCCTGTAATTTCTCCATTTCTTATGTCCACACACACACACACACACACACACGCACGCACGCACACGCACGCACGCACGCACGCACGCACGCGCACGCACGCACGCACGCACGCACGCACACATCTTACATTCTTAAGAAGTTGCTCCCCACTACAAGGCATTCATGCACACCCTCCACCTAAGCATGCATGCCACATCAGCGTTTCAGTTCGCACTACCACTAGCAATCCTGCCATGTCAACAATTTTTTTCAGTTTCAACTAATTATGCGATTTAATATATCTTTAGAATGGATTGATTCATCTTCATGCTCTGTATAACTGATGAGAGATTTAAGAGAAGAGATGCATCGTCTTAGACTCCCCACCACATCTTCAATACGCAAAGAGAAGCGGAGAGAAGCCCAACCGCCTGCCCCATGGCTTTCATTTCCACCTCCCTACGATTCAGTTCCTAATCCTTTTAATCACAACCCATCGAGTCTTCTCGAAAACACATCGAGCCCTTAGTTTTCCCTTCCCAAGGGAAATCTACTATGTACATTGCGGCGGCTCCGGGGTTCTCTCGCGCAAAATACACCTTGGCCGTGTGTGCCTGCATTCTCGAGACGGCGTCTCCGGTGCCCTCGTGCTACCCTCCATTTCCTGTCTCCGTTTCGGCCAAGGTAGCTCCAACGTGAAATCCCCTCAGTCCACAGGACAACCGGTCTTCCAGACCTCCGCTGCCACTCTGGACCCTTTGACGCGGCTGCGCGATATTTGTTGCCCAGTCAGATCGTTGAACACATCAGAATCAGCCTATGCATGTCTTCCTCTTCTCTGATGTATGAATCTCCTACATCCAATCCGTCTTGACTCCGACGTCTCTCTGGGTGTTGGTACACGGCATGGGAACGTTCCATCGTCGGCCGCCCAGAATCACAGATCGTCGATGGAGGCCTAACCTATGTTGCCTCTGCGTGCCATTGCTCTGCTCCTCGGCCACCATCGGCGGCAACGAGCAGCAAGGACTCGGGCTTCATCAGTGAAGACGACTTCCCCGGGACTCCATCTTCGGGGCCAGCATATCAGTTAATTAGGTGAGCATCAACGCGCTTCTACATTCAGCTATGAGATGGCGAATACCATTGGCGGCCATTCCGATCCAGCGGAAAGCTACGGAGGCGGACGACGTCCGGACTCCGTGTGTAAGAGTAAGACACCTTTGCCTCTTCCTCAGGCAGGTCGACAACGTTGTCTCGCTCAAGCAACGAGTTTTAAGTAACAACCTTTGCCGCTCACATCTTATAGCCGTTTTCTGAAGAAAAAAATACAACACTGAAGTACCATCTTCTATGCCTCCGGATATTCGTGCATGGCTACCTGCGGCTGTATTTTTGCTTACTAATCGAACCATCAGCCTTTTGAGACTTGGATAGTTGTAAGTTTGAGGAGCTTCATTTCTTACGTCCTACATCCCTCTCTTTTTTAGATGTTGCTTTCTTACTTCTTTCCTTGGATCCGTGCCTCGAGGATAGGAGGGGCTTGGCTGGCCATTTTTTGCCTTTTGTAATAAATCAGTGGCATGTGCAAGGCTATAATTCTTAGGCAGCATTAGTAAACATAAACTAAATGTGTTCTCTCAGTTATTACAATAAGCTTTGTTTCCTTCAGGCTCTCGATATGATAAGAGGGAAGGTATCCAAGTTATTGATGTTTATGATGCAAACTTCACAGTTGAACGGTCTTCAACTTCTGCTGAATCCGATAAAACAAAATGCTAATCAGGACAAACCAATTTAGAATGAAAAGTTTTGTTTAAAGTATGTTCATGTCTACAGCTTCTATCTCTTAGTAAGGTCCCTCTATGGTTATGCCAATTTTACAAGCTAGCCACCTAAGTGCTAGGAGATATATGGCGTGCTTTCAACTATATTGTGGCAAACATATACGAGTTACTTTTTTATGTAGTATTACGATGTGTAATACCCATGTAGTGTGGACAACTCTGCCTACTAATCGACAAGAAAGAGATTTGTCCTGTAATAGGCGCCTTTTCATTAGCCTGTTCTAGACATTTTTTTCTTGGAATCTTGAACTGAGAGCAAAATATTCTAGATTCTCAAGATATTTGGTATTGAATAGTTATAAATGAATCCAGTCACATTTCTCTACTATGCATATTCATACAAGCTTTGCACATTTGGATAACAACTGCTTTACTTGCAGAAATGCCCATGGGGAATCATGTCCCTAATTTTTTTTTCTATGAATTCTTCAATGATTTATATTTTAAAGCCTGCACTCTACTGTAGTTTTTTTATTATGAACTAATTGGTGTTTTCTTTCTAACTATACTCTTTTGATACATCTCTGACCCGTGCTCTTTTTGTGCTGATTATCATCCTTCTCCTATGATGTTACACACTATATTATTGTAATGAAAGACTTTCAACTTCAATTGAAACCCAACTCTGACAACATAGTAGATTCAAATTGCATTGGCTTTCAGATCGATCTACCCATTCGGGTCACTAGCTGAGTTGAAGTATTTTTCGTGCCTATCGTTGTACATTCATTTATATGGCCCATGAAACTGCCTTGAAATAACCAAATTGCATACTAAAATGATTCAATTTTTAGTGGGAAACCAAATATTTACAGCAAGTTGCACAAGGATGTACGCAGCAACGCGCGGGGAATCATCTAGTTACACCTATAGTATCTCATTTTTTAAACAATTTAAACAACAAAGATACACAATCATACACAACAAAAATCTATAAAGATATTTGATAATTTATGCACATAAACACTTAAGTTACATCTCTCTTCCAAGATATTTGAGGGTACTAAATAGAATGAATGTATAAAAAAAGTATAACACATACTATTGAAAATAATAGTTCATCAAAAACTATGGTCATGTCTATATTACTTCTCTTAGATCTAAGGGAGTAATAAAACTAAAAATATATGAAAATATTTTTCAGCGGTTCTTTAAGATTACCATATTACAAAACATGTTTCAATCTAGTGCAAGTATACTTGGAGTTGGAGTATGTAACTAGAGATGCATGTCTTAATTTGTCGTCGCTTTATGTGGCTATTTTTTTAGGTATAGTGGAAAATGTACAATCACAAATAAATTACATAAATAAAAAAGCTTAGTATAAACTGACATCTTCGTGTCCTCAGCTAGACCGAGATCGAAGAGTTGAACTCCGAGATCAGTAGTCTAGAGGCAGGCGGGGTTGCGGCATACGGTTCGACCACGAGCGACATCATCAAGCTTGAGAGTTAGGTGGATTGTGTATGCCATCGGTGCACGTGCAGTCAAGAGCGCTACGACCGACCATGTGGAAGTCAAGTTCAAGCAACTAAAGATTATGCTTGACCAAAATATCAACGAACAACATTAAGCTGAGAAGGACAAGATCATGGATGCCACCTTGAAGCTTGACATCCGGGCGGCTTCCATCAAGGGCAAAGAGGAGAACCTTCATGCCAGTCAAGCAGCCATCAAGGCCAAGCTAGAGAAGACTCAGGGTGAAACTAAGAATGGTGATAAGGGTCAGGAGGTTCAGGTGAACAGAGCCCGTGTGGATCCTAGAACTGGTTGTTGAACTATTTTTGAATGGGGTGGTAAGTTTTAGTTCGTTTGATCATCTGATATGGTGTGAAGAGGCAGAGCAGGCCATGGAACTAGGTATTGAAGTCTTTTTAGTTGTGTTTATTGTAGAGAATATGGAAAGGGTGACAAGTATGTACTTATACGTTTGTCATGTGTCTGGTGGCGTGGTGCAACATATCAAGAGTTATGGATTTTGTGGAAGACTCCATTGAAATTTGAAATGTCTTCATCTATGCACTAGTGTAATACGCCCATTCGGGCAAGTGAAATTATAGCGGGTTCTCTTCTACAGTTATCTTCTAATGGGAAGGCATCAGAGGGAGAGGCTGCTCACGGAATTGTCACTAGACATTTCAGGTTACATCAGAAGGGACAGGAGATGAGAACCAATATCATGTCTTCCATATTTGATTGGACTCTAGAACATTTTTGTCGACAAGGATGTTTAAACCCCTAGCATATGTATCATCGTGAGACTAGTCACAGTGGGAGTAACTTAATTAAGCAGTAACATCGAGTCCAACTCGGCAAATTTGCTTATGTGGCAATGAGTTAATGAGGAGAGAGGTATTTTAGTAACTTAGCTAGTTATTGTAACATCACATGTCCCAATGCAATATGAGTCTATAACCTAATAAATGAAGCTTTGCATGACACCACATTTATATTACAACCCAATATGAAGGTAGTAACATAGTCTAGGGATATGTATATGTTACTAGTGTATGTTACTCTCCATTGTGAATGCACACATCCATTATTAATAAGGGATGATTAATTTTATGCTCCTAGTTGGGCCTCATTCGGCAATTTTACCTCTAGTTTCCAAAAGCCCTCGGTTCTGCTCAAGCAACTTCGCTCATCCTCTTATGCTTTTGTCATTTGACCATTTGACAGACACTTTGAAAAGAAACATACTATCAGAAAAATGCTAATAATATATCAAAATGTTCAGAAATATCCTCCTCATATGATCTCAGCATGATCAGTAAAAACTGAAAAAAACTTGAAGAAATTCTTGAACAGTAAAAATCACAAGAGGAGCGAAGTGGCTTGGGCAGAATCGAGGGTTTTAGAAAAGGGTAATGTTTATGTGCGGTGCGCCGGCTGAAAGTTGAGCCGGTCGAATCCGTGTCGTTGGATTAGATAGCGATCTTTGAGCCTGTGTTTATGCCACCTCATCCCCACGCCCTCAAAACGCATGGCTGCGGGGGGACCACACACCACCCACGACCGCGTCTTCAACATTTATCCCCACTCGATCCCCATTTTTTCTTCTTCTCGTGCGCATAGGTTCATCTCCGGCGCAGAGATCCTCAACTGCGCCGCTCTCATCTCACCTCTAGATCGTCGATCTCAAGCGCCCCCACGCCTCCTCGCCTCTCGCCACCCGAGCAGGGAGGATTGCGCAGCTGGGCGCACTCATCGCCATGGGCCGCCTGCGGTTGGGTGCGCCCCTCTCCATGGTCGGCGCAGCCGGATGCGCTAGCCACCATGGTGAGCTGAAATTGACCACGACGACGGCGAGTTTTTGCTACAACCATGTTTTGGTTTTGCTGGAACCGGCCAATGTTTTTGCTACCACCTACCCCACCCAAAATCTGCCTCCATGGTGTTTTTTGCTGGAACCGGCAAACGACTTTGCTACAACCGTCTTGGCTTTTTGTTACTACCGGTGTTTGTCAATTTTCTGCTACATTCCATCTCCGTTTGTCAGTTTTTTTATGCAACCTTTGTCAATTTTTGTTACCAAGGTGTTGATCATTGCTACATTCAATTTTTTCACAAAGTGCTACATGGCTAATGACCCACAAGTGTAGGGGATCTATCGTAGTCCTTTCGATAAGTAAGAGTGTCGAACCCAACGAGGAGCAGAAGGAAATGATAGGCAGTTTTCAGTAAGGTATTTTCTGCAAGCACTAAAATTATAGGTAACAGATAGTTTTGTGATAAGATAATTGGTAGCAAGTGATAAAAGGTAAAAGTAAATAAGGTGCAGCAAGGTGGCCCAATCCTTTTTGTAGCAAAGGACAAGCCTGAACAAACTCTTATGCAAGGTAAAGCACTCCCGAGGACATATGGGAATTATCGTCGAGCTAGTTCTCATCACGATCATCTGATTCGCGTTCGGTACTTTGATAATTTGGTATGTGGGTGGACCGGTGCTTGGGTGCTGCCCTTACTTGGACAAGCCTCCCATTTATGATTAACCTCTAATGCAAGCATCCGCAACTACAAAAGAAGTATTAAGGTAAACCCAACCATAGCCTGAAACGTATGGATCCAAATCAGCCCCTTACGAAGCAACGCATAAACTAGGGTTTAAGCTTCTGTCACTCTAGCAACCCATCATCTACTTATTACTTCCCAATGCCTTCCTCTAGGCCCAAATAATGGTGAAGTGTCATGTAGTCGGCGTTCACATGACACCACTAGAGGAGAGACAACATACATCTCATCAAAATATCGAACGAAGACCAAATTCACATGACTACAAATAGCAAGACTTCTCCCATGTCCTCAGGAACCAAAGTAACTACTCACAAGACATAATATTGTTCATGATCAGAGGGGTATTAATATGCATAATGGATCTGAACATATGATCTTCCACCAAATAAACCAACTAGCATCAACTACAAGGAGTAATCAACACTACTAGCAACCCACAGGTACCAATCTGAGGTTTGGGTACAAAGATTGGATACAAGAGATGAACTAGGGTTTGAGAGGAGATGGTGCTGGTGAAGATGTTGATGAAGATAGCCCTCCCCAAGATGGGAGAGTTGTTGGAGATGACGGCGGTGACGATTTCCCCCTCCCAGAGGGAAGTATCCCCGGCAGAACAGCTCTGCCGGAGCCCTAGATTGGTTTCCGCCTCAGTTTTCGCCTCGAGACGGCGGCGTGTGGTCCCGAAAGCCTCCTCCTGATTTTTTCCAGGTCAAAATGCTTCATATAGGAGAAGATGGGCACCGTGGGCCTGCCGGCTAGCCCTCGAGGCAAGGGGGCGCGCCCCCCACCCTCGAGGCCAGCCGGTGGCCCCTCCTGTGGGTTTCTTTCGCCGGATATTTTTTATATTTTCCGAAACGATGTTCTGTGGAGTTTCAGGGCTTTTGGAGTTGTGCAGAATAGGTTTCCAGAGTTTGCTCCTTTTTCAGCCCAGAATTCCAGCTGTCGGCATTTTCCCTCTTCATGTAAACCTTGCAAAATAAGAGAGAAAAGGCATAAGTATTGTGACAAAACATGTAATAACAGCCCATAGTGCAATAAATATCAACTTATAAGCATGATGCAAAATGGACGTATCAACTCCCCCAAGCTTAGACCTCGCTTGTCCTCAAGAAAAAGCCGATATCGAAAAATATGTCCACATGTTTAGAGATAGAGGTCTCGATAAAAATAGAATACGGACATGAGGTCATCATGATCACTCTCATAACAGCAACTTAAATAAATATAGTCATATGATTCTTATGCTAAAGTAATAATTCATCCACAATATCAAGTATGCATCATAAACCTCATTGGAAACTAACAAACTTTGGTCTCGGTCATTGAAGCAATTGCAATTTATCGTAACATCGGAAAGAGTCAATATAAGAGCTTTTCAGCAAGCCTACATACTCAACTATCATATAGTCTTTCACAATTGCTCACACTCACGCAATACTTATGTTTATGGAGTTTTAATCGGACACAGAGAAAGATAGGGGCTTATGGTATTGCCTCCCAACCTTTTACCTCAAGGGTAACGTCAACAGTAATAGATCATGAGAACTTATATCCAAGTGGGTATATATATCAGGATCTTTCCAACAAAGTGTGCTTGCCAAAGGATAAAATGAAACATGAAAGTTGGATCTCACCTTGACACTTATAAGACAAGAATAAAAGATAGGCCCTTCGCAGAGGGAAGCAGAGGTTGTCATGTGTTTTTATGGTTGGATGCACAAAGTCTTAGCATAGAAGAACTTCGCTTTATATTGCCACTTGTGATAAGGACCTTTATTATGCAGTCCGTCGCTTTTATACTTCCATATCACAAGCTCGTATAAAGCTAATTTCTCCCACACTAATAAATCATACATATTTAGTGGGTTTACAACATGACAACTTACTTGGAAGGATCTTTCTCAATCCATAGGTAGGTATGGCGGACTCTCATGGCAAAACTGGGTTTAAGGATGTATGGAAGCACAAGCAGTATCTCTACTTAGTGCCAGGAGGTTTGGCTAGCATGAGAGGGAAAGGAAAGCTCAACATGTTGGAAGATCCATGACAATATACTTTATTTCGGATATAAAAAGACATAACCCATTATGTTGTCTTCCTTGTCCAACATCAACTCTTTAGCATGTCATACTTTAATGAGTGCTCACAATCATAAAAGATGTCCAAGATAGTATATTTGTATGTGAAGCCTCTCTTCTTTTATTACTTCCTATTAATTCAACAATGACCAAAACTATGTTTGTCACCTCCCAACAACTTTTATTTATCATACTCTTATATGTGAAGTCACTACTTCCCATAAGATCAATATGATCTCTATGATTCTCCTTTTGTTTTCTTTCTTTTATCATGACCCAAGTGGGGAAATCAAGCCCTTGACTCAACACTAATCTTTATTATATAGCTCACGGACTCGATTACAAAGGATAAGGCTCACAAAGCAAAAGCTCACAACTAGATCATGCTAACTTTATTCTAATAGATCAAGATACTACCAAAAGGATTGAACTAAGTAAAACGGTAAAGATAGGAGTGATGGTGATACGATACCGGGGTCACTCCCCCAAGCTTGGCAGTTGCCAAGGGGAGTGCCCATACCCATATGATTATGTCTCCTTCTTTGGGGTTGGTGATGCTGGAGTTGTTGTTGATGTAGGCATGTTGTTCTTCCAAGGCATGGGCTCACCATCGTAGAAGGATGACCGAGTCTCCGAGATACTCAAATCTACAGCCAAACTCATGTTCCTGAATCTATATTCATACTCACGGTTTTGGTTTTGCAGATCATAGATATGGGCTTGGAGGTGATCGATCTTTTGTTGGAGATTGGAGATTGCTTCTCCGAAGATCCTTGAGTCTATCTTGAGGTTGTTGGCAAGCTCCGAGATCATCATGTGGTTGGCGTCGAGACCTCGTTCCACCATACCATGGCACTTGAAAACTTGTTAATCCATTGCTTCGAGTCTTGTCTCCATGCTTCCGGTCCTCCTAGGCCCCTCCACATCACGGATGTGCAGCACCCCCTCATGCAACTCCATGGTTTTGGAGTGGTGTAGCACCTCTGCAAGGTAGGGGTTGATGACCTTCTCGAAGAACTTGTCCTTGGGGGTGTTGGAGGACGCCATGATGATCTAGATCTGTCAAAAAGAGCTGCTCGAAAAGAAAACAGAGGAATTATGCGTGATACAGAGGTCAAAACCTTCGAGAGTATATATAATGAATTTTTCCAGCACGAAAGGAGTAACCCATAAGAAAACGGAGTCCAGGGGACACACGGGGTGCCCTCGAGGCAGGGGTGCGCGCCCTGGGAAGGGGGGCGCGCCCCCTACCCTCGAGGCCACCTCGTGTCTCCTCCGGACAGCGGTTTATTTTTGTATTTTTCTAAATATTCCAAAACGGAGAAAAATTGCCTTTAGAACTGTTTTGGAGTCGGTTTACTTACCGTATCACGTACCTCTTCCTTTTCGGAGGCTGAATCGTTCTAGAAAGTGTCCCTTATGTATTCCTCCGGGGTCATGGTTTCAATAATATTAGTTTCAACATTTATAGGATTACCTGAGATATAATGTTTGATCCTTTGACCATTCACCACCTTCGGATTTGTGCCTTCGAAGTTGTTGATCTTTATAGCACCGGAACGGTAGACCTCCTCGATAACGTAAGGTCCTTCCCATTTGGAGAGAAGTTTTCCTGCAAAAAACCTTAACCGAGAGTTGAATAGCAAAACATAATCACCTATGTTGAACTCATGCTTTTGTATCCTTTTGTCATGCCATCTTTTAACTTTTTCTTTAAATAACTTGGCATTCTAGTAGGCCTGGGTTCTCCATTCATCGAGACAGCTAATATCAAGTAGCCTCCTTTCACCGGCAAGTTTGAAATCATAATCGATCTCTTTGATGGCCCAATATGCCTTATGTTCTAGCTCAAGAGGTAAGTGACAAGCTTTTCCATATACCATCTTATATGGAGACATACCCATAGGATTTTTGTATGCAGTTCTATAGGCCCATAATGCATCATCTAGTTTCTTGGACCAATTCTTCCTAGACCTATTGACTGTCTTTTGCAAGATTAATTTCAACTCCCTATTACTTAGTTCTACCTGACCACTAGTCTGTGGGTGATAAGGTGATGCAATTCTATGGTTGACATCATACTTAGCAAGCATCTTACGGAAAGCACCATGAATAAAGTGTGAACCACCATCAGTCATTAGATATCTAGGGACTCCAAACCTTGGATTGTAACTTCTTTAAGCATCTTAAAAGAGGTGTTATGATCAGCACTACTAGTTGGAATAGCGTCTACCCACTTAGTAACGTAATCAACGGCAACTAGAATATGTGTGTACCCATTAGAGGCAGGAAAAGGTCCCATATAATCAAAACCCCAAACACCAAATGGTTCAATAACAAGTGAATAATTCATAGGCATTTCTTGACGTCTACTAATATTACCGATTCTTTGACATTCATCACATGATAAGACAAACTTACGGGCATCCCTGAAGAGGGTAGGCCAATAAAAACCGGATTGAAATACCTTGTGTGTAGTTCTGTCTCCCGCATGGTGTCCTCCGTAAGCTTCGGAGTGGCACTTGCGTAAGATATGTTCCTGTTCATGCTCAGGCACACAACGTCTAATAATACCATATACTCCTTCATTATAAAGATGTGGGTCATCCCAAAAGTAATGTCTCAAATCATAGAAGAACTTTTTCTTTTGCTGGTATGTGAAGCTAGGAGGTATAAACTTAGCAACAATGTAATTAGCATAATCAGCATACCAAGGAGCAGTACGAGAAGCATTTATGATAGCTAGTTGTTCATCAGGGAAGCTATCATCAATAGGATGTGGGTCATCAAGTATATTCTCTAACCTAGACAAGTTATCTGCTACGGGGTTCTCAGCTCCCTTTCTATCAACAATATGCAAGTCAAATTCTTGTAGCAAGAAAACCCATCTAATAAGTCTAGGTTTAGCATCTTTCTTTTCCATAAGGTATTTGATAGCAGCATGATCACTGTGAATAGTTACTTTAGAATCAAAGATATAGGGTCTAAACTTATCACAAGCAAACACAACTGCTAGAAATTCTTTCTCGGTGGTAACATAATTTCTTTGGGCACTATCTAGAGTTTTACTAGCATACTGGATGGCATTCAATTTCTTATCTACTCTTTGCCCTAGAACAACTCCTATAGCATAATCACTAGCATCGCACATAATCTCAAAGGGTAAATTCCAGTCAGGGGGCTGGACAATAGGTGCAGAGATCAATGCTTTCTTAAGTATTTCAAATGCTTCTAGACAATCATCATCAAAGACAAAAGGAATATCTTTCTGTAAAAGATTAGTCAGAGGCCTGGAAATTTTGGAGAAGTCCTTAATGAACCTCCTATAAAACCCGGCATGACCAAGGAAACTTCGTATACCTTTGATATCCTTAGGGCATGGCATCTTTTCAATAGCATCCACTTTAGCTTTGTCAACTTCAATACCTCTTTCAGAAATTTTATGTCCCAAGACAATGCCTTCATTAACCATAAAGTGGCACTTCTCCCAATTCAAGACAAGGTCAGTCTTCACATCTCTGCAAAACTTGATCAAGGTTGCTTAAGCAATCATCAAAAGAAGTTCCGTAAATGGAGAAACCATCCATGAACACTTCAACAATCTTTTCACAAAAATCAGAGAATATAGCCATCATGCATCTTTGAAAGGTAGCAGGTGTGTTACATAAACCAAAAGGCATACGTCTATAAGCAAAGGTACCGAAAGGACAAGTAAAGGTGGTCTTTTCTTGATCCCCCTTTGACACATGTATTTGAGAGAAACCAGAATAACCATCTAGAAAGCAGAAATGAGTATGTTTGGATAATCTTTCTAGCATTTGATCAATAAATAGCAAGGGGTAATGATCTTTCTTAGTAGCTTTATTTAACTTATGGAAATCAATTACCATCCTATAACCTGTAACTATCCTTTGCGGGATCAATTCATCTTTATCATTACGGAAAACAGGCATACCTCCTTTCTTAGGAACACAATGGACAGGTCTTACCCACTGGCTATCAGCAATTGGATAGATAATACCTGCCTCTAGAAGCTTTAGAATTTCCTTCCTTACCACTTCTTTGATCTTAGGATTTAACCGTCCCTGATGATCAATAACCGGTTTAGCATTTTCTTTCAATTTTATCTTGTGTTGACATATAGTGGGACTAATGCCCTTAAGATCATCCAAAGTATATCCAATCGTAGCTCGGTGCTTCTTCAGAGTTTTCAATAATCTTATCTTCATGCTCTAAAAGGTTAGCACTAATAATAACATGATATATCTTCTTTTCATCAAGATAAACATACTTAAGATTATCAGGAAAAGGTTTAAGTTCAAACACGGGATCACCCTTGGGTCGAGGAGGATCCCCTAGGATTTCAACAGGCAAGTTGTTTTTCAATACGGGTCCCTGTGTAAGAAATATTTCATCTATCGCCCTTCTTTCATTCATATGCATATCATTTCCATGGTCTAGTAAGTATTGTTCTAAAGGATCATTAGGTGGCACAGCAATAGAAGCAAGACCAATAAGTTCATCCTTTCTGGGTGGTGGCTTTTCAAGGGGTTGTCTACGGAATTTAGCAAAGTTAAAATCATGAGACGTAACCCCTAATCTGATAGTGACAATATCTTTCACACAGTCTATCTTGGCATTAACAGTATTCAAGAAGGGTCTAGCAAATATAATGGGACAGAAGGCATCTTGTGGGGAACTAAGAACAAGAAAGTCAGCGGGGTATTTAACCTTCCCACATAGAACTTCAATATCTCTAACAATCCCAACTCGTGAAATAGTGTCTCTATTAGCAAGCTTAATAGTAACATCAATCCCCTCTAACTCAACCGGTGCAATATCATGCATAATTTCGTTATACAAATCGAGAGGGATAATACTCGCACTAGCACCTACGTCACATAAACAATGATAGCAATGATCTCCTATCTTGACAGAGATAACAGGCAAGCCTACAACAGGTTTATGTCTATTCCTAGCATTGGGTTTAGCTATTCTAGCAGACTCCTCTTGGAGATAAATAACATGACCATCTAAATCTTCTACCAAGAGATCTTTAACCATAGCAACACTAGGTTCAACTTTAATTTGCTCAGAGGGTGTAGGTGTTCTAGTATTGCTCTTACAGACTACAGTTGAAGCTTGAGCATGATCCTTTATCCTAACAGGGAAAGGTGGTTTCTTGATATACGCGGTAGGGATAACTAGATCAACATTATAAGTGATAGTCTTTTCTTCAACTTTAATAGGTTCAACTACTTTTACTTTAATAGGTTCAACTACTTTTACTTCAATAGGGGGATGGTATTTAAACCACTTCTCCTTGGGGAGATCAACATGAGTAGCAAAAGATTCACAGAAAGAAGCTACTATCTCAGAGTCAAGTCCATATTTAGTGCTAAACTCACGGAAAACATCGGTATCCATAAAAGCTTTAACACAATCAAACTTAGGGGTCATACCTGACTCCTTACCTTCGTCGAGATTCCAATCTTCGGAGTTGCATTTAATTCTTTCCAATAAATCCCATTTGAAGTCAATAGTCTTCATCATATAAGAGCCAGAACAGGAAGTATCGAGCATGGAGCGATTATCATGAGAAAGCCGGGCATAAAAATTTTGAATGATCATTTCTCTTGAGAGCTCATGATTGGGGCATGAATATAACATTGACTTAAGCCTCCCACAAGCTTGAGCGATGTTTTCTCCTTCGCGAGGCCAGAAATTATAAATATAATTACAATCACGATGAACCTGGTGCATAGGGTAGAACTTCTGATGAAATTCCAACTTCAGACGATTATAGTTCCAAGATCCCATATCATCGCATAGCCTAAACCATGTCAATGTATCTCCCTTCAAAGATAAAGGGAAGACCTTCTTCTTGATAACATCCTCGGGCATACCTGCAAGCTTAAACAATCCACAAACTTCATCCACATAGATTAGGTGTAAATCGGGGTGAAGTGTTCCGTCTCCTGTATAGGGATTTTCAAGCAATTTCTCAATCATACCCGAAGGAATCTCAAAGCAAACATTTTCATTAGGTGCAGTAGGTTGAGGAGCAACTCTTTGCTCTTCTGCTCGGGGTGAAGATACCCCGAACAAGCCCCTCAAAGGATTTTGAGCCATAGTAACAAGTAACAATAAATTTCAGCACACTATATAAATTTTTCCTTACCAAAGGCGCTTTACTCCCCGGCAACGGCGCCAGAAAAGAGTCTTGATGACCCACAAGTGTAGGGGATCTATCGTAGTCCTTTCGATAAGTAAGAGTGTCGAACCCAACGAGGAGCAGAAGGAAATGATAGGCAGTTTTCAGTAAGGTATTTTTTGCATGCACTGAAATTATAAGTAATAGATAGTTTTGTGATAAGGTAATTGGTAGCAAGTGACAAACGATAAAAGTAAATAGGTGCAGCAAGGTAGCCCAATCCTTTTTGTAGCAAAGGACAAGCCTGGACAAACTCTTATGCAAGGTAAAGCGCTCCCGAGGACATATGGGAATTATAGTCAAGCTAGCTTTCATCACGATCGTCTGATTCACGTTCGGTACTTTGATAATTTGGTATGTGGGTGGACCGGTGCTTGGGTGCTGCCCTTACTTGGACAAGCCTCCCACTTATGATTAACCTCTAATGCAAGCATCCGCAACTACAAAAGAAGTATTAAGGTCAACCTAACCATAGCCTGAAACATATGGATCCAAATCAGCCCCTTACGAAGCAACGCATAAACTAGGGTTTAAGCTTCTGTCACTCTAGCAACCCATCATCTACTTATTACTTCCCAATGCCTTCCTCTAGGCCCAAATAATGGTGAAGTGTCATGTAGTCGATGTTCACATGACACCACTAGAGGAGAGACAACATACATCTCATGAAAATATCGAACGAAGACCAAATTCACATGACTACTAACAGCCAGACTTCTCCCATGTCCTCAGGAACAAAAGAAACTACTCACAAGACATAATATTGTTCACGATCAGAGGGGTATTAATATGCATAATGGATCTGAACATATGATCTTCCACCAAATAAACCAACTAGCATCAACTACAAGGAGTAATCAACACTACTAGCAACCCACAGGTACCAATCTGAGGCTTTGATACAAAGATTGGATACAAGAGATGAACTAGGGTTTGTGAGGAGATGGTGCTGGTGAAGATGTTGATGAAGATAGCTCTCCCCAAGATGGGAGAGTTGTTGGTGATGACGGCGGTGATGATTTCCCCCTCCCGGAGGGAAGTATCCCCGGCAGCACAGCTCTGCCGGAGCCCTAGATTGGTTTCTGCCTCAAGACGGCGGCGTCTGGTCCCGAAAGCCTTCCCGTGATTTTTCCAGGTCAAAACGCTTCATATAGAAGAAGATGGTCACCTGGGGCCCACCGGCTGGCCCTCGAGGCAGTAGGGCGTGCCCTGGGAAGGGGGGGCGCCCCCCACCCTCGAGGCCAGCCAGTGGCCCCCCTCATGGGTTTCTTCTGCCAGGTATTTTTTGATATTTTCCGAAAAAAAATCTCTGGAGTTTCGGGGCTTTTGGAGTTGTGTAGAATAGGTTTCCAGAGTTTGCTCCTTTTCCAACCCAGAATTCCAACTGCCGGCATTCCCCCTTCTGTATGTAAACCTTGCAAAATAAGAGGGAAAAGGCATAAGTACTGTGACAAAACATGTATGAACAGCCCATAATGCAATAAATATCAACTTATAAACATGATGCAAAATGGACGTATCACTTGCTTGCTTGTCATTATGGCTAGCCCCTTATCCGCTCCTTCGTCTCCCGAGTTTGAAGTACTTCACTTCAAGCAAAGGCAAGGAGAAAACTTAAAAGATGCTTGGTTTAGAATGATGGAATCTTATCGTAAGTGCACCTTAGAAGTGAATTTTAGAATTTTGCTTCGCAATTTTTATGTTGGATTGAATATGTCTCATAGACAACTCTTGGATTGCGTTGCCAAAGGAAACTTTATCGAAGTTGATCCTAGTTTCGCGCATGAAATCATAGAGGGAATAGTGGGAACACTACCTCCCCAAAAGGAGTCAACCCCGGAAGGGACGCAAGTTTTTGAGAAAATTTGCGAAGTGACAAAAATATTACAAAAATTCCTTCAACCCCTCAAGAGTGTTAGTGGGAATCTCCACCGCATGAATATGTTGATTACCCTTTGCAATAAGCAGTTGGATTCTTTAGATCTTAAGATTTCTGAATATGATGGGAAACGCAAAGAACATCCCGGATTCGAGCTTGACACCGTTAAAAAGGCGAAGATCAAAGATGGCAATACCTAGATCTATCTTGTATTGTGCCTAGCTAGGGGCGTAAAACGATAGCGCTTGTTGGGAGGCAACCCAATTTTATGTTTTTTGTTTTTGTTGCTGTTAGGGAATAAATATTGCATCTAGCCTCTGATTGGATGTGTTTTCATGTTTTGTTTAGTGTTTGTGCCAAGTAGAACCTTTGGTAAGACTTGTGTGAAGTTTATTTGATCTTGCTTCGAAAAACAGAATGGTTAGCGCTCGCTAAAGTAGTCTTCAGATTTTACTGGAGCGTGATTTTTAGTTGATTCTTTTTGCTGCTCATTGGTAGACAAATTTCAAAAATTTACCAATTTAGTTTGAGTTTTTTGGAGTTCCAGAAGTAGGCGAACCCAGCAGATTACTACAGACTGTTCTGTTTTTGACAGATTCTGTTTTTCGTGTGTTGTTTGCTTATTCCGATGCATCTATGATTAATATTGGAGGACATGAACCATAGAGAACTTGGAGTACGGTAGGTTTAACACCAATATAAACAATGAATGTATTCCTTGCTGTACCTTTGAGTGGTGGTTTGCTTTCTCTTACTAACGGAGCTCACGAGAATTTTTGTCTAAGTTTTGTGTTGTGAAGTTTTCAAGTTTTGAGTATTGCTTTGATGGACTATGGAACAAGGAGTAGCAAAGGCCTAAGCTTTGGGATGCCCTTGGAACCCCAAGTAAATTCAAGATAATCAAAAGCCTAAGCTTGGGGATGCCCCGGGAAGGCATCCCCTCTTTCGTCTTCATCCATCGGTAACTATACTTGGAGCTATATTTTTATTCGCAACATGCTATGTGTTTTGCTTGGAGCGTCTTGTATAATTTGAGTCTTTGCTTGTTAGTTTGTCACAATCATCCTTTCTGGACACCTATTTGAGAGAGTTAAATATGCCCTAGAAATTGTTAGAACACTCTATATGCTTCACTTATATCTTTTGAGTTGAATAGTTTTGCTCTAGTGCTTCACTTATATCTTTTAGAGCACGGTGGTGGTAATATTTTGAAGAAATTGTTGAAACTCTCATGCTTCACTTAGATCTATTTGAGAGTCTATTAAAACAGCATGGTAAAGTGTTTAGGCTAAGGAAACTAGTCTTCACATGATAAACATCCTATGTCAATGTAGTAAAAAAATCACATCAAGTGCATTGAGTAGAAGGAGATGTTGGATGCTTGATAAATGTTTTGAGACATGAGGATAGTGATATTAGAGTCATGCTAGTGGAGTAATTATGAAATTGAGAAATATTTGTGTTAAGGTTGGTGATTCCCGTAGCATGCACGTATGGTGAACCATTGTGTGACTAAGTTAAAGCATGAGATATTTGTAGAGTGTCAACCTTTGTGTGGAGGTCGGGGCGCGCGATGGTTAACTCCTACCAACCTCCCCCCTAGGGGCATGCGTTGATTGCTTTGTTTTGATGACTCGTAGATTTTTGCAATAAGTATATGATCTCTTATGACTAATGTTGAGTCCATGGATTATACGCACTCTCACCCTTCCACCATTGCTAGCCTCTCTTGTACCGCGCAACTTTCGCCGGTGCCATAAACCCACTATATATCCTTCCTCAAAACAGCCACCATATTGTTCCTCAAAACAGCCACCATACCTACCTATCATGGCATTTCCATAGCCATTCCGAGATATATTGCCATGCAACTTTCCACCGTTCCGTTTATATGACATGCATCATATTGTCATATTGCCATTGCATGATCATGTAGTTGACATCGTATTTGTGGCAAGGCCACCATGCATATTTTTTATACATGTCACTCTTGTTTCATTGCACATACCGGTACACCGCCAGAGGCATTCATATAGAGTCATATTTTGTTGTTGTAGTATCGAGTTGTAATCTTGTGTTGTAATGAAAGTGTGATGATCATCATTTATAGAGCATTGTCCCATGGGAGGAAAGGCTGGATCTATAAAGCCTCTCCGCAAAAAAAGGCCAAAGAAAAAAGGCCCAAAAAAAGGGAAAAAGAAAAGAAAGAAGGGACAATTGCTGCTATCTTTTTCCACACTTGTGCTTCAAAGTAGCACCATGTTCTTCATTGTAGAGAGTCTCATGCTTAGTCACTTTCATATACTAGTGGGAATTTTCGTTATAGAACTTGGCTTGTATATTCCAACGATGGGCTTCCTCAAATGCCCTAGGTCTTCGTGAGCAAGCAAGTTGGATGCACACCCACTAGTTTCTTTTGTTGAGCTTTCATTCATATTTAGCTCTAGTGCATCTGTTGCATGGCAATCCCTACTCACTCACATTGATATCTATTGATGGGCATCTCCATAGCCCGTTGATATGCCTAGTCGATGTGAGACTATCTCCCTCTTTTTGTCTTATCCACAACCACCTCTATTCCACCCATAGTGCTATGTCCATGGCTCACGCTCATGTATTGCGTGAAAGTTGAAAGGTTTGAAAAGATAGAGCATGAAAACAAATGCTTGGCTAGAATCGGGGTTGTGCATGATATGAATATTTTGTGTGATAGCAAGGGAGCATAGCCAACACTATATGATTTTGTAGGGATAACTTTCTTTAGCCATAGTATTTTGAGAAGACATGATTGCTTTGTTAGTATTGCTTGAAGTATTGTTATTTCTTATGTCAATATAGACTTTTATCTTGAATCCTTCATATCTGAACATTCATGCCACAATTAAGAGAATTACATTGAAAAACTATATTGGTTAGCATTCCACATCAAAAATTCTTTTTTATCATTTACCTACTCGAGGACGAGCAGGAATTAAGCTTGGGGATGCTTGATACGTCTCCAACGTATCTATAATTTTTATTGTTCCATGCTATTATTTATGAAGTCTTAGATGTTTAATGGGCTTTATCATTCACTTTTATATCATTTTTGGGACTAACCTACTAACCCAAAGGCCCAGTCCAGATTGCTGTTTTTTGCCTATTTCAGGGTTTTGCAGAAAATGAATATCAAACGGAGTCCAAACGAAGTGAAACCTTCGCAGGAGATATTTTTGGAGGAAATCACGCGAGATAAACTTTAGGGCCAAGCCAGAGGACAGGGGACCCACCCTCGAGGGTGGGGGCGCGCCCCCCTTCCCAGGGCGCGCCCCCCTGCCTCGAGGGCAGGCCCGGCGGCCCCTGGTGCCCCTCTTCCTCCTATATATGCCTACGTACCCTGGAAACTCCATACGCAGAGAGAAAACCCTAATTCCACCGCCGTAGCTGCTGTTCCCGTGGAGATCCCATCTTGGAGCCTGTTCCGGGAGGGGGATCCATCACGGAGGCCTTCATCATCATCATCATCGCCCTCACCATGAGTTGTGAGTAGTTTACCACAGACCTTCGGGTCCATAGCTAGTATCTAGATGGCTTCTTCTCTCTCTCCGGATCTCAATACAAAGTTCTCATCGGTCTTCGAGGAGATCTATTCGATGTAATCTCTTTTTGCGGTGTGTTTGTCGAGATCCGATGAATTGTGAGTTTATGATCAAGGTTATCTATGAAAGATATTTGGTTCTTCTCTGAACTTTTTATGTGTGCTCATAATATCCTTGCAAGTCTCTTCGAATTATTGGTTTGGTTTGGCCTACTAGATCTATAGTTCATGCAATGGGAGAAGTGCTTGGCTTTGGGTTCAATCTTGCGGTGTCCTTTCCCAGTGACAGTAGGGGCAGCAAGGCACGTACTGTATTGTTGCCATCGAGGATAAAAAGATGGGGTTTTCATCATATTGCTTGATTTTATCCCTCTACATCATGTCATCTTGCTTAAGGCGTTACTCTGTTCGTATGAACTCAATACACTAGATGCATGTTGGATAGCGGTCGATGTGTGGAGTAATAGTAGTAGATGCAGGCAGGAGTCGGTCTACTTGTCTCGGACGTGATGCCTATATACAATGATCATGCCTAGATAGTCTCATAATTATTCGCTTTTCTATCAATTGCTCGATAGTAATTTGTTTACCCGCTTTAGAATATCGCTATCATGAGAGAAGCCACTAGAGAAAACAATGGCCCCCGGGTCTATCTCTATCGTATTACGTTCCCGTTAATTTATGCCGCCGTTATTTATTTGCCTTCTTTACTTTCTGTTTCTATACCAAAAATACCAAAAATATAAACTATCATCTCTATCAGATCTCACTACCGTAAGTGACTGTAAAGGGATTGACAACCCCTTATCGCGTTGGCTGCAAAGTTCTTATTTGTTTGTGCAGGTGCGAGGGACTGGTGCGTGGTCTCCTACTGGATTGATACCTTGGTTCTCAAAAACTGAGGGAAATACTTACGCTACTATGCTGCATCATCCTTTCCTCTTCGAGGGAATACAACGCAAGCTCAAGAGGTAGCAGCTTGCTGGACGGTGATGGGTTGGATGGGATCTATCATGTAATCGAGTTAGTTTTGTTAGGGTTTGATCCCTAGTATCCACTATGTTCTGAGATTGATGTTGCTATGACTTTGCTATGCTTAATGCTTGTCACTAGGGCCCGAGTGCCATGATTTTAGATCTGAACCTATTATGTTTTCATGAATATATGTGTGTTCTTGATCCTATCTTGCAAGTCTATAGTCACCTACTATGTGTTATGATCCGGCAACCCCGAAGTGACAATAATCGGGA
Organism: Secale cereale; assembly: GCA_902687465.1. NCBI lineage: Eukaryota > Viridiplantae > Streptophyta > Magnoliopsida > Poales > Poaceae > Secale > Secale cereale. The sequence continues at coordinate 872,982,315 of LR738715.1, read as the reverse complement.
CCACTCCCGGTGATGACCATAGTTTGAGGAGTTCATGTATTCACTATGTGTTAGTGCTTTGGTCCGGTACTCTATTAAAAGGAGGCCTTAATATCCCTTAGTTTCCAATAGGACCCCGCTGCCACGGGAGGGTAGGACAAAAGATGTCATGCAAGTTCTTTTCCATAAGCACGTATGACTATATACGGAATACATGCCTACATTGCATTGATGAACTGGAGCTAGTTCTGTGTCACCCTAGGTTATAACTTCTACATGATAAATTGCATCTGACGTAATTTCCCATCACCGATCCAATGCCTACGAGCTTTACCTACATTGCTACTTGCTTATTTACTTTTCCGCTGCTATTATCACAAAAACTACAAAAACACTATATTTACTTTTATTGTTGTTACCACCACTATCATATTACTGTGCTACTAAACTATCTTGCTGCAGATACTAAGTTTCCAGGTGTGGCTGAATTGACAACTCAGTTGCTAATACTTAAGAGTATTCTTTGGCTCCCCTTGTGTCGAATCAACAAATTTGGGTTTAATACTTTACCCTCGAAAACTGTTGCGATCCCCTACACTTGTGGGTTATCAAGACTATTTTCTGGCGCCGTTTCCGAGGAGCATAGCTCTATTCTTTAAGTCACTTGGGATTTATATCTGCTTATCACTATGAAGATTTTGAAGGACTCAAAAACCAAGATCTTACCCTCAACTACGAGGGGAGGTAAGGAACTGCCATCTAGCTCTGCACTAGATTCTCCTTCTGTTATGAGTAAACTTGCGACACCTACTCCTGCTATTGAATCTGATATGTCGTATGTTCTTGATGATGCTACTTCTGCTATGTATGATGAAACTACCTCTATGCCTGATAATGTGCCACCAGGTGAATTTCTAAATGAACAAATTGCTAAGGTTAGGGAGAGTGCAAATGTTGATGATATTTATGAAAGTGATGATGAAACTACTCCCAATAGATATGAATTGCCTGTTGTGCCTGAGGGTTATGTTATGGATGAAGAAACTGCTAGAGACTTTCTTGCTTGCAATGATAGATGTGATCTTAAGAAGTTATTAGCTAAGTTGAAAGAAAAGTCCTTAAATGCTAGAATGAAACATGACCCTGCTTTTGCTACTTCACCTATATGTGTCACTGATAAGGATTATGAATTCTCTGTTGATCCTGAGTTAATTACTTTGGTTGAATCTGATCCTTTCCATGGCTATGAGTCTGAAACTGTTGTGGCACATCTTACCAAGTTGAATGATATAGCCACCCTGTTTACCAATGATGAAAAGATTCGTTACTACTATATCCTTAAGTTGTTTTCGTTCTCGTTAAAGGGTGATGCTAAGACTTGGTTTAATTCTCTTGATCCTGGTTGTGTGCGTAGTCCCAGGATATGATGTATTACTTTTCTGCTAAATATTTTCCCGCTCATAAGAAACAAGCTGCCTTACGGGAAATATATAACTTTGCTCAAACTGAAGAAGAGAGTCTCCCACAAGCTTGGGGGAGGCTTCTCCAATTACTTAATGCTTTGCCTGATCATCCTCTTGAGATGCATGATATACTTGATCTTTTTAATAATGGACTAACCGATGCTTCCAGAGACCACCTGGATAGTTGTGCTGGTTGTGTTTTCAGGGAAATAACAGTTGAACAAGCTGAATTACTATTGAATAATATGCTAGCCAATGAAAATAATTGGACACTTCCTGAACCAACCCCTAAGCCAACTCCGAAGAAAAGAGTTGTTCTATTCCTCAGTCCTGAAGATATGCAAGAGGCAAAGAAATCCATGAAAGAAAAAGGTATTAAAGCTAAAGATGTTAAGAATTTACCGCCTATTGAAGAAATACATGGTCTTGATAACCCGACACAGGTAGTAAAGGTAAATTCTCTTTATAGATTTGATGAAGGTGATATTCATTGTTATAAGTCTGCTAGCCAATGCTTAGATGAGTTTGACAATTTTATTGTGAAACAAGAAAACTTCAATGCTTATGTTGGTAGACAATTACAACACAATGCTCATATAATTGAATGTTTGAGTGATTATCTGTCTAGTGCTAAAGATGAACTGAAACTCATTAGTATACATGCTTCTATGGTTACCACTCAAGTAGAACAAGTACTTAAAGCTCAGAATGATTTGCTCAATGAATTAAATAGTAAGAATAACGACTATGTTGTTAGAGTTGCAACTAGAGGTGGTAAAATGACTCAGGAACCTCTGTATCCTGAAGGCCATCCTAAGAGAATTGGGCAAAATTACTAGAGAGCTAATTTAGATGCACCTAGTTCTTCTAAGAAGAAGAAAAAGGAAAATGATAGAAATTTGCATGCTTCTAGTGAACCTGTAGCTCACCCACCTGAGAATCCCAATGATATATTTGTTTCCAATGCTGAGACACTATCTGGTAATGAACATGAACCTAGTGATAATATTAATAATGATGTTTATGTTGATGCTCAACCTAGCAATGATAATGATGTAGAGATTGAACCTGCTGTTGATCTTGATAACCCACAATCAAAGAATTAACGTTATGATAAGAGAGACTTTGTTGCTAGGAAGCACGGTAGGGAAAGAGAACCATGGGTTCAAAAACCCATGCCTTTTCCTTCGAAACCATCCAAGAAAAAGGATGATGAGGATTTTGAACGCTTTGCTGAAATGATTAGACCTATCTTTTTGCGTATGCGTTTGACTGATGTGCTTAAAACAAACCCTTATGCCAAGTACATGAAAGATATTATTACCAACAAAAGAAAGATACCTGATGTAGAAATCGCCACCATGCTTGCCAATTACACTTTTGAGGGTGGAATGCCTAAGAAATTAGGAGATCCAGGAGTACCTACTATACCTTGCTCCATTAAGAGAAATTATGTTAAGACTGCTTTGTGTGATCTTGGAGCTGGTGTTAGTGTTATGCCTCTCTCTTCTTATCGTAGACTTGACTTGAGTAAGTTGACACCTAATGAAATATCTTTGCAAATGGCTGATAAATCAACTGCTATACCTGTCGGTATTTGTGAGGATGTGCCTGTTGTAGTCGCAAATGTTACTATTTTAACGGACTTTGTTATACTTGATATTCCCGAGGATGATAGTATGTCTATTATTCTTGGAAGACCTTTTTTGAATACTGCAGGGGCTGTTATTGATTGCAACAAAGGCAATGTCACTTTTCATGTCAATGGTAATGAGCATACGGTACACTTTCCGAGGAAACAACCTCAGGTCTTCAGTATCAATTATATTGGAAAAACTTCAACTATCACTTTTGGAGGTTTTGAGTTTCCTATTCCTACTATCAAGAAGGCATATGACATACTTATTTTTGGGGACATACATATCCCCATTGAGGTAACATAGTGTTATTCAAAAATTCTCCGGTTTCATGTTACTCGAAAAGAGTTTATTAACAAGACGTGGTCAACCTTGTTAATGGATTCCTTTTGATGAACATGGGATGGGTGAATCGAGATAGCACAAACCTTTTGTACCCTTCTTTTACTTTCTGTTAATTAGGCTAAATAAAAGAAAAATAGCATTATCTGTCTATTTCCAGACTTATCCGTGCAATAAAAAATATCCCGAAAATAAAAGTTCTCCAAATGCCATGAAAATGAAATATGATTTTTTTTTCTAGAATATTTAAGAAACTATGGCACTGAACACACAGCGAGGGGAGCCAGCACCTGGCCTCGAGGGCACAGGGCGCGCCCCCCTTCACATGGCGCGCCCCCTGCCTCGAGGGCCCCACGTGGCCCCCCTCCACTTATCCTTTCACCCACTCCCTTCTTCCTCCCAAAAAAATATCCAGCCAGCTCAAACCCGAGTCCTAGCTCGTTTTGCTGCCATTTTCGATCTCCTTGCTCAAAGCACCTTTCACCAAACTGTTTGGAGAGATTGTTCCTTGGTATGTGACTCCTCCATTGGTCCAATTAGTTTTTGTTCTAGTGCTTTATTTGTTGCAAATTTGTGCTGCTGTGGTGACCTTCTTCTTGAGCTTGCATGTCAAATTTTCTTGGTCCCAAGTAGTTCTAATGCATGATATAGCTTCTAGGCACTTATAGGAGTTGTTGCTATCATTATTGTTGAGTTTGGTTAACTTTTATTGTGAGTTACTAAAAATTTCAGAAAATTTCAGAAAAATGTCTAGGAAAAACTTCCAAGGAGGTCCTTCAAGGATGCAAGGACCAAGGCTCGCGTTCCGTGAGCCGATGATGAACCACCAAGGGATGTTGATGTGCAGCCTTGTGAGTGGCCGTCAGATGAATTTATGAGTCAAGCGGGCATCAAAGATGAATTTTACGCATATGTGCGTAACGCCGACCTCGAGGACTTCATGCAAGATAAGTGCCTCCAGTACCGTGGCTTAACTGATAGCTCTGTGAGAAGGTTTAAATTTTCATCTTCACGTAATTCTCACACTGTCTTGTTTGATCTATATGATAAATCTTATACCATGGACTTAGAGGATTTTAATGAAGCCTGCAAGCTCCCACAGTGGGGCAGTATGAGTGATCCTCGTAAATCTGAATTTAGAAAATTTCTTGCTAATATTACAGTGGGGGAATCCAGGGACATCACACAAGCCACCACTGGGAGCATACATTTTCATGCTATTCATTACTTTGCTCTCTTTATCGGTAGATGCATAAATGGTAAAGATGAGGCTTGTCACATGTGTGTCCCTGATCTTAGCATTCTCAGGAGTGTTGTACTAGGTGATAGGCAATATAATCTGGGAGCTATTGTTGCACGTAGGCTACACCATAATGGTTCTAATGGAGATTTATTTGGTGGGATCTATGCTACTCGCATAGCCCGCTATCTTGGTGTGTCTGTGCACCCTTATGATGACCCCTTACCTACTGTTTATTTAGACTGTAATGCTATGGCTAGTCACCAGTTTATAGAGTGGGATAATCAAACTCTCAAATATAGACTAATCTTTAACCGGCAGCATGCCATCCCTATTGTTCTTCCTGCCCCTACTTTGTTTAACTTTTAGGAAAAGGGGAGATACACTATAACTAGGGAGGAGGCAAATGCCTATTATAACATGACGGAGGCAAACCGCCATCGAGCTGCAGCTCAGCAGGCAGCAACTGCTGCATCTCAGTACGACCCCAACTACAACTTTGGATATCCGTCAGGCCAGCACTGGCCATAGACCAACTTAGGCCAAAAGCCTAAGCTTGGGGGAGTATGTGTTTCTCACCGACTTACATTCATATTCACACACTTATTCTAGTTGTCGGTGCTCACACTCTTTCACTGTACCATCCATGCTTAGTTAAATTTATTTTTCTTAGTCTTTTTCTTGTGTCCTAGAAAAACCCAGAAAAACAAAAAATATCTGTTTTAGCTTCTAGCTAGTTTACTTTCTTTGCTTGTAGTAGTAACTAAAAATGAAAACCCAAAAAGATTTCCCGTTCTTCTTTTGCGTGTTGGGAGCTTTCCCGTGTAAATAGTTTCTTTTCTTTTCTTTAGGGGTTAAGAGTAGAAGACCATGATTAAAATGCTTGTTGGCTCTCATATGCTTTGTTGTTGATTTAACCTTGAGCCATATTACCTTGTCTTCTCTCTTGTATTAAATGCCTGCAGATTCCAGCTTAGTCCAATGCACGTGCACTATTATTATTTTCCACACCATTCGGTCGTGCGAGTGAAAGGCAATAAGGATGATATATGATGAACTAATTGAGATGAGAAAAGCTGGTATGAACTCGACCTCTCTTGTTTTTGTAAATATGATAGCTCGTCGTTCTTGATTCAGCTTGTTATGAATGAAACATGTTTGCAATGACAATTAGAGATCATAGCTGCTTATGCCATGCTTAATTAGCTGAGAGTTTATAATGGTCTATCTTGCGTGCCAACATGATATTAAAATGGTTGTGATGTGGTATGATGGGTGGTATCCTCCTCTGAACGATTTAAGTGACTTGACTTGGCACATGTTCACGCATGTAGTTGAAACAAATCAACATAGCCTTCACGATATTTATGTTCATGGTGATTTATATCCTACTCATGCTTGCATTCATTGTTGATTAATTTTAATGCATGTTCATGACCGTTGTTGCTCTCTAGCTGGTCGCTTCCCAGTCTCTTTCTAGCCTTCACCTGTACTAAGCGGGAATACTGCTTGTGCATCTACTTCCATAAATCCCAAAGTTATTCCACATGAGTCCACCATACCTTCCTATATGCGGTATTTACCTGCCGTTCCAAGTAAATTTGTATGTGCCAAACTCTAAACCTTCAAATGAAATTTTGTTTTGTATGCTCGAACAGCTCATGTATCAACTAGGGTTGTCTATATCTTCCATGATAGGTGGGTTATTCTCACAATGAGTGGACTCCGCTCATCATTCACGAGAAAATGGCCGGTAATCGGGATGCTCAGTCCCATGCTCTAAATCAAAATAATTAAACAAAACTCCCCCAGGGTTGTTGCTTGTTTGGACGGCAACCCGTGGATTCGGCTGGCCGTGGAGTGTGCTTGTTGGTGGTTGGGGGAGTATAAACTTTTACCATTCTGTTTGGGAACCGCCTATAATGTGCGTAGCATGGAAGATATCGAGATTCTTGGTTGTTATGTTGACAATGAAAGTATGCCGCTCAAAATGTTATTCAATCTCTATTTAAAAATCGAGCTCTCGCACCTCTACAAATCCCTGCTTCCCTCTGCGAAGGGCCTATCTATTTACTTTTATGCATAGTCATCATCCTCTTATCAAAGAGCGCCAGTAGGAGAGCACCTCTATCGTTGCATGTATTACTATTAATTTGCATTGAGTATGATCATGACTGGATCTCTTTTACCATGAATTACAATGTCTAGTCAGTCCTTGATCTTTAAAGGTGCTCTGTATTTATGTTTTGCGGTCTCAGAAAGGGCTAGCGAGATACCATCCTATTATATCATATCATGATCGTTTTGAGAAGTGTTGTCATCCGAGGTTTATTATTATTGCTCGCTAGTTGATTATGCTATTGATGTGAGTAGTTTTGAGACCTGAAAGTCATTGTGAATGTGGTTAGTTCATGATCTCGTTGAAAACCTGAATGCTAGCTTACATATTTACAACAACAAGAGAAAACAGAGTTTGTCAAAGTTTTTCTTTATCACTTTCAGTTTAGCAACTGAATTGCTTGAGGACAAGCAAAGGTTTAAGCTTGGGGGAGTTGATACGTCTCCAACGTATCTACTTTTCCAAACACTTTTGCCCTTGTTTTGGACTCTAACTTGCATGATTTGAATGGAACTAACCCGGACTGACGTTGTTTTCAGCAGAACTACCATGGTGTTGTTTTTGTGCAGAAATAAAAAGTTCTCGGAATCGCCTGAAAATCAACGAAGATTTATTTCAGATTATATAAAAAATACTGGCAAGAAGATCCACACCTGGGGGCCCACGGGCCGTCCTCGAGGGTGGGGGGCACGCCCCCCTTCTCAGGGCGCGCCCCCCTGCCTCGAGGGCAGCCCGGTGCCCCACCGACGTACCCGCGGGTCCTATATATTTCGTTTCATGGAGAAAAAAATCAAGGAGAAAGAATTATCGCGTTTTATGAGACGGAGCCGCCGCCAAGCCCTAATCTCTCTCGGGAGGGCTGATCTGGAGTCCGTTCGGGGCTCCGGAGAGTGGAGATCGTCGCCATCGTCATCATCAACCTTCCTCCATCACCAATTCCATGATGCTCACCGCCGTGTGTGAGTAATTCCATCGTAGGATTGCTGGACGGTGATGGGTTGGATGGGATCTATCATGTAACCGAGTTAGTTTTGTTAGGGTTTGATCCCTAGTATCCACTATGTTTTGAGATTGATGTTGCTATGACTTTGCTATGCTTAATGCTTGTCACTAGGGCCCGGTGCCATGATTTTAGATCTGAACCTATTATGGTTTCATGAATATATGTGTGTTCTTGATCCTATCTTGCAACTCTATAGTCACCTACTATGTTTTATGATCCGGCAACCCCAAAGTGACAATAATCGGGACCACTCCCGGTGATGACCATAGTTTGAGGAGTTCATGTATTCACTATGTGTTAATGCTTTGGTCCGGTACTCTATTAAAAGGAGGCCTTAATATCCCTTAGTTTCCAATAGGACCCCGCTGCCACGGGAGGCTAGGACAAAAGATGTCATGCAAGTTCCTTTCCATAAGCACGTATGACTATATACGGAATACATGCCTACATTGCATTGATGAACTGGAGCTAGTTCTGTGTCACCCTAGGTTATAACTTCTACATGATGAATTGCATCCGACGTAATTTCTCATCACCGATCCAATGCCTACGAGCTTTACCTATATTGCTAGTTGCTTATTTACTTTTCCGCTGCTATTATCACAAAAACTACAAAAACACTATCTTTACTTTTATTGTTGTTACCACCACTATCATATTACTGTGCTACTAAACTATCTTGCTGCAGATACTAAGTTTCCAGGTGTGGCTGAATTGACAACTCAGTTGCTAATACTTAAGAGTATTCTTTGGCTCCCCTTGTGTCGAATCAACAAATTTGGGTTTAATACTTTAACCTCGAAAACTATTGCGATCCCCTACACTTGTGGGTTATCAGTACCCATTAGAGGCCGGAAAAGGTCCCATATAACCAAAGCCGCAAACATGAAATGGTTCAATAACAAGTGAATAATTCATAGGCATTTCTTGACGTCTACTAATATTACCAATTCTATGACATTTATCACATGATAAGACAAACTTACGGGCATCCTTGAAGAGAGTAGGCCAATAAAAAACGGATTGCAATACCTTGTGTGCAGTTCTGTCTCCCGCATGGTGTCCTCCATAAGCTTCGGAGTGGCACTTGCATAAGATATGTTCCTGTTCATGCTCAGGCACACAACGTCTAATAATACCATCTACTCCTTCTTTATAAAGATGTGGGTCATCCCAAAAGTAATGCCTCAAATCATAGAAGAACTTTTTCTTTTGCTGGTATGTGAAGCTAGGTGGTATAAACTTAGCAACAATGTAATTAGCATAATCAGCATACCATGGAGCAGTACGAGAAGTACTTATGACAGCTAGTTGTTCGTCGGGGAAGCTATCATCAATAGGTTGTGGGTCATCAAGTATATTCTCTAACCTAGACAAGTTATCTGCTACGGGGTTCTCAGCTCCCTTTCTATCAATAATATGCAAGTCAAATTCTTGCAGCAAGAGAACCCATCTAATAAGTCTAGGTTCAGCATCCTTCTTCTCCATAAGGTATTTGATAGCAGCATGATCAGTGTGAATAGTTACTTTAGAATCAACGATGTAGGGTCTAAACTTATCACAAGCAAACACAACTGCTAAAAATTATTTCTCGGTGGTAGCATAATTTCTTTGGGCACTATCTAGAGTTTTACTAGCATACTGGATAACATTCAATTTCTTATCAACTCTTTGCCATAAAACAGCTCCTACAGCATACTCACTAGCATCGCACATAATCTCAAAGGGTAAATTTCAGTCAAGAGGCTGGACAATAGGTGCAGAGATCAATGCTTTCTTAAGTATTTCAAATGCTTCTAGACAATCATCATCAAAGACAAAAGGAATATCTTTTTGTAAGAGATTAGTCAGAGGCCTGGAGATTTTGGAGAAGTCCTTAATGAACCTCCTATAAAACCCGGCATGACCACGGAAACTTCGTATACCTTTGATATCCTTAGGGCATGGCATCTTTTCAATAGCATCAACTTTAGCTTTGTCAACTTCAATACCTCTTTCAGAAATTTTATGTCCCAAGACAATGCCTTCATTAACCATAAAGTGGCACTTCTCCCCATTCAAGACAAGGTTAGTGTCTTCACATCTCTGCAAAACTCGATCAAGGTTGCTTAAGCAGTCATCAAAAGAAGTTCCATAAACGGAGAAATCATCCATGAACACCTCAACAATCTTTTCACAAAAATCAGAGAATATAGCCATCATGCATCTTTGAAAGGTAGCAGGTGTATTACATAAACCAAAAGGCATACGTCTATAAGCAAAGGTACCGAAAGGACAAGTAAAGGTGGTATTTTATTGATCCCCTTTTGACACAGGTATTTGAGAGAAACCAGAATAACCATCTAGAAAGCAGAAATGAGTATGTTTGGATAACCTTTCTAGCATTTGGTCAATAAATGGCAAGGGGTAATGATCTTTCTTAGTAGCTTTATTTAACTTACGGAAATCAATTACCATCCTATAACCTGTAACTATCCTTTGCGGGATCAATTCATCTTTATCATTAGGGACGATAGTCATACCTCCTTTCTTAGGAACACAATGGACAGGACTTACCCACTGGCTATCAGCAACGGGATAGATAATACCTGCCTCTAGAAGCTTTAGTATTTCCTTCCTTACCACTTCTTTCATCTTAGGATTTAACCGTCGCTGATGATCAATAACTGGTTTAGCATTTTCTTCCAATTTTATCTTGTGTTGACATATAGTTGGCCTAATGCCCTTAAGATCATCCATGGTATATCCAATAGCTACTCGGTGCTTCTTCAGAGTTTTCAATAATCTTTCTTCTTCCTCCTCTGAAAGGTTAGCACCAAATAACAGGATATATCTTCTTTTCATCAAGATAAACATACTTAAGATTATCAGGTAAAGGTTTAAGTTCAAATACGGGATCACCCTTGGGTGGAGGAGGATCCCCTAGGATTTCAACAGGCAAGTTGTTTTTCAATACGGGTCCCTGTGTAAGGAATATTTCATCTATCTCCCTTCTCTCATTCATATGCATATCATTTTCATCGTCTAGCAAGTATTGTTCTAAAGGGTCATTAGGTGGCACAGCAATAGAAGCAAGACCAATAATTTCATCCTTACTAGGTGGTGCCTTTTCAAGGGGTTGTCTACGGAATTTAGCAAAGTTAAAATCATGGGACATATCCCCTAATCCGACAGTGACAATATCTTTCACGCAGTCTATCTTGGCATTAACAGTATTGAAGAAGGGTCTACCAAATATAATGGGACAGAATGCATCTTGTGGGGAACTAAGAACGATAAAAATCAGCAGGGTATTTAACCTTCCCACACAAGACTTCAATATCTCTAACAATCCCAACTGGTGAAATAGTATCTCTATTAGCAAGCTTAATAGTAACGTCAATCCCTTCTAACTCAACAGGTGCAATATCATGCATAATTTCGTTGTACAAATCAAAAGGGATAATACTCGCACTAGCACCTACGTCACATAAACCATGATAGCAATGATCTCCTATCTTGACAGAGATAACAGGTAAACCTACAACAGGTTTAAGTTTATTCCTAGCATTGGGTTTGGCTATTCTAGCAGACTCTTCTTGGAGGTAAATAACATGTCCATCTAAATCTTCTACCAAGAAATCTTTAACCATAGCAACACTAGGTTCAACTTTAATTTGCTCAGAGGGTGTAGGTGTTCTAGTGTTACTCTTACGAACTACAGTTGAAGCTTGAGCATGATCCTTTATCCTAACAGGGAAAGGTGGTTTCTCAATATAAGCAGTGGGAATAACAGGATCAACATTATAAGTGATAGTCTTTTCTTCAACTTTAATAGGTTAAACTACTTTTACTTCAATATGGGGATTATATTTAAACCACTTATCCTTGGGGAGATCAACGTGAGTAGCAAAGGGTTCACAGAAAGAAGCCACTATTTCAGAGTCAAGTCCATATTTAGTGCTAAACTCACGGAAAACATCGGTATCCATAAAAGCTTTAACACAATCAAACTTAGGGGTCATACCTGACTCCTTACCTTCGTCGAGATCACAATCTTCAGAGTTTCGTTTAATTCTTTCCAATAAATCCCATTTGAAGTCAATAGTCTTCATCATAAAAGAGCCAGAACAAGAATTATCGAGCATGGTACGATTATTGAGAGAAAGTCGAGCATAATTTTTTTGGATGATCATCTTTCTTGAGAGCTCATGGTTGGGGCATGAATATAACATTGAATTAATCCTCCCCCAAGCTTGAGCGATGCTTCTCCTTTGCGAGGCCAGAAATTATAAATATAATTACGATCACGATGAACCTGGTGCATAGGGTAGAACTTCTGATGAAATTCTAACTTCAGACGATTATAGTTCCATGATCCCATATCATCGCATAGCCTAAACCATGTCAATGCATCTCCCTTCAAAGATAAAGGGAAGACCTTCTTCTTGATAACATCCTCGGGCATACCTGCAAGCTTAAACAATCCACAAACTTCATCCACATAGATTAGGTGTAAGTCGGGATGAAGTGTTCCGTCTCCTGTATAGGGATTTTCAAGCAGTTTCTCTATCATACCCGAAGGAATCTCAAAGCAAACATTTTCAATAGGTGCAGTAGGTTGAGGAGCAACTCTTTGCTCTTCTGCTGGGGGTGAAGACACCCCGAACAAGCCCCTCAAAGGATTTTGAGCCATAGTAACAAGTGACAATAAATTTCAGCACACTATATAAATTTTTCCTTACCAAAGGCGCTTCACTCCCCGGCAACGGCGCCAGAAAAGAGTATTGATAACCCACAAGTGTAGGGATCTATCATAGTCCTTTCGATAAGTAAGAGTGTCGAACCCAACGAGGAGCAGAAGGAAATGATAGGCAGTTTTCAGTAAGGTATTTTCTGCAAGCACTAAAATTATAGGTAACAAATAGTTTTGTGATAAGATAATTGGTAGCAAGTGATAAAAGGTAAAAGTAAATAAGGTGCAGCAAGGTGGCCCAATCCTTTTTGTAGCAAAGGACAAGCCTGAACAAACTCTTATGCAAGGTAAAGCGCTCCCGAGGACATGTGGGAATTATCGTCGAGCTAGTTTTCATCACGATCATCTGATTCACGTTCGGTACTTTGATAATTTGGTATGTGGGTGGACCGGTGCTTGGGTGCTGCCCTTACTTGGACAAGCCTCCCACTTATGATTAACCTCTAATGCAAGCATCCGCAACTACAAAAGAAGTATTAAGGTAAACCTAACCATAGCCTGAAACATATGGATCCAAATCAGCCCCTTACGAAGCAACGCATAAACTAGGGTTTAAGCTTCTGTCACTCTAGCAACCCATCATCTACTTATTACTTCCCAATGCCTTCCTCTAGGCCCAAATAATGGTGAAGTGTCATGTAGTCGACGTTCACATGACACCACTAGAGGAGGGACAACATACATCTCATCAGAATATCGAATGAAGACCAAATTCACATGATTACTAATAGCAAGACTTCTCCCATGTCCTCAGGAACTAAAGTAACTACTCACAAGACATAATAGTGTTCATGATCAGAGGGGTATTAATATGCATAATGGATCTGAACATATGATCTTCCACCAAATAAACCAACTAGCATCAACTACAAGGAGTAATCAACACTACTAGCAACCCACAGGAACCAATATGAGGTTTGGGTACAAAGATTGGATACAAGAGATGAACTAGGGTTTGAGAGGAGATGGTACTGATGAAGATGTCGATGAAGATATTCTTCCCCAAGATGGGAGAGTTGTTGGTGATGACGGCGGTGACGATTTCCCCCTCCCGGAGGAAGTATCCCCGGCAGAACAGCTTTGCCGGAGCCCTAGATTGGTTTCCGCCTCGGTTCCGCCTCGAGACGGCGGCATCTGGTCCCAAAAGCCTCCTCCTGATTTTTTTCCAGGTCAAAACGCTTCATATAGGAGAAGATGGGCACCGTGGGCCTGCCGGCTGGCCCTCGAGGCAGGGGGCGCGCCCCCCACCCTCGAGGCCAGCCGGTGGCCCCTCCTGTGGGTTTCTTTCGCCAGATATTTTTTATATTTTCCGAAACGATGTTCTGTGGAGTTTCAGGGCTTTTGGAGGTGTGCAGAATAGGTTTCCAGAATTTGCTCCTTTTTCAGCCCAGAATTCCAGCTGCCGGCATTCTCCCTCTTCATGTAAACTTGCAAAATATGAGAGAAAAGGCATAAGTATTGTGACAAAACATGTAATAACAACCCATAGTGCAATAAATATCAACTTATAAGCAGGATGCAAAATGGACGTATCAATGGCCTGTTTTTATCGGTCGATTGTTTTGCTACAATCATATTTTGATTTTGCTGGTCGGAGACATTTTTTGCTACTATCGGAGATTTTACTACTACTGTGTTGGTCAACGGTGGTTGTGGCTTTTTTTTTGCTGCAACTGTCTTGGAGGTTTGCTACTACCGGAGATGAAATTTGCTACTACCAGAATTTTGCTAAGATGGTGGTAGAAGGCAGACGCAACGGTGCTGCGACCTTGACGGCGATGTGGAACCTGCCGGGGAAAACGATGGGTGGCTGGAATGCTTTGACCGTGGCCGTCGAGAGCTGGAATTCGGGGGATTTGGTTTTTGGAATCGCGGCTGCCCCCAAGAGCAAGAATGGATCGGCGGCAAACTCCTCCATGGCGGGGGAGGGGCGGGGTCGGCGGGGGCTTCCGCGGACATTCTTTTCTAGAAGGAAAGTAGCAAAGCCGAACGCAAATACGGTCGTCGGGCGGGGAGAGGAGGGGTTCTTCTGCATCTCGCGTGGGGTGGCGTGATGTGGGAGATGCGGGGAGGACAAAGAAGAACATGTGCCTTATCAAACGGCTTATATGACGCACATCTGACAGCTAGGTGCGGACCAGCCGAAACCGGTGCGCCGGCGCCTAGCAATCGCCTCTAGAAAACTAAAAGTACAATTAAGATCCATATTAATTGTCGCCGAATATCAATGGTGGAGGCCAGAGCATTGTTGAGATTTGAGAGGGACACAGGGGAGCGATGGAAACCGGAAGGAAACGTCCGAGTCAACCAACCACCGTGCATCTGCTCGGCTCCAACCAAAACCCGCCCAACCCGTCCGCCTCGCTCGCTCGGCAATCCCCTCCCAATAAACAATAATGAAGCCGCCGGCGCGGCGGCCGCTGCTGGGCGCGCTGGCGGCGGCGGCGGCGCTCTCCTGCCTGCTGCTCCTCGCCCCGCCGCCCCTCCTCTTTCCCTCCTCGTCCCGCCGGACCCCCACCTCGCCCTACGCGCACCGCCCCAAGCTGCTCTTCCTCCTGGCGGGGCAGTCCAACATGGCCGGCCGGGGCGCGCCCACCTCGCCCCTCCCTCCCCCGTACCTCCCCCACCCGCGCCTCCTCCGCCTCGCCGCCGACCTCCGCTGGGTCGCCGCCTCCCCGCCGCTCCACGCCGACATCGACACCCACAAGACCTGCGGCCTCGGCCCCGCCATGCCCTTCGCGCACCGCCTCCTCCTCTCCTCCTCCTCCTCCCCGTCGTCGCTGGGCGACGAATCGGCACCCACCTCCGTCTCAGCACCCGGCAGCGAGGACCAGCTGGTGCTCGGCCTCGTCCCCTGCGCGGTCGGCGGCACCAGGATCTGGATGTGGGCGCGGGGCCAGCCGCTGTACGAGGCCGCCGTCGCCAGGGCGCGCGCGGCCGTGGCCGGCGGCGGCGGGGCGCTCGGCGCCGTGCTGTGGTTCCAGGGCGAGAGCGACACCATCGAGGTCGACGACGCCCGCGCCTACGGCGGCAAGATGGAGCGCCTCGTCGCCGATCTCAGGGAGGATCTCGGCGCGCCCAATCTGCTCGTCATCCAGGTCAGCGCAAACGCTTCTCCATGTGCTGGCGTTAGCTGAAATTCAGCTCACGCATTAAAAAGTTGCCTCCTTTCTCACCAACACGCCACTGCAAAATTAATAGTCTGGGAAATGTTAAACTTGTCAAACACTATAAGATGATGCTCTTACTACACTGTTTCATTGCACATTCATGCCAACTCTGCCTTGGTAAATCACTTGCAGAAGTAACACTAGCTGGGAGAAGTAACCTTTCAGGTTTACTTTACTAGCTAATAAAGAACTCAAATCACCATAAAAGTACCGCAACTTTCCCAGGGATTCTCACAACATCCATCTTATTGACCATCATTTTTTTTACCACTGGTCCTCTGTATATTGTTTCTAGTCGCTACTTATGTGGAAATCAGTACATAGGCATATCGAGACTCTGAAATCACTATGACATTGACATAAAACTAAGTTAGCATTACCTCATGTCTCACATGTTTGATTAAGTCATCTAGTGGATTATTATATGCACTGTTAACTAAAGACAGAGACATGAGTTGAAACATCACCAAAAATCCATTACAATTGATTACAAAAAAGCTTCTCAAGCTCCACATGGGCATCAATAGAATGATTCAGTATATTAACTACCGACAGATGCATGAGTTGAAACATCACCAAGATCTCAATTACAAATTATTAAATGATCTTCTTCCACATGGCCATCAATGGAATGATTCAACCACTCAAACTAGATGTTGTGACAGTCCAAGCATGATGAGGGGATGATGAGTTATTGTGCCTGGAGCCAGTTAGCTCGCGCCGTGGAATTTGGTACCGGTCGTGTTGTGTCCAATTTAATGATTCAAACTTGTGCTAGGATTTTGGACCGCTGCGGGATACGTGACTTGCGACCTACTTTGCCTCATCTCAGTGATGAGCCTGCCAGACAGACTGGCCAATGCTCCATCAGATTTGGGGAAGACAGCAGCCTTTAAGCTACCAGGCCTTCTACAAACAATATCTCCTGTGGTCCTGCCTAAAGTTACCAGCTCGTTGCATTTAAAATGGCATTATATCATAGTGCCAAACACCACCAAATTAGTGATAGCACTCATGGGAAAAAAGAAAAATCAGACGTACATAGAATTGATGTGTCTACATTGCCAATAACTTGAAGCATTGCGCACCAATCTATCTTGCCAAACTATTTTTGGATATGCCTTCCCCAAAGCAACAGCATACCACCTAGTGCCAACCTACCTTTTATATTGCCATTGGTTTTCTTGCCTTCGACTACATGTGATAGACAAGTTATATTATGGCCCTCATCCAAACATGTAGCATTATGAACAAGGGCATGTTACCACCAAGTACCAGGTAGTGATTTTTCACTCCATTGTCTGTCTAGAATCTGTGAGCCTGATATTATTTGTGAATGCCGAGTCGGTTGCATCTAGTATCGCAGATCGATGCTCTCATTTAAACTACACGAAACTGAAACATAACCGAACTAGATGGTACAGTACAAGACAAGATTTATATTTATTTCCACAAGGCATAATAATGGTCTGCGCATTCATGCACACTAATTTGTGTGCTTGAAAAGTCTATCAGTTATATATTAGCATAGTTTTAGAAAGCTTGTACAGAAGTGATCTTGATTCTACACTCCTCAATTCACTTCTAAACAACATATTACTAACATATTAGCGCACTTTTTCTTTGTTAGTCCATAGTGAGAAAATAAGAACCTCGTGTAATGGCTCTTCTTCATTCCAGGTTGGTCTTGCATCAGGGGAGGGGAATTACACCGACATCGTAAGAGATGCTCAGAAAAGCATCAATCTTCCCAATGTGATTCTTGTCGATGCCATGGGCCTGCCGCTCAGCGACGATCAGCTGCACCTCTCAACAGAAGCTCAACTCCGGCTCGGTGAAATGTTGGCGCAAGCCTATCTAGAATTCGAGTCATCCAGAGATCGCAAGCTTTTATAGCATCAATAACATTATCTGATTTGTTAGTTGTAGATACAATTATTCTTTGAGAACATCCTGTTGTAGAGTGTAGATGAATGTACAAACAAGGGAAGATGTGCCCACAGGCTCACTATACCGCAATAAAAGGGCTTTCTGGTAGAAATTTAGCTGAAACTGTTGTTCAAGTGATGTACATTGGGGAGAAGAGAACAAAGCTTTGTGTATTGGAATTAAAGCTGACAGAGCATTTGTGGTGGGATTCTAATAACATCCACATTTCAATTTTATCATATTCGCTAATTTTTCTCATTCAGTAGTTCCGAAGCAGGGTATAAAATTCCTTCCTGAAAGCGCCGTGCATACATTGGGCACCAGCGAAAAAACGTCAAATCCAGTTGAGAAATTTCATCCATACTCTCCGACACCAAGTTGCAATTTCCTTTCAAAGCATCCTACCTTGCAGACATGATGACTTTTTTTGTGATATAAGACTGCTTGTGAATACTTTAAGCATCTAAAAAAGATTCCCCTGTGATGGTTTGAATCTTTACTTGCTGCTGTGGTATGGCATGTTCGCCTTTACGTTTTAAACATGTCTGAAACCAGTCACATGTTTAATAATTTTCTAAAATGGCGACGATATCAATGGTATAAAGCTGCAAAACAGGATTACAAATCTTTACAAGTTGAAGCGATTCAGAAAACAATAAAATCCAGCATCGCCACTTGAAATAGATCCAGCATTACATTACAGCATAGCTGTTGAGGTACTGAAGAACCAATCAAATCGTTCCACACGCACACACAAAAACAAAAAACAGATGGTACACTTTAACATACAGGAGACATTTTATTCTAGTGCTCGGCGTAAAAAAATGCAAACTCCCACAAACAATATTAGACTCTGACACAGAACAATTTTGACTGCAGGGCCAAACCACAAACATAACAACAATCCTGGCGGTGGCAGCGACCGATCAGCCGCAGCAGAACCAGGAGACTCCACGCCCGCTTCAATAATTTAGTCACAAAAGTACAAGCAAAGCTATTATTATAGCGCACCCGGATGAACCGAAGACTCTTTCGCAGTTTTGCATCTGCAACACAAGATATTTATACCCCGGTCAAAACCAGCTTCCGTAAAACAGGAGACGGTAGGCATTGAGAATGGTTAAAATGATGAAGACAGGATTGATGCTGAAACATTATTACGTGGAAAACATAAATCTAAATTTGATCTTAGTCCTCGCAAATTTCTTTCTACCCATACACATGGCACAGATTTCGGTTGAGTTAGATATGAATCAGATTTGGTATGGTTAAGGTTGTTGAATCTAACATTCTAACTTGACCCATAGATGACACCTATGCTGCTGGCATGGAGGATGTGCGACTAGCTGTTTCAATGATCCCACCAAGATAGACAATGACAGGAGGGGTGCACATTGCTCATGCGGCCAAGTGTTTTTTAGGGAAAGATAAGACAGATGTGACTCTCTATACGTAGTTAAGTGAGATGAAGCTCAATGCATGGTTTTGTGATATTTTTGTCATTATGTTGGAATCGTAAATTTTGCTCTACTTCAAGGAATTAACAGAACAGATTTTATTTAAATAATAGCTACCATGTATCCATTATCAGTTAAGCAAAGAATAAACCAATCTATGTCCACTCCCCCTTCTGCAAGTCCTGCTCTTGAAGCGTGGCTGCCAGCAAGGCACCACCCTCCACCTTGAGTCCAGGATACTCAAACAGATCATAAACAGTTCCTATCTACCCCACCACTTGGCAAATGCAGAGGATAATTGGGTTGATGCCAACATTTGGCATGTCAATACTTGGCAAGCCAACAATTGGCAATATCAAAAATTACCAAAAATTGACAATTTCTTGTGAGGTTGGCAAGTAACCAGGGTAACCAATCAAGCACTAGCCAATATTTGGCATTTGCCAAATGTTGGCATGCCAATTTTTGGCATCAAACCAATCATGCTCGCATTCTTCTATAAAGGGGAAGAAAAGAACCTAAGGGCAATTTCACAAAAAAAATAAAAATCAGCAATGGCCTAGGCCACAAATTTGATCAAAAGTGGCCAGGCCATAGTACCTGTTACAAAATGCACGAGATGCATAATTATGATTGCTGCAGTTGGTGCACAGCCAGTCTCCTTCACGCCATTTTGCTCTGATAAAGTGCAAGAACATATGTACTCAGCTAGCTTATTCATGTCATGTACAAAATTAACAATAAATACTTGCAGAAGGCGGTACTTTTCAGGATACATTCATGTGTCACTGGTCAATCAAGATTGTGACACTGGGACTCCATATAGTTCAACTAAAGAGTTAGTCGGAAACAACTAGAGTGTCCAGTACCCATTTAAGTTGTATTGTACATAAAACGATCATGCAAATAATCAGAAAACAAGAAGAAATGAAGCAACATGATTTTGTTAACCACTCCCAAAATATATATTTAAACAAGACCAGGTCTATTCTCAAAATTTTGCAGAGAACAAGAAATGAAGCAACATGTACCTATTCAACATCCACTCATTCTCAAAATTTCTGGCCAGGTCTATTCATGTATAATTTCCTTCCACCTCATACATATAAATTTAATCATTAACAGCCACAGATTCATAATCTATTTTTTTAGTCCTAAAAAATTATTCGTATCTTCAAACCTGACAACCCTATTCATCAAAATTCTAATTAGCTATTTTTACTTATATAGGGGATCATATTTGACCTGCTCTCCATTTGTCATCCCCCTATAGGTTGTTACACCGATTAGGATAGCATTCTAAGACAAGTATAGTAGCCTACTACATGAGTTTAATTTGTAATATGAGCATCTATAATTTATGAGAAGTATTACCCTTTACCAACGACACCAGACATCCCTGGAATTTGTCCAGATGCCATTGAGTTTCCATTGTCATATGCAGAATAAGTTGTCTGGCCATTATTGTTTCCAGCTCCTTGACCCATAAATAAATTATCTGAGCCTGCTGCCTTTAATCAAATTGGAAATGAATCAATGCCATGTGATAATCAGGTAAACTATCAATGTCATGTAAAAAGGGAAAAGGCCCACAAGTACATACTGAAAGTGGATAATTAGCATTCCCAGGATTTAGCCTTTTATTATCCCAGTCATTGGCAAGCTCCTCTGATGCCAAGCGCTTATTACCTAATGCTGAAACAAGAATTTCAGGATGACTATCAGACTACATGTTGACCCCAATTACTACTATGATACTACATGAAGCACAAGAAAGAATGTGTACTGAGGTTAAGTAAAAATAATTGATAAAACTAATTTACATAAATCATAACTGATGCATTGCTGCAGCAAGAAGAAATTTCAAGATAACTATCGGACTGCATGTTTGATACCAATCACAAAATGTTACAACAGGGATACCATTGCGATACTACATGAAGTACAAGAAATAATGCATAATGTAGTCAAGAAAATAAATGATGGACTAAGTTAGATAAATAACTATGGCAGCCAAGCCAACAGATCCAGAAAACAAAAAAAAAAATGAATATGGCTACTGTCAACTTTTCTTTGAGAGTATTACCGAATTATGTTGATCATGGGGAACTCGTACAAAGAAACATCTGACTACAACTCACCCATTAACCGAAAGATGATTGATGTATCACATATTCACATGTGAAAAACAGTGTACTTTTGAATGTGCATGTCCCATAATATAACGCATATTAGTTTTTTTTTAAAGTAAAATTTAGTAAAGTTCGACCAAATTCATAGAAACATTTATCAACATCTAGAATACCAAATCAATATCATTACATTCATCATGAAATATATTACCATATAGCATATATTTTGTATTGTAGTTTTTGTCATGAAGTTTTTCAAGATTACTTTCGTGAAAACGAATGTGCACTATATTATGGGACGGAGTACTAGATTAATAATTAACCTATTTGTGGTGGCAAAGCATAACACAACCTTTTGAAGAAGTATATCAAATAGTTCCCTGCTCACTGGAATTCAGAAGGTTTTTTTTTTCTCCTCAGCTAAGAGTATGACTTAAAAAATGTAGGAAATCAGAACAGAGATGACTCACTGGAAGAACTATCTGCTCCTGTGGTCTTCATGGTTGTAGAGGCCATGCCTGGTGGGACAGGTGCATTACACTCTTTGCACTGTAAAAGATAAAACAACAAGGAATACGGTCAATCACATTGTACACTCAATGTAGAAAAGGCATACTGCAGAGAAACCAAAACTAGAGTTCATGTCTAAGGTTCAGTGTGAAGTTGCTACACTATGTTGTTGTTTAACTTATTTCATAATCTACTGCAGAAGAACTAGCCACGAAGGAGAAAAAAGTTGGTTAACCAAACAGTAAAATACGAAAAAAGCGAGTTGGAAAAGCTAGATTATCATGATCCACTGCAATGCCAAACGAGCCTAAATAGACAACGAACAACATGGAAGGAAAGTTATGTGTGTAATATGCAAGTGAACAAAGAACAATTTTAAGAATAAATGCAGAAGTGAGGGAACTTAGATGATAGGAAGGCAACAAGATCGGAAATATTAAAGGCTCTAATGATGACCTGAGCAATGGTAGTATCAGGGCTAAACTAGAGTTAGCCACAATCGGCATAATACACAAAGCCCATTCTTGTTACAATTCAGAAGGCAGGACAGTATGACACAAACAATCACTGTGATTGAGAATTAAGATATGACAGACGAGTATATTAACATGTGATCACCTGAGCACGAGATGAATAGTTATGGAACCCACAGCTGCAGAGCCAGTCACCACTACGCCAGTCCTTTGGAACACTTTGAAACTGATTTGTGCTGTTGCCGGCAAATGGCCAAGCAGACGATTGCATACCATATCTAGCAGCCATCCCATAGGGCCAGTTTGCGTTTGCAAGTAGCTGCTGCTGCATAGCTGGATTGCCAAAGTTCATCTTATACCCAGCACTAGCAATCTCCTGTACCCTGGCCATATAATCTGCATAGGCTGGCATCATTCCTCCCATTGATAACTGTGGCATAGCTGCTTCCTCCTTGGGCAGGTTGCACTTCTTGCAGTTCTTTCTGGATGCATAATTATTGTTACTGCAACCTATTCATCCATTTGGCGCATAAACCAACCACCACCACGACCACCACACCAGGCAGCACGACAACGCACATCCGAAGTACACGCACACCAAGGAAACCAGCCATCCCGCACAACACCCAAAAAAGAAATAAGCACACACACACTAGTCATTTACTCGGAAAAGTTGCTGGTACTTCTCTAATATAGCATCTACAAGCATACATATACATACATGAATAAAATAAACATCATCAGTAATCAAAGTTTCCCAGCACAAAAGGTAAGCAGTTACTTTCGACAGGCATTCCTTCCAGGTTCGATTCATGATAACTGTGCGCTCTATACTGAACAAAAGTTGCATCAATGACACGTGTTCACTACTCAGTACCTACTTTGTTACCCAAACCTCGGAATTAGATGGCAACCATATATGTGACGCACGATATTTTACTTGTCGTGGTTTTAGTTTAAATTTGAACTAAAACCACGACGAGTAAATCGGAACGGAGGGAGTACCTCTTAACCTAAGATGTTTTTTATCCAACTTGTTACCCAAACCTAAACAAGATAATCAAATAAAACATGAATGATATGCCCCTTTTAAGCCTCCAATGCAATGTGCTGAGGGAGATCACAAGCTTAAATTAACCGGGGGG
>LR738715.1:872908595-872958857 GCA_902687465.1 Secale cereale | reverse complement strand
ACCCCGAGAGGCAGCGCCACGGGCAACCATCTCACTTCCACATCCTAGCTAACTCGAGGATGTGGGATGGCTGGTTGATTTCAGCTCTACGTAGGCCTAGCCTAGATGGGGAAGAGCAAAAACCAGGGGCACCGGCCGAATCACGGCGCTCGGCCTCCTCTAGCCCGCTATGTATCATTAGAGCGGCGACCAAGGAAGGAAAGATTGTGCCTTTTCTACCTCTACCTAGAGGGGTTACTAGGGGAAGGGGCGTACCGTTGCAGATCCAGTCGCCGGCGCGGGGGAGCCACTTGGAGTCGCGCGGGGTGTTGGGGTCGACGAGGAGGCGCGGCTGCTTGCAGCGGTTGCAGAGGGAGCGGAAGGCGTAGTTGCGGTTGCCGCACCCGCCGCAGTCCCAGTCGCCCTCCCTTCCCCCGGCGCCGCCGCCCGACGAGGACCCCGCGCCGGCCATCGCTCCTCCGCTCGCCGACGGTGGGGGGTAGGTGGCGTGTTGGAGATTCGATTTGATTTGGGAGTGGAGAGGAGAGGGGATTTGGGGGTGGATCCGGGGAGACGGGAGGGGTATATTCTCTTTCTTCCTCCCTGTCCCTCTCCGGCCGCCTCGTCAGCGTCTACTGTGTAGGGTTCACAATTTCCCCTTTTTTCAGATTTAAAAAAAAAAGAATTTCCCCTTTTCCTTCAGTCAAATTTGTAAAAAAAAATATCCTTTTTTTGTAAAAAAAATAGTTTGAGAGCTGGATTTTGTACATGTTTAAAATTCAAATTTCTTATCTTTTTTTTGCAATTTCAAAGCTTCACGTTATTTTGTCTCGGGTACCGGCTGTCGGGTTGACAATCCATTTTGCCACGCTTTTTATGCCATGCCGCGAGTTTTGTGGTGGCCAAATTGGTCGCCGCACTTGTGGCAAAAGCCGGTTAACAACCGAGTCCGTAACAAGCCGGGTATGTGGCTGAGAAAGTGTGGCATGCTATGATCGTGGATACAACCAAACACTTTACACATTTTGGCAGAAACGTGTGACAAAGTGTCGATGCCAACCAAACATGTCCTTGGTCTGATACAATCACTTACTAAAGACTCAGCTTATTTGCAGATTCTTTGATCATTATAAGAGCCTGCTTGGGACTGCTCTACTCCTTAAAATTCAGCTCCGCTCCAGAAAACACAAGCCAAATGGGGTAGCTTCACGATATGCCGCTCCACAAAAAAACTAGAATCCGGGGTACAACTCTCAGTTTTTTATGAAGCTCGTGCGGAGGTGCTTCAAAAAACTCTAGAAGCTGGAGTTGAGAGAAAATTACCCACCACTGCCACCAGTCAGTGAATACCCCTTTGTTTTTCCTCTCTCATCCAATCAAATAGATTCTTTTCACCAAATTTCTCATTCCTGAAGCTGGAGCTACATGGAAGGCAAACATTCTCTTTGATAGTGCTACAACTTCTATATGAAACTGCTCCAAAGTGAATTTGGTGAAGTGAAACTGATTTTCGTGAAGCGGAGCAGTCCCAAACAAACCCTAAGTATTCCTTTGTTTAAATCCTGAATTTTGAGGCTTTGTTGAATATAGTACAAAAACTAAATTGATACGCTGGACTGTCATCATCTAATAATCTACCGTAATGCCAACTCTGCCACTCGGTTGTGCCATAATATGGAGATTAATTGCAGTCTGATCTGGGATGAGCTCCCACAATTGCAATGAACTTCTTTATTGGCTAAGTTGGACTGTCAGAGTCATCACAGGATAATGACAGAATTTGCGGCGCGGTTACAGTACAGCTCAATCTGTCAACAGTTTTGAGTTTCGGTGCCAAGCTTCAAAATCTTTCTTTCTATTTTGAAAGAAGAGAATTGAACAACTGGAAGGCCTGATGGCATCAACAAACTAGCAGCCTACAAAAAACTTCAAAGAAAGGGCAAAAAAAAAAAGAGGAATGGTCTGAAAATCCCTTGCGTTCGCCATTTCTGACCGGTGATTAAAACGATCTCAAAGCCATGCAGCAGCTTGTCTCATACGGTAGCGGCGGCGGGGGCGGTAGCTCCTTCGGTTTGCAAGCTATTGTAGTAGTCGACAAGAACCTTCCACCCACCAGGGCACATGAAACCATCGGGAGGGTTCTCGCCGGTTTTGGCGAAAGTGCGCATCTGATTGGTTTGCAGGTCAGTTGTTAGCAGCGGATTATTATCTCCGGTTTGCTAGCATAGAACGTTGGTCCACTGACAATGAATGTGGTAAAAACGCGTACCTTGGTTCCTGAGATGAACAGGAAGTCTTGACTGCGTGAAGGTTCAAAGAAAGCCATCTTCTTTGCCACCGTATCGTATGCTGCCACCTGGAGCAAATCAAAATGTATTTAAGAATCTAACAAACGTGGCAAGGGATACAAATGAGTACAGTAATAGACACAAGAGATGAGGAAATGCTGAATGAGTGTCCAGGTTACCAATTCAAAAGTGAAAGCAATTAATAATGATTTAAAAGTGTAAAGTCAGATCCAACAAAAGAAAAAAAACTGATAATATTAAATATGGAATGAGGCTTATGTGCATCGAATACCTTGAAGGGCAATATATTGAGTTTCTCCAAACCGGGAGCCATGCTTAGGACCTTCTTCCCATGGTCTGGGTTGTACAGATCTCTCTTCTCTGTTGGATGGCCCATCCCGGCTGGATCACGACCCACTATGTAGAAATTAGCACCGGCATTAATTCTTGCCTTCGCATGCCACTGCACTTCTGTTGGACCAGCATAATGCATTGGAGAGGGAAATATAGACACGATAGTGGTCTCAGGGTCAAGGACTCCATCTTCTAAGACCTGTCATGCAGTAGGACTTGAGGTTTCCATTTTGCATTAACCCAACTGGTAAATAGTCTGTGTAAATAAAATGATTACCTTGCTGTGTTGCTCCATTCTAACAGGCAGTGGGACATCATCAGCTTTTGTAAAACCACCCAAGGGGTGTAACAGCAGAATGGGATTCTTGAAACCCATTTCCAAGAGACGCCTTCTAGTGTCATTCATCAACAGCGCATGCCCATTGTGGACTGGATTTCTCAACTGGAATGCAAATACAGCATCAGCCCCACGCTTGTCGAATTCGTCCCTAAGTTGCTGGGGTGAAAGCCTGTAATGATCGAGGCCATCGTTATATTTGATGGGTTGCAACACCTCCAGATCACCGCCAATCAGCCAGTTCCCAGCTGGTGTTATCGCCTCATCGACATAAGGTAAGCCAGGTGCTGTTGTCCCCCATGTTCTTGCAATCCTTTCTTCTTTATTGTGAGGGTATATCTCAACACTGACAAAACGATAATGTACATATCAGCAAAAAGCCTCGTTAGAATAGGACGCAAAAGTAATACCACAACGAACAAATTTCATTAGTCATGAAAGTTGCCGCCACAAAGTTAAGTTTCATCATGGTATATGATGATATATATGATTGGTGGCTACTACAATAGCCGCTAAAAAGCCACTTAAGAAGGATACTGTTCTAAAGTGAATCACGAAGGAAGAAAAAAAAACAGAGGGTAACAATGACATGGATTTGTAAACAAAATCTTGATACAATGAAAATCTCATCATGATTACTATTTCATGGTTCACAAGTAAATCCAAACAAAAATGTTCTTACACACATATGATGTGTGGGAATCAGCACGTAAATGTGTTTTTGTACAATCAGGTTTACTATAAAGTCTGATGGTTAGATAGCCCAAAATATTTACGCGTTGAAGTTAATCAAAAAGGTTATGATGGTTTGTTCAGGCATATTTGTCGCTAGTATGTCAACAGACAGAAATGTCTTCGCATAACCTCACTTCAGAACGCCCAAAGCAGGAAGTGATTTACCTTCACTCAAAATTTATCCTGAAGTAAAGCTATGCTGAGCTTAATTCAACCAAACCATATAGAAGTCATTTGTACAGGGGTTCAAGAAGCGGTGCCCACTGACCAGGTCCCTGGCCACTGACTGATTTTACCCAAAATTTAGAACTGTCAACTTTTGGTGTTTTGCTACGATTTTTTAAGTACACAACAGGATATGCGGTAGGTTAAAAGTTGTAGGAAATTCCAAACAAATTGGTGAAAATTCGAATTCAAGAAAAATTGACATGTCAGTCATCGAAACCGGTGGGGGAACGGTAAATCTCTCCAAATTATATTTTAGACCTGATTTCTGTATAAGTATAGCTGCAACGGTAATTCAGAGCTACTGCAAAGGAAGGACTAATGCTTAGATGGTCTGGAACAAAAATAGTGCAAATACAGTTCAAAGGGGTGACTTGATGGTGCTGATAGGATTCCTTCATACTCAAAAGAAAGACAAAAGAAAATGTCACAAGGAGAACATCACAAGTGTCAATTTCTACTTTTGAAGTCAGCGCACAAAAAAGATAATTGCTGCCATAATCCCCTAATAATGAATAAGCATATATACCTTTAACTTTAAAATCAACAGTTATTTCCTTTCCACTTTATTATAAAAAGAAGAAGAATTGGCCAGACACATCATGTTACATCCAAAAAGAAATGCTGTAGCGATTGATGCCTGGTCGCACAGGCAACATGGGGCTACTAAAATCATGTTGTTAATTAAACACGAGGTCAAATACACATCACAAGGCAATCCTAATGCAATCACTATGAGAGTGACATGAAAGGGACGGCACTGTCAAGGATAGCAGCAACTTTTTTTCCAAACATTCTCATCCATTGAGCTTTTGCTAAGATGCTATGGTCCCCCAAACCTGCCAAAAAATGTGGACTAGAACGAACAGACAGCAAAGCTAAGATGCTTCACTAAATTTTCCCACAATGATAAGATGCTAAATTCTCCCACAATGGAAGGACAAGAAAGTTTTCGGGCGACGAAAAAGACAGGAGAGGCATTGTATTCGTTGGCTGTGAAGTTTCGATGAAGTCTCTTAAGCGAAAAAGATAATTCGCCCAGCCGACAGTGCATCCTACATTCTCTAAATTATGGGAATAGATCAAATCATCGATACATATCGAAACTGACGCCTAAAAGGCCACAAAGTACACACCCATGGTGAGATTCACCCAATTATCAATTTGCACGCCCAATATACTTGAAGGAATCTGCAGTGTTTTCATTGTTACTTTTACCTGAAAGCTGCAACAAATGTTTGCCGTGTTTTCATTGCTATTTTTACACGAAAGCTGTAAGAAATGTTTTCGGTCGAGCCAAGAACCATGGAAATGGAACGTGCAGACGGGTGAAATGGGCAGCGGTAACGTAATCCACAGAATAACAGCAGAAGGAACTGAGAGGTGGAGATGAGAGGAGCGGACCTGCGGAGGACGGCGAGGAGCTCGCCGTCGGGCCCGGCGAGCGCGACGTCGGGGGCGGCCCCGATGCGGTCCTTGGCGGCGTCGTCGAGGGCGAGCACGATGGGGAGCGACATGTTGGCGAAGCCGCCGGAGGGGAGGCGGAGGGAGTTGAAGTGGAGGCACTGGAGGTACTCGTGCTCCCGCATGAAGCCGCGCAGCGGGGACGCCCAGCCCTCGGCGAGCACGTGCGCCCACTCGACGTCGACGGCCGCGAGCCGCACCCGCGGGAGCGCCTCCGCCTCGGCCCGCAGCGCCGCGCGGCGCTCGGGCGGCGCCACGAGGTCGACGAGGGCGCCCCCGTCCGGGTCGATGAGGGAGCTGCGGATGGCCGACATGCCGGCGCGGCGGCCCGTGCGCGGCCCGGGGCGCGGGGAGTACGCGGAGGTGGCGAGGCGGGGGCGGGGGAGAAGGTGGTGCGCGAGCGAGGCGGAGGCCGAGGCGGCGGCGCGGCGGCGCGGGAGTGGGGAGGACGGGGAGGGGTGGTGGAGGTGGGTGGGAGTGAGGAGGTGGAGGGCCATGGCTGCCTGCTAGGTGTTCGACCGACGCTCCGGTGCGGGTGCGGCGCGGCCTCCGAGCGCGCACGGGTGGATTGGTTTTCTTTTTTGTTTGTGTGTCGATGTGTCGAAATCCATCTATTGGCTGAGAGATGTGGAGTATTTATATGTGTGGGTTGGATTTGATTTTGACCACACCATGTTGTGTTGACCCCCAAATTCTTTGGAAATGGGTTTATTATGGGATTAAAGAAAGAAGGGCAGTATTCAAGGGCCTCTAATTGTGGATTAGTATCTGATAACGCCATTGGACTCGCTTCTTTGGAAGTGGTTTATGACAATAAAAGTGAGGCCTAATGTTGGGTGATTGCCTATCAGAGGGAGTCAATTGAGGATTTGGCACCATTGGCATTGGCATTTCTAGCTCACATACGTGGTGTGTTTGGTTTGTGATCGAAACTGGTCTTATCTGTCATTTGGTCATGATTTAAAAAAGGCGTTGTTTGAGTGCGACTTTTGGTTGGACGGTCCGAGATGCGCAAAACGTTGGTTGTGCTGTCGTGATGGGCGGGGTCGCACCTGAAACGAAAGCACGCGGACATAAAATGGGAACCCGCGTGTTTCCAAAGTCAAAATATCAGCACGAAAAATAATGGAATGTTTGAATTGGCGGAAGAAGATTCGCGCATTTTTCACGGGGAAGATGGTCTTCTTCTGCTCGAACAAAATTTATTTGTTTATCTCTTCTAACGACGACGTGATTGATATGTGTCCTTTTTTCTCTGAGCGGAGATTGATATGTGTACGTGAACACACGAAACTCAACATGTGTACAAACAGCGAGAATTAGGGTTCTTGGTCCCACTCAATCTCTCTTTCAAATTGATGATCCAGAGAGATGTTTCCAAAGTCATCTCGAAATATTTCCGGTTTTCCATTTTTTATGATATGTATTTCTATATGAAAATAGGTTATTTACGATGTGCGATGATCCCTGTTAGGCATCCATTGCTGAATGCTTAAAGCGCCAGCTCATAGCTAGTATATTTGCGGATTCAATTCATGATGGATGCAACCGAACGCCAAAAACATGCATCTCAAAGAAAAATTATGGTATCTTATAACTCATTTAGATATATTAAAACTGAGCACACTCCCAGCCCTCTCAGGTCATTAGCGTTTTTGGCCATTGGATCACCGGTTTTAGTCCTTTTTGGCCGTTGGATTCGCAGTTAATCCCACCTAGATCACGTACGCAAGCGCTAACTCGCGCCCCCAGGTTGCGCTGGGCTGCTCGGGCCGCTGCTCCCGTTGCTTTTTTGGATGTCTCACATTGAATTGGGCCTACTGGGCCTTTTATACCATCGTAGTCTTTTCTATCTATCCAACACAGCACAGCGGCAGAGGGTGAGCCGCCAGAGACGAACCCTTCGAGGGGATAAGGGGATGCGGGGAAAAAACTGTGTGGTCGAGGGGATGCTGATACGTCCAAAACGTATCTATGATTTATGCTTGCTCCATGCCTCTTTTGGGTGATATTGCTATGATATTTATACACTTCCATACACTTTTGATCATATTTAGACTAACCTATTAACTCAGTGCACCCCAGTGCCAGTTTCTGTTTTCGGTTGTTTTTGTATTTCAGGTTTTCACATTACGAGAACTGCCAGGAAAAATCCAGAAAAATTATATAAAAATCAGCGTTCCAGAAACTACCGTGCGCCCGAAGGACAGCCGGGGGGGGCCACCAGGGCTCCAGGCGCCCTGGCGGCGCCCCCCCCCCCCTGGGCCGCGCCGGGGGGGCGCCTGGGCCCCCCGAGGCTCCTCCGATGCCCCCCTTTGGCATATATTTAAAGCGTCTCCCGAAACCCTCGAGACGAGAACTCTTTTTCGCGATCTCATCTTTGTTCCGCCGCCGCCGCCGCTTCCAAGATCGGGAGCACCAGGAGAACTCTTCCCGGCACCCTGCCGGATGGGAGGATCACCACCGGGAGCTTCTCCACCACCATGGACGCCTCCCGGATGAGTTGTGAGTAGTCTCCCTTGGACCATGGGTCCATGACCAGTAGCTATGTGATGTTCTCCTCCCGTTCTTGTGCTTCACTAATTAGTCCTCGTGAGCTGCCCTACATGATCGAGGCACATATGTAATCCTTATGTTGTTGCTATGATGAGTTTGCTGGGATCCGATGGATTATGAGATTATGTTCAGATTGTGTTTGAGTAATATATTTGATTCACCTCTTTTATATTTATGTTCGTAAGTAATTCTTGCATGTTCTCCGTTGTTATTTATTGCTTTGGCCAAGTAGTAGGTAGTGACTCCAAGAGGGAACGTTATGCTTGATTGTGGGTTCATGCCCCTCGATGACTAGTTTGAGTGACAGAAACATGAGTCTAGGGGATGTGTTGTTGCCACAAGGGGGAAAACAACGGTGCTTGTGCCCGCGGGTGCAAGGATTGTTTACTTTACGCAAAGTTCTTTTAATGCAGTTGTCTGTTGCTTTGAGTTTACACTATGGGTGGGACTCACAACTTAATACCAGCGAGATGTTCTGGATAGATATCTCAAGGTGGATGATTAGTAGTAGATATTGATGGATTTCGGTCTACTTACTTTGGCGTACCGCCCATGCTTTGAACCTCTACCTTTCTTGCAATGTAGTCAGCATTGGTTTGCGCACATGGTCCTGTCAATTGCCCAGCTGTAATTCGTTTACCTCACATAGCTGTTTTATCGTCTTTTGGGAGAGAGACATCACTAGTGAACATCATGAGACTCCGGTCCATATTACCATCATTGATCACATCCGCTATTTACTTTTCCGCTATTTACTTACTATTGCAATATCTATCACTATTATCACTTGCGTTTGATCCTTTGTAAACTACAAGGCCGGAGGGATTGACAACCTCTCTGTACTCGTTGGGAGCAAAGTTATTTGTATCTGTGTGCAGGTCCATGTTGATTGCTAATATCTGGCGCCGTTAGCAGTTGACACCTTCTTGTTGAAACTAGGAGTCTCTGGGAAATCGATCCTTGGTATTACCAAGGGAAAACTTCTGCTACACTACATCTCAAACCTTCCACTTGGGGTAACCAACGAGGGGTGAGAAGCCACCTAGCAAAGCAATTTCTGGCGCCGTTGCCGGGGACTCCACTCTTCAGGATAGGGGAGTTGCACGCTATCTTTTACCTTTGCTTTTTAGTCTTGTTAGTTTACCTTTCAGTTTTTGCTTTAGTACCTTTTTATCGAAAATCACAAAAATAGTTATCTCGTTCTTTAGTTGTCATTATGTCGGGTCCTTTTGTCTTTAACGAGGCAGAAGTTCTCACCTTTAAACAAAGAGGTGGGGAAAGTTTGAAAGATGCTTGGTATAGAATTAATGATTCACAAAAAAGAGCCACCAAGAAGCAACCTACTACTATCCTGCTTAGAAATTTTTATGTTGGAATTACTTCTTGGAATAGGTTTATTCTAGATACTGCTATCAATGGGAATTTCCTAGAGGCCCCAGTTTGGGAGTCTCTTAGTATTATTGAAAATCTTGTTGGGAATCTCCCTGTTGTTAGCATTCGAGAGGACATCACCCTAGCTCACATTATGAAAAAACTTGAAAAGATAGAGCTAGAGATGCCAAGCATTAATAAGATAAATGAGTTGGACCGTAAGATCCAAGGGAATTTGAATAGACTTGATAGCTCCATGCATAAAATTTTCAAAATTTTGGAGACCGTCAAATTCCATGACTTGGACTCTTCTAGGATAGACAAGATTGAGGATATCTTTGATGCTCTAGGAACCACCTTCTCCTCAATCAAAACCAAAAAGGTAGAAACTCCGGCAAAGAAGGAGCCTAAGTTCGTTCACGTTCCAAAGGCTCCCCGCTCTAAAAGTAATCCACCTATTGCCAAAGGGGTTGAAACTGTAAAGACTTTGGAAGAAACACCTGTCTTTGATGAATTTATAAATGAATCTTCCCTTGACTTTTATCCTTTTGGTCTTCTACCTAGAAGTATCTCTATGAGGCCTTTATTTGAAAGTCCTCTTAAGACTAGTTGTATTATTGAAGAGCTTTTTGATGATCTTGATGATGGTTCAATTGATACAACTTGATCTCTATGCATTATGCCTAGCTTAAAGGCATAAAAGAAAGCGCTCTTGGGAGGCAGCCCAATGAATAAAATTTATTTTGTTTTTATTGTGTCTTGATGTTGTTTACTACTGTAGCATCATCATTGTATCTTTGCTTTTCAATTTTGTGCCAAGTATAGCCTCTGATTGCTAGAAAGTTCAAAAGTTGTGAGGTGCTGTCCAGAAAACAGATTCTGTCCTTGGATAGAAAAATTCGTATAAAATCACCAGATCATCTTTTTGGTCTGAATTTTTTCGACAGCGTTCTCTATATAATTTTCTTTCGCGCGTCTGTTCTGAGTTTTTTGATTTGAGTTGCAGAAGTGCCCCGAACAAATCAATTACTACCTGCTGTTCTGTTGTTCACAGATTCTGTCCTGTTTTGCCTTTCCTTCATTTTGCAAACCAAGAGCTTGCTTTTTCTTTGCAAAAACCTTTTGGCAATCTTGAGAAACAGTAGACCTTCAAGAATATCTTTATTTCCAGCAAGGTACAATTATTTTATTATGGGTACTAACCTCGCTGGTCAGATTATGATGAGTTATGTATGAAGGGAGTTTTCAAGTGTGCGAGGTAAGATGATAAAAAGATTCAGGAGTGTCAAGCGCTCAAGCTTGGGGATGCCCCCGTGCACCCCCAAGAAATATTCAAGGAGACTCAAGCATCTAAGCTTGGGGATGCCCCCGTGCATCCCCTTCTCCATCAACATTATCAGTTCGTCTTTCGTTCCACTATATTTTAATCACTTCATGTGTTATGTGCTATGCTTGGAGCGTCTTGCTTTTAGTTTCCTTTTTGGTTTTTCATAACGAGTCGGAACTCAGCTTTCTTTATGTGGGAGAGAAACACGCTCCACTTCTACCTAGAACATAACATAGAATTTTCATGTCTATCCTTGCTGTGTGTGTTCTTTGTCTTTTAATAGCTACTATCATGCTCTGCTCTTAGTATTCATGCTTATCTTTTTAAAGAGCTTGTGTTTAGTTGGTTGCTTGAACTCTCTTTAATTATCATGCTTATCTCGTTAAGAGAGTTTGCTTCCGTTGCATTGGTTAATATGTCTATGATAAAGATGCTACGTGCATGATGGCGCTTAGTAGTTCATGTTTTCTTATGGTTAGTCTCAAATAGCTGGGGGGTTCCCAATGTGTTATTGGAGTACCAACATGATTTGTTTGCCAATGATGTGGTATGGTTTAGTAATATCTTCCCTCAAGAATTTATTTTGATTGACTTGGCGTATGCTCACGCATATTTAAGACTGTAAAGAAAGTCTGTCAAGCCTTGATGATCTTTTGTTTCTGAGTAGCGATATAACTTCCATGCCTGATTCAATGTTGCTTTGTCGCTCTGCATGATTATGACCGTCATTGCTCTCTTAGTTGGTCGCTCCCAGTCTTTTGCTAACCTCCACCTGTACTAAGCGGACTGACTGCTTGTGCATCCACATCCTTTTAAACCAGTTATGCCATATGAGTCCACCATACCTACCTATATGTGGTATTTCACCGCCACTCCAAGTAAATTTACATGTGCTACCTTTAAAACCTTCAGTTTTTGCAATACATAGCTCATGGGAAAGTAGATTAAAAACTATTATGGTAAAGAATATGTCGCTTATGTATCTTATTTCTTATAAGTTGCTTGCTGAGCGGTAACCATGTTTCTGGGGACGCCATCAACTGTTACACTTTTGTTGAATATCATGTGAGTTGCTATGCATGTTCGTCTTGTCTGAAGTAAGGGTGATTTGCCATGGGTTGAATGGTTTGAGTATGCATATTGTTAGAGAAGAACATTGGGCCGCCAACCAAAGCCATGTATCATGGTGGAAGTTTTAGCTTGGACATTAATCCTCAATCTCTTATGAGAATATGCTTAAGCATTAAAGAGGAGTCCATTATCTATTTTCTATGTTATCCCGGTATGGATGTCCTCAAGTTGAGATCTATCAAAAACGAAATCAAATGCGATCTATCTCCTTGGACCTTTGTACAGGTGACATAGAGGTACCCCTTTGTGACACTTGGTTGAAACATATGTAATGCAATGATAACCTATGGAAATCCGAGCTAATTAGGACAAGGTGCGAGCACTATTGGTATTCGATAAATGAGGCTTGCAACTTATAGGATGTCTTATGCATAACACATATGAAGTACTACTACCGTTGACAAAATTGTTTCTATGTTTTCAAAATAAAAAGCTCTCTAGCACATGAGTAATCCCTGCTTCCCTCTGCGAAGGGTCATTCTTTTACTTTTATGTTGAGTCTCCACCTTCTTTCTTCAAAGCACCAACTACTGAGAGCATGATTGTCATTCTGAGTGTAATGTGCATTGTCCCAAAGTAGCATTGTCTTTTGCATGATTGTGATATCGTTTATTTTGAAATCATTGTATCTAGTCATCACTTAAACCTTGAAGGTGCCCCTGCATTTATGTTTTGCTTCACTAAAGGGGGCAAGCTAGATATCACTTTATCATATTTGCACATCATGTTCATTGCAAATCTATTTGATGTTTCAATATCATATTGTAAAACTTTCAGTTCTTTGTGATTTTCTCATGAGGCAACTTAATTACTACAGATTCATTATCTCAGTAAGCTTTTGTCATATGACTATGAATAAGTCCTATATGGTTAATAGCATGTCACCACATAAATTATTCTTGTTATCATTTACCTACTCGAGGACGAGCAGGAATTAAGCTTGGGGATGTTGATACGTCCAAAACGTATCTATAATTTCTGCTTGCTCCATGCCTCTTTTGGGTGATATTGCTATGATATTTATACACTTCCATACACTTTTCATCATATTTGGACTAACCTATTAACTCAGTGCACCCCAGTGCCAGTTTTTGTTTTCGGCTGTTTTTGTATTTCAGGTTTTCACATTACGAGAACTGCTAGGAAATATCCAGAAAAAATATATAAAAAATCAGCGTTCCAGAAACTACCGTGCGCCCGAAGGACAGCCGGGGGGGGGGGGCACCAGGGCTCCAGGCGCCCTGGCGGCGCCTCCCCCCCCGGGCCGCGCCGGGGGGGCGCCTGGGCCCCTCGAGGCTCCTCCGATGCCCCCCTTTGGCATATATTTAAAGCGTCTCCCGAAACCCTCGAGACGAGAACCCTTTTTCGCGATCTCATCTCTGTTCCGCCGCCGCCGCCGCTTCCAAGATCGGGAGCACCAGGAGAACTCTTCCCGGCACCCTGCCGGAGGGGAGGATCACCACCGGGAGCTTCTCCACCACCATGGACGCCTCCCGGATGAGTTGTGAGTAGTCTCCCTTGGACCATGGGTCCATGACCAGTAGCTATGTGATGTTCTCCTCCCGTTCTTGTGCTTCACTAATTAGTCCTCGTGAGCTGCCCTACATGATCGAGGCACATATGTAATCCTTATGTTGTTGCTATGATGAGTTTGTTGGGATCCGATGGATTATGAGATTATGTTCAGATTGTGTTTGAGTAATATATTTGATTCACCTCTTTTATATTTATGTTCGTAAGTAATTCTTGCATGTTCTCCGTTGTTATTTATTGCTTTGGCCAAGTAGTAGGTAGTGACTCCAAGAGGGAACGTTATGCTTGATTGTGGGTTCATGCCCCTCGATGACTAGTTTGAGTGATAGAAACATAAGTCTAGGGGATGTGTTGTTGCCACAAGGGGGAAAACAACGGTGCTTGTGCCCGCGGGTGCAAGGATTGTTTACTTTACGCAAAGTTCTTTTAATGCAGTTGTCCGTTGCTTTGAGTTTACACTATGGGTGGGACTCGCAACTTAATACCAGCGAGATGTTCTGGATAGATATCTCAAGGTGGATGATTAGTAGTAGATATTGATGGATTTCGGTCTACTTACTTTGGCGTACCGCCCATGCTTTGAACCTCTACCTTTCTTGCAATGTAGTCAGCATTGGTTTGCGCACATGGTCCTGTCAATTGCCCAGCTGTAATTCGTTTACCTCACATAGCTGTTTTATCGTCTTTTGGGAGAGAGACATCACTAGTGAACATCATGAGACTCCGGCCCATATTACCATCATTGATCACATCCGCTATTTACTTTTCCGCTATTTACTTACTATTGCAATATATATCACTATTATCACTTGCGTTTGATCCTTTGTAAACTACAAGGCCGGAGGGATTGACAACCTCTTTGTACTCGTTGGGAGCAAAGTTATTTGTATCTGTGTGCAGGTCCACGTTGATTGCTAATATCTGGCGCCGTTAGCAGTTGACACCTTCTTGTTGAAACTGGGAGTCTCTGGGAAATCGATCCTTGGTATTACCAAGGGAAAACTTCTGCTACACTGCATCTCAAACCTTCCACTTGGGGTAACCAACGAGGGGTGAGAAGCTGATACGTCTCAAACGTATCTACTTTTCCAAACACTTTTGATATTGTTTTGACCTCATTCTTGCATGATCTACTTTTCCAAACGTATCTACTACTGAATCTGTTACTATGTCTGATACTCTTGATGATGCTTCTACTACTTTTGATGATATTAGTTCGCTTGGTTATGCTCTTGAGAAACAAATTGCTACTGCTGCTGAAAAATATGGAATTGAACTTTCTGTTGCTCGCTACCCTATTGGTGAAACGTATGATTATCCTGATTTGAGTAAACTCAAAGAGAGGCTCCTCGATGATGATTACTATATGCTTGATGAAGATCTATGCAGGGAACTGACAGAGTTTGCTGGCTCTGACCCTGAAGTTATTAAGAAAATATTTAAAAAACACTCTTTGAAGAACAAAACCGTTCCTAATCCTGAATTTGCTACATCTCCTATATGCATTGATGATCCTGATTTTGATTTCTCTGTTGATCTTTCACTTATACCTATGGTTGAAGCTGACCCTTTTTATGGCAGAGAAAATGATGATGCTATTGCACACCTAACTAAACTTGGTGAGCTAGGTAGCCTGTTTACCACGGATGAAAAGATACGATACTTTTATGTGACCAAGCTTCTTCCTTTCTCGTTGAAGGAAGGTGCTAAATCATGGTATGATTCACTCCCATGCGGTTCCATTAAGAGTCCTCAGGACTTAGCTCACTCTTTTGTTGATAAGTACTTTCCTGCTCACATGCAACATGCTGCTTTACAAAGAATTTATAACTTTAAACAGTTGCAGGATGAGTCCCTCCCTAAAGCTTGGGGGAGGTACTGTGGTCTGATTCGGGCTAGACCAGGACATGAAATCCCTAAGAATGAATTAATCGATATATTATATGCTGGTCTAACTGATGAATCCAGGTCCTATTTGGACAGTTGTGCTGGTTGTGTTTTCAGGAAAAGAACACCGGACGATGCAGAAGATTTAATGGGCAGGATTGCCAAAAACCATGAAGATTGGTCCGTACCTGAACCACCTCCACCAACAAAGAAGAGGGGCATGTTTGTTCTGAGCCCCGAGGATATGCGAGAAGCAAAGAAGTCTATTAAAGAGAAAGGTATTAAAGCTGAAGACGTAAAGAATCTACCCCCTATTGAGAAGCTGTGTGAGCCTACCACTCACCCTCCTATGGTAGAGGTACACTCTCTTTTAGATTTCAACGCAAGCGACATCCCTCATGGTAAGCCTCCTGACCAATGTTTAGATGAGTTTGATAATTTTATTATGAAACAGAATCATTTTAATGAGAGGATAGAAAGTCAGTTGCATGATAATTCCCTTGCTATCAAAAGACTGCTTGATGTTTTAGATAGAACAGTTAATGATGTTCAATGTCTTGTGAAGCATTTTCATATGGTTCAAACTCAGCTTGATCAAATTTCTAATGTGCAAAGAGATTTGCTTGCTAACAATGCCAAACAAGATAATTTGCAGGCTTTTGGGATTAAGACCCGAGGAGGAACTAGTACTCAAGATCCTCTCTATCCAGAAGGACATCCGAAGAGGATCGAGCAAGATTCTCAAATGCAGGAAGAAGAAATTGTTGTCTCTCCAAATAAGAAGAAGAAACATAAGGAGACTGACAATTCTAACGGCCCTATTGCAGATGAAGAGCCAGCTATTGATCCCAACAGTGTATCTATTTCCGATGCTGAGACTGAAGACGGTGCTGAACCTGAAGGTAATGATAATGAGAAGAATGATCCGCCTGAAGTTCGAGAAGAAGAAGCACCTGACAAACGTAAGAGGTACACTAAAGAAGAGTTCATCGCAAGAAAACATGGGAAGGAGAGAGAACCATGGTTACAGAAACCCATGCCCTTTCCAAGTAAGTCAATCAAATCCAAAGAAGAAGAGCATTATAATAAGTTTTGTGAATGGATTAAACCTCTTTTTCTTCAAATCCCTTTGACTGATGCTATTAAGTTACTTCCTTATTCAAAATATATGAAAGATATTGTCACTAACAAAAGAAAAATTCCTAATGATGCAATATCTACTATGCTTGCTAACTATTCTTTCAGTGGAAAGATTCCTGAGAAGCTCGGTGATCCAGGTATACCCACCATTCCTTGCTCCATAAAGAATAATTATGTCAAAACTGCTTTATGTGATCTAGGAGCAGGAGTGAGTGTTATGCCTCTCTCTCTTTACTAGAGGCTTTGTTTAGAGAAACTAATTCCTACAGATATCTCCCTTCAGATGGCTGACAAGTCAACCGCTGTTCCGATAGGTATTTGTGAGGATGTTCCAGTTGAAGTTGCTAATTGTTTAATTCTTACTGATTTTGTTGTACTTGACATGCCCGAGGATGGAAGCATGTCCATTATTCTTGGTAGACCTTTTCTTAACACCGCAGGTGCTATTATTGATTGCAATAAAGGGAAGGTTACCTTCCATGTGAATGATAAAGAACACACGGTATATTTTCCGAAGAAGACCGACAGGAGGCATGCCCTCAACTCTATAGAGAATATCGAGACCGTGAAAATTGGAGAATGGGATTGTCCACTGATACGTCCAAAACGTATCTATAATTTCTGCTTGCTCCATGCCACTTTTGGGTGATATTGCTATGATATTCATACACTTCCATATACTTTTGATCAGATTCGGACTAACTTACTAATCCAGTGCACCCCAGTGCCAATTTCTATTTTCGGCTGTTTTTGTATTTCAGGTTTTCACGTTTCGAGAACTGCCCAGAAAAATCCAGAAAAAATATATAAAAAATCAGCGTATCGGGAACGACACTGCTTCCGAAGGGGAGCCTGGGGGGGCCACAGGGGCCCCAGGCGCCCTGTGGGCGCGCCCCCCCTGGGCCGCGCCGGGGGGGCGCCTCGGCACCCCGAGAGCCTCCCGGTGCCCTACTTTGGCAGATATTTAAAGGGTCCCCCGTAACCCTTGAAACAGGACTTCTTTTCGCGATCCCATCTCTGTTCCGCCGCCGCCGCCGCTTCCAAGATCGGGAGCACCAGGAGAACTCTTCCCGGCACCCTGCCGGAGGGGAGGATCACCACCGGGAGCTTCTCCACCACCATGGACGCCTCCCGGATGACTCGTGAGTAGTCTCCCTTGGACCATGAGTCCATGACCAGTAGCTATGTGATGTTCTCCTCCCGTTCTTGTGCTTCACTAATTAGTCCTCGTGAGCTGCCCTACATGATCGAGGCACCTATGTAATCCTTGTGTTGTTGCTATGTTGAGTTTGCTGGGATCCGATGGATTATGAGATTATGTTCAGATTGATCTTGAGTAATATATTTGATTCACCTCTTTTATATTTTAGTTCATAAGTAATTCTTGCATGTTCTCCGTTGTTATTTATTGATTTGGCCGAGTAATAGGTAGTGACTCCAAGAGGGAATGTTATGCTCGATTGTGGGTTCATGCCCCTCGATGACTAGCTTGAGTGACAGAAACATGAGTCTAGGGGATGTGTTGTTGCCACAAGGGGGAAAACAACGGTGCTTGTGCCCGCGGGTGCAAGGATTGTTTACTTTACGCAAAGTTCTTTTAATGCAGTTGTCTGTTGCATTGAGTTTACACTATGGGTGGGACTCGCAACTTAATACTAGCGAGATGTTCTGGATAGATATCTCAAGGTGGATGATTAGTAGTAGATATTGATGGATTTCGGTCTACTTACTTTGGCGTACCGCCCATGCTTTGAACCTCAACCTTTCTTGCAATGTAGTCAGCATTGGTTTGCGTTCGTGGTCCTGTCAATTGCCCAACTGTAATTTGTTACCTCGCATAGCTGTTTTATCGTCTTTTGGGAGAGAGACATCGCTAGTGAACATCATGTGACTCCGGTCCATATTACTATCATTGATCACATACACTATTTTACTTTCCGCTATTTTATTTACTATTGCAAAATACTATCTATCACTACTATCATATTGCTTTTAACCCTTTGTGAACTACAAGGCCGGAGAGATTGACAACCTCTCTGTACTCGTTGGGAGCAAAGTTATTTGTATCTGTGTGCAGGTCCACGTTGATTGCTAATTGCGCCGTTAGCAGTTGACACCTACCTATTGAACCTAGGAGTCTCTGGGGATTCGATCCTTGGCATCTTTGCTAGGGGAAAACACTTCTACTTACTGCATCTTACACCTTCCACTTGGGGTAATCCAACGAGGGGTTCGAGGCCCATCAAGGAGTATTTTCTGGCGCCGTTGTCGGGGACTCCACTCTTCAGGATAGGGGAGTTGCATGCTATCTTTTACCTTTGCTTTTTAGTCTTGTTAGTTTACCCTTCATATTTGCTTTAGTTCCTTTTATCAAAAATCACAAAAATTTTATTTACCTTCCTATTAGTAGTACTATCTGTTTAGTTAAACATGTTAGGATTTGAAGCTTTGAGGGAGTCAGAGGTTTTAGATTTCCATCAAAAGGATGGAACACTTCCCTCGTAAGAAGGTCAAGTTACCTTTTGAGTCCGTTGTACGGGCTAGCTATTCTTTTACTTTTGATAAAACTTGATCTTTGCATTATGCCTAGCTTAAAGGCATAAAAGAAAGCGCTTTTGGGAGGCAGCCCACATGAATAATTTTTTTGCTTTTGTTGTGTCTTGATGTTTTTTTACTGCTGTAGCATCATCATTGTATCTTTGATTTTCATATTTGTGCCAAGTATAGCCTCTGATTGCTAGAAAGTTCAAAAGTTGTGAGGTGCTGTCCAGGAAACAGATTCTGTCCTTGGATAGAAAAATTCGTATAAAATGACCAGATCATCTTTTTGGTCTGAATTGTTTCGACAGCGTTCTCTATATAATTGTCTTTCGTGCGTCAGTTCTGAGTTTTTTGATTTGAGTTGCAGAAGTATCCCGAACAGGTCAATTACTGCCTGTTGTTCTATTTTTCACAGATTCTGTCCTATTTTGCCTTACCTTCACTTTGCAAATTAAGAACTTGCTTTTTCTTTGCAAAAACCTTTTGGCAATCTTGAGAAACAGTAGAACTTCAAGAATATCCTTATTTCCAGCAAGGTATAATTATTTTATTAAGGGTAATAACCTCGCTAATCAGATTATGATGAGTTATGTATGAAGGGAGTTTTCAAGTGTGCGAGGGAAGATGATAAAAAGATTCAGGAGTGTCAAGCGCTCAAGCTTGGGGATGCCCCCGTGCACCCCCAAGAAATATTCAAGGAGACTCAAGCGTCTAAGCTTGGGGATGCCCCCGTGCATCCCCTTCTCCATCAACATTATCAGTTCGTCTTTCGTTCCGCTATATTTTTATCACTTCATGTGTTATGTGCTATGCTTGGAGCGTCTTGCTT
Source organism: Secale cereale (assembly GCA_902687465.1). Lineage (NCBI taxonomy): Eukaryota > Viridiplantae > Streptophyta > Magnoliopsida > Poales > Poaceae > Secale > Secale cereale. The sequence continues at coordinate 872,939,160 of LR738715.1, read as the reverse complement.
TTAGTTTTCTTTTTAGTTTTTCATAACGAGTCGGAACCCAGCATTCCTTTATATGGGAGAGAAACACGCTCCACCTCTACCTAGAACATTACATAGAATTTTCATTGTCTATCTATGTTGTGTGTGTTCTTTGTCTTTTAAATAGCTACTATCGTGCTCTGCTCTTAGTATTCATGCTTATCTTTTCAAGAGCTTTTATTTAGTTGGTTGCTTGAACTCTTTTTAATTATCATGATCACCTTATTAAGAGAGTTTGCTTCCTGTAACACCCCCTTGTATTAAACACTGTGTCATAATGTTAATCATGCCTTGTCATGCTCATTAGCAAAGTTAATCACAGTGGTTAATCAAACCAAATCAAGTTGCCCCTGAAAATTCAAACTCAAACTAAAATGCAAAAATGAAGTTGCTTCAAAAATTATGGAAAAATGTTCATCTTACTGGCAATATTCCAAAACAAATGTTGTTAATGAAAACAACATCACCATCAACTTTGTTTGGGCCATGGCATTTAAAACAGTGCCAAAACAGCACTTAAATATGCCATATCAATTTTTGGTAAATTCAAAAGTCTTCCAAAATTACCCAAACCAATTTTTGGTGTTAGGGATTATTGCAAAGTCATTTTTGGTTCAACTCTTACATTTTACAAAAAGGGTTTGGTGGCCCCATCTATTTCTTCCCTCTCTGCTTCTGAATTAAAAGAAAAAGAGAGGGGAGACCCCCTTACCTGTCGCTCACCTACCGAGCCGGCCCAGCCAGCCCACGGGAGCAGTCCCCTACCTGCTCCCGCCCGCGCGTCACCACCACCGCATCCGGCGCGCGCTCGGCGCCGTCGCCGCTCGACACCGCGGCAGGGGCAGGTGAGGGAGAGGATAAGGGCGACTCCCTCCCGCTTCCCCTGGTCGCCTCGCTCACTCTCCCCTCTCCTCCATCGCTCGCTCGCCTCTCTCTTCCTCTCTGGCTCCGAGCCCGAGCGCAGCCGCCGGCCCGACTCCGTCGACCTCGCGCACCCCGGCATCCCCGCGAGCCGCCCCCATGTCTGGGACGCGCGCCGAGCTCGACTACGTCCACTGCGCCTGCTGACTGGGGCCGGGGAGTACTGCACCGACCGCTACTCGTCGCCCCCTTCTTCACGGTCTCCGGCGAGTCGGCGACGCATTCGACCTCCCCGAGCCTGCTCCGAGCAGGCTTTGCCCGGCTCCCCTCTCTGTAAGTCCCGTCCTCCCCTCTCCGTCTCCCCTCGTCGCCGTTAGCTGCCAGGAGACGCGGCGCAGCTCGCGCCCGAACGCATCGCCGCCTAGCTCGTCGCCGGCGAGGTTCAGGTGGGCCTTAAGCCATGCGCGTGTGCCCGCTCGCTTCGCTAGAACGCGTAGGCGCTGTTGAACCCACCTTCCGCCCGTTTTGCTCGCCGTAGCCCCGACTGCAGTGACGCCCGAACTCCGGCATCCGCCGAGCTCAACGCCGGCGCCCGTACCGACCACCCCAGTCGCTCCGACCACCACGGTTGGACGCGGCGTGGAGTGCCCGTTCGAACGCGCCCGCGCATGGTCAAAACGGTGGCCTGTGGCCATTTTCCGATGGCGCCCGAGCCTCGCCGCCGCGTTACGCGTCACCGGCGACGAGCCGCCGGTCGTGCTGACCTGGCAAGGCCTAGGGGCCACCCCCAGGGTCTCTGCCAGTGGGCCCTGGGGCCCCACGTTGACCTGTTGACCAAGTCAACAGGCTGACTGGGCAGGCCCCAGTGGCTGACATGTGGGCCCCTGCGAAATTAGAATTAATTAAACGTTTTAAAAATAAAAACTATTTAGTCTAACTAATAAGTCTATGACAGATGGGTCCCACAGCCCTAATTAACCTGTTTAGTTAGTTTAAAACTCTGTTAAAGTAACAGAGGCTGACATGTGGGTCCCACTGGACCCACAGGTCAGGTTTGACCAGTCAGCCGAGTCAACTGGCTGCTGATGTCATGCTGATGCAATGCTGACGCAATAAATTCTTTTCTGTTATTTAAAATAATTCCAGAAATTCAAATAAACTTTGAAAAATCATATCTTTTAATCCGTAACTCCGATGAAAATAATTTATATATGAAAGTTGCTCAGAATTTCGATACGAATCTAGATACGCCCTCCGTATTCCCGTCAGATGGCCCTAGCTAGATGAACATGGAACTTTCGGCCTGTTTTCGATAAATGAATAGTGCTCAACTTTAATAAAATAAATCCAAACAAATTCTTAAAAATAACTAATATGACCTAGACATGTTTTTAGGCAACCCTGCACTGCACGTTAGCTTAGCACGCTCTGTGTTGCATATGTTTTGTGTATTTATCTGTTTCTCCCCCCTCTTCTCTCTCGGTAGAGCCCGACGCTGACGCAGATCCCGAGACCGACGCCGTCCCGGTGATTGGTTCCCCCTCCGACGACCTTGCTTTTGCCACCGAGCAACCAGGCAAGCAACCCCCCTTGAGCATTTCCGATATCGCCTATGTCTATTCTCTCTTATTCTTGCATTGGAATTGCTGCTACTGCTACTGCTCCTATTACTGTTGCATAGCCTGTCTTTGCTAAATTGTTGATACCTGTCTTTATTCATAAACTGCTTAGTATAGGTTGGGTAGCACTGCTATGGTCCCACACTCTCGTAGTTGCCTCGCATAGTACCCTTGCCTCGATCAAGCGATCGAGCCCCTTCCCCTGACCTTCTTCACATCACCGCACAACCCCCCCCTAATATGCTCGACTCCGCAGAGTTAACATCGGGTGACGAGGGTGATACCTCCGAACTCACTTCTGATGTTGTCCCTGTAGTATAGCTAGCTCGTTGTGGGTTACCGAGGGTGATTCCTCTTCCCACTTCCGACTTAGCTTTTGTCGTGCATCCGCTATGGTGATTACCGCCGAGGGTGATTCCTCCGGTACCACCTTAACGGGACTTGTCGTTTAGGAGTCCAACGAGGGTGATTCCTCGGATTCCTCATCGGCATGGAAACCACACGGATGCCCTGGATTACCGTACCGTGTTTAAAGACGTATCGATCCCCGAGGCCGGACGTCGCCAGGAACAAAGGCGTGCGGCCAGAGGTATCGTGCGTCTGAAGACACTTTGAAGTTACTACCACACTTGTTGGATGGAGGCGGGTTGACCCAGAGGGGTACCCGCGAGTGCCTATGAGGCGTGAGCTGTGGAGTCGGGTGACCAGTGAGGGTACCCGCGAGATAACTACGAGGCGTGGCCGGTCTTTTCCCAGTCCTTGTCACAAGTCCTCGAGACGGGACGACGGGGCCAACAGTATCGTAGGCTCTGCTCGTTACCGCGCGCTCCCAATACACTAAGCGATTTGGATATTTGATCCGAGGGGCCTCCGGGTCCGATAGCACTAACCACCACGTGGGTGTGAGTGGGTGCTCTGCGTCGTATACATCAGCCGGAGTCGTCACGACGTCAGCGATTGAGCGGCCCGTTCGGATTGGACTTAGGATGCAACTGCGCTTGTATAAGGGGTTGCTAGGTCTGCTACCGAACGGCCACGTAACGTGCAGGAGCGTCCGGGGCGATGGCCAAGACCCCTGGGGGCATAGGTTAGTCCGACGTGCTTGATCCTCTCTGGCGGTATCCGGTCGGGTTGCGTCGTATTGTTTAGCCGAGGGCGGGCACGACCTGATGGTGTGTCCGGCCGGAGTTAAGCGAGCGTGGTGGGTAACTTGGTGCACCCCTGCAGGGAAGAAACAATCTATCGATAGCCTGTCCTACGGTAACGGACACTCGGAGTTGTATCCACTTCGGTACAACTAGAACTGGTGACTTGAGATATGAGGTTGATGTTGCTGCAAACACTATACATTATTATGATGAAACTATTCTGCTCCCTTCTAATTGCTGCAAGACCCTGAAGATGCTAGTCTTCGTCAGGACTAGGCTTTTCCCCTCTCTACTCTGGCTTTCTGCAGTCTAGTCCACCCACATAAAGCCTCCTTTGAAAATATTGCATTGCTAGTATAGATCTGATGTAAGTCTTGCTGAGTACTTTGGATGAGTACTCACGGTTGCTTTGCTTCCTCTTTTGTCCTACCCGCATGATAAACCAGACGACGGAGCCATGGTGCCCGCAGCCCCCGTTGACGACTACTGCTACCAGCCCGAGGCTGGCTACTACTACTACCCGGCCGGCGAGTACTTCTACGAGGAGCCGGCGGACGACGACCAGGAGTAGGATCGGAGGTCCCAGGCAGGAGGCCTGCGCCTTTTCGATCGTAGCTTTTCTTTTGCCCCGCCTGTGTATCAGGCCTATCTTCTACTGTGTTGTATCTGTACCCAGATACCTGACGCTTCCGCTGACTATGTGTGAGACATCATGTTATGTATTCGAGCCCTCGAGGCCCCTGGCTTGTAATATATGACTTGTATGTATTTATTTATGTTTTAGAGTTGTGCTGTGATTCCTTCACGTGAGTCCTTAGGCTTGATCGTGTGCATTTGCGTGTATGATTAGTGCACGGTCGGGCCGGGGTCGTCACAGGTTGGTATCAGAGCCGACTGCCTGTAGGAACCCCCTTTCCAACTCCTTGGCCGAAGTCGAGTCTAGAGGTCCAAAAATGTTTTACTAACTTGGCTGTGTGGCTTATGGCCACACGTCGCCACTTGGGTGGTGTAGCTTCTTTTATTCCTCGTCTATACTCTGGGACTCTTCTCTCTCGTCTATTCGGGTTAAGTTTTACTAACTCCATTAGGTTCTCGTTTCCACATCTACCCGGAGAGCTGGATATCAGTGCGGTTTCCTATCATTTACCTGAATAGTCTGATAATCATTCCTTTCCATTTGTTTGTTTAACCTTTCTTATCAAGTCCTGATGATAATTGACTTGACAAGTCTGATTCTTCTTATTTCAGATGAATCCTCTGTTTCCACCTCGCCCGGAGACTCAGCTTGTGCTTCGCACCTGGGCTCGAGATGCCCCTGGGTTTCCGGCCATTCTAGTCGCTCTCCTGACCAGACTGGGCTACCGCTGGTACCCCAAGTACATGGTCTACGAGGAGTATCGCGAGTTCAACCAGGAGCAGTATTATGCTGTTGTTCGTATCTATGACCGGCAGGATGACTCAGACACTGAGCTGTACCGCTTTCGCGGTAGTGGCGTGACGGTTGCGATGGCAGTACATGATGCTGCCTACGCTGCTGTCACACGCCTCCGAGGAGAGCACAGAGATAGCTTGGATGCCTCTGAGTTTCGGTACATTCCGTATGCACCTGCTGGAGATGAGACTGGATACTACTCAGCTATCTGTGCCCCGTACGAGAGTCGACGATATGACCCGCAGGTTCTGATTCAGCACACTCAGGCGCTGGATCGAACTGCTCGGGCCCTCGCGGTCGAGTTGTCCATCACTCGGACAGTTCTCTACCAGACGTTGACGCAGTTGGTACCGGCTGTCCAAGCAGGGACACTTCCTCAGTCTATCCTTTGCCCGCACAGGATCAACACACCTCCAGGTGTCGAGTGGCCTGCGGTTGGAGGTCACACGCCAGTTCGTGGACCCCTGATTCCCGATCGATACCGGGTTCTGCATCAGAGTGCACATGGAGCTCAGGATCCTTCTGCGGTTGAGATCCGCCGTCCGCACTTGCAGCTACCCCGTTTCAGTTCCTTTCTCCGACGTTGATGTAGCCTTTGCTATGTCTTGTTGTGTACTTCCTTACCGCGGTCTGCGCGCCGCCTACTATGTCTAGTCTTTGATTTTGCGCCGTTGTGCTGCCCGTTTGTAACCGACGCTATGTACGAACCCGTATGTCATGATGTGTATGATGTTGTATTTATTGCACTTCCCTTATGTTGTGCATATTTACTACATTGTGAATTCATGCAACGTGTATTCTTGTCTCTAAACCCCCCCTGTTGGAATTATCAGGATGGCTGGTAACGGTGATCCACCTCCACCTCCGCCTCCGCCTCCGCCGCCAGAATATATGGCTGCCGTAATGCAGACCCTTGACATGCAGCGTCAGGTGCTGCAGGGTATGCTCAACCAGATACCCCAGGCCAACGCTAATGCTCAGCATCAGCCAGCCGCCATCACTCTGCAAGAATTTCTGCGGCTCAATCCAACGGTATTTCGCAGTGCCGCCAACCCGTTGGATGCCGATGACTGGCTGCGTGACATCTTCTTTGAGCTGGATTCTGCCGCCGTGTCCCCTGACAACTATGTCAAATTCGCGACGTATTTTCTGAAGGGTCCGGCGGCCCAGTGGTGGGACACTCACCGGAACACAGTGCCTACTGGAACTGTCATCACCTGGGCAGACTTCAAGACTGCCTTCCGCGCTCGGTACATCCCTGAGGGTGTTATCGACCGCAAGCGTACGGAGTTCCGTAACCTGATTCAGGGCAACAAGTCAGTTGATGCCTATCAGCGGGAGTTCCTTGAGCTGTCCCGCTATGCTGAGGAGGATATCGCTACTGACGCAAGACGCCAGGAGAAGTTCAGGCGCGGACTTCATCATGATATTCTGCTTGCTCTAGTGGCACTGGACTTTCCGGACTTCGCCACTTTAGTGAACAAGGCCATTCAGGTTGAAACTGGACTCAAGCTACATAAGGATGCTCTTAAGCGCTCTCGCGAGTCGGGCTCATCTTCGGGCTCGTCTTCTCAGAAGCGCCGCATATGGATTCCTCAGAGCATGTATCGTCCAAACGCTCCAGTGTACAGGCCCTCTTATGCTGCACCTCGTCTGCCTCCTCCACCGCCAATGCAGTACAGGCCTGCTGTCCCAGCACCTCGAGCACCTGCGATTCGTCCAGAGAGTGGACTCTGCTTCAAGTGTGGCCGTCCGGGTCACCGTGCCAGAGACTGTCCGCAGGCTCAGGGTCAGCTGGCTCTTCCATCTGCTGGCCGTGGCAGTGGACGTGGAGTTCCTCCGCAGCGCAACAATAATGTCAGGCCTTCGTATGCTCGTGGTGGTCAGCTTCACCACGTCAATCTGAGTGAAGATCCAGAGCAGCCAGCCACAGTGATGGGTACACTTCTTGTCAACTCAGTATTTGCTAATGTTTTGTTCGATACTGGTGCTTCGGATTCTTTCATTTCTGAACCGTTTGCACTCAAGCATAAATTTGCATTTGACACACTGCACCAACCAGTAAAAATACAAACCTCCGCGGGTCCTTGCCGATCTAACCTCTTCTGTCCTCAAGTTAGTGTTGAGATTGAGGAGAGAAAATTTCAGGCGTACCCTATTGTCCTGAAATCTTGCGGCATCGACCTCATCCTGGGTATGGATTGGTTGAAGGCTCACGAGGCCCAAATTGATTGTGCCGCCAAGACTGTACGTCTTCGGCACCCTTCGAATCAGTTGGTCAATTGTCACGCTCGTATATCCCATAATGCCGAAGCTCAAATCTATGCCTTAAATGCATTGAATGCTTCACCACTTGAAGGGCTCGAGAACATACCAGTTGTATGCGAATTCCCGGATGTCTTCCCAGAAGAACTTCCAGGAATACCCCCTGCTCGAGCCGTCGAATTTGTTATCGACTTGAAGCCGGGTACTACTCCTATTGCGAAGCGTCCTTACAAGATGCCACCGCATGAGCTCCTTGAGCTAAAGGAGGAAATCGACAAGTCACTCAAGAAGGGCTTCATCCGTCCTAGTTCCTCTGCCTGGGGAGCACCGTCTCTTTTCGTCAAGAAGAAAGATGGTACGAATAGGCTGGTACAAGATTACCGACCTATCAACCAGGCAACCATCCAGAATAAATATCCGCTTCCTCGGATAAATGACTTATATGATCAACTGGCTGGATCATCGGTGTTTTCTAAACTCGACTTGAGGTTGGGTTATCACCAGATCCGTGTTCGCGAAGAGGATATTCCAAAGACTGCATTTGTTACTCGCTATGGCTCTTATGAGTACACTGTCATGTCTTTTGGACTGACTAATGCTCCAGCTACCTTCTCCCGCCTGATGAATTATATATTCATGGATTACCTCGACAAGTTTGTCGTGGTATATCTAGATGATATTCTGGTATTCTCAAAGAATAAGGAAGAACACGCCGAACATCTTCGCCTTGTTCTGGAGAAGCTGCGAGAGCATCAGCTTTATGCTAAGTTTTCCAAATGCGAGTTCTGGCTTTCTGAAGTAACCTACCTTGGACATGTGATTTCCAAGGATGGCATTGCCGTTAATCCGGAACGGGTTCAGGCCATTCTTGACTGGACTCCTCCGAAGAATGTCAAGCAAGTGAGAAGTTTTCTCGGCCTTGCAAGCTATTGTCGTCGCTTCGTCGAGAATTTTTCCAAGATTGCCAAGCCCCTGACTAATCTGCTTCACAAAGGCGTTAAGTTTGAGTGGACAGATAAATGCCAGGAAAGCTTTCAAGCTCTTAAGGACAAGCTCGTTTCAGCACCAGTGCTTGCTCCTCCAGATTCTCGCAAGGACTTTGTGATATATTGCGACGCCTCTCGTCAAGGATTAGGCTGTGTCCTAATGCAAGAACGAAGAGTAGTTGCTTATGCATCGCGTCAATTGCGTCCGCATGAAGAGAATTATCCAGTGCATGATCTTGAACTTGCAGCAGTGATCTTTGCGTTGAAACTATGGCGACACTACCTTCTCGGTAACCGGTGTGAGATTTATACTGATCATCAAAGTTTGAAGTATTTATTCACTCAGCCGGATCTTAATCTCCGCCAGCAGCGATGGTTGGAAACTATTTCAGAATATGACTGCGGTATTTCTTATACCCCTGGCAAGGCTAATGTGATGGCCGATGCCTTGAGTCGCAAGTCATACAGCACCAACCTCAAGGTTAAGCGAGCTCAGCCTCGTCTTTATGAGGGATTACGCAAGATGAATCTGCATATCGTTCCACATGGTTCGCTTAATGACCTTGTGATACAGCCGGATCTTGAGAAGGCTGTCAAGGTAGCGCAAACCAAAGATGCTCACGTTGATGTTATAAAACAGGAACTGCATCTTCCGAAATACAGGGATTTCTCAATGTCCGAAGATGGAACCTTGTATTTCCGAGGCCGCATTGTGGTAACTCGTTTCGACCTAATGACTGACAAGGTCATGAAGGAGGCACATGATACACCGCTGTCTATTCATCCTGGTAGTACTAAGATGTATCGTGATCTCCGCCAAAGGTACTGGTGGCCTAACATGAAGCGGGATATTGCTCGATATGTTGCTGAATGCGATGTCTGTCGTCGCGTGAAGGCAGAACATCAGAAGCCTGCTGGACTTCTGCAACCTCTTCCTATTCCGCTGTGGAAATGGGATAAGGTGCAGATGGATTTCATTACTGGATTTCCTAAGTCCCAGAAGGGTAACGATGCCATTCTTGTCGTCGTCGACCAACTCTCAAAGGTTGCACACTTCCTGCCAGTCAAGGAGACTATCACTGCTAGCCAGTTAGCAGAACTGTATATCTCCCGAATTGTATCCCTCCACGGAATTCTGAAGGAGATCAGTTCGGACCGTGGCACCCTGTTCACTTCCAAGTTCTGGGAAAGTTTTCAAGAAGCGTTGGGAACTCATATCCACTGGAGTTCAGCTTATCACCCCCAGTCCCAAGGTCAAGTTGAACGAATCAATCAAGTGCTTGAAGATATGCTGCGAGCTTGTGTTATATCATTCGGTAAGAAATGGGAAGAATCCCTTCCATATGCCGAGTTCTCGTATAACAACAGCTATCAAGCAAGCTTGAAGATGGCTCCCTTTGAAGTTCTGTACGGACGTAAGTGTCGAACCCCTCTGAACTGGTCAGAAACTGGGGAACGACAAGTTATTGGTCCAGACATTATTCAACACGCCGAAGAGCAAGTCCGTATCGTGCGTGAAAATCTTAAGGCGGCTCAAGACCGTCAGAAGAGCAACTATGATCGCAAGCGATGGGGATTGACTTATCAACCAGGTGATCAAGTTTATCTTCGTGTCACCCCTATGAAGGGCACACACCGTTTCGGTATCAAGGGCAAGTTAGCTCCGCGCTACATTGGCCCCTTTCCCGTGGTTGCTAGACGTGGATTCGTGGCTTACAAATTGCAATTGCCTCCGCAATTCTCTCATATCCACGATGTGTTCCATGTGTCGCAACTTCGCCGATCTTTCAAGGAGTCCCCGCATCGTGCTGTGGATCACGAGATGCTCGAGCTTCAAGATGATCTTTCTTATAAGGAGCATCCGATCCGCATCCTCGATCAAACTGAACGTCGGACCCGTCAGAAGACAACCAAGTTCCTGAAAGTGCAGTGGTCAAATCATACTGAAGATGAAGCCACTTGGGAACGCGAGGAGAATCTTCGGGCGGAATACCCCAACCTCTTTGCTTCTACCTCCTAAATTCTCGGGACGAGAATTTCTTTTAGAGGAGGAGAATTTGTAACACCCCCTTGTATTAAACACTGTGTCATAATGTTAATCATGCCTTGTCATGCTCATTAGCAAAGTTAATCACAGTGGTTAATCAAACCAAATCAAGTTGCCCCTGAAAATTCAAACTCAAACTAAAATGCAAAAATGAAGTTGCTTCAAAAATTATGGAAAAATGTTCATCTTACTGGCAATATTCCAAAACAAATGTTGTTAATGAAAACAACATCACCATCAACTTTGTTTGGGCCATGGCATTTAAAACAGTGCCAAAACAGCACTTAAATATGCCATATCAATTTTTGGTAAATTCAAAAGTCTTCCAAAATTACCCAAACCAATTTTTGGTGTTAGGGATTATTGCAAAGTCATTTTTGGTTCAACTCTTACATTTTACAAAAAGGGTTTGGTGGCCCCATCTATTTCTTCCCTCTCTGCTTCTGAATTAAAAGAAAAAGAGAGGGGAGACCCCCTTACCTGTCGCTCACCTACCGAGCCGGCCCAGCCAGCCCACGGGAGCAGTCCCCTACCTGCTCCCGCCCGCGCGTCACCACCACCGCATCCGGCGCGCGCTCGGCGCCGTCGCCGCTCGACACCGCGGCAGGGGCAGGTGAGGGAGAGGATAAGGGCGACTCCCTCCCGCTTCCCCTGGTCGCCTCGCTCACTCTCCCCTCTCCTCCATCGCTCGCTCGCCTCTCTCTTCCTCTCTGGCTCCGAGCCCGAGCGCAGCCGCCGGCCCGACTCCGTCGACCTCGCGCACCCCGGCATCCCCGCGAGCCGCCCCCATGTCTGGGACGCGCGCCGAGCTCGACTACGTCCACTGCGCCTGCTGACTGGGGCCGGGGAGTACTGCACCGACCGCTACTCGTCGCCCCCTTCTTCACGGTCTCCGGCGAGTCGGCGACGCATTCGACCTCCCCGAGCCTGCTCCGAGCAGGCTTTGCCCGGCTCCCCTCTCTGTAAGTCCCGTCCTCCCCTCTCCGTCTCCCCTCGTCGCCGTTAGCTGCCAGGAGACGCGGCGCAGCTCGCGCCCGAACGCATCGCCGCCTAGCTCGTCGCCGGCGAGGTTCAGGTGGGCCTTAAGCCATGCGCGTGTGCCCGCTCGCTTCGCTAGAACGCGTAGGCGCTGTTGAACCCACCTTCCGCCCGTTTTGCTCGCCGTAGCCCCGACTGCAGTGACGCCCGAACTCCGGCATCCGCCGAGCTCAACGCCGGCGCCCGTACCGACCACCCCAGTCGCTCCGACCACCACGGTTGGACGCGGCGTGGAGTGCCCGTTCGAACGCGCCCGCGCATGGTCAAAACGGTGGCCTGTGGCCATTTTCCGATGGCGCCCGAGCCTCGCCGCCGCGTTACGCGTCACCGGCGACGAGCCGCCGGTCGTGCTGACCTGGCAAGGCCTAGGGGCCACCCCCAGGGTCTCTGCCAGTGGGCCCTGGGGCCCCACGTTGACCTGTTGACCAAGTCAACAGGCTGACTGGGCAGGCCCCAGTGGCTGACATGTGGGCCCCTGCGAAATTAGAATTAATTAAACGTTTTAAAAATAAAAACTATTTAGTCTAACTAATAAGTCTATGACAGATGGGTCCCACAGCCCTAATTAACCTGTTTAGTTAGTTTAAAACTCTGTTAAAGTAACAGAGGCTGACATGTGGGTCCCACTGGACCCACAGGTCAGGTTTGACCAGTCAGCCGAGTCAACTGGCTGCTGATGTCATGCTGATGCAATGCTGACGCAATAAATTCTTTTCTGTTATTTAAAATAATTCCAGAAATTCAAATAAACTTTGAAAAATCATATCTTTTAATCCGTAACTCCGATGAAAATAATTTATATATGAAAGTTGCTCAGAATTTCGATACGAATCTAGATACGCCCTCCGTATTCCCGTCAGATGGCCCTAGCTAGATGAACATGGAACTTTCGGCCTGTTTTCGATAAATGAATAGTGCTCAACTTTAATAAAATAAATCCAAACAAATTCTTAAAAATAACTAATATGACCTAGACATGTTTTTAGGCAACCCTGCACTGCACGTTAGCTTAGCACGCTCTGTGTTGCATATGTTTTGTGTATTTATCTGTTTCTCCCCCCTCTTCTCTCTCGGTAGAGCCCGACGCTGACGCAGATCCCGAGACCGACGCCGTCCCGGTGATTGGTTCCCCCTCCGACGACCTTGCTTTTGCCACCGAGCAACCAGGCAAGCAACCCCCCCTTGAGCATTTCCGATATCGCCTATGTCTATTCTCTCTTATTCTTGCATTGGAATTGCTGCTACTGCTACTGCTCCTATTACTGTTGCATAGCCTGTCTTTGCTAAATTGTTGATACCTGTCTTTATTCATAAACTGCTTAGTATAGGTTGGGTAGCACTGCTATGGTCCCACACTCTCGTAGTTGCCTCGCATAGTACCCTTGCCTCGATCAAGCGATCGAGCCCCTTCCCCTGACCTTCTTCACATCACCGCACAACCCCCCCCTAATATGCTCGACTCCGCAGAGTTAACATCGGGTGACGAGGGTGATACCTCCGAACTCACTTCTGATGTTGTCCCTGTAGTATAGCTAGCTCGTTGTGGGTTACCGAGGGTGATTCCTCTTCCCACTTCCGACTTAGCTTTTGTCGTGCATCCGCTATGGTGATTACCGCCGAGGGTGATTCCTCCGGTACCACCTTAACGGGACTTGTCGTTTAGGAGTCCAACGAGGGTGATTCCTCGGATTCCTCATCGGCATGGAAACCACACGGATGCCCTGGATTACCGTACCGTGTTTAAAGACGTATCGATCCCCGAGGCCGGACGTCGCCAGGAACAAAGGCGTGCGGCCAGAGGTATCGTGCGTCTGAAGACACTTTGAAGTTACTACCACACTTGTTGGATGGAGGCGGGTTGACCCAGAGGGGTACCCGCGAGTGCCTATGAGGCGTGAGCTGTGGAGTCGGGTGACCAGTGAGGGTACCCGCGAGATAACTACGAGGCGTGGCCGGTCTTTTCCCAGTCCTTGTCACAAGTCCTCGAGACGGGACGACGGGGCCAACAGTATCGTAGGCTCTGCTCGTTACCGCGCGCTCCCAATACACTAAGCGATTTGGATATTTGATCCGAGGGGCCTCCGGGTCCGATAGCACTAACCACCACGTGGGTGTGAGTGGGTGCTCTGCGTCGTATACATCAGCCGGAGTCGTCACGACGTCAGCGATTGAGCGGCCCGTTCGGATTGGACTTAGGATGCAACTGCGCTTGTATAAGGGGTTGCTAGGTCTGCTACCGAACGGCCACGTAACGTGCAGGAGCGTCCGGGGCGATGGCCAAGACCCCTGGGGGCATAGGTTAGTCCGACGTGCTTGATCCTCTCTGGCGGTATCCGGTCGGGTTGCGTCGTATTGTTTAGCCGAGGGCGGGCACGACCTGATGGTGTGTCCGGCCGGAGTTAAGCGAGCGTGGTGGGTAACTTGGTGCACCCCTGCAGGGAAGAAACAATCTATCGATAGCCTGTCCTACGGTAACGGACACTCGGAGTTGTATCCACTTCGGTACAACTAGAACTGGTGACTTGAGATATGAGGTTGATGTTGCTGCAAACACTATACATTATTATGATGAAACTATTCTGCTCCCTTCTAATTGCTGCAAGACCCTGAAGATGCTAGTCTTCGTCAGGACTAGGCTTTTCCCCTCTCTACTCTGGCTTTCTGCAGTCTAGTCCACCCACATAAAGCCTCCTTTGAAAATATTGCATTGCTAGTATAGATCTGATGTAAGTCTTGCTGAGTACTTTGGATGAGTACTCACGGTTGCTTTGCTTCCTCTTTTGTCCTACCCGCATGATAAACCAGACGACGGAGCCATGGTGCCCGCAGCCCCCGTTGACGACTACTGCTACCAGCCCGAGGCTGGCTACTACTACTACCCGGCCGGCGAGTACTTCTACGAGGAGCCGGCGGACGACGACCAGGAGTAGGATCGGAGGTCCCAGGCAGGAGGCCTGCGCCTTTTCGATCGTAGCTTTTCTTTTGCCCCGCCTGTGTATCAGGCCTATCTTCTACTGTGTTGTATCTGTACCCAGATACCTGACGCTTCCGCTGACTATGTGTGAGACATCATGTTATGTATTCGAGCCCTCGAGGCCCCTGGTTTGCAATATATGACTTGTATGTATTTATTTATGTTTTAGAGTTGTGCTGTGATTCCTTCACGTGAGTCCTTAGGCTTGATCATGTGCATTTGCGTGTATGATTAGTGCACGGTCGGGCCGGGGTCGTCACACTTCCGTTGCATTGGTTAATGTGTCTATGATAAAGATGCTACTTTCATGATGGTGCTTAGTAGTTCAGGTTTTCTTTTGGTTAATCTCAAATAGCTGGGAGGTTCCCAATGTGTCATTGGAATACCAACTTGGTTTGTTTGCCTATGATGTGGTATGGTTTAGTAATATCTTCCTTTGAGAATTTATTTTGATTGACTTGGCGTATGCTCACGCATATTCAAGACTGTAAAGAAAGTCTGTCAAGCCTTGATGATCTTTTGTTTCTGAGTAGCGATATAACTACCATGCCTGATTCAATATTGCTTTGTCGCTCTGCATGATTATGACCGTCATTGCTCTCTTAGTTGGTTGCTCCCAGTCTTTTGCTAACCTCACCTGCACTAAGCAAATTAACCATGCAATACATAGCTCATGGGAAAGTAGCCTAAAAACTATTGTGGTAAAGAATATGTTGCTTATGTATCTTATTTCTTATGAGTTGCTTGCTGAGCGGTAACCATGTTTCTGGGGACGCCATCAACTGTCACACTTTTGTTGAATATCATGTGAGTTGCTATGCATGTTCGTCTTGTCTGAAGTAAGGGTGATTTACCGTGGGTTGAATTAATATGCATATTGTTAGAGAAGAACATTGGGCCGCCAACAAAAGCCATGCATCATGGTGGAAGTTTTAGCTTGGACCTTAATCCTCAATCTCTCATGAGAATATGCTTATGCATTAAAGAGGAGTCCATCATCTATTTTCTATGTTGTCCCGGTATGGATGTCCTCAAGTTGAGATCTATCAAAAACGAGAAATCAAATGCGATCTATCTCCTTGGACCTTTGTACAGGTGGCATAGAGGTACCCCTTTGTGACACTTGGTTAAAACATATGCAATGCAATGATAACCCATGGGAATCCGAGCTAATTAGGACAAGGAGCGAGCACTATTGGTATTCGATGCATGAGGCTTGCAACTTATAAGATGTTTTATGCATGACACATATGAAGTACTACTACCGTTGACACAATTGCTTCCATGTTTCCAAAATAAAAAGCTTTAGCACTTAACCTTTCTTTTACCTTTATGATTGAAGCACCAACTACTGAGAGCATGATTGTCATTCTGAGTGTAATGTGCATTGTCCCAAAGTAGCATTGTCTTTTGCATGATTGTGATATCGTTTATTCTGAAATGATTGTATCTAGTCATCACTTAAACCTTGAAGGTTCCCTTGCATTTATGTTTTGCATCACTAAAGGGGGCAAGCTAGATATCACTTGATCATATTTGCACATCATGTTCATTGCAAATCTTTTTGATGTTTCAGTTTCATGTTGTAAAACTTTCAGTCATTTGTGATTTTCTCTTGAGACAACTTAATTACTATAGAATCATTGTCTCAGTAAGCTTTTGTCATATGACTATGAGAAAGTCCTATATGGTTAATAGCATGTCACCACAGAAATTATTCTTGTTATCATTTACCTACTCGAGGACGAGCAGGAATTAAGCTTGGGGATGTTGATACGTCCAAAACGTATCTATAATTTCTGCTTGTTCCATGCCACTTTTGGGTGATATTGCTATGATATTCATACACTTCCATACACTTTTGATCATATTTGGACTAACTTACTAATCCAGTGCACCCCAGTGCCAGTTTCTGTTTTCGGCTGTTTTTGTATTTCAGGTTTTCACGTTTCGAGAACTGCCCAGAAAAATCCAGAAAAAATATATAAAAAATCAGCGTATCGGGAACGACACTGCTTCCGAAGGGGAGCCTGGGGGGGGGGGGCACAGGGGCCCCAGGCGCCCTGTGGGCGCGCCCCCCCTGGGTCGCGCCGGGGGGGGGGCGCCTCGGCACCCCGAGAGCCCCCCGGTGCCCTACTTTGGCAGATATTTAAAGGGTCCCCCGTAACCCTTGAAACATGACTTCTTTTCGCGATCCCATCTCTGTTCCGCCGCCGCCGCCGCTTCCAAGATCGGGAGCACCAGGAGAACTCTTCCCGGCACCCTGCCGGAGGGGAGGATCACCACCGGGAGCTTCTCCACCACCATGGACGCCTCCCGGATGACTCGTGAGTAGTCTCCCTTGGACCATGAGTCCATGACCAGTAGCTATGTGATGTTCTCCTCCCGTTCTTGTGCTTCACTAATTAGTCCTCGTGAGCTGCCCTACATGATCGAGGCACCTATGTAATCCTTGTGTTGTTGCTATGTTGAGTTTGTTGGGATCCGATGGATTATGAGATTATGTTCAGATTGATCTTGAGTAATATATTTGAATCACCTCTTTTATATTTTAGTTCATAAGTAATTCTTGCATGTTCTCCGTTGTTATTTATTGCTTTGGCCGAGTAATAGGTAGTGACTCCAAGAGGGAACGTTATGCTCGATTGTGGGTTCATGCCCCTCGATGACTAGCTTGAGTGACAGAAACATGAGTCTAGGGGATGTGCTGTTGCCACAAGGGGGAAAACAACGGTGCTTGTGCCCGCGGGTGCAAGGATTGTTTACTTTACGCAAAGTTCTTTTAATGCAGTTGTCTGTTGCATTGAGTTTACACTATGGGTGGGACTCGCAACTTAATACCAGCGAGATGTTCTGGATAGATATCTCAAGGTGGATGATTAGTAGTAGATATTGATGGATTTCGGTCTACTTACTTTGGAGTACCACCCATGCTTTGAACCTCAACCTTTTTTGCAATGTAGTCAGCATTGGTTTGCGTTCGTGGTCCTGTCAATTGCCCAGCTGTAATTTGTTACCTCGCATAGCTGTTTTATCGTCTTTTGGGAGAGAGACATCGCTAGTGAACATCATGTGACTCCGGTCCATATTACTATCATTGATCACATACACTATTTTACTTTCCGCTATTTTATTTACTATTGCAAAATACTATCTATCACTACTATCATATTGCTTTTAACCCTTTGTGAACTACAAGGCCGGAGAGATTGACAACCTCCCTGTACTCGTTGGGAGCAAAGTTATTTGTATCTGTGTGCAGGTCCACGTTGATTGCTAATTGCGCCGTTAGCAGTTGACACCTACCTGTTGAACCTAGGAGTCTCTGGGGATTCGATCCTTGGCATCTTTGCTAGGGGAAAACACTTCTAGTTACTGCATCTTACACCTTCCACTTGGGGTAATCCAACGAGGGGTTCGAGGCCCATCATCCACTACATGTGCCTCACAAATATAAAACTATCATGGTGGGGACAATGTCCATCAAGGTAAAGGTTCAGTGATTACTTCGTAAGAGATGAGACTTTTTGCTCTATATATCGCCTGTTTGTTGGTAAGACTTGATCAACCTTACTAGTGAACATGTTTTATATGGATAAAAGTTGAGCTTGTTATGTTTTCATTTGTTTTTAGTTTTGTCCTACTTGCTGTACCAAGTATCTATGTTTTTGAAGCTTCACAATACTACTAACTGCTTCAAGTTTTCAGAGAGTTTCGCAACTTTTTGAACTTCGAAAAAATTTCAACAGTGAAGTTTTCAGAAAAATTCCAGAAAAATTATAATAAAAATTTCCACGTCGGGAGAGACCCGGAAAGTCCTGGGGCCAGCCAGGGGGGTGCACCAGTGGCCCAGGCGGCCAGCTGGCGCGGCCCAGCCCCTGGCCGCGCCCACAGGGCGCCTGGGGCCCACGGGACCCCCCTCCAGGTACTTCTTCTTCCCCTCTCTCTCTTTTTCTCCAGAAACCCGAGTTCTGGTCTTGTTCTTGTGTTCTTGCTGTTCTTGGAGGCGATTCTTCGATCTCTCTCTACAGCCCATCATTTGAGCTGAAATTTTGAGCAACTACTCCCTGGTATGTGACTCCTCCACCCCTCCAATTAGATTTTTGATTGGTGGCCTCATTTGTGAGTATTTAGTAGTTCTTGGTGCTGTAGAGATGAGCTTGCATGCATGTGTAGAAAGTTATTTTCCAAGTTTTGATGCAAGTTTATGCCTTGGGCAAGTGAGTTGAGTAGTTTGCCTTAGCTCACTTTGTTTTAATCCTCGTTTTTGTAAATTGTAAAAAAAAAATCAGAAATGAGTTTGTTAGGAAGGGCAAAAGGGTGGCTTGAGAAGAGGAGGCCCGCACACTCCGATCGAGTCACTAGAGCCGCAGCTTCACCATCGACTGCTAGGGTGAGCTATAATGAAGATCATGTGCCCCTGGAGTTGTTGGAAGACACAAGTCCAGCACGTGCGATGACATCTCCATGTGATGAATTCATGGAAGCTGCGGGAATCAAGGATGAGTTTTATAATCTTTGTGCTAATGCAGGTTTGACACGACTCGTCACGAGCCGTGTTACTCAGTATCAAAAACTCACCTCCAGTTTCATTAACAGTTTTAGATATAATCCTGATTCAGGTGCTATTGAGTTTAAAATTTATAATGATCTTATCACCATGACTTTGGGAAATTTTTGTGAAGTAATAGGTGTGCCGAACGTTGGGAGGACGGCTAGGATGGCCACTCAGCCCTCCGAGCTGAAAACCGTCATCAACTCTCTCTGCAGCATGGGTACGAGGGATATTCATCGGTCGAAGATCTCCAGCATCTTGTTTCCTCACCTTAGGTATTTTGCATATTATATTGCTAGAGGGGTGTTAGCTCGTGACAACACGAGCAGCATTTCTGCTCCGGATATTGCTATCCTGGCAGCAGCCCTCTCAGGGAGGTCTGATTATAATCTGGGTACCTTAATTGCTCGACGCCTTGCTATGAACGGTAACAAGGGGGACTTATATGGTGGCATTTATGCCACACTTATCTTAGAGCATCTTGGAGGCACCCCACACCCTGATGATACTCCTTTTACTTATTTAAGCTTTAATTTTGCTGCTATGAAAAGGCATAAGTTTGTTACCATGGGGTCTGAGCTTGATAACCTTGTTTATATCTTGCGTTTCGGAACTACCGCGGAACGCGAGATCCGTCTACCTGCACCTCTTTTGTTTGATTTTTCTCACAGGAACGGATGGTCCTTTGATGTTGTCCAGTTCGATGAGTTCATGGTCCAGCATCAGTTCCATAACCCCATGGAGGGGGTTGTGCCTGACGAGGAGAGGCACGGTGAGATACCACATTTTCAGGAAGAGACCGCCACCGAGTTTGGTGAAGGGTCTTCCTCTGTTTGGCGTTCGGAACCTTCCTCGTGGGAGACTCCGAGGAGTTCGGTGTACGTGCCAGCATCCTTCTACGCCCCGTGGACTCACCACCATACCCCTGGAGCAGGAGGCTCCTGGGGGCAGTAGCTGCTACCAACTTAGGCCAAAAGCCTAAGCTTGGTACGTGCCCTTCTCACCTTTCATTGTATTATCCGTTTTATTCGCTTTGATCTTTTCGAAGTTTTTGCCCGTTCTTCTTTATTTCTCTCTTTGCAAAAACAACAAAAAGATTTTCTCTTTCTTTTGCTTTTTATTCAACCTTTGAAAAAACCAAAAAGATTTCCTTTTTCTCTTTAGTTTGCTTTGTTTTTAGAGATCAGCTCGAGTCCGTGATGGCATTTGATTATATTTCCTACGTTCGATCGTGCAAGTGACAAGCAGTAATGACGAAGATCGACTGAAAGGAAGCAACAAGAAAGACCGGTATGAACTCTTATTGTTTCTACTTTTGTACATATGCCTGTACTTATGATCTAGAGACCAGCTTGTAGCGACATAGTGCTATGTTTACAATGCTCTTCCAGTGGTTCATGCTTTCCTTGTGGCTAGTCCCGAATAACTAGAGTGTATAATGTGTTATTGAAATGATCTACATGCATTGCACTGTTCATAGTCTGGTATACTAAGGTGGTATTTCCCTTTAGAGAATTTTTGGATTTACTTGGCACATGCTTACACATGTTTAAGACTAAAAGTCTACTTTGCCTTGATGATCTTTGAGTTTTAGAATAGTTATATCACTTTCATGCCCGATTCAATGTTGCTTTGTCGCTTTGCATGATTATGACCGTTATTGCTCTCTAGTTGGTCGCTTCCCGGTCTTTTGCTAAACCTCCACCTGTACTAAGCGGACTGACTGCTTGTGCATCCAAACCCTTTAAACCTGTTATGCCATATGAGTCCACTATACCTTCCTATACATGGTATTTACCTGCCATTCCTAACGAAGACTTTCGTGTACCATCTCGAAATTAATCAAAAGCATTTCCCTTTTTGTGCCTATGTTTTAGCTCATGAGGAAGTAGTAGTTAATTCATAATCTTTTTAAGTTGGACAAGTTTCACCCCTGGATTGCATGTATAATGTGCAAACCCCTAATATGAAAAGGAACTGGCATTGAGTGCGCCCGGCTCAAAAGATAATATAACAAACAAACCCTCCTTCACGCTTTGTTCATGAGAAATCAAAAAACTTTGGCAGTGATAAACAAAGGAGATTAAGAGGATGTGATCGTCCTCATGCGGGAGCCGTTCCTCGAGACTTGTCTAGCTTAAAAAGTGATTGAGTTATCTGCTAGCATTCGTTGACGAAATATGCACCTCTCAAAAAGATATTTACTTCTGCTTTTAAAACCAAGAGCTCTGGTACATGTTTAGTTTTTGTTTCCGATCACGGGTTTTCAACTTTGCCAATAAAAGCCACGGTTCGAGAGTCTCACCTTCTTTCTACAAAGCACTGACTAGGAGAGCATAATTGTCATTCTGAGTGTAATGTGCTTTGTCCCAAAGTACTACATTGTCTTCTACATACTTGTGATATGATTTATTCTGAAATTCTTAGTTCTAGTCTCCTTTAAAACTCTCGAGGAGTCTCTGCATTTATGTTTTGCTTCACTCATGGAGGCTAGCGAGATACCACCCTAATATGCTCAAGCTATGTGCAATGTAATCTTGTCTTGATTTTCAGTAATATATTATTTACTTTTAAGTATTTGTGACTGGTCACTTGAAAGAAGGATTGCTCCTTGCATTGTCCTCATAAGTACTGTTTCAATACTTGCTAAACTCTTTTCGTAGTACATGCTTATATACATCTAATGAAGCAAAAGAGTTTGTCAAAGTTTTCTTTGTCGCGTCCAGTTCGTTGAACTGAATTGCTTGAGGACAAGCAATATGCTAAGCTTGGGGGAGTTGATACGTCTCAAACGTATCTACTTTTCCAAACACTTTTGATATTGTTTTGACCTCATTCTTGCATGATTTGGACTAAACTAACCCGGACTGACGCTGTTTTCAGCAGAGCTGCATGTATGGTTTATTTGTGTGCAGGAAAACGGATTTTTAAGTATCTCAGAAAAATCCACGAAAAATCACAGAAAATCCACGCACCCGAAGGAACCAAATGCCAAAAGTGGGACCAGAGGGGGGCCAGGGGGTGCCCAGGCGCCCTGTGGGCGCGCCCCCCTGGGCCGCGCCGGGGGGGCGCCTGGGTGGGGCCCACACCCCCTGGTGCCCTACTTTAGCCCGTATTTTTACTCCTGACGCAGAAACCCCAGATCAGAAGTTCTTTCGTAGTTTTTCGTCGCGGAGCCGCCGCCACCCTCTGTTCTTCCTCGGGAGGGCTAATCTGGAGGCTGATTTGGCCTCCGAAGAGGGGAGATCGTCGCCATCGTCATCATCATCACCACTCCATCATCCCTCCATGACTTCCCCCTCCATGTGTGAGTAATTCCCCTGCTGTAGGCGAAGGGATGGTAGGGATTGGATGAGTTAGATCATGTAATAGTTCGTCAGATTGTTGGGGGCATGTTGCCTATCATCTACTATGGTGTTTATCATCTTTGCTTCAACTTGTTATTCTTAATGCTTGACACTTAGGGCCCGAGTGCCATGATTTCAGATCTGAACCATATGTGTTTGTATGAATATATTTGTGTTCGTGATCCTATCTATGAGTTGTTTGCACCTGTTACGGTTCGGAACCGGCGATCCCAAAAGTGACAGCTTGGGACACCAAAGGGGATGGTCCGTAGTTTGAGGATTACATGTATCCATTGAGTTCATTGCTTTGTTCCGGTGCTCTTTGACAGGAGCACCTTAATATCCATTAGTTCCTTTTGGCCCCGTTCGTAGCGGGATGGTAGGACAAAAGATGTTGTGCAAGTTCTTATTTCAAGCACGTACAACTACCTATGGGATACATGCCTAATGTTTGATATTTGCCTATATGATCATTACTTTTCCGTGTGCCGTGCCCCAAGTTAGAATCTATCTCATCCATGCAGCGCCCAACCATCCATCTCCCTAGCCTACAATATTTTAAACCTTGCTTGTCACTAGTTGCCACTTTTGCCATTTACTACTGCTATTTACTTTTGCTGTTTACTTTTACTATTACTATCATCACTATCATATCACTGTTACCACTTATCTTTTGTTGCAAGTAAGTATATTTCAGGTGCGGTTGAATCGACAACTCAACTGTCAAAGCTTATAAATACTCTTTGGCTCCCCGTGTGTCGAATCAATAAATTGGGTTATTCTTACCCGCGAAGACTATCTCGATCCCTTACGGTTGAGGGTTATCAGAAGCCACCTAGCAGATGCGGGACTCGAAGAGAGGAGACGCTCGTGGCAGTCGAGGCGCGCGAGGGGATCAGGTGATCCTGCGGACGCGCATGATGCGGACGAATCAGTGGCCGCCCGATCCAGCCGATGCCGTCGATCCGCCTGCGAAGTTGAAAGGGGGACGCGGGCGATGATTGCCGGCGCCTCATCTGCTGGAAACTACTCGCAATCATACTTCAGTTTGTAAGCGCTCATTCATGGCGATTGATGTGCCAGTCCTTTCCGCTGCAGAGTGGTTCTATATATTCGCTCATCCTTTCTACCCGGTGATACGTCTCAAACGTATCTACTTTTCCAAATACTTTTGATATTGTTTTGACCTCATTCTTGCATGATTTGAACTAAACTAACCCGGACTGACGCTGTTTTCAGCAGAGCCGCCTGTATGGTTTTATTGTGTGCAGGAAAACGGACTTTTAAGTATCTCAGAAAAATCCACGAAAAATCACAAAAAATCCACGCACCCGAAGGAACCAGGAGCCAGAAGTGGGGCCAGAGGGGGGCCAGGGGGTGCCCAGGCGCCCTGTGGGCGCGCCCCCCCTGGGCCGCGCCGGGGGGTCGCCTGGGTGGGGCCCACACCCCCTGGTGCCCTACTTTGCCTCGTATTTTTACTCGCGACACGGAAACCCCAGATCAGAAGTTCTTTTTGCAGTTTTCCGTCGCGGAGCCGCTGCCACCCTCTGTTCTTCCTCGGGAGGGCTAATCTGGAGGCTGAATTGGCCTCCGGAGAGGGGAGATCGTCGCCATCGTCATCATCATCACCACTCCATCATCCCTCCATGACTTCTCCCTCCATGTGTGAGTAATTCCCCTGCTGTAGGCGAAGGGGGTGGTAGGGATTGGATGAGTTAGATCATGTAATAGTTTATCAGATTGTTGGGGGCATGTTGCCTATCATCTACTATGGTGTTTATCATCTTTGCTTCAACTTGTTATTCTTAATGCTTGACACTTAGGGCCCGAGTGCCATGATTTCAGATCTGAACCATATGTGTTTGCATGAATATATTTGTGTTCGTGATCCTATCTATGAGTTGTTTGCACCTGTTACGGTTCGGAACCGGCGATCCCAAAAGTGACAGCTTGGGACACCAAAGGGGATGGTCCGTAGTTTGAGGATTACATGTATCCATTGAGTTCATTGCTTTGTTCCGGTGCTCTTTGACAGGAGCACCTTAATATCCATAAGTTCATTTTAGCCCCGTTCGTAGCGGGATGGTAGGACAAAAGATGTTGTGCAAGTTCTTATTGCAAGCACGTACAACTACCTACGGGATACATGCCTAATGTTTGATATTTGCCTAGATGATCAATACTTTTCCGTGTGCCGTGCCCCAAGTTAGAATCTATCTCATCCATGCAGCGCCCAACCATCCATCTCCCTAGCCTACAGTGTTTTAAATCCTGCTGGTTACTAGTTGCTATTCTTGCCATTTACTTTTGCTATTTACTTTTACTATTTACTTTTACTATCACTATCATCACTATCATATCACTGTTACCACTTATCTTTTGTTGCAAGTAAGTATATTTCAGGTGCGGTTGAATTGACAACTCAACTGTCAAAGCTTATAAATACTCTTTGGCTCCCCGTGTGTCGAATCAATAAATTGGGTTATTCTTACCCGCGAAGACTATCTCGATCCCTTACGGTTGAGGGTTATCACCCGGCAACACAAAATCTTTCAACATGGTCACCACCATCCCTATTTCAATTTGCCTGATGGGTGGTCTGGGCGTTACCATAGATCCCGAGTGTTCAAATATATCGGGCTGCCCAGCCCCGGACCCCTCCTTAATCCATGGTATAAATAGCTAATTTACTTCCATTGAGATACGTTCTTGATATGGGTTAGTTTACAATTTATTCATTTGTGAGTACTCCCTCCATTCCACAATGTAGTGCTTCCTATATCCTCGTGCTTCAACTTTGACCGTAAATTTAACCAACGAGACCGTCTGCGGCGGGAGCAAAAGTTATACCAATGAATTCGTATTCAAAAGAAGTTTTCAATCATGTAATTTTTTTCTCCCGCCGCAATCGGTCTCGTGGGTTAAATTTATGGTCAAAGTTAGACCTCGGGAAACGCGGGCGCACTATATTTCGGAATGGAGGGAGTAGGATTTAACTTCAATGGGCGCACTTTCCGTGCATGAATTTTGGAGGTCACCATTCAACTAGGTTTCAGCAGGCCTAACCGATTCATCCATGGCTCCTGGATTAGTCCAATCATAGGTACACCCTGTAATTTGATCCGTCCATCGCTTCTGAATTTTTCTAACTATACGGCATGCTCCTTGTTTTTATGTATGTACATTGTATACTAATCTACTGGAATGTTAGTTGATTGCTTTTGGTGCTTTACATGTTGAATGTTCAACAAAGGATTAGTCAAATCAGTATGTTATTAGATTTATGAACTAAAATTCTATTCTCGGATTCTGCATCTACAGGCAGTGGCGGAGCTACATATAGAAAGCTGGGCGGGCCGGGCTGAATCTAATGCTAATTTGGGTTGGTGCCTTGTACTGCTCTGTATATTATGGGCTGGGCCTATGTATAGTTTTGTGAAATTCCAAAAACGTTGGGCGGGCCACGGCCCATTCGGCCACAACGTAGCTCCGCCAGTGTCTACAGGTACACCCTGTGGTCTCTGGAGTTCAAAGGAATCTGAAAGCACTCCTGTAGCACACTTGTTAGCGAAGGTTGGATTTGATGGACTGGTGGCTAATTTGATACATATGAATGATCAATTTGCTATATCGCCATTTTTTCTTGGAAACTTATAGATGCCTAACATCATTTGTCTGCTTAATTTTTGAGAAAGGGATGACCCCGGCATCTGCATCATATCATGCACACATCCATATCATCCCCTCTGCATATTAGAGAAAAACTTCAAATCAAAAGTACATGTGCTTACATTCTTTGGGATATCACTACACTTTTGCTTGCATTTATGTTGGCAAGCTGAAGTTTTTATTTTATATTAGTTCTTACACGAATTTTCATCTGGTGCACATGCTGACATTTCATCAATGATGAGGTCAAGGTGTTCCTTCAGTCTGCAAATTACTACTCCCTTCTATCAGAAAAAGTGTTCCTTCTTGCCTGCAGCTTTACACCATCAGACATTCAGACCTTGCATATCGTTGGTCAGTTAAAGTTTCACACTTTGCTCTTCTAAGGCATATACATTTGACTAGCATGACTGGCGTTGCAAAATGCTGGGTGCATTGGATCCATGATAGATCAATATTGTTGGCTGAATATTGTTTTCTTGTATACCTGAAACCGTTCTGGAAACAGATGGTGTATATGCTCCAAGGGAGAATCCTTGGGCTCCTATTGTTCTGTTAGGCTAAGCTAGATGTTGGTTTACTTCCTTTTGGCCATCTCAACATATTTTTGTTGTTCTCTTAATTGATTCCTGGTCCTTCACCCAAATTCTGGCATGAGATATTGTTTGGTACTTGCATTGTATGTACACTTCGTTATCCTAAATTAGATGCATGGTCTTTCCAGAACTTGCTTCTTCGGTCTGGTACTTGGCATTGTATCTACACTTTGTTATCCTAAATTAGATGCTTGGTCTTTCCGGAACTTGCTTCTTCGTGGTTTGGTGTAGTTTATTTCCGGCAGGTTTGGGTACTTTCCGATCCTATCCTATTTGCTGAATAAAGTTGTAGATACATGTCATCTTCTCGATGATCAATGTGGTACATGCGTTCTACAGTTTCATTTTTCTTTTCCTGGTCATCTAAACATGCATGTACATCATCCATTAATTTTCTGCCCATTTTTTGTAAGTGTTTGGCTAGCCAAAATTTTGGAGATCAACCAAGCAACATCCAAAGTCCCGGCCATGTCAAATTTTTGGTCACATACAATACCATAAAGAATTTTGCCATTAAGAAGCATTAATATGTGACCATTTAGCCTCACAAATATGTAGTAAAAAATTCACCAGGTGTGTTTTACTAAATACTTCCTCCGTAAAGTGACCTTTTATATCACTAAAGTAGTGATCTAAAAGGTCTTATATTACTTTACAATTGTATTATTATTTAGAAAATTATCCAAAGCTAGATCCAACACGTAAACTTCCACCTGTCTTGCAATTTTTTGCCTTTAATCTTTCATAGCTTCACATTTGTGGAGATAACGACAATTGGTTCAAGCATAGCCTCACTAGTTCCTAATATTGTTGGCCACTGCCGGTTTCTTTCACATTACGGGCCTCTTAGTATTAACTAAATAGTGTTGGTTCCATATAATATTTGTACCAACCAATCCATATTTTCATATATTTCCTAAAATTTCTACCGCAAACTTTATAAATAGATGCGAGTAGCAACGCGCGCCACTGGACCATTTTTTAGCCCTCTAACGCACTAAGCGATTTTGGCCATTGGGTCTCATCACTGATCATTTTTTTACCATCATTATAGTGCGATAATGGAAGGGCGCAGCAACGCGCGCTATCGATGATCTAGTCAAGGTATAAAACCACTTCTATAGAGGGAGTCTCTATCTAATTTGATTCCTTTCCTATTGGTGTTGTTCATACTGATTTTGATGTTCAACCGAGAGTATTCCATCATGTTTTTGGTTGGAGGCACCCATTATTTTTTCGTAAAATTTTAGCAGATGATGTAAGAGTTATTTGATAATTATTAATGCTATCGATTAGGGTATTTTTGTACAAGAAAGAGAAAGAACCACGAATGAGGTTGACACAGATGGAAGATAAGAGAATGGTGGATAGATGATTTGCACATCCCGAAACTGAGATGCAAATACACCAGAAGAATAGGGACAATAGATACTCCAAATCCTTTATAATTCACAAAAGAGGTCCTTTATAACTCCTTCAAAAAAAAGATGATCCATCTGAACCAAATTGAGGGAAGGTTTCAAATTTGTCTGTGTCGGTTTGAAAATGCAAGATGCATTTTTCACGAGACTTTGCACTTTCTGAAATCAGGCAAACATAAGAGCGAGGAGCAAGGAGCAACCTTAGACACAACCAAATTCCTAAGAGCGAGTATAATAGGATGACATAAACATGCTTGAAAGGATCGATATGATCAACCAGAGGAGGGTGAATAGGCGACTAACATTTTTTAGCTTCTTTTAACAAAATAGGCTAGACAACAGAAATAAGTTGTCTAGATATACAACTAGGTGGACAACCTATATGATGAGCTCAACAACAACAATACAAGCAATAATAAGATGCAATCACAATATAAGTTTGCACAAAGTAAATGCTAGAAGTAACCACAAGTGAAGACGAGGATGTGTTACCGAAGTTCCCTATTTTTAAGGGGAGGTACATCTCCGTCAGAGCGTTGTGGAGGCACAATGCTCCCCCAAAAACCACTAGAGGCATTGTATTTTACTCACGCTCTCGCACAATGCAAGATGTCATCATTCATTAATTATTTTGGATATTTATAGTCCGTGCTGGGTCGTCAGATTGATATAAAATCAAATAAATTATTCGTACTTAAGATTTCCAGTGTAGATGTAACATCCGTGTTGGGCCGGCAGGGGTGTTAAAACACCCATTTTTTTTTGTGTTTAAGATTTATAGTGTAGCACATGTTCACCAAATAATTTCTTCGTACTCAAGATTTCTAGTGCAGCACATGTTGGGCCGGCAGGACTGCTCAGCGTGGCTCCTCACACCCACTCCACCTGTCTATGAGTTTTGGTGGGGAAGTAAGGAGGGCAAGAGAAAGGCTAGCTGGGTCTCTTGGAGCGTGATGACTAGACCCAAGCAATGCGGGGGTTTAGGGTTTCGAGATATCGAGCTATTTAATCTTGCACTTTTGGCAAGACAAGCTTGGAGGTTGATGATGGAACCAAACTCCTTAAGTGCACGTATCCTCAAAGCAAAGTATTTCCCGACGAGTGATTTCCTTCAAGCTGAGTTGGGGTCGGCCCCCTCACAAGTGTGGAGATCCATATTGGATGGGCGTGAAACACTGATCCAAGGACTAGTGCGGAGGATAGGAGATGGGCAGAGCACCAATATTTGGCAGCAGAATTGGATCCCGAGGCCGCATAATATGCGCCCAATCATGAGCAAAGTGCAAAACCCCCCACAGCTTGTCAGTGATCTGATACTGCCAGGGGCGGAATGGGACAGAGAAGCTATAGAGGAAATCTTCCTGACGACCGATGCACTAGCCATACAAGCGATTCCTATATGTACAATCCACATGGAAGACTTCTGGTCATGGGTGCATGAGAAAAACGGGCTGTTCTCAGTTCGATCGGCTTACCGAATGCTGGTGGCTACTAAGTTACGACGAGAAGCATGGCTGGAGGGCAGGTCAGATTCATCCAACGAGGAGGGCGAGCAGAAATCCTGGTCGAAGCTGTGGAAGATAGATGTTCCTTCAAAAATCAAAATCTTCCTGTGGAGAGTAGCCCAACATTCAATTCCAACAGCAGACCTCCTTCATCATAGACACATGTCTACGGTTTCATCTTGCGGCCTCTGTGGGGCGGAAGATTCCTGGCAGCATTCTCTTCTGCACTGTACGGTTGCGAGATGTGTATGGGCTCTCCAAGATCCTGAATTGGTGAACACTGTCAATAACATCAGGCAACCGGATGCTAAGAGGTGGGTCTTTGAACTCATGGAAGTTCTCCCGGCGAGGGAATTCAATCAGGTGTTGATCAGTCTATGGGCCATTTGGCACTCTCGGCGGAAAGCTCTTCATGAAAGTATTTTTCAGCCTCCATACGCAACTCATAGCTTCATCATGAAATACTTGCACGAGCTTGACGAATGCAGACCGAAGAAACCTACAGTGATGATCGCTCCAGTAGGGACACGGGTAAAACGGAAGTGGATTGCGCCGTCGAGCGGGATGGCAAAAATCAGAGTTGATGGAGCTGTAGCCAGATCACTGAATGAGGGGTCTTTCAGCGCTGTTTGCAGGAATTCAGAAGGTATCTACTTGGGATCGTCGGCAATAAGATGTCATGGAGTGACAGATCCAGCCACCCTCGAAGCTCTTGCCTGCAGGGAGGCCCTTGCACTGGCACAAGATCTTGGTTTGTCGCACATCACCATTGCTTCTGATTGCCAGGGGGTGGTTCATGACATATGCCAGGGCAATGGAGGAGTTTATGCTAGTATCGTCAAGGAAATCAAGACTACTTCATCTCTTTTCCAGCACTGCACCTTTACTTTTGAAGGGCGTGAAACTAATTTAGAGGCACATAGCCTTGCCAAGCATGCTTTTGGACTCGGTTTTGGGCGCCATGTGTGGCTCCTAAACCCTCCAAATTTAAGTTGTATCCCCATGAATATTCTAGCAGAATAAAGCAAGTATGTTTGGACTCAAAAAAAAAAAAAAAAAAACCTGTCTATGAGTAACAGAAGCG
>LR738715.1:872872190-872908585 GCA_902687465.1 Secale cereale | reverse complement strand
GATCTTCAAGACTTCTATGTTCTACGCCATCGTCTAGTGATCATCATAATTTTGTGAGAACATATTTTTTTTGGAATCCAATAACTCCCGCACGTTCAGATTTTGAGCATTTCGTCCCGAACATTTTTACATGGCAACTTTAGTTCATAGGGGATGTCAACTTTAGTTGACAGGGGATGGCAACTTTGTCCTTTTTCGTTTTTTTGTCAGAAAATTGCCATGTTTTCCTAATCTCACGCAAACTAAACTTGCCATCTAAAACGTTCGGGTTGTCATGCTTAAGTCCCGAACGTTCGGGAGTTATAATTACGGTTTTTTTGGCGGTGTCATGAGTTAGGGAGTTTTCATATCTGATTATTCAGATCTGATGAGTTTTATGTTGTTGTGTCAAACTTTTTTGTTGGCATGATTATTTATGGAGGTGAAATCTTCATCGACTACATGGTGAAGATACAGTGAGTCGACGGCCTGCACTTCTAGGGGATCATCCCCGGTTCACATATGCTCATGGATCAAGGCTTCCCATCTATTTGGACGGGCAACTCAAGGCGCTTTCAAAAACCATTATCGATGATGTTCGTGCGGGTGAACAAGTGACAACATCATTACTCCAGTCCAATTGCAGTCTCTTTACCAAAGTCTTTGGAGTATTTCTTCGAGCAGAGATTGACGCCGCGAAGAAGATGTTTTCAAAAGATTTTATAATTTCTATAAGTCATATCAGTTACTTTTTTTTTATCTTAGGTACAAATCAGTGTACCTGTAGTAATTGTTCGAGTATGACTAGAGTTCCAGGTGTATTTTCTAGAAAAACGCCCACTTCACCTGTTACCTACCCAACCCACCAGGCCCGAACGACCTCTCGGACCCACCCCCTCAGAAAAAAAACCCCCTCTCTGCTCTCGCGACGCGCCGCCGCACGAGCGAACCCCCGTCGCCACCGCCCGTGGTCGCTCGCCCCCGACCGCGCCACCCCTGACCGCGCCGCCCCCTTCTCCGGCGCAACCGGTATTCCGGGATTCTCTCCGGTAAGGATCTCCTCCACCTCCCCCCTCCCCTCTTTCCCCTAGGGTTTCATTGTCGGCCTTAACAATTGGTGGATTTTGGCTTCGTAATCTTAGGGTTACATTAGTTTTAGGGCTGTTCTTTAAGATCCGCCCACAGTTTCGAGGGTTGTCCGTTACGCGCTCAACGTTTGTGCCACCGACCCGGTCAATTGACGACCAAAGCAAACGGAAACATACCAGCAGTTTGGAGATTGGACAGGCATGTTGTATATCAGTAACTACCAACAGAATTTCGCTCACAAGCTTTAGATTAATCCATGTTGAGACACTTATTTTGGGACGGAGGGAGTAGCATCTTATTAGCGGTATCCCAAATCCTGTATTTACTTTTTCGCCTTTTGGGAGCCCCTATCTGGGCGCTACAGATTTGTTTACATTGAGCTGATCGTCCTCTTCAACAACTTCTCTTACAGGTCGGTCTAGCCTGCCGAGGGGAAGGCTTGGGACGAGATAATGGTGAGTTCATTGCACCTCCTGTTAAGCAGCTAGCTAGGCAACCTTAAATTTACAATTTATTTTCGGCGTTGGTCTCATGCCTTTTTCTAAAATGATGCCACTTCACAGGCAAGCCTTGCTGATTCTTTCTTGGCCGATCTCGACGAACTTTCAGACAATGAAGCCTACCCTGTGAGTTGATTTCTGTGTCTAATGCATAGCCATGTTTTATAGGGATATATTTGCAGGCAGTTCATTGATCTGTTGCCAAACTTTTCAGGAAGAAGACAATGCTGAGGCGGCGGGTATGGATGAGGATGGTGACGATGATATGCCTGACCTTGAGTCTCTTAACTATGATGATCTTGACAGCGTCTCAAAACTGCAGAAGACACAACGTTATAGTGACATAATGCAAGTATGTGATCAAACTCGTAAATCTCCACTAACCTTGTACCTTCCTCTGTTGCATAGTTCTATGTTTATCTGGCAAAAAGGTTATTCGTGTGGTTAGGGTAATCAGTCAGTTATAAGATGCTGCACAATGTTTTCCACCAGAATAGTGTTTACTAGTTAAAAACGAAATCTTAAACAACACATATTAATTGGATATCAGAGACACACTCAGTTGATTGTTCTTTTCATATCTGATTCCTGAATATTACTTTAGATGTTCTTAGGGTGCAAATGGAGATATTTAGTATGTTTAGTGTACAATAATAAACAAAAAGACCAACCAGAGACTAGTCACTCGGGGTCTTCTTTAATGTGGTAAGACGGCCTGATTCACCTGCAGAGGCTAGGCCTCAAATGCAGGTCGGCAGCGACGCAATGTGCACACTCGTGCTGCTAGCAAACCGAGCAATCATCAGTTTATGCTCAATGTCACAAATGGTTCATGTGGAAAATATGGTCTATTCATTTTCAGTCCATGTAGGGTATCCAGCACTGTACATCTGTATTATAGCCTTTGTCTGCAAAAGTCTTCAACTCACCCCATGCATGACAATAGATTAATAGACAGTTACATTTTTTCGTGTGCAGAAAGTTGAAGGTGCACTTGACAAAGACACATATTTGTCTAATCAAGGGTTCATCCTGGAGGAGGATCCAGAGTACCAGCTTATTGTAGATTGCAATGCCTTATCAGTAGATATTGAGAATGAGCTCATTATAATACATAACTTCATCCGTGACAAGTATAGGCTGAAATTTCCTGAACTGGAATCCCTTGTTCATCATCCGATTGATTATGCTCGTGTTGTTAAGAAGATTGCAAATGAGATTGATATAACACTAGTAGATCTGGAAGGGCTTTTACCTTCTGCAGTTATAATGGTTGTCTCTGTGACAGCATCGACAACTAGTGGGAAGCCTCTTTCTCAGGAGAATTTGGTAAAAACCATTGAAGCATGTGACAGAGCCCTTAATCTTGATGCTGCAAAGAAGAAGGTGCTTGATTTTGTAGAGGGTAGAATGGGTTACATCGCACCAAACCTATCTGCAATCGTTGGCAGTGCTGTTGCTGCAAAATTGATGGGAATTGCTGGTGGTTTGGGAGCACTTGCAAAAATGCCTGCTTGCAATGTTCAGCTACTTGGAGCAAAGAAGAAAAATCTTGCTGGATTTTCTAGTGCCACATCTCAGTTTCGTGTTGGCTATCTTGAACAAGCTGAAGTATTTCAGAGCACCCCTCCAGCCCTGAGGACCCGTGCTTGCAGGGTTATAGCTGCAAAGGCAACTCTAGCAGCAAGAATTGATTCAACTAGAGGTGATCCAACTGGAAAAGCTGGTCGCAAGTTGTTAGAAGAAATTCGCAAGAAGATCGAGAAGTGGCAAGAACCACCTCCCGCAAAGCTTCCAAAACCACTTCCTGTTCCAGATTCCGAACCTAAAAAGAAGAGAGGGGGTCGCCGCCTTCGAAAAATGAAAGAAAGGTAAGATATTCTCAACCTAATTTATGTTTTTGCAAATATAAACATGTTGAACAACCTCATGCTTAATTTTGCCTTGAACTACTTACTAATTTGCATTCCATGCTGAAACTTGATACATCACATAAAAAGTATGGTATCTTGTCATAATTTTGGTAACTTGGTTCTGCAGATATGCGGTGACTGATATGATGAAGCTTGCAAACCGAATGCAGTTTGGTATACCAGAGGAGAGCTCATTAGGTCAGTTGGTTTTGACAGGGATGCTGGAATGACATTTTGTTAGTTAGTTTAGTTTCACTTTACCTTAATATTGACATGATCACATCTTGTACCAGGTGATGGTTTGGGGGAAGGTTATGGCATGCTTGGCCAGGCCGGAAGTGGGAAACTACGTGTCTCAGCTGCGCAAAACAAACTTGCTGCTAAAGTGGCAAAGAAGTATGCCTCCTTAATTCTTCCCACAGTATTTTATTTTCTTCCTTTCTATTCCTTGCCATTTGATATTAAAGCCCATGACTACTACTTG
The DNA here is from genome assembly GCA_902687465.1 of Secale cereale. NCBI lineage: Eukaryota > Viridiplantae > Streptophyta > Magnoliopsida > Poales > Poaceae > Secale > Secale cereale. Next base: position 872,904,620 of record LR738715.1, on the reverse strand, counting down.
GCTCCGCAATGGAGGTTTTATGCCCTTTTACTCCCCAAAACATGGTATAACTTGTAGTGTAGTGTGTTCTTTCTAACTGTTTCTAAATTCAATACATGCTGGTTCAAACTATTAGAGGAAAATGTGCAAATCATTGGAACTTAGATCCTCAATTTTAAGCTATCAAGGCATACATCAACAAGAACTGGTTCTCGCAGCTTTCTCTTCACTGTGTTTATACCCACCTTGATTTCCACTTTCCGGAGCTTAATATAATATTTTAAATGTAGTGCTTTACGCTTTATACCATCCTTATATCTATGTTTCCCTGCACATTTAGGCATTTGCGCGCATTTTTTTATGTTACAGATTATTTGCACCCTGTACCAGTTCCAGTAGCCTGGTAGGCAATCATTATGCTGCAGTAACTAACTCTCTTAAGTATCTTCACATTGTTGTTTATATTTTGATTCGTGGCCTCTTTTATGAGATCATGCACTGCAATCTCTCTTTCTGATTCCATATTACTTTCTAATATCAGATTCAAGGAGAGGAGTTATGGTAGTGGTGGCGCAACATCTGGACTGACATCTAGTTTAGCCTTTACACCAGTTCAGGTGAGTTTATTTCCCCCTGGTTCGTTATGCATGATATTTGGCTGGTCTAGTTGTGGAACAGGGGATTATGGCTACAGTGCTGCCTATTCTAGATCGCTAGTAATTTTTTATCGTGTAGTATTTGCTTAGCTTTTGCTTGTGTTGCTCATGTTTGAGGGATTGGAAAAGGCAGTTTAACCTGTTTTTTTTAAACCTTTTTTGCTGCATTACTATGAAGTTCCTAGATTTTGCTTCTGTGAAGTCATCATGAACAATATAGTTTGATGTGTTCAGTGGTTTTACCTATGCTACTGTACATCATTGCATGCTTCTTTTCTTTCTTTCTTGTAAACCAGGCGCTGTATGGTTTGCAGTTGTTAGCTTTTTATACATTTAGCACCTTGTGTATAGATAGATGGTAATCAGTAGGTTGTAGCATATCCGATGTCATTATATATACCTTTTCAGTCAGTTATCATTATTTTTAAACAGAGCACCTATTGTTTTTAAACAGGTTAACCTAAGATCCATGACATGAATCACTCCTTGTTTCTAATATGCCATTGTTTTCACTTGCAGGGAATAGAGCTGTCAAACCCACATGCCCACGGGAACCTTCTTGGAAGTGGAACACAGAGCACCTATTTCTCCGAGACGGGGACGTTTTCTCGGATCAATAGGCCCTGACCGAGGTTGGAATCCGAAGATGAAAAGGGCCTGAGATTAGAAGAGAGGAATGTTTCTTGGTCCCGGCGATTCCATCTCATGCTGCACACAGCGCTCAAGAGCTCTTGGGATTCATGCACTAGGACATATAATCAACTTGTATTCTCAGTTGTGCCGTGAGGTTTTGTAATGTAAGTACAGTTAGCGCTCAACAACATCACAACGTCTGAAGCCAGGCGACACTCGACATTACCTATGCTTTGAGCGTGGATAATCTTTCTAGAAAACCCGCTGGAATTGAATTGTTGAACTGCCTTGTGTGAAACATCCACCATCGCATGCTACACATGGCCACGCTGAATCATTCCATACCACAATGCGAGTTGTGGTCGAGATGCATAATTTTGGTATTATTTTTTCATGTATAATGATTGTACTCCCTTTGTTCCATAATGTAGTGCATATAGATTTTTACAAAAGTCAAACATTACAAATTTTGACCATGTTTATAGAGAAAAGTATGTACATCTATAATACCAAATGCACATCGTTGGATACATCGTGAGTTATATTTTCAGAATATACATGTTTGGTATTGTAGATGTAGATAGTTTTCTCTATACACTTGATCAAAGTTGGTAAAGTTTGATTTTCACAAAAATCTATAGACACTACATTGTGGAACGGAGGGAGTAGTTTTTTCTTTCTCCACGTGCTGTGGTGTTTGGTAATGCCAGGTTCTAATTAAACATGATAAATTTGAGACAGTTCCACAGAAACAGCACCACCAGTACATATCTTTTGAGTTCTCTTAGTTAATTCAAGACTATCATTATGAGTTTTTTTTTTGAGAATCTGATAGAGGAGGTCTGGTTGACCTGCCTGCTGGCTTCGCAAGGGAATTTGTTCGGGCCAAGTGCCTTTGTTGTGAGGAAGGTGCTGAAAACAGGGCGCAGCTATGTCCCGCCACCGATTTGTGGACCGGCCCATCACGCCTGCTCTTTTTCTTGTACCTTTTATGCTTTTAATTTGTGTTTCCTTTTTTCTCTTTTGTTTTTATTTTATTTTGCAATTTTATTTTCAGTTTTTAAAAAAATCATCGCACTTTGGAAAAAAGTTAATCATGTTAGTGATAAAAAAGGTCTTATAAAAGTTTACAGAGGGAGTATTTGAGAAAATGTTAAACATGTATACAAATTGTTTCTGATGTACACGGAAAACACTCAATGTGTATGAAAAATATTTGTAGGTGTTATTGGCGTGGACAGTTCTGGGCCAGATCATGTTCCAGCTTGAGTCACTGCAGTTCAGCAAGATGTTCCAGCTTGCAACTTTGCAGTTCAGCCAGGCCCGAGGTGCTTGAAACATCACGAGGGCCAAGATTTAAGTGCAATGCAGGCAACCAAACAGACCAAAACTGCATCGCGCGGACCTGATTGGATCTAATTCAGACTACAAAAACACCGGTATAGCTAGCGTCAGCCTCCAATGCCTTAAGGGGCGGAAAAAGACCACACCGTGTATACTGTAATCCGGGTAGATCCATCACCTGCTCCCTCGCCTACTGTCGCCGCCCCTTTTATTAGAGCAACTCCAATGATGCGACCCATTTCGTCCGCGGCCATATGTTTGGGTCGGCGCGGACAGAAAAGGCGGTCCAACGCGCCGATCCAAATGGACGAGCGTCCGTTTTTCGTGCGCGGACGACCCATTCCCGGCTCATTTTTGAGCCTGATTTGCGTCGGCGCGGACACGCGACGGACGCGCGCGCTCGCCTACTCCTGTCCCCGGGCCCGCTGGTTTGTGGCACATTGGCCTCCCCTCCCCCGGCCAACAAGCAACCCTGGCCCCCGCTTCCTCCGTCACCGACGCCGCCGCCCATTTTTACCGGCGACTCTTCTAGCTGCCGCCGCCTCCACATCCGCCCAGCAACGCCGCCCTTGCCCTCAGTCGCTCGCCGCCGCCGTTTTGCCGCTGGGGAGCAAACTGGTTCCCGCCGCCGCTTCCCCCATCGCCCAGCCGCCCGCGACCAAGAAGACGCCTCGCCGCCCCCGCCACATACGACCGGCACGCTCGTCAGATGCCGTCACACTCGTCGGACGCCGGCGGGGCAGCTAGCTGGTCTGTGGGCACCGCGTCTCCCCTCGCCGGCCGTCTCCTTCTTCGACGCCCGCGAGCTGTTCAACAGTTTGCCAAGGTACGAAAATGGACTCCGCCGATGAGTTCTTTTTCCACAATTTCATTTGCGACTCCGACGATTCGTCGTCCGACGATAAGGAGGAGATATTGTCTGCCATGTTGGTCCATCACCACCTCAACAACCAGCGGCCGTTGTTCCGTGGCTCCATTCCGGGCCACCTTCCGGCGTTGAATCGTAACCGAGAGAGCGGGCATTTCCTTCTCTGGAAGGACTACTTTGATACAACAAACCCGTTGTTCAAACATCACAAATTCCGCCGCTGGTTTCGTATGAGTAGGCATGTTTTCAACCGTATTAGAGAGGGAGTGGTCGGCTATGATGACTACTTCGAGTGCAAAGAGGATGCCGTCGGCAAGATTGGTTTATACTCTTATCAGAAATGCACTGCCGCCATCCGAATGCTTGCATACGAAGTGCCCGGTGATCTCACTGACGAGTACGTCCGTATGAGCGAGTCTACATGCCTAGAGTCCCTGAATAAGTTTTGCAAGGCCGTGATTGCTGTGTTTGGCCCTCAGTACTTGAGAGAGCCGACAGCTGAAGATACAACCCATTTGTTGGCGATGAATGCTAGCAGGGGCTTCCCGGGGATGCTTGGCAGCATAGACTGCATGCACTGGGAGTGGAAGAACTGCCCTTCTGCTTGGCAAGGGCAGTATAAGGGACATGTCAGGGCTTGCACTGTCATACTAGAGGCCGTGGCGTCTCAAGATCTCTGGATCTGGCACTCTTTCTTTGGCATGGCTGGATCACACCATGATATCAACGTGCTTCAGCGCTCACCGGTGTTTGCTAGGCTTGCCGAAGGCAACAGCCCACCGGTGAACTTTACTGTCAACGGCCACAACTACGACAAATGATACTATTTGGGTGACGGTATCTATCTGCAGTGGACCACTATTGTAAAGACAATACCCAACCCTGTCGGAGAGAAAAGGAGAAGATTTGCCCAAGAGCAAGAGAGTGCTAGAAAGGATGTCGAGCATGCCTTTGGTGTTTTCCAATCTCGATGGGGCATCGTTCAGTATCCCGCTAATACTTGGAGCATGCAGAAATTATGGGAGGTGATGACTGCTTGTGTGATCGTACACAATATGATCGTAGAAGACGAGCGCCCGGAACGTCTGTACGATCAAGGCTTTCAGTTTCAGGTGAGAATGTTGTGCCTGAGCATGGAGTAGCGGCAACATTTGAGCAGTTCACTCAGTTTCATGAAGACATGCGTGATTGAGAAACTCACGTGCAACTGCAAAATGATTTGGTTGAGTATATGTGGACTCATGTTGGCAACCAATAGATGTATCTTCTTTTATTCGTTTGTAAAACTATGTGAAACATTTTTATTTTTATTTGGCCTGTAACTATACTATTTATTTGGGCGGCTAAACTATTTTACTTATTAAATTTTCATTTCACAGTATGTTGAATGCAATGTAAAATTGGGCGGCCAGTCGGCCACGCCTGCACATATGAGTCGGCGCGTTGGGCGCGCTGCCGACGCATATAAAAAACAGGGCGGACAGCCGACCTAAACGGACAAAAAGCGGACGAAATCGCCGTCCGTTTCGATCGGCCCGTTGGAGTTTTTTGCGAGAAAACTTCCAATCTATTCATCTTCAATCATGGCAGTACAACGAACACAAGAAATAAAAATTATATCTAGATTCGTAGACCACCTATCGACGACTACAAGCACTGAAGCGAGCCGAAGGCGCGCCGCCGTCATCACCCCTCAATCGCCGGAGTCGGGCACACCTTGTTGTAGTAGACAGTCGGGAAGTCGTCGTGCTAAGGCCCCATAGGACCAGCACCCCAGAACCGCAACCGTCGCCGATGAAAAATACAGTAGATCGAAAGGATCCAAACCGAAGACACACGAACGTAGATGAACAACGACGAGATCCGAACAAATCCATCAAAGATGGATCTGCCGGAGATACACCTCCACACGCCCACCAACGATGCCAGACGCATCACCGGAACGGGGCTAGGCGGAGAGACCTTTATTCCATCTTCAGGGAGCCTCTTAGGAATTTAGGATCCTGATCCGACCATCATAGCAACAGCCACCGCACCAAAATTCGAAGAAAAAAAGAGTTCAATACACACTATTTTTGAGTTAAAAACTACTGGCATTTGTTTTGGAACGGAGCGAGTAGATCTCAATAACACCTTTTGAATCCTTTCGGTAAAATCAGTAATCAAATCTGGCAGTGGGATCTGCATCGCCTGAGCACAATGCCCATCATACAGATCGTCGGCAGCATCAACATAAATTAAACAATCATACCCACCGGAATTCTTTGTACCCACTCCGTCCCAGATCTAGTCAATGGCTCATTTAGCCAGCGAGATGAGGATTGAGCACATGCCCAACGAACAGCACCGCGCTGGTTTTCTCCTCCACAATGGCGAACAGGAATGGCCGATCCGCCACGAAATCCACCGGAGGCCGTGGTGCGCTTGCGCTCTGACCGATGACCACGGCCGTCGCTGCGGCGGCCACGGTGCCCAGCTCGTCCACCTCGATGGTGGCCTTGTGGTACACCCCCGAGATGAAGAGCCCGTCGCCGCCGCTCACCATGCCCGAGAAGTCGCCGCCCTGGAAAGCCCTGGCGACTCCGAGCTTCCGCATGTCCGCCGACGCCTCGAACTCGAACGTGAACTTGAACTTCGGGACCATGAACCGCCCCACCGGAACCTGGTGCGCCGGCGTGTGGTGCCTCATGAAGTCCGGCGCCGCGACCGCCTTGTCGTACAGATCGACGAGGCCGAGGCTGTTGCCGTCGTCCGGGAGAAGGAGAAGCATGTAGAACACGGCCGTGTGGTCACCGTCGTCGTTCTTGTAGGGCAGCTTGAGGGCCCTGAAGCCTTGGTAGACGGCGATGTGCTGCTTGAGCTCGAACCGGCCGGTCGTCATGAACGGCACGCGCACGGTGGTGCCGTCCGGGACATGGAACGGCGCGGTGAAGGTCGACGACCGGTCGAACGGCTGAGACCACGCCCCCTTGAAGTAGAGCGCGTTGGCGAGGACTAGGACCGTTGACGAGTCGACTGAGAGAGGGGGCAGGACGTCGCGGATGAGACTGTTGGTAGCGTCGGCGACGAAGGCGTTCACCCGCCGCCTCGCCTGATCGGCGTCCTGGACGAAATCCACGGACTCTGCGGTGGCAGCGTACCTCGACGCGGCCGTGGCCATGAATTCTGACTCCAGCGCCTGCCTCCGGTCGACCCACACGCCACAGGCGAAGGACGTCTGCGCCAAGCCGTTGAGCTTCCCTACCAGCTCCATCGCCGGCGTGCCGTGTAGCTCATCGAGTGACGATGACCCGAGGAATCCCAAAAGCTCCTCACGCGTCTGGCCCCGCGTGCCGGCGGCCACCAGCGCGAGCGCCGAGTGGATGGACAGCGGCGAGACGATGAAGTTGGCTCCCCTGCCGACCACCGCCCGGACGCCGACCTCCCTGGCTAGAGGCAGGCACGACGCCTTCCCGCCCGCGTCGCCGCTGCCTGCCGCTGCCCCCACGGCCACGGACACATAGTCGCCACCTGGAGCCAAGGGTCTCGCCGTGGCGGCAAGCGTGGGGTCGCGCGGCTGCGCCCCCGCATGGCCGTAAGGGCCGTGGAGGTAACTCTGGCCGCTGCAAGGGCAGCGCTGAGCGCAGTCAAGCGGGCGGCGCGACGGCGAAGTCATGGTCCTGAACTCGACCTGCGCCCGCCATGCGGCGAAGAGTGTCAAGCAGAGGACAGCCTTCCATAAGGGCGACATCCCGTCCATACCGCTGCTGCACCTCGCCGATCTACGTAGCTACAGTAGCTGGTTGACACTTGAGTCCAGTGTCCTGTGTCCATCCATATGTAGAAGAAGAAGCACTTGTTGGTCAATGACAGGATGTAAAACAAGTGCAGAGAACATGCCATCTACTCTCTCCATCTCAAAATAAGTGACTCAACTTGACGAAGGGAGTACTATACATATGCAGTGTCACCTCGTGTAACTAATGTATTTCTTAAAATTTTAGTAACAAGATGACACCTAGTGCGTTGATATGTTTATTATAAAATCACATTACGAAGGAAATTAATTTATAGAATATTGAGTAACATATATTTTTATAGAAAACCATTTGGTAGGTACCTCTTGGATTATCGCGGGCACATATATGAATCCCATGCATAAGAAGTCTCAAAGACAAAGGAAATGATACTAAGCATCCAAACAAAAAAAACGTGATCCAAATACTTGTAAAACTCAGTTGCTGACCCGTCCATCACATGCTGGGACAGAAGGGGGGCTAACCCTCGTTGGCTTTTTTTATAGGAGAAACTCCGCGAGCACCCGTGTCAAAGCCACTTGAACTCGGGTGGGCTGGCAGCTACCCCAGCGGCCCAGCCAATGGGTCGACGCCCCCGTTCTCTACATATAAAATATAAATTTGTGCATATTCAAGGTTTTCCCAAGTAAAAGTATTTCGATACGGAGGTAGTAGAAGAAAGGTCTCAAATTTCATTGTATTTCGATACGGCGATCCGGACTTGAATGAGAGGAATCGTGCCTGTCGATGGGGCAGGCCTAACTGGCCGACTCGAATGAGAGGACCGGGCCCGTCGATGGGGCAGGCCTAACTGGCCGACCACAGAGGGGGCCCACAATTTTGGGGGGCCCAAATCACTTGAATTGTTCCTCCTAGCCCACTAGTCCAGCTTGCTTCAGAGTTCAGATTGCATATGTCTGGATTTTAGTCCAGAAAGCGGAAATGGTTCTACATCTTCTGATCTTCGAAAATCAAGGCCCCAAATTTCTGGAGGCTGCCCTGAGAGAAATGCTGGGGTTTTCAGGAAAAAAAAAATGACGCCGCCTTTCTACATCGCAAAACTTATCCAAGAAGAGGCCAAGCTTTGGGTAACCGAAGAAGCTACGCACTTGAGCAAGATCATGCCACTAGAGTAATCTTTTTTCTAATTCCCTTTGATGGGCTAAGTTCTCCTTTATTAATGAATGATGCAAGCCTTTTGCCTCGGTTTGAAAAAAAGAGAAAGGATAACTTGTAGTATCACTGTATGAGCATGCATGATTTGGTTGAAAGAAATCATGGTACAAATGCAGGAATCCTTGAATAGTGCTCTTCTCCTTGTCAAGAGTGTGATGTGTACAACTGAAAGCGATAAGAATCCTTGTCCACGGTGAAAAGGATTTCCATAAAGAAACTCAAGGAAGAAGGAAAACATACTGTGATTTCCACATCTCGACAAAACAATAAGGGTGGGCTGTAACCTGAACCATGATAGAAGTACGGGTAAACAATGATCGGAATCAAAGTCACAGATCGGTATTTACAGCTAACACATAGCGGCACAATTACAAAATAAACTGAAAAATACCCAATGCAAGTAGTAAGACCGGAAGAAAGAGGAGTGCTAACATAAAACATGAATTTTGCCAGCAATGTTTTGTGTGGAGTAGAAATCTTCTCTCAGAAATTGACAGTCCTGTTGCTTGAATTTTCATGCAGCTTTGGGTGACACCCAACGAGATGAAGTGCTTCTATTGAGGTTGGCAGACCACAACTAGGTAATGACTGGAACTCTGTGCAGTATGATATGCTCAGAACCTTGAGAGCTGTGAGTCTCCAAAAACTTTCTGGGAAGGATGCTGCCGTCAGTTTGGGGCATTTCTCAATCACCAAACGTTTCAGTGAAACAAAAGTGCCCAACGAGACTATAGAAGAGAGCTGTGGGCAGTTAGATATTTGCAACTCCGTGACTGTCGCACACAAATTATTTTTTGTTGGCACCAGAAGAGATGTCAGGTTGGGCAGATCTATCATCTCAAACGAGTACAAAGAGGGCAGCACCTGAAGAAGATTTCCCAAATTCTGATCTGATATGTCAGAGTGGCACAGCTGAAGCTTTTGGAGAGATGTAAAAGAGTGCAGTCCCTCAGCAGAAACAAGCTGCTTGCAGCCAGCGTTTATGTTTAAAACCACGATAGATTCTAGATGGCTTTGATGGAATAGTCCCCTGCAAAGTACACTAGTTGTGGAAACACTCAGTGTGAATATCTCTAATCTTGACGAAGAATATGGAGCAAGCCTCATATCGGATATCAACAATGTTCGCTCCACTGTAAGTTCAGAGACAGATGGGGGAAATGCAGGAACTTGAATCAACTTTGGGCAGTCTACAATCTCCAGCTTCTGCAGACAAGGAAATGGATCGGCCCTCACTTCAGACCACTCAACCAAGCTGGGAAAGTCATCAAACACAAGAACCTTCAGGGATGGAAATGACAAGTCAACTGTACCATAGAACTCATGTCCAATTCGTTTAACTGTGCACAGCTCCTTCATGTGTAACTGCTGGAGTGACGGCAGGAGCCCCAGTGGAGGTAGAACGCCCAAGCTCCTGCAATTAACAAGGTGCAAGGACTGCAGCTCCCTCAGCGCCGCAAACTGCAACCAACTCGGAGCTGTTGCGCCAAGATACCTTACAATATGAAGTTCCTTCAAGTTTTGATGTGGCTGTAGGTTTTCTAGTACTTCATAGTCAGTCACAGGGGTGAGACTTCTACTAGCTGAACTCCATTCCAGTCTCAGCACCTTGAGATTCTCTTTTCTTTTCATGTCGGTCTTGGTGGCTTCATCCTTGCTCAAAACATTGTCAAGGCCTTTAATTTTTAGTTGGCCATGGAGACCATTTATGCCCTTCAGCTCCTGCAAGGCATGCCCTCCCCCCTTTTTAACACAGAACTCAACAGATCCCTGCAGATTAATAAGCCGACCAATGCCTGGTACCTGTGCAATGTACTTCATGTCGATTCCAAGGTGCCGCAATTTTACAAGCCTACTTATTCCTGCTGGAAGCTTATCAAGGGAACACCGGTCTGTAAAGTGCAACGTTTGTAGATGGAGCAGCTTGCTTGTCGACTCTGGAAGACTCCGAATGGTGCGACACAGGGACAGGTAACGGAGATGGATTAAGCAGGAAATGGATCTTGGCAATTCAGTGTAGTCAGAGTGGCTAATATCAAGCACCCGCAGAGTCTTGAGCTTCACTAAGAAGTCTCCTTGAAGACAATATGAGGAGAAAGAACGAGTTCTCAGAACTAATAAGGTGCGCAGCTTTTTCGGTAGCATGTTGATGGCAGCATTGATGTCTTGTGTGCCATCCGTAGTGACCGAGATATGGCGCACTGTTGAGGGGATAGAACGGGTCATGCCAGGCTCAATTTGAAAGCAATCATTGGTTGAAACTGACACTGCAAGATCATGGATCAGGTCGTGCATGATACAGTGTGTGTGAGGGCCCTGCCTAAGAGTTTGGAAGAAAGACCGAGATAGGAGAGCATTGAAATAATCTGTGCCCAGATCCTCCAACCTTTTACCAGTGTCGGTTTGGGACTGTATAAAACCGTTGGCCATCCAAAGGCGAATCATGTTTGTTTGGTCGAATTTCCAGTTCCTGGGAAATATGCTGCAGAATGCAAAGCATTGCTTGAGTCGTCCTGGCAGGTAACTGTAGCTCAACCGCAGCGAGGAGAGAGTGGCATCTCCGGAAAATTGTTTTTCCGAGATAATACGCCAGTACTTTGTGCTCTTTGTAGCTCCAAGCAGTCCTGCCAGCACCTTGACAGCCAAAGGCAATCCATCGACTTTAGCAACAATCGTCCTCCCAATCTGCTCCAGTTCATCAATGGTATCATGTGTGCTCCAGCCCCCAAAAGCATATCGGTGGAACAAGGACCAACAATCTTCGATGCCCAGTGGATTCAGGTGGTAGGTGTGAGATGCACCGAGCATGTCAGCAACCTTTGGTGATCGGGTTGTCACAATGATTCTGCTCCCACTTTCGGCCGATTTAAGAGGAACGAGGAGTTGTTGCCATGTGTCTTGGGGCACATCCCACACATCATCGAGAACAAGCAGAAATCTCTTGGATGCCAGAAGTTGAGTGAGTTGCGACTGAAGAGCTCCGAAGGTGGCATCTTTGCCAATGGATCCACGGTAGGCTGGGCTGGCCGAACGCAGTATCTGATTTGCTAGTTCGAGTCTGTCAGGCTTGGCGGAGACATGTGCCCATGCTGTGAGATCAAAGTGGCGCCGTACTCCGATGTGGTCGTAGACCGACTGGGCGAGCGTGGTCTTGCCCAGACCGCCGAAGCCAACAATGGAGATCACCTTGAGGGCAGGGTGGTGGGATGACATGGGCTCTGTCAGCATCTGCACAATGTCATTGAGCTCCCTGGTGCGGCCAAACAGCTTGTGGTCCTGGGGCGGCGCATCGGAGATGGCAGGCGGCAGACTGGATCCTTGGACTTGGTTGAGCAGAGAGGCCAAACTGGCTGCGACGGAATCCAGGTCCTTGAGGAACCACCGGGAGCTGGACGCCCCTCGCTGCTGCTTCTAAGGAATCGCCTGCCCAGCCTGAGCGCAGAAGCGAGGGGATTGCTGACCTTTGGATTTGCAGAGGTTTTGAGCTGGAAGGCGAGCCTGTGGTACTCCATCTCATCGAGCAGGTCGTCGATGCCGTAGAAGGACTCCGGCGCCGCCGGGGAGTTACCCTCGTCGTCGACGCTGCCGAGCAGGTCGCGGACCTGCTCCAGCTGGGTGGCCACCTCCCGCAGCTTGCCGCCCCCGGCGCCGGCGACCATGAGGCGCTTGGCCTGCTTCTCGCCCAGGGACCGGAACTGCTCCGCCGCGCGCGCCATGGCCCGGAAAGCCTCCTCCAGCAGGAGATCCATGGAGAGGAGGGCGGCTGGCTTGGGCGGATCGATCGACGGGAAGACAAGGGACCTCGGCATCGGCATCGGCATCGGCATCGGCGGATCCATCAACTGAACTCGTCAATGGTGTGGTGTGAACGCTGTGAAGGCCACCACCAGCATACTTTGTGAAAGATGCATGATGGCGATGTTGACCTGCACAAAGGTCACTCGTGCGTCCGTTCACACCACCCATCAATTCCTCCCCACGTCGCACGCGCACCGGCACCCACACGTCAGCGACACTACACGGAACTTCTTTCTTATCATAGATAAACATTATTAGGAAACTTAAAATACCACCTCTGCGGACGCCGCGCAACCTGTGGTTGTATGGTTAGAGGGATTGTGATATCCCAGCCCATCAGGTTGTCCGTAATGGAAGTATCATAGGTAGTACCATGTGTCGGGGAAACTGATCCACCAACACCTATGGGACCGGCGGACCGACCCCTTTCGGTTCGGCGAGGGGCGGGGATCGCACGAAGAGCAGATCAAGGCGAAGCACACGAGCAGTTTACCCAGGTTCGGGCCGCACGGATGCGTAAAACCCTACTCCTGCTTTGTGGTTTGTATTGAGTTCTTGCTCGGGAGCGTTGGGAGCTACAGTACACACCAGCCGCTAACGAGACCGAGCGTGAGTGTTCTTCTCCTCGAACCCCCCTCTACGTTGCGCATGGGCCTCCTTTTATATGCTCAAGGGGTCACCGACAGGTGACAACGTAGACAAGGGTAAAAATGGAAAAGGTGTTGTAGTTGGTACAACTACCTGTACAGTGTATCATACCTAACCCTGACGGCAGGGGACAAGGGCATTAAATGCCCGTCTGTGTCGCCCAAATAGTGCAAAAAGGGACCGTCAGGGACGCCACCGTTCGCCACGATGGCAATCTTGTCAGCACCGCTTGCCACCGCGCACCGCTGGCTGCACAGCCTCCCGCGACATACGCCTGGAAGGGTCCCAGAGCGACACGTTGGTGGATGTGCTGGAGCGTGGGTGCAGGATGGTAGCTTGCCGCGGCAAGCGCCTTGCCGCGGTCGTTGCCTTGTCGCGTCCGGGAGCTTGCCGCTCATCGGGCCTTGCCGGGACGCGTGGCGCATCGCGGCAAGTTCCTTGAGATGCCTTGGTTGGCCTTCCCGGCAAGCTCCTCTTGCCGGGGCCTTGTCTCCTTGGCTTGAATACTTTGTTCTTGAATGGCCCCAAAGGAACCACAGAGGACCTTGGCGGTCGCCCGGCAAGCCTTGCCGCGGGGTGCTGCGACTGCCCGTGCACAAGTTCGGGATACTAGGGTACCCCTACTCTAGTACACCGACAGGAGCCCCCGGGCCTGGGCCATACACGGTGCCGAGCGTTGTTGGGTCAGGCCCAAAACAGGGCACGGACACGCGCGGTCTGGGTTACGCCATATCTCTCTCCGTATTCACCGCGCCCTCCCCTAACGGCACGCGTTGAATGCGGCGTCGTGGGAGAGATCGTGGGTGGCTTCTTTATTCGGAAAGGCGGAACGTCCGCCCCCTCCCTCCTTATAAGCAGGGGAAGCAGGGGCAGTTCGCCCATCCGCCAGTTGCTAATCCTCGAAAACCTCCACCGCTCCCCTTCTTCCCAAAGCTGAAAGAGAGCAGCGCTCCGCCCCCATCGCCACCAGCACCACCAGCGCCATCGACCTCCCTCACCGCTTCCGCCATGGCTCCGAAAGGCGAGAAGGGGAAAGCCGTGAAGTCGGCCGAGGCGCAGCGGATCGCGGCGCTGCGAAAGGAGCGGGCAATCTCCCCCCCCCAAGCTCGCCGCGAAGGAGCTGAGGGAGTATTACTACCTCTTCTGGTCGGGGGAGACGCGGGCGCATCCGCGCACCAAGGTACTTCCAGCCATCGCTTGGAAACTGGCTCCAACTGGATATCCGTTTTTCGCCTTGTTCTTCTACTGCGGGCTCTGCCCGCCTTTCTCTGAGTTCTTCTGCGATATTATGAACACCTACGGGTTCCGCCTCCTTGACTTCACCCCCAATGCTGTTCTGACCATGGCAGTTTTCGCACATCTCTGCGAAAACTTTGTCGGAGTCTATCCGAATGTAGCCCTCTTTCGCCACTTCTTTATGCCCCGAGTTGAGAGAGGAGAGCCTTTATCCGGCGGAATCGTCTGGATCTCGAGAGCCCATAAGAAGGAAGCTTATCTCGAGGGAGAGCTCCGCAGCAAGTGGGAGGAATGGAGAGCATACTGGTGCTGGATTGTCGAGGAGAACCCACAGCCGTTTACCGCCCGGCGCCAAGACCCAGTAGTGTGCGGCAGCGATTGGAGTAACGTGGCCCCGGAAGACGACATGCTGAAGATTGCCGTCGCCCGGATCCAACGCCTCAGGCTTGCCGGGCTCACTGTAGGCGCAGTTGGCGCAGATTTCCTTCGCCGCCGCATCGCCCCCCTGCAGGAGAGGAAGAGACCCGCCTGGGAGTTCGAGAATGCGGCGGACATCATGAGGCTGCGCCCGGGCCTCAACTTCAACTTCACTGTTATGGAACTTGACGCAATGCTCCGGGAGCTGTTCAAGTACGACCCTCAACATCCCGAAGTGTTCAGGTTGCCGAATGGTGTCGTTCCGTTGTGCAACAACTCCTCGCTCAGCCGCATCCGCGCGATGATGCCGCTGTGCGACTCGCATGGGATTGACCCAACTTGGCAAGAGCCTGCAGACGACGCCGTGCAGGAGTTCTTTGACGGTTTGGAAGAAGTGCCGATCCGCTCCGACGAAAAGAAGGGCCTCACTCGCGACACCACCGATGCGGAGATGAAGCGCATCGCCACTAGGCTGGAAGAGGCGGCGGCAGCCGCAGCCGCGGGCGAGTTTGGATTCACCGTGGAGGAGGCAGAGGTAGCAGAGGCGGCAAGCCTTGCCGAGCGAGAGGAGTTTGCCGGCGAGGAGGAGCCTGCCGGGCACGACGTCGAGTCGAGCGAGCCCGCCGAGGATACGAGCGGCTCGCTAGAGATCGACTCCTCTTCCTCCTCATCTTCGGGCAGCTCGCCGCAAGCAGAGCCCCCAGCTCCACCAAGAAGGCGTCTCCGCAAGGCCGGGGACGTAGCGGAGCGGCAGGCGAGTCGACAGCCGCTGCGCCGCGCGACGCGCTCCACCGCGGCAAGCTCTGTTGCTGCGGGAGCACCCCGCGCTGCTGCGGTGGCTGGAGCGGGGTCTTCCCAAACCACCGCTTCCGCTCCTGCCGCTCCTCACGCCGCGGCGGCAGCCGGAGCGGGGTCGTCTCAGACCACCGCCACTGCTCCCGCCAAGCGGCCAACGGAGCCTACTCCTCCGCCTCCTCGCGCCGGACGTGAGCCGGACTTCGACTTCTCCGCGCTCAGCTCCGACGAGGAAGAAGAAGAGTAAGATTCTTGTTGTATTTGTATTTCTTCAATTCTTGCTGTTTTGTCTTGTATCTCATTTGCCTTACTCCGGACTTATTCCTTTTCAGGACTCTGGCCCAGAGAGCGGCGAAGAGAGCCAAGGTCCCGGCGAGGAGAGAGGAGGTGATCATCGTCGAGGATGAACCCACCGAGACCACCTTGCCGGACCCGGCAACTAATCTCCAGAGCAGCCCCCAGCGTAAGTATATGGTTTGCTTTCCGCTGTTAGGCGCGCATGGATGCTCTATCTTTGCTGATATCTTGATTGTTGGTTTGTGTAGGAGCAGAGCAGCCCCACCAGGAGCGCACGGAGGCCGCCCCCGACGAGCCATCTGCTTCGACTACGCCGGCTAGGGAAAGTTCTCCGGCAAGGGTCTCTCCGGCAAGGGAGAGTTCTCCGCCAAGGGAGAGTACTCCGGCAAGGGACAGCACCAGCGGCCCCCCGGCGGCGGAGACCACGACTGCAGAAACCGGTGCAGGTAATCCTCTCGCTTCAAAACTTCCCTTGTGTTCTTCTTCTTTTGATCTTCTTTTTGGATATTTGCTTGACTTTTCTTCCCTTTTCCGGCTGTCAGATCCATCTGCTGCGGAGACCGAGGTTGTTGCTGACGACGCCGCTGCCATCGAAGAAGCGGCCGGCGCTGATGATCCCTCCGGCGCAGAGGCCGCCAAGGCTGCCGCCGCAGCAGCTGGCGAGGGGTCTGGCGATCGTACTGACGGCCCTGAGGCCGCAGGAGCGCCTGGCGCTACGCCGACCGCCGAGCCCTCCACCGCTGCCGCAGCGCCAGGCTCCGAAGAGCCCCAGCCAGGCGCCTACTTGAAGGCCGGCGACAACGTCTTCATCAACCTCCCCTGGGCGTCACTCTCCAGGGCGCCGGTTGAAGGAGAAAGCTTTGACGGAGAGGTGCTCGCCTCCGCTGGGCTGACGCTAGTTGACGCGCCGAGCAGCAGCAGCGGCGAGCCTGAGGAGGAGCGGCTGCTGCGGAAACTGGTGTCGCTCTACCACGCCCGGCAGGCCAAGCTGGAGTCCCGAGAGGCGCTTGCCGCGAAGGCGGTAGCAAACATTGAGAAGCGCGCGGAGGAGCTCCGAGGTCTCAACCAGGCAGCTCTCCGGTCCCTGGCAAAGGAGCGGGAGCAACTCGCCGAGGAGCAGAAGGCCTTCTTCCTCGAGAAGTCTGACGTCAAAGAGCAACAGCGGCTTGCCGCAGAGAAGCTGTCTGCGCAGGAGGGCGAGCTGGCGCAGCGGAAGATCAACCTCGACAGCCACGAGGAGGAGCTTGCCGCACACGAGCAATCATTCGGCGGAGCTCTCAAGCAAGCAGAGGACGCTGCCGCAGCTGCCGAGGCCGCCAAGAAGGAGTTGGAGACGAAGGTGGCGCAGCTGGAGGCCGATCTCAAGGCGAGAGGTGAAGAGCTTGCCGCGCTCAAGCATGAGCGGGAGAAGGACGCCCACAACAACTCAGAGTTGCAGGTTCGTCTCGCCGAGAAGGGCAAGGAGCTCCGCGCCGCCAAGGACTCCAACGCAGATCTTGAGTTGAAGCTGACCACTTTGACCAAGACGCTGGACGGCGCCAGGGAGCGGGAGGCGGCCTTGAAGGAGGAGATCAAGGCCGAGAAGGCGCTGCTGGCGAGTGCTACTGCCGTCCAGAACACTTTTAGGGAGACCGTGGAGCACTGGACGGAGGGGCTCGTGAACGCCGCCGCAGATATTGACAGGGAGCTGGCGCAGCTGGGGATGGAGGATCTCGGGTATCCCTCCGATGAGAACCTCCAACCCAGCGCCAAGCTCACCTTGTTCTTCAAAGGCGTGGCGACGGCCCTCCAGCGACTCCGGGAGACGACTCCAAAGCGGCTGGCCGACGAGTCGCGCAAGATCTGCGCGGAGCTCTTCAAAAGGTGTTGGTGAAGGTGGCCTTCCGCAACCCAGGCCTCGACCTCACCAACGTCCTCAAGTCCCTGCTGCCAGATGCTGATCTGGAAGCGCTCAAGGCCCTTGTCGCACCCATTGTGGACAAGGTGAGCGGGATCAAGAGGGTTGAGGGCGATCGCGTAGACTAGGCTCGCCCGTTTTTTTCTTTTCTTGTCGCTGTTTGTCATGTTATGAGAACAATCTGTTAGAGCCGCGACAAGCTATCTTGTAATATAACTCTATTTTGGTTAGTGATTGCAACGTTATTGCCTTTACTTGATTCCTTCCTTTGTATGTTTTTGCCCTACGCTTTTAGGGAACTTGCCGGCGCATGCACCTTAGCCACGAGCGCTAAGTGCGGGACGCCAGCAGCCTGCTGGCGGTACCGCTACCGACAAGAAACCTTGTCGCAACTAGTTGCAGCTCACTTAATTTGTTGAGCGGACTCGAAACAAAGTAAGGGCGCGACTCTAGTCGCAGCACACTTAAGTTGTTGAGCGGACTCGAAACAAAGCAAGGGCGCAACTAGCTACGAGTTGGTTCCTCCGCTCACAGGTTTTCCATACAAAGCACGGTCGTTCAAGGAAGATAACTTAAAATTTTAAAAATATGATTGCTCAAGCTTTGGCAACTTAGCTTTTCTGTTGTTTGCTTCCCGGCAAGGCGAAACTTTCTTGAACGACGCCTGGTCCATACCATTATTTTCTCCTTCCCCCCGGCAAACTTGTGGGCGAGGGAACCTTCCCTTGCTTGAGAAAAAGAAAGAAGAGAAAATAACGATATGGAGCCTCGACTCATTATTGCTTACCGGTGGTAGGTGCTGCACAAAGTGTCAGATAATACATGCAAAAAAATAGAAAGCATGAAATTGACAATATGTGCGGAGCACATGAGTTTTACTTATGCACGGGGTCTGCGCCCGACTTTGTACAAAGGATTACATGCAACAGCGGCAAGACTTGTACAAAAGGTGGTTGCCGGAACAGGGTCCGACAACTGCGCCTTACGGGTAAAACTTACGAAGATGCTCAATGTTCCAGGAGTTGCTCACCGGAATGCCATCTTCGGTCTCAAGGCGGACAGCGCCAGGCCTAGTGACTTGTTTCACCCGGTAAGGGCCTTCCCACTTCGGCGTCAACTTGTTGGAATTCTTGGCGGACTGAACGCGCCGAAGAACAAGGTCGCCTTCCTCGAGACTTCTGGCGTTAACTTTGCGGCTATGGTAGCGGCGCAAAGCTTGCTGGTAGCGAACAACTCGTACAGCAGCCTGAAGACGGTCTTCCTCAAGGAGCAGCGCGTCATCTTGTCGCAGCTGCTCTTGCTCAAGCTCATCATAAGCGAGCACTCGAGGTGACCCGTATACGAGTTCCGTGGGGAGAACTGCCTCTGCTCCATAGACTAGAGCGAAAGGTGTCTGGCCAGTGGCTCGATTTGGCGTCGTCCTGATCGACCAAAGAACCACCGACAGCTCCTCAATCCAGTTTCTTCCGCACTTGTGCAGCCTGTCGAAAGTCCTGGTCTTGAGCCCACGCAGCACTTCAGCATTTGCCCTCTCCGCTTGACCGTTGCTTCTCGGGTGAGCAACAGAAGCGAAGCAGACCTTGGCGCCAAGATCTTGGACGTACTGCATGAAGGTGCGGCTCGTGAATTACGTACCGTTGTCGGTGATGATCATGTTAGGGATCCCGAAGCGGCAAACAATCGACCTGAAGAACTTGACTGCTGACTGTGCTGTCACCTTCCTCACTGCTTCCACCTCCGGCCACTTTGTGAACTTGTTGATTGCAACGTACAAGTACTCAAAGCCCCCGACTGCGCGCGCAAAGGGGCCGAGGATGTCGAGCCCCCAGACCGAAAATGGCCAGGATAAAGGGATCGTCTGGAGAGCTTGAGCTGGCTGGTGTATCTTCTTGGAATGGAACTGGCACGCTTCACACTTGGTTACTTGTGCAGTTGCATCCTGGAGGGCTGTCGGCCAAAAAAAACCTTGCCGGAATGCTTTGCCGGCAAGTGCTCTTGCGCCAATGTGGTGACCACATATGCCTCCATGTATCTCTGCCAACAGCTTTTGTCCGTCTTCCCGATGAATACACTTCAATTTCATACCGTTGAGTCTTCTTCTGTATAGTGTGTTGTCGACAAACTGGTACATACTTGACTGCCGGGCTACTCTTTCCGCTTCTTCTTGCTCTTCGGGAAGTTCTCCTGTTTGAAGGAAATGGACAATCTGCTGTGCCCATGCTGGAGCTTGTGGCTCGACAACAAGGACTAAAGGCACATCTGCTGCTGCGGGAACATCCGCTTCTACGGCGAGAACCTGCGGCTCAGCCGGAGCTTGACGTTCCCCGGCAAGCTTGCCGGAGCAAAACTTGTCGGGAGCCTCTGCTTCAACGGAACAAACCCTAGGGCTTGCCGGAGCAGACTGCTCCTCAGCATTCTTGGTGTTGATCTTGGGGACCTTCTTGGCGGCGGCTTCGGGAAGCTCTGCCGGAAAATAGTCACCAAAAATCAACTTCCTCTTCTTGTTCTGTCTAGTTGATGGTGTCACAGACGGTTAAGTCAGCTTGAGCACAAAGATCCCTGGTTCCACAGGTAACTTAAGTGCGGCGCACTTCGACAGGCCATCAGCAATGTCGTTCTGAGCTCTTGGAACATGCTCCATCTGTAGGCCGTCAAAGTGCTCTTCTAGCTTTCTCACTTCATCAACGTAGGCTTCCATCAACGGACTCTGATAACTCTTGTTTACTTGGCGGACGACAAGCTGTGAGTCACCCCTGACAATGAGCTTTTTGATCCCAAGGTCTGCCGTGATCCTGAGACCGGCAAGCAAACCTTCATACTCTGCGGTATTGTTTGTTGCTTGCTCCTTGGGAAAGTGCATCTGGACTACGTACTTGAGGTGCTCTCCGGTGGGTGCGACAAGCAGCACGCCAGCACCGGCGCCTTGCGGCGAGAAGGCACCATCAAAGTACATCAGCCACTCCTTGCTCGCTTCCTTGACGGGGATGCTCGTTTCTGGAATTTCTTCATCTGGTGTTGGCGTCCATTCTGCTATGAATTCTGCCAATGCTCTGCTTTGGATAGTTGAAGTGCTCTCAAACTTGAGGCCAAAGCTTGACAGTTCCAGTGCCCACTCAACAATCCTGCCTGTTGCTTCTGGATTCTGCAGTATCCTCTTCAGCGGAAAGCGAGTGACAACTATGATCTCATGTGCTTGGAAGTAATGGCGCAGCTTTCTCGAGGCCATGAGAAGGCCGAAAAGCAATTTCTGCACACTAGAGTATCTTGACCTAGCCCCCTGCAGAAGGGAACTGACAAAGTAAACTGGGCGCTGCACCATTCTTTTCTGTATCTCCTGCACAGATCCATCTTTGTCGGGACCAGAGCTTGTCGGGGAAGCCCCCTGCTTGTCGTTGGACGTGTCTACCACGGTTGTTGGCTCATCATCTGCCTCCCTCTCCGCTACTAATGCAGCACTAACCACTTGATTGGTTGCCGCTATATACAGCAGCAACTTCTCTTGTGGCTTAGGTGCGACAAGTATTGGAGTGGAGGACAGGTATCTCTTCAAGTCTTGCAGCGCAGCCTCCGCTTCCGGAGTCCATTTCATTGGTCCTGCCTTTTTCAATATTATGAAAAACGGCAGGGCGCGCTCAGCAGACTTAGAGATAAACCTGCTGAGAGCAGCCACGCAACCGGCAAGTCTTCGTACATCCTTGACGCGCTTGGGTGCTTCAATCTGCTCAATGGCCTTGATCTTGTCGGGATTGGCTTCAATTCCCCGCTGAGACACGAAGAACCCGAGAAGCTTGCCGGAAGGGACTCCAAACACACACTTCTCGGGGTTGAGCTTGAGCTTGATCTTGTGCAGATTTGCAAAGGTCTCGTCTAAATCTTGAATCAGAGTTGCCTTGTCCTTGCTCTTGACCACTATGTCATCCATGTAGGCCTCCACATTTCTGTGTATTTGTGGCTCAAGAGCGACATGGACTACCCTTGCAAATGTTGAACCAGCATTCTTCAAACCGAAAGGCATCCGTATGAAACAGTATGTGCCACATGGAGTGATGAACGCGGTCTTCTCCTCATCCTCTTCTGCCATGAAGATCTGATGGTATCCTGAGTATGCGTCAAAGAAATGAAAGCAAGTCACATCCGACCGTGGAGTCAACAATCTGGTCAATGCGCGGCAAGGGAAATGGGTCTTTGGGACAAGCTTTATTGACATCGGTAAAGTCGATACAAAGCCTCCATTTCCCGTTTGCCTTGCGCACGACTACAGGATTGGCCAACCATGTAGGATGGAGCACTGCTCTGACAAGGCCTGCTGCTTCCAACTTCTTGATATCTTCTGCGATGAATTCTTGGCGCTCCACTGCTTGTTTCCTGACTTTCTGCTTGACGGGCCGCGCATGAGGGCAGACGGCAAGATGGTGCTCAATTACTTTCCTGGGAACACCGGGGATGTCAGACGGTTGCCACGCAAACACGTCGACGTTCGCCCGCAGGAAAGCAATGAGCGCGCTTTCCTATTTAGGGTCGAGAGTGGCACTGATGGTGAAGGTACCACCAGTGCCGTCCTCCTTGGCGGACACCTTCTTGGTCTCTGGCGGAGCTGCCATTGTCTTCTTACACTTGCCGGTGAAGCTCGATGGTGCGTCCTCGACGGTAGCGCAACACTCCGAAGAGGTGTGCTTGCCAGAGTGGGCATCAGAACTCTTGCCGGACTTGGTCTTCTTCTTCCCCCCGGGAGCTTCAACGGTAGGTGACTTGTGATCTGTTGCGGCTGCCGCTTCCCGGTAGATCTTGTCGGCGCAGATAAGAGCATCCTTCTTGTCGCCAGGGACAGAGATGACACTTATCGGGCCTGGCATCTTCAGCATGTTGTATGCGTAGTGAGAGGCTGCCATGAACTTGGCGAGTGTTGGACGGCCGAGTATCCCATTGTAAGGCAATGGAAAATCGACAACGTCAAAAGTGACCCTCTCAGTCCTGAAGTTCAACTCGCTGCCAAATTTTACCGGCAACGTGACTTTCCCCTTCGGCTTGCTCCTTCCCGGGTTGATCCCTTGGAATGTGCCGGTCTCTTCGAGCTCGCTGTCAGGGATCTGGAGTTTTGGGAGTACAGCGGAGGAGATCAGGTTCAAGCCGGCCCCGCCGTCAACTAACATCTTAGTGACCTTGAGGTTGCGGATAGTTGGTGAAACCAACATCGGCAAGCACCCGACCGCAGTTGTGCGATCAGGGTGGTCCTCAATATCAAAGATGATAGGCGTGCTGGACCACTTCAGAAGCTTGCGTGACTCGACAGGTGGTTCTGCCGCATTGACTTCCCGCACCCACTGCTTGAGTTGGCGGTGTGAAGTATGCAGAGAAGCACCGCCGTCAATGCACAAGACTTCTGTGGCTTTCTGGAACTCCTGCTCACTGGTCTCGACATCATCCATGTCCTCATCGTCGTCGTCATCTTCATCCTTGTCGCAGCCGCGGGGAGGTCTGTCTCCTTGCCGCTGTTTGGCCTTGCCGCGGCGTCCTCCCCGGCCGGGGTGCTTCTGGCCGAATCCCCCAGCACCTTCTTGGGCCTTCTCCTTGTCTCATCGCTCGTATTCAGCCTTTTTCTGCTCGACAAGCTGCTCGATCCTCTTGCAGTTCTGGAGGTCATGACCCTTGGTGCGGTGGATCTTGCAGTACTGCTTGTCGGTGCCGTCCTGCTTGTCGGCGGCCGCCACAGCCTGGCAGTTGGTGCATGCGGCAATCTCCTTTCCGGAGCTACCAACTTTGGCTTTCTTGGCGCCACCTTCGTTGCCGGACTGCTCAACGACTAGCACATCTTTGCCTTTCTCCTTCCTATTGTTCCGCCGCCGGTTCTTCTTTGCCGGGGCAGCATCCTCGCTGTCAGATCCTCCTGCTCCTGTATTCTCTCTGGGGAGTTTCCTCCCTTCTTCAGCACGTGCACACTTGTCGGCCAGGGCATACAGCTCATTGATGTCTCTGATCTTGCACATCGCCATCTCCTCCCGCATCCTGCGGTTACGCACGTTCTGATGGAACGCGCTGATAACCGCGGCAGGGTGGACATCTGGGATGTTGTGCTGTACACGGCTGAATCTCTGAATATACTTGCGCAGGGGTTCTCCTTCCTTCTGGGCGAGCAGATGAAGGTCACTCTCTTGGCCATGAGGTTTGTGGCCACCTGTAAAGGCGCCGTCAAACTGATGGCATAGGTCTGCCCAGGAGGATATGGAGTTGTCCGGCAAGTGCATGAGCCAGGATCTGACGTTGGGCTTGAGCACCAGCGGGAAGTAGTTGGCAAGGATCTTGTCGTCCCGCCCCCCAGTAGCTTGCACCGCGATGGTGTAGATGCTGAGGAACTCCGACGGCTGCGACTTGCCGTCGTACTTCTCTGGTACGTCAGGCTTGAAATTCTTCGTACCGGGCCACTGGACTTGCCGCAGCTCACGAGTAAACGTAGGGCAACCTACCGCGTACGGCAAGTCGCCTGGTTCCCCTGGCGCATGCATGTCGACAGTGGGCCCAGCGCGCTGGTCCGATTGACGCCGCGCTTCTCTTCGGCGCTCGATGCGAGTACGAGCGTCTTCTTGTTGTCGTTCGTGAAGAACTTGGCGCTGATCGCGACGAGCTCGTGGATTCGATGACGCGGTGGAGTCGCTGTCGAGGTGGATCCGGCGAGTTGGCGATCGTGGTCTTCGGGGCGGAGAATGCACGGTGGTTGCACCTCCACCGGTCTTGTCGCCATCGGCTCGTGCCTGGCCGACTTGCCGCGGCTGCGATGTGCTCGGCTGCCGTGGAGTGTCGCCGTTGGCGAAGCTGATGAGACTCTGAATGGCGGCCCTCTAGTCGTCGATCTTGTCTGCCGTTGGAGGGTAGTCCAGGAGCAGTTGAGCTCGCGCCAAAGCCTCTGCTGGAGTGGTGGGTAGCGGTGGCGAACGGTGTGAGGAGCGGGATATGCTCGGACTTCTAACTATGTTAGAAGGAGCAGTATCCCGTCCAAGCGACCGTGCCTCGCTCGTGCCAGCATGTTGGCGTGCGTGCTAGTATTGAGCATTCTGAGATCCACCAGCTCGATCTTGATCCAACAAACGTATGGTATCGTGAGTACCATGACGCTGCCGGTCCCGCGCCTCCTGAGATGGGTGCGGTGCATGCACGGACGCCGAGGTCTTGGAGTGCGCCCGGTCGTTGTGGGAGCCGGCTACGCCGCCGATGGGCAGCGGAGCCTTGTCCTTGGACCTGGCAGCATGATACATCTCAAACGTATCTACTTTTCCAAACACTTTTGATATTGTTTTGACCTAATTCTTGCATGATTTGAACTAAACTAACCCGGACTGACGCTGTTTTCAGCAGAGCTGCCTGTATGGTTTTATTGTGTGTAGGAAAACGGATTTTAGGCATCTCAGAAAATTCCACGAAAAATCACAGAAAATCCACGCACCCGAAGGAACCTAGTGCGAGAAGAGGGGCCAGAGGGGGGCCAGGGGGGCTCCAGGCGCCCTGGTGGCGCGGCCCACCCCCTGGCCGCGCCGGGAGGCCGCCTGGGTGGGCCCCACCTCCCCTGGTGCCCTACTTTGACCCGTATTATGCTGAGACTGAAGACGGTGCAGAACCTGAAGGTAAGGATAATGAGAAGAATGATCCGCCTGAAGTTTGAGAAGAAGAAGCACCTGACAAACATAAGAGATACACTAGAGAAGACTTCGTCGCAAGAAAACATGGGAAGGAAAGAGAACCATGGATACAGAAACCCATGCCCTTTCCAGGTAAGTCCATCAAATCTAAAGAAGAAGAGCATTACAATAAGTTTTGTGAGTGGATTAAACCTCTTTTTCTTAAAATCCCTTTGACTGATGCTATTAAGTTACCTCCCTATTCAAAATATATGAAAGATATTGTCACTAATAAAAGAAAAGTTCCTAATGAAGCAATATCTACTATGCTTGCTAACTACTCTTTCAGTGGCAAGATTCCTGAGAAGCTTGGTGATCCAGGTATACCCACCATTCCTTGCTCCATAAAGAATAATTATGTCAAAACTTATTTATGTGATCTTGGAGCAGGAGTGAGTGTTATGCCTCTCTCTCTTTACAAGAGGCTTTGTTTAGAGAAACTAATTCCTACAGATATCTCTCTCCAGATGGCTGACAAGTCAACCGCCGTTCCGATAGGATGGGAGCATGTCCATTATTCTTGGTAGACCTTTTCTTAACACCGCATGTGCTATTATTGATTGCAATAAAGGGAAGGTTACCTTCAATGTGAATGATAAAGAACACACGGTGTATTTTCCAAAGAAGACCGACAGGAGGCATGGCCTCAACTCTATAGAAAATATCGAGACCGTGAAGATTGGAGAATGGGACTATCCACTACATGTGCACCACAAATACAAAACTATTATGGTGGGGACAATGTCCATCAAAGTGAAGGTTCAGTGATTACTTCGTAAGAGGTGAGACTTTTTGCTCTATATATCGCCTGTTTGTTGGTAAGACTTGATCAACCTTACCAGTGAACATGTTTTATATAGATAAAAAGTTGAGCTTGTTATGTTTTCATTTGTTTTAGTTTTTTGTTCTCCTTGCTATACCAAGTGTTTATGTTTTGAAGCATCACAATACTAATCACTGCTTCAAGTTTTCAGAAAGTTATGCAGCTTTTTGAACTTCGAAAAATTTTCAACAGTGAAGTTTTCAGAAAAATTCCAGAAAAATAGAAATAAACATTTCCACGTCGGGAGTGACCCAGAGGTACCTGGGGCCAGCCAGGGGGACCCACCAGTGGCCCAGACGGCCAGCTAGCGCGGCCTGCCCCCTGGTCGCGCCCACAGGGCGCCTGGGGCCCACAAGGCCCCCCTCCAGGTAAGTCTTCTTCCTCCCTCTCTCTTTCTCTCCAAAAACACGAGTTCTGCACTTGTTCTTGCGTTCTTGCTGCTCTTGGAGGCGATTCTTCGATCTCTCTCTATAGCCTATCATTTGAGCTGAGATTTTGAACAAATACTCCCTGGTATGCAACTCCTCCATCCCTCCAATTAGATTTCTGATTGGTGGCTTCATTTGTGAGTATTTAGAAGTTCTTGGTGCTGTATAGATGAGCTTGCATGCATGTGTAGAAAGTTATTTTCCAAGTTTTGATGCAAGTTTATGCCTTAGGTAAGTGAGTTGAGTAGTTTGCCTCAACCCACTTTGTTTTAATCCTTGTTTTTGTAATTTGCCAAAAATTTCAGAAATGAGTTTGTTAGGAAGGGCAAAGGGGTGGCTTGAGAAGAGGAGGCCCACACACTCCGATCGAGTTACTAGAGCCGTAGCTTCACCCTCGACTGCTAGGGTGAGCTACAATGAAGATCATGTGCCCCTAGAGTTGTTGGAAGACACAAGTCCAGCACGTGCTATGACGTTTCCATGTGATGAATTCCTTGAAGCTGCGGGAATCAAGGATGAGTTTTATAATCTTTGTGCTAATGCAGGTTTGACACGGCTCGTCACGTGCCGTGTTACTCAGTATCAAAAACTCACCTCCAGTTTCATTAACAGTTTTAGATATAATCCTGATTCAGGTGCTATTGAGTTTAAAATTTACAATGATCTTATCACCATGCCCTTGGGAAAGTTTTGTGAAATAATAGGTGTGCCAAACGTTGGGAGGACGGCTAGGATGACCTCTCAGCCCTCCGAGCTGAAAACCGTCTTCAACTCTCTCTGCAGCATGGGTACGAGGGATATTCATCGGTCAAAGATCTCCAGCATCTTATTCCCTCACCTCAGGTATTTTGCATATTATGTTGCTAGAGGGGTGTTAGCCCGTGACAACACGAGCAACACTTCTGCGCCGGATATTGCTATCCTGGCAGCCGCCCTCTCAGGGAGGTCTGATTATAATCTGGGTGCCTTAATTGCTCGACGCCTTGCTATGAACGGTAACAAGGGAGACTTATATGGCGGCGTTTATGCCACACTTATCTTAGAATATCTTGGTGGCACCCCACACCCTGATGATAAGCCTTTTACTTATTTAAGCTTTGATCTTGCTGCTATGAAAAGGCATAAGTTTGTTACCATGACTTCTGAGCTTCATAATCTTGTTTATATCTTGCGTTTCGGAACTACAGCGGAACGCGAGATCCGTCTACCTGCACCTCTTTTGTTTGATTTTTCTCGCAGGAACGGATGGTCCTTTGATGTTATCCAGTTCGATGAGTTCATGGCCCAGCATCAGTTTCATAACCCCATGGAGGGGGTTGTGCCCGACGAGGAGGAGCACGGTGAGTTACCACCTTTTCAGGGAAGGACCGGCACCCAGTTTGGTGAAGGGTCTTCCTCCGCTTGGACTACGGACCCTTCTTCGTGGGAGACTCCGAGGAGTTCGGTGTACGCGCCAGCATCCTTCTACGACCCTTGGACTCACCATTGTTCCCCCGGAGCAGGAGGCTCCTGGGGGCAGTAGCTACTACCAACTTAGGCCAAAAGCCTAAGCTTGGGGGAGTACGTGCCCCTCTCACTTTCCCATTGTATTATCCGTTTTATTCGCTTTGATCTTTTCGAGGTTTTTGCCCGTTCTTCTTTATTATTTCTTTCTTTGCAAAAAAAACAAAAAGATTTTCTCTTTATTTTGCTTTCGTTCAACCTTTGAAATAATCCAAAAAGATTTCCTTTCTCTCTTTAGTTTGCTTTGTTTTCAGAGTTCAGCTCGAGTCCGTGATGGCATTTAATTATATTTCCTACGTTCGATCGTGCAAGTGACGAGGCAGTAATGACGAAGATCGACTGGAGGGAAGCAACAAGGAAGACCGGTATGAACTCTTCTTGTTTCTACTTTTGTACATATGCCTGTACTTATGATCTAGAGACCAGCTTGTAGCGACATAGTGCTATGTTTACAATGCTCTTCCAGTAGTTCATGCTTTCCTTGTGGCTAGTCTCGAATAGCTAGAGTATATAATGTGTTATTGAAATGATTTACATGCATTGCACTGTTCATAGTTTGGTATACTAAGGTGGTATTTCCCTTTGGAGAATTTTTGGATTGACTTGGCACATGTTTACACATGTTTAAGACTAAAAAGTCTACTCTGCCTTGATGATCTTTGAGTTTTAGAATAGTCATATCACTTCCATGCCCGATTCAATGTTGCTTTGTCGCTCTGCATGATTATGACCGTTATTGCTCTCTAGTTGGTCGCTTCGCAGTCTTTTGCTAACCTCCACCTGTACTAAGCGGACTGACTGCTTGTGCATCCAAAATCCTTAAAACCAGTTATGCCATATGAGTCCACCATACCTTCCTATACATGGTATTTACCTGCCATTCCTAACGAAGACTTTCGTGTACCATCTCGAAATTAATCAAAAGCATTTCTCTTTTGTGCCTCTGTTTTAGCTCATGAGGAAGTAGTAGTTAATTCATGATCTTTTTAAGTTGGACGAGTTTCACCCCGGGATTGCATGTCTAATCTGCAAACCCATAATACGAGAAGGAACTGGCATAGAGTGCGCCCGGCTCATTAAAAATTATACAACAAACAAACCCTCCTTCACGCTTTGTTCATGAGAAATCAGAAAACTTTGGCAGTGATAAACAAAGGAGATTAAGAGGATGTGATCGTCCTCATGCGGGAGCCGTTCCTCGAAACTTGTCCAGCTCAAGAAGTGATTGAGTTATCTGCTAGCATTCGTTGACGAAATATGCACCTCCCAAAAACATTCTTTCCTCTGTTTTTAAAACCAAGAGCTCTGGTACATGTTTAGTTTTTGTTTCCGACCACGGGTTTTCAACCTCGCCATCAAATTCCACGGTTCGAGAGTTTCCACCTTCTTTCTTCAAAGCACCAACTAGGAGAGCATAATTGTCATTCTGAGTGTAATGTGCATTGTCCCAAAGTATTACATTGTCTTCTGCATGCTTGTGATATTATTTATTCTAAAATTCTTAGTTCTAGTCTCCTTTAAAACTCTGGAGGAGTTTCTGCATTTATGTTTTGCTTCACTCATGGAGGCTAGCGAGATACCACCCTAATATGCTCAAGCTATGTGCAATGTAATCTTGTCTTGATTTTCAGCAGTATATTATTTACTTTTAGGTATTTGTGATTGGTCACTTGAAAGAAGGATTGCTCCGTGCATTGTCCTCATAGCATTGTTTCAATACTTGCTAGACTCTTTTCGTAGTACATGCTTATATACATCTAATGAAACAAAAGAGTTTGTCAAAGTTTTCTTTGTCGCGTCTAGTTCGTTGAACTGAATTGCTTGAGGACAAGCAATATGCTAAGCTTGGCGGAGTTTATACGTCTCAAACGTATCTACTTTTCCAAACACTTTTGATATTGTTTTGACCTCATTCTTGCATGATTTGAACTAAACTAACCCGGACTGACGCTGTTTTCAGCAGAGCTACCTGTATGGTTTTATTGTGTGCAGGAAAACGGATTTTTAGGTATCTCAGAAAATTCCACGAAAAATCACAGAAAATCCACGCACCCGAAGGAACCTGGTGCCAGAAGAGGGGCCAGAGGGGGGCTAGGGGGGCTCCAAGCGCCCTGGTGGCGCGGCCCACCCCCTGGCCGCGCCGGGAGGCCGCCTGGGTGGGCCCCACCTCCCCCGGTGCCCTACTTTGACCCGTATTTTAGCTCGTGACGGAGAAATCCCAGATCAGAAGTTCTTTTCCCAGTTTTCGTCGCGGAGCCGCCGCCACCCTCTGTTCTTCTTCGGGAGGGCTAATCTGGAGGCTGATTTGGCCTCCGGAGAGGGGAGATCGTCGCCATCGTCATCATCACCACCACTCCATCCTCCCTCCATGACTTCTCCTTCCATGTGTGAGTAATCCCCTGCTGTAGGCGAAGGGGATGGTAGGGATTGGATGAGTTAGATCATGTAATAGTTTATCAGATCGTTGGGGGCATGTTGCCTATCATCTACTATGGTGTTTATCATCTTTGCTTCAACTTGTTATTCTTAATGCTTGTCACTTAGGGCCCGAGTGCCATGATTTCAGATCTGAACCATATGTGTTTGCATGAATATATTTGTGTTCTTGATCCTATCTATGAGTTGTTTGCACCTATTACGGTTCGGAACCGGCGATCCCAAAAGTGACAGCTTGGGACACCAAAGGGGATGGTCTGTAGTTTGAGGATTACATGTATCCATTGAGTTTATTGCTTTGTTCCGGTGCTCTTTGACAGGAGCACCTTAATCTCCATAAGTTCCTTTTGGCCCCGTTCGTAGTGGGATGGTAGGACAAAAGATGTTGTGCAAGTTCTTATTGCAAGCACGTACAACTACCTACGGGATACATGCCTAATGTTTGATATTTTCCTAGATGATCATTACTTTTTCGTGTGCCTTGCCCCAAGTTAGAATCATGATATATCTCATCCATGCAGCGCCCAACCATCCGTCTCCCTAGCCTACAGTGTTTTAAATCCTGCTGGTTACTAGTTGCTACTTTTGCTATTTACTTTTGCTGTTTACTTTTACTATCACTATCATCACTATCATATCACTGTTACCACTTATCTTTTGTTGCAAGTAAGTATATTTCAGGTGCGGTTGAATTGACAACTCAACTGTCAAAGCTTATAAATACTCTTTGGCTCCCCGTGTGTCGAATCAATAAATTGGGTTATTCTTACCCGCGAAGACTATCTCAATCCCTTAGGGTTGAGGGTTATCACAACACCGTGAGCTCCCTCGTCGACGCCCGTTCTTCCGCCGGCGTCTACCCCACCAGCCGTTTGCTCCGACGGTGGTGGGTTCGACGCGGACGGAGCGGCCGTCTCCGTAGCCTTCTTCTTCGGCGGCATGTCGATGAAGATGATGAAGATCTAGCTTGTGTGAACGCCGGATCAGGTTCACACAACCTCGACGCCCCCTACCTGGCGCGCCAAAGATGTCGGGGAAACTGATCCACCAACACCTATGGGACCGGCGGACCGACCCCTTTCGGTTCGGCGGGGGGCGGAGATCGCACGAAGAGTGGATCGAGGCGAAGCACACGAGCAGTTTACCCAGGTTTGGGCCGCACGGATGCGTAAAACCCTACTCCTGCTTTGTGGTTTGTATTGAGTTCTTGCTCGGGAGCGTTGGGAGCTACAGTACACACCAGCCGCTAACGAGACCGAGCGTGAGTGTTCTTCTCCTCGAACCCCCCTCTACGTTGCGCATGGGCCTCCTTTTATATGCTCAAGGGGTCACCGACAGGTGGCAACGTAGACAAGGGTAAAAATGGAAAAGGTGTTGTAGTTGGTACAACTACCTGTACAGTGTATCATACCTAACCCTGACGGCAGGGGACAAGGG
Source organism: Secale cereale (assembly GCA_902687465.1). Lineage (NCBI taxonomy): Eukaryota > Viridiplantae > Streptophyta > Magnoliopsida > Poales > Poaceae > Secale > Secale cereale. The sequence continues at coordinate 872,872,806 of LR738715.1, read as the reverse complement.
CATTAAATGCCCGTCTGTGTCGCCCAAACAGTGCAAAAAGGGACCGTCAGGGACGCCACCATTCGCCACGATGGCAATATTGTCAGCACCGCTTGCCACCGCTCACCGCTGGCTGCACAGCCTCCCGCCACGTACGCCTGGAAGGGTCCCAGAGCGACACGTTGGTGGATGTGCTGGAGCGTGGGTGCAGGGTGGTAGCTTGCCGCGGCAAGCGCCTTGCCGCTGTCGTTGCCTTGTCGCGTTCGGGAGCTTGCCGCTCACCGGGCCTTGCCGGGACGCGTGGCGTAGGGCTGGAATTCGAGCCGAGTCGAGTGGCTCGACTCGCTAGAGCTCGTTATGTTACCAAGTTGATACGTCCAAAACATATCTATAATTTCTGCTTGCTCCATGCCACTTTTGGGTGATATTGCTATGATATTTATACACTTCCATACACTTTTGATCATATTTGGACTAACCTACTAATCCAGTGTACCCCAGTGCCAGTTTCCGTTTTCGGCTATTTTTGTATTTTAGGTTTTCACATTACGAGAACTGTCAGGAAAATCCAGAAAAATTATATAAAAAATCAGCGTTCCAGAACCTACCTTGCGCCCGAAGTACAGCCGGGGGGGGG
>LR738715.1:872826870-872872112 GCA_902687465.1 Secale cereale | reverse complement strand
GCACCAGGGCCCTAGGCGCCCTGGCGACGCGCCCCCCCTGTGCCGCGCTGGGGGTGCGCCTGGGCCCCCCGAGCCCCGTCTAGTGCCCCCCTTTGGCATATATTTAGAGCGTCCTTCGAAACCCTCGGGACGGGAACTCTTTTTCGCGATCTCATCTCTGTTCCGCCGCCGCCGCCGCTTCCAAGATCGGGAGCGCCAGGAGAACTCTTCCCTGCACCCTGCCGGAGGGGAGGATCACCATCGGGAGCCTCTCCACCACCATGCACGCCTCCCGGATGAGTTGTGAGTAGTCTCCCTTGGACCATGAGTCCATGACCAGTAGCTATGTGATGTTCTCCTCCCGTTCTTGTACTTCACTAATTAGTCCTCGTGAGCTGCCCTACATGATCGAGGCACATATGTAATCCTTATGCTGTTGCTATGATGAGTTTGCTGGGATCCGATGGATTATGAGATTATGTTCAGATTGTGATTGAGTAATATATTTGATCTACCTCTTTTATATTTATGTTCATAAGTAATTCTTGCATGTTCTCCGTTGTTATTTATTGCTTTGGCCAAGTAATACGTAGTGACTCCAAGAGGGAACATTATGCTTGATTGTGGGTTCATGCCCCTCGATGACTAGCTTGAGTGACAGAAACATGAGTCTAGGGGATGTGCTGTTGCCACAAGGGGGAAAACAACAGTGCTTGTGCCCGCGGGTGCAAGGATTGTTTACTTTACGCAAAGTTCTTTTAATGCAGTTGTCTGTTGCTTTGAGTTTACACTATGGGTGGGGCTCGCAACTTAATACCAGCGAGATGTTCTGGATAGATATCTCAAGGTGGATGATTAGTAGTAGATATTGCTGGATTTCGGTCTACTTACTTTGGCGTACCGCCCATGCTTTGAACCTCAACCTTTCTTGCAATGTAGTCAGCATTGGTTTGCGTTCGTGGTCCTGTCAATTGCCCAGCTGTAATTCGTTTACCTCACATAGCTGTTTTATCGTCTTTTGGGAGAGAGACATCACTAGTGAACATCATGAGGCTCCGGTCCATATTACCATCATTGATCACATCCGTATTTACTTTTGGCTTTTACTTACTATTGCAAACATTATCTATCACTACTATCATTTGCGTTTAATCCTTTGTGAACTACAAGGACGGAGGGATTGACAACCTCCCTGTACTCGTTGGGAGCAAAGTTATTTGTATCTGTGTGCAGGTCCACGTTGATTGCTAATATCTGGCGCCGTTAGCAGTTGACACCTACTTGTTGAACCTAGGAGTCTCTGGGGATTCGATCCTTGGCATCTTTGCTAAGGGAAAAACTTCCACAACACTGCATCTCACACCTTCCACTTGGGGTAACCAACGAGGGGTTAGAGGCCCATCAAGGAGTTTTTCTGGCGCCGTTGCCGGGGACTCCACTCTTCAGGATAGGGGAGTTGCATGCTATCTTTTACCTTTGCTTTTTAGTCTTGTTAGTTTACCTTTCAGTTTTTGCTTTAGTACCTTTTATCGAAAATCACAAAATAGTTATCTTGCTTGCTTGCTACTATGGGTTTCACCGAGAACACCAAGTTGTGTGACTTCACTAGTCACAACAACGATGACTTTATCAGCACACCTATCACTACACCTGCCACTTCAGCACCTTCATATGAAATTAAACCTGCTTTACTGAACTTAGTCATGAAAGATCAATTCTCCGGTGCTGGAGATGATGCTGCTTTACACTTAAACAACTTTGTTGAACTTTGTGATATGCAAAAGTACCACGAAATAGATGGTAATATTGTTAAGCTTAAGCTTTTTCCTTTCTCCTTGAGAGGAGGAGCTAAAATTTGGTTTCAGTCTTTGCCTAGAAATAACATAGATTCATGGGACAAGTGCAAAGATGCTTTTATCGGAAAATACTATCCACCTGCTAAAATTATCCAACTTAGAAGTAACATAATGAATTTTGAACAATTGGATAATGAACACGTTGCCCAAGCTTGGGAACGTATGAAATCTCTTATCAAGAACTGCCCTACTCATGGTTTGACTACTTGGATGGTTATCCAAACTTTTTATGCAGGCTTGAACTTTACCTCGCGGAACTTGTTAGATTCGGCCGCGGGAGGAACTTTTATGTCAACTACACTTGGTGCTGCCACAAAGCTTCTCGATGAGATGATGACCAACTATTCCCAATGGCACACTGAACGCGCTCCAACAGGTAGGAAGGTAAACCCTGTCGAGGAGATTTCCTCCTTAAATGAAAAAGTTGACTTGATCATGTCTCTACTTTCGAAGCAATCTACTGTTGATCCTCGTGATGTTCCTTTAAATTCTTTGATTGCTCAAGAACAAGTAGATGTGAATTTTATCTCTAGAAACAATTTTAACAACAATGCTTATAGGAGTAACTTTGGTAACAATCCTAGACCGTTCCCCTCTAATTCTTATGAGAACAACAATGCTTATCCTATCACCAAGAACTCGACTACTGAACTAGAGACTATGCTTAAAGATTTCATCACTACCCAAAAAGCCTTTAATAAGAGCGTAGAAGAAAAACTACATAAACTAGATGATCTTTCTTTTAAGGTAGACCATTTAGCCAATGAGGTAAAATTGCTAAAAATTAAAACTTCTCCTCTTGAGGAGAGGGAAGTCACTCCTATAAATGCTATTCAAGTGCAAATTAATGAAAACATTAGGATGATGGCTAAACTTAAAGAGAGATGGGCTAGAGAAAGGGAGGAAGAAGATAGAATTAAGAGCCTTCCTACCCACCACACTGTTGCTACTATCCAAGTTGTTGAGGATGTTCAAACTCTTAGCACCCAATGTACTCCTGGTCCCATTGGACCTATTAATGGTGATGCTATGACTACAGAAACTACCAAACAAGTGAACCTAAAGGACACGACTACCACTTTACTTGATGCTCGTGACCTTGATTTTGATAATTGCACTCTTACCGAAGTTATTGATTTCCTTCACAAGATGTCTAGAGACCCCCGCACTAGCACGCTTAACCTTGCCTTCACGGAGCATATCACTAATGCTCTCATCAAAGCTAGGGAGGAGAAACTTAGAGTAGAAGCCTCCATACCTAGAAAGCTAGAAGATGGTTGGGATCCTATGATAAAAATTAAGTTGAATGACTTCTCTTGCTATGCATTATGTGATGTTGGAGCAAGTACATCTGTTATGCCCAAAAGAATATATGATATGCTTAAATTGAAACCTTATGATTCTTGTTCTTTTGGTGTTCGTCTCGTTGATTCTTCCATAAAGAAACCTTTGGGGAGGATCGACGATGTTCTTATCGTTGTTAATGATAATTATGTTCCCGTTGATTTCACTATTATGGATATTGAATGTGATCCTTCATGTCCAATTATTTTGGGACGTCCCTTTTTACGCACCGTTGGTGCTATCATTGACATGAAAGAGGGTAATATAAAATTTCAGTTTCCTCTCAAGAAAGGGATGGAACACTTCCCTCGAAAGAAGATCAAGTTACCTTTTGAGTCCGTTGTACGGGCTAGCTATTCTTTTACTCTTGATAAAACTTGATCTCTATGCATTATGCCTAGCTTAAAGGCATAAAAGAAAGCGCTTTTGGGAGGTAGCCCACATGAATAAATTTATATATTTTGCTTTTGTTGTGTCTTGATGTTTTTTACTACAGTAGCATCATCATTGTATCTTTGCTTTTCATATTTGTGCCAAGTATAGCCTCTGATTGCTAGAAAGTTCAAAAGTTGTGAGGTGCTGTCTAGGAAACAGATTCTGTCCTTGGACAGAAAAATTCGTATAAAATCACTAGATCATCTTTTTGGACTGAATTGTTTCGACAGCGTTCTCTATATAATTTTCTTTTGTGCGTCTGTTCTGAGTATTTTGATTTGAGTTGCAGAAGTACCCCGAACAAATCATTTACTACCTGCTGTTCTGTTTTTCACAGATTCTGTCCTGTTTTGCCTTTCCTTCATTTTGCAAACCAAGAGCTTGCTTTTTCTTTGCAAAAACCTTTTGGCAATCTTGAGAAATAGTAGACCTCCAAGAATATCTTTATTTCCAGCAAGGAACAATTATTTTATTAAGGGTACTAACCTCGCTAATCAGATTATGATGAGTTATGTATGAAGGGAGTTTTCAAGTGTGCGAGGGAAGTTGATAAAAAGATTCAGGAGTGTCAAGCGCTCAAGCTTGGGGATGCCCCCGTGCACCCCCAAGAAATATTCAAGTAGACTCAAGCGTCTAAGCTTGGGGATGCCCCCGTGCATCCCCTTCTCCATCAACATTATCAGTTCGTCTTTCGTTCCGCTATATTTTTATCACTTCATGTGTTATGTGCTATGCTTGGAGCGTCTTGCTTTTAGTTTTCTTTTTAGTTTTTTCATAACGAGTCGGAACTCAGCTTTCTTTATGTGGGAGAGAAACACGCTCCACTTCTACCTAGAACATAACATAGAATTTTCTTGTCTATCTTTGTTGTGTGTGTTCTTTGTCTTTTAATAGCTACTATCATGCTCTGCTCTTAGTATTCATGCTTATCTTTTCAAAGAGCTTTTGCTTAGTTGGTTGCTTGAACTCTCTTTAATTACCATGCTCACCTTATTTAGAGAGTTTGCTTCCGTTGCATTGGTTAATATGTCTATGATAAAGATGCTACGTGCATAATGGCGCTTAGTAGTTCAGGTTTTCTTATGGTTAATCTCAAATAGCTGGGGGATTCCCAATGTGTTATTGGAGTACCAACATGATTTGTTTGCCTATGATGTGGTATGGTTTAGTAATATCTTCCTTCGAGAATTTATTTTGATTGACTTGGCGTATGGTCACGCATATTTAAGACTGTAAAGAAAGTCTGTCAAGCCTTGATGATCTTTTATTTCTGAGTAGCGATATAACTACCATGCCTGATTCAATGTTGCTTTGTCGCTCTGCATGATTATGACCGTCATTGCTCTCTTAGTTGGTCGCTCCCAGTCTTTTGCCAACCTCCACCTGTACTAAGCAGACTAACTTTGCAATACATAGCTCATGGGAAAGTAGCTTAAAAACTATTGTGGTAAAGAATATGTTGCCTATGTATCTTATTTCTTATAAGTTGCTTGCTGAGCGGTAACCATGTTTCTGGGGACGCCATCAACTGTCACACTTTTGTTGAATATCATGTGAGTTGCTATGCATGTTCGTCTTGTCTGAAGTAAGGGTGATTTGCCATGGGTTGAATGAGTATGCATATTGTTAGAGAAGAACATTGGGCCGCCAACCAAAGCCATGTATCATGGTGGAAGTTTTAGCTTGGACATTAATCCTCAATCTCTTATGAGAATATGCTTATGCATTGAAGAGGAGTCCATTATCTATTTTCTATGTTGTCCCGGTATGGATGTCCTCAAGTTGAGATCTATCAAAAACGAGAAATCAAATGCGATCTATCTCCTTGGACCTTTGTACAGGTGGCATAGAGGTACCCCTTTGTGACACTTGGTTGAAACATATGTAATGCAATGATAACCCATGGAAATCCGAGCTAATTACGACAAGGTGCGAGCACTATTGGTATTCGATGCATGAGGCTTGCAACTTATAGGATGTCTTATGCATGACACATATGAAGTACTACTACCGTTGACAAAATTGCTTCTATGTTTTCAAAATAAAAAGCTCTAGCACAAAACCATTCTTTTACTTTTATGTTGAGTCTCCACCTTCTTTCTTCAAGCACCAACTACTGAGAGCATGATTGTCATTCTAAGTGTAATGTGCGTTGTTCCAAAGTAGCATTGTCTTTTGCATGATTGTGATATCGTTTATTTTGAAATCATTGTATCTAGTCATCACTTAAACCTTGAAGGTGTCCTTGCATTTATGTTTTGCTTCACTAAAGGGGGCAAGTTAGATATCACTTTATCATATTTGCACACCATGTTCATTCCAAATCTTTTTGATGTTTCAGTTTCATATTGTAAAAATTTTCAGTCCTTTGTGATTTTCTCATGAGGCAACTTAATTAATATAAAATCATTGTCTCAGTAAGCTTTTGTCATATGACTATGAAAAAGTCCTATATGGTTAATAGCATGTCACCACAGAAATTATTCTTGTTATCATTTACCTACTCGAGGACGAGCAGGAATTAAGCTTGGGGATGTTGATACGTCCAAAACGTATCTATAATTTCTGCTTGCTCCATGCCACTTTTGGGTGATATTGCTATGATATTTATACACTTCCATACACTTTTGATCATATTTGGACTAACCTACTAATCCAGTGCACCCCAGTGCCAGTTTCTGTTTTCGGCTGTTTTTGTATTTCAGGTTTTCACATTACGAGAACTGTCAGAAAAAATCCAGAAAAATTATATAAAAAATCAGCGTTCCAGAACCTACCTTGCGCCCGAAGTACAACCGGGGAGGGGGGCACCAGGGCCCCAGGCGCCCTGGCGGCGCGCCCCCCTGGGCCGCGCCAGGGGGGGTGCCTGGGCCCCCGAGCCCCGTCTGGTGCCCCCCTTTGGCATATATTTAGAGCGTCCTTCGAAACCCTCGGGACGGGAACTCTTTTTCGCGATCTCATCTCTGTTCTACCGCCGCCGCCGCTTCCAAGATCGGGAGCGCCAGGAGAACTCTTCCCAGCACCCTGCCGGAGGGGAGGATCACCATCGGGAGCCTCTCCACCACCATGGACGCCTCCCGGATGAGTTGTGAGTAGTCTCCCTTGGACCATGAGTCCATGACCAGTAGCTATGTGATGTTCTCCTCCCGTTCTTGTACTTCACTAATTAGTCCTCGTGAGCTGCCCTACATGATCGAGGCACATATGTAATCCTTATGCTGTTGCTATGATGAGTTTGCTGGGATCCGATGGATTACGAGATTATGTTCAGATTGTGATTGAGTAATATATTTGATCTACCTCTTTTATATTTATGTTCATAAGTAATTCTTGCATGTTCTCCATTGTTATTTATTGCTTTGGCCAAGTAATACGTAGTGACTCCAAGAGGGAACGTTATGCTCGATTGTGGGTTCATGCCCCTCGATGACTAGCTTGAGTGACAGAAACATGAGTCTAGGGGATGTGCTGTTGCCACAAGGGAGAAAACAACGGTGCTTGTGCCCGCAGGTGCAAGGATTGTTTACTTTACGCAAAGTTCTTTTAATGCAGTTGTCTGTTGCTTTGAGTTTATACTATGGGTGGGGCTCGCAACTTAATACCAGCGAGATGTTCTGGATAGATATCTCAAGGTGGATGATTAGTAGTAGATATTGATGGATTTCGGTCTACTTACTTTGGCATACCGCCCATGCTTTGAACCTCAACCTTTCTTGCAATGTAGTCAGCATTGGTTTGCGTTCGTGGTCCTGTCAATTGCCCAGCTGTAATTCGTTTACCTCACATAGCTGTTTTATCGTCTGTTGGGAGAGAGACATCACTAGTGAACATCATGAGGCTCCGGTCCATATTACCATCATTGATCACATCCGCTATTTACTTTTCGCTTTTACTTACTATTGCAAACATTATCTATCACTACTATCATTTGCGTTTAATCCTTTGTGAACTACAAGGCCGGAGGGATTGACAACCTCTCTGTACTCGTTGGGAGCAAAGTTATTTGTATCTGTGTGCAGGTCCACGTTGATTGCTAATATCTGGCGCCGTTAGCAGTTGACACCTACTTGTTGAACCTAGGAGTCTCTGGGGATTCGATCCTTGGCATCTTTGCTAAGGGAAAAACTTCCACAACACTGCATCTCACACCTTCCACTTGGGGTAACCAACGAGGGGTTAGAGGCCCATCACAAGCTAGCTCGACTCGACTCGTTACTATAACGAGCTCAAACCCAAGATTGGCTCGACTCGTTTAACTCGCGAGCTGGCTCGTTTAGCTTGTTAAGCTCGTTAAAGATATGAATATAAAACATCAAATATGATAAAAATGATTATGTATATATTGAACATATACATCACCAAAAAATTGTAATCTCCTTGTAACGCATGAGTCTTTTGGGCGGCTGGGCCTTCAATGGTTGGGCCATGTGTTGTGCGCCTGGGATGTGGGGTGCTGAGTGGGTGATTTTTTTGGACTGGGAGTGGCTGATCTTTCGTACCGAGCCTAACGAGTTACACGAGTACTCGTGAGATTGGCTCGTTTAACTCGCTCTGTAAACGATCTTAAACTAAAGCTCGGCTCGACTCGTTATTCTTCGAGTTCGAGTCAATTCGAGCCAAGTCACGAGTTACTCGTTTAGCTCGCGAGCTTCGAGCTTTTTTTCCAGCCCTAGCATGGCGCGTCGCGGCAAGTTCCTTGAGATGCCTTGGTTGGCCTTCCCGGTAAGCTCCTCTTGCCGGGGCCTTGTCTCCTTGGCTTGAATACTTTGTTCTTGAATGGCCCCAAAGGAACCACGGAGGACCTTGGCGGTCGCTGATACGTCCAAAACGTATCTATAATTTCTGCTTGCTCCATGCCTCTTTTGTGTGATATTGCTATGATATTTATGCACTTCCATACACTTTTGATCATATATGGACTAATCTATTAACTCAGTGCACCGTAGTGCCAGTTTCTGTTTTCTGCTGTTTTTGTATTTCAGGTTTTCCGATTACTTAAATTTCCAGAAAAATTCCGGGAAAAATATATAAAAAATCAGCGCTCCGGAAGCTTCCACGCGCCAGAAGTGGGGCCAGAGGGGAGCCAGGGGCAGCCCAGGCGGCCCCCCTCCTGGCCGCTCCGGGGGGGGGGTGGTGGGGGGGGCGCCTGGGCCCCTCTTACCTCCTCTGGTGACCCCCTTTGGCATATATTTACATCGCGTCCCAAAACCCTCGAGGACGGAACCCTTTTTCGCGATCTCATCTCTGTTCCGCCGCCGCCGCGCTTCCAAGATCGGGTGCACCAGGAGAACTCTTCCCGGCACCCTGCCGGAGGGGAGAACCACCACCGGGAGCTTCTCCACCACCATGGACGCCTCCCGGATGAGTTGTGAGTAGTCTCCCTTGGACCATGGGTCCATGACCAGTAGCTATGTGATGTTCTCCTCCCCTCTTTGTTCTTCATCGATTAGACCTCGTGAGCTGCCCTACATGATCGAGGCACATATGTAATCCTTATGCTGTTGCTGTGATTAGTTTGCTGGCATCCGATGGATTATGAGATTATGTTCAGATTGTGTGTGAGTAATATATTTGATTCACCTCTTTTATATTTATGTTCTTGAGTAATTCTTGCATGTTCTCCGTTGCTGTTTATTGCTTTGGCCAAGTAGTAGGTAGTAACTCCAAGAGGGAACATTATGCTTGATTGTGGGTTTATGCCCCTCGATGACTAGCTTGAGTGACAGAAACATGAGTCTAGGGGATGTGCTGTTGCCACAAGGGGGAAAACAACGGTGCTTGTACTTGCGGGTGCAAGGATTGTTTACTTTACGCAAAGTTCTTTTAATGCAGTTGTCTGTTGCTTTGAGTTTACACTATGGGTGGGACTCGCAACTTAATACCAGTGAGATGTTCTGGATAGATATCTCAAGGTGGATGATTAGTAGTAGATACAGATGGATTTTGGTCTACTTGCCTTGGCGTACCGCCCATGCTTTTGAGCCTCTACCTTTCTTTGAAGCATAGTTAGCATTGGTTTGCGCACATAATCCTGTCAATTGCCCAGCTGTAATTTGTTTACCTCGCTTAGCTGTTTTATCGTCTTTTGGGAGAGAGACATCACTAGTGAACATCATGGGACCCCGGTCCATATTACCATCACTGATCACACCCGTTATTTACTTCCTGTTCTTTTTTACCAGCTGCAGTCATACCTATCACTATTATCTCTTGCGTTTGATCCTTTGTAAACGACAAGGTCGGAGGGATTGACAACCTCTCTGTACTCGTTGGGAGCAAAGTTATTTGTATATGTGTGCAAGTCCTGTCAAGCAAAAGTCTCTCGCGCTATTGACACCTTCTTGTCGACCCTCGGAGTCTCACGGGATTCGATCCTTGTTATCTTTGCCAAGGGAAAACTACCGCTACGCTACATCTCAAACCTTCCACTCGTGGTAACCAACGAGGGGCGAGAAGCCATCAAGCAAAGTTTTCTGGCGCCGTTGCCGGGGACTCCACTCTTCAAGATAGGGGATTTGCACGCTATCTTTTATCTTTGCTTTTTAGTCTTGTTAGTTTACCTTTCAGTTTTGCTTTAGTGTCTTCTATCAAAAATCACAAAAATAGTTATCTCGCTTTTTAGTTGGCATTATGTCTGGTCCTTTTGCCTTTGGTGAGGCAGAAGTTCTCACCTTTAAACAAAGAAGTGGGGAAAGTCTAAAAGATGCTTGGTATAGAATTAATGATTCTCATAAAAGAGCCACCAAGAAGCAATCTACTACTATCCTGCTTAGAAATTTTTATGTTGGAATTACTTCTTGGAATAGGTTTATTCTAGATTCTGCTATCAATGGAAATTTCCTAGAAGCCCTAGTTTGGGAATCTCTTAGTATTAGTGAAAATCTTGTTGGAAATCCCCCTCTTGTTAGCATTCAAGAGGACATTACCCTAGCTCACATTATGAAAAAACTTGAAAAGATAGAGCTAGAGATGCCAAACATTAATAAGATAAATGAGTTGGACCGTAAGATCCAAGGGAATTTGAATAGGCTTGATAGCTCCATGCATAAAATTCTCAAAACTTTAGAGACCATCAAATCCCATGACTTGGATTCTTCTAGGATAGACAAGATTGAGGAAATCTTTGACACTTTAGGAACTACTTTCTCCTCAATCAAAACCAAAAAGGTAGAAACTCCGGCAAAGAAGGAGCCTAAGTTCGTTTATGTTCCAAAGGCTCCCCGCTCCAAAAGTAATCCATCTATTGCCAAAGGGGTTGAAACTGTGAAGACTTTGGAAGAAACACCTCTCTTTGATAAATTTATAAATAAATCTTCCATTGAAATTTTACCTTTTGGTCTTCTCCCTAGAAGTATCTCTATTAGGCCTTTATTTGAAAGTCCTCTTAAGACTAGTTGTACTATTGAAGAGCTTTTTGATGATCTTGATGATGGTTCAATTGATACAACTTGATCTCTTTGCATTATGCCTAGCTTAAAGGCATAAAAGAAAGCGCTTTTGGGAGGCAGCCCACAATGAATAAAGTTTTATTTTGCTTTTGTTGTGTCTTGATGTTTGTTACTACAGTAGCATCATCATTGTATCTTTACTTTTCAGCTTTGTGCCAAGTTTAGCCTCTGATTGCAAGAAAGTTCAAAAGTTGTGACGTGCTGTCCAGGAAACAGACTCTGTCCTTGGACAGAAAAATTCGTATAAAATCACCAGATCATCTTTTTGGTCTGAATTTTTTCGACAGCATGCTCTATACAATTGGCTTTCGGGCTTCTGTTCTGAGTTTTTTGATTTGAGTTGCAGAAGTGCCCCGAAAAAATTATTTACTACCTGCTGGTCTGTTTTTCACAGATTCTGTCCTGTTTTGCCTTTTCTTCGTTTTGCAAACCTTGAGCTTGCTTTTTCTTTGCAAAAACCTTTTGGAAATCTTGAGAAACAGTAGATCTTCAAGATTATCTTTATTTCCAGCAAGGAAAAATTATTTTATTATGGGTAATAACCTCGCTAATCAGATTATGATGAGTTATGTATGAAGGGAGTTTTCAAGTGTGCGAGGGAAGATGATAAAAAGATTCAGGAGGGTCAAACGCTCAAGCTTGGGGATGCCCCCGTGCACCCCCAAGAAATATTCAAGAAGACTCAAGCGTCTAAGCTTGGTGATGCCCCCGTGCATCCCCTTCTCCATCAACAATTATCAGTCCGTCTTTCGTTCCACTATATTTTAATCACTTCATGCGTTATGTGCTATGCTTGGAGCGTCTTGCTTTTAGTTTCCTTTTTAGTTTTCTTTAGCTTTGCTTGCTGTTCATAACGAGTTAGAACCCAACTTTCTTTGTGTGGGAGAGAAACACGCTCCACTTCAACCTAGAACACAACATAGGATTTTCATGTTTATCTTTGCTGTGTATGTTCTTTGTCTTTCAATAGCTACTGTCATGTTTAGCTCTTAGTTTTCATGCTTTTCTTTTTAAAGAGCTTTTGTTTAGTTGGTTGCTTCTGGAACTCTCTTGAGTTATCATACTTATCTTGTTAGGAGAGTTGGCTTCTGTGGCACTGGTTGATATGTCTATGATAAAAATGCTATGTGCATAATGGTGCTTAGTAGTTCATGTTTTCTTATGGTTAGTCTCAAATAGCTGGGGGGTTCCCAATGTGTTATTAGAATACCAACATGATTTGTTTGCCTATGATGTGGTATGGTTTAGTGATATCTTCCTTCAAGAATTTATTTTGATTGACTTGGCGTATGCTCACGCATATTTAAGACTGTAAAGAAAGTCTGTCAAGCCTTGATGATGTTTTATTTCTGAGTAGCGATATAACTTCCATGCCTAATTCAATGTTGCTTTGTCGCTCTGCATGATTATGACCGTCATTGCTCTTTTAGTTGGTCGCTCCCAGTCTTTTGCTAACCTCCACCTGTACTAAGCGGACTGACTACTTGTGCATCCAAAATCCTTGAAACCAGTTATGCCATATGAGTCCACCATACCTTCCTATATATGGTATTTACTTGCCATTCCTAACGAAGACTTTCTTGTACCATCTCAAAATTATTCAAAAGCATTTCTCTTTTGTGCCTCTGTTTTAGCTCATGAGGAAGTAGTAGTTAATTCATGATCTTTTTAAGTTGGACAAGTTTTACCCCGGTATTGCATGTCTAATCTGCAAACCCCTAATACGAGAAGGAACTGGCAATGAGTGCGCCCGGCTCATAAAAAAATACAACAAACAAACCCTCCTTCATGCTTTGTTCATGAGAAATCAGAAAACTTTTGGCAGTGATAAACAAAGGAGATTAAGGGGATGTGATCGTCCCCGTGCGGGAGCCGTTCCTCGAAACTTGTCCAGCTCGAGAAGTAATTGAGTTATCTACTAGCATTCATTGACGAAATATGCAACTCCCAAAAAAAATCATTTTTACCTCTGTTTTTAAAAAAACCAATAGCTCTGGTACATGTTTAGTCTTTGCTTCCAACCACGGGTTTTCAACCTTGCCATCAAAATCCACGGTTCGAGAGTCTCCACCTTCTTTCTTCAAAGCACCAACTATTGAGAGCATGATTGTCATTCTCAGTGGAATGTGCATTGTCCCAAAGTACCATTGTCTTCTGCATGATTATGATATCGCTTATTCTGAAATCATTGTATCTAGTCGTCACTTAAACTTTGGAGGTGCTCCTGCATTTATGTTTTGCTTCACTAAAGGGGGCAAGCGAGGTATCACTTTGTCATGTTTGCACACCATGCTCACTACAAATCTATTGGGTGTTTCAGTATCATATTGTAAAACTTTCAGTTCTTTGTGATATTCTCATGAGGCAACTTAATTACTAAAGATTCATTATCTCAGTAAGCATTTGTCATGTGACTGTGAAAAGTTCTTATATGGTTGATAGCATGTCACCACAGAAATTATGCTTGTTATCATTTACCTACTCGAGAACGAGCAGAAATTAAGCTTGGGGATGTTGATATGTCCAAAACGTATCTATAATTTCTGCTTGCTCCATGCCTCTTTTGTGTGATATTGCTATGATATTTATGCACTTCCATACACTTTTGATCATATTTGGACTAACCTATTAACTCAGTGCACCCCAGTGCCAGTTTCTGTTTTCTGCTGTTTTTGTATTTCAGGTTTTCCCATTACTTAAATTGCCAGAAAAATTACGGGAAAAATATATAAAAAATCAGTGCTCCGGAAGCTTCCACGCGCTAGAAGTGGGGCCAGAGGGGAGCCAGGGGCAGCCCAGGCGGCCTGCCCAGGCGCCCCCCTCCTGGCCGCGCCGGGGGGGGGGGGGGCTGGGCCCCCCTTACCTCCTCTGGTGACCCCCTTTGGCATATATTTACATCGCGTCCCGAAACCGTCGAGGACAGAACCCTTTTTCGTGATCTCATCTTTGTTCCGCCGCCGCCGTGCTTCCAAGATCGGGAGCACCAGGAGAACTCTTCCCAGCACCCTGCCGGAGGGGAGAACCACCACCGGGAGCTTCTCCACCACCATGGACGCCTCCCGGAGGAGTTGTGAGTAGTCTCCCTTGGACCATGGGTCCATGACCAGTAGCTATGTGATGTTCTCCTCCCCTCTTTGTTCTTCATCGATTAGACCTCGTGAGCTGCCCTACATGATCGAGGCACATATGTAATCCTTATGCTGTTGCTATGATGAGTTTGCTGGGATCCGATGGATTATGAGATTATGTTCAGATTGTGTGTGAGTAATATATTTGATTCACCTCTTTTATATTTTTTTTGAGTAATTCTTGCATGTTCTCCGTTGCTGTTTATTGCTTTGGCCAAGTAGTAGGTAGTAACTCCAAGAGGGAACATTATGCTTGATTGTGGGTTCATGCCCCTCGATGACTAGCTTGAGTGATAGAAACATGAGTCTAGGGGATGTGCTGTTGCCACAAGGGGGAAAACAACGGTGCTTGTACTTGCGGGTGCAAGGATTGTTTACTTTACGCAAAGTTCTTTTAATGCAGTTGTCCGTTGCTTTGAGTTTACACTATGGGTGGGACTCGCAACTTAATACCAGCGAGATGTTCTGGATAGATATCTCAAGGTGGATGATTAGTAGTAGATGCAGATGGATTTCGGTCTACTTGCCTTGGCATACCGCCCATGCTTTTGAGCCTCTACCTTTCTTTGCAGCATAGTTAGCATTGGTTTGCGCACATAATCCTGTCAATTGCCCAGCTGTAATTTGTTTACCTCGCTTAGCTGTTTTATCGTCTTTTGGGAGAGAGACATCACTAGTGAACATCATGGAACCCCGGTCCATATTACCATCACTGATCACACCCGTTATTTACTTCCTGTTCTTATTTACCAGTTGCAGTCATACCTATCACTATTATCTCTTGCGTTTGATCCTTTGTAAACGACAAGGCCGGAGGGATTGACAACCTCTCTGTACTCGTTGGGAGCAAAGTTATTTGTATCTGTGTGCAGGTCCTCTCAAGCAAATGTCTCTGGCGCTATTGACACCTTCTTGTCGACCCTCGGAGTCTCACGGGATTCGATCCTTGGTATCTTTGCCAAGGGAAAACTACCGCTACGCTACATCTCAAACCTTCCACTTGGGGTAACCAACGAGGGGCGAGAAGCCATCAGTCGCCCGGCAAGCCTTGTCGCGGGGTGCTGTGACTGCCCGTGCACAAGTTCGGGATACTAGGGTACCCCTACTCTAGTACACTGACACCATGCATGTCAACTACAAGGCAATTTTGATTAGTTGTCATAGAATTAAATGAAGAAAGATAGAGTTGAGTATCATATCATGATACCGTATCATATTAAATGATATGCTACTATGTGTCATGCATGGCAATAAATTAACTATCCTATGATACTAACATATGATACTATGCACTACAAATGTAGTATCATACACTAGTATCATATGCTCCCCATTACAACCAGCCTCAAGGTTCAAATCCTGGTGCTCGCATTTATTCCTGGATTTATTTTAAAATTTCCGGCGATGCGCATTCTATGGGAGGAGACGTTCCCGTCGAGGACGAGGTGCCTACGGTGACTTCATAAATTTCAAGATGATATGTCAGCTCAGTCTTTCGGAGGTGCTCATAGGGGTAGGGTGTGCGTGTGTGCGTTCATAGGGGTGAGTGTATGCGTGAGTTTATAAGCGCTTCCGTCTGTACTGTGTTAAAAAAAGCATCTCCAGCCGCGCCCCCAACAGGCCCCCTCGGGACCTTTTTCGGCGCCGGCGCCAAAAAACGGCTCAGTTGCGCCCCAGGGGGCCATTTTTCGTCGGTTTGGCCCGAAACTGGCGCCGGCGGAACCAGGCCGAACCCGGCGCACTGGGGGCGCCGGGGCAATAGTTTTTGGCACGAAAGAACGGTGGGCCCGCCGAGTCAGCGACCCCCCCGCCTCGTCGTCCTCACATCGCCTCGGTATCCCCGCGGGGAATCAATGTCAAGGCTGCCGCCGGTCAGCCTTCCATTGATTCCTCATGGGCGGCACGGTGAGGCGACGCGCCCCTCCCGCCACGCGTACACATGGCGATGCCCCCAACCGCTATATAAAGCGGCACCTCCCTTGCCGGTGGACACATCCGCCCGCAGCCCCTCTCTCTCTCTCCCCTCGTGCACAGCCGTTGCCGACGAGCTCCCTTTCCTCTCCCTCCCCGTCCACAGCCACCGCAAACTATGGGCGAAAGGTTCCCCGGTGATGGGGCGGCGGCCAATGGCTTCGGTCGTTGCTCTCTGCACGAGTGGGAAGACCATCTCCTGCACGAAGCCAACTACCTGGCGCCTCCCGACATGCACGCGCCGGGGCGGTGGAGACTCAGCGCCGGAGGCGTCCCCGTCCCCCTCGCCGCCGGACATCACGCACCCTGACTACTTCCACGCCGAGATCGAGCGTGCGCGGGTGTCTCTGTCGGAGGAGCAGTGGGCCCTCCCGGAGTACGACGCCAGCAACCATGAGGCGTGGGCGGCGTACTTCGAAAGCCGGCAGGCAGAGCGGGTGGCCTCCACCAACAACGCGCCGGTGGTGCGGCGGGAGAAAAACAACGACGGCCGCCGCCTGTGGGGGGCGCCCCCAGTCGCACGCTCCACGCAGTCCTCGAGCACCTCGAGGGCGGTAGCAATCCGCCGCTGAAGTACCCGGCCGCCCCGGTCCCCCGCCGGAATGGCAGCCAATGGATGCCGAGGAGGACCGACTCCTCTTCCTCCTCCTCCCACTCCTCCGGGTCGCCAGCGCTCTTTAGTGTCAAGGCCGAGCCCGCGGAAACGCCGCTCGGCCGGGGCACCCGCAGCGCCGGCATCGTCATCAACGAGGGCGGGCGTGCCTCCTCCTCGGCTCCTCCCCGCCTCGTTTAGCCAAAGACGGAGCTGGGGCTCATCGTCATGAAGACGGAGCCGAGGCTCGCTAACGTGAAGACGGAGCCGGGGCTCGGTGACGACGCGGCCATGAAGTGAGCACAGGAAGATTGGGCGCGGCTGGAGATGGAGCGCCAACGCCGCCGTGGGCGCAACGAAGGGGGTGTCATCATGCTTGAAGACAGCGACGACAACGCGCAGCTGATGGCTTCTCGCCCCTCGTTGGTTACCCCAAGTGGAAGGTTTGAGATGCAGTGTAGCGGAAGTTTTCCCTTGGCAAAGATACCAAGGATCGATTTCCCTGAGACTCCCAGTTTCAACAAGACGGTGTCAACTGCTAACGGCGCCAGATATTAGCAATCAACGTGTTCCTACACACAGATACAAATAACTTTGCTCCCAACGAGTACAGAGAGGTTGTCAATCCCTCCGGCCTTGTCGTTTACAAAGGATCAAACGCAAGTGATAATAGTGATAGGTATTGCTGCAATAGTAAGTAAAAAGCGGAAAGTAAATAGCAGATGTGATCAGTGATGGTAATATGGACCGGAGTCCCATGATGTTCACTAGTGATGTCTCTCTCCCAAAAGACGATAAAACAGCTATGTGAGGTAAACGAATTACAGCTGGGCAATTGACAGAACCATGTGCGCAAACCAATGCTGACTAAGTTGCAAGAAAGGTAGAGGTTCAAAGCATGGGCGGTACGCCAAGGCAAGTAGACCGAAATCCATCTGCATCTACTACTAATCATCCACCTTGAGATATCTATCCAGAACATCTCGCTGGTATTAAGTTCCGAGTCCCACCCATAGTGTAAACTCAAAGCAACAGACAACTGCATTAAAAGAACTTTGTGTAAAGTAAACAATCCTTGCACCCGCGGGCACAAGCACCGTTGTTTTCCCCCTTGTGGCAACAGCACATCCCCTAGACTCATGTTTCTGTCACTCAAACTAGTCATCGAGGGGCATGAACCCACAATCGAGCATAACGTTCCCTCTTGGAGTCACTACCTACTACTTGGCCAAAGCAATAAATAACAACGGAGAACATGCAAGAATTACTTACGAACATAAATATAAAAGAGGTGAATCAAATATATTACTCAAACACAATCTGAACATAATCTCACAATCCATCGGATCCCAGCAAACTCATCATAGCAACAACATAGTATTACATATGTTCCTCGATCATGTAGGGCAGCTCACGAGGACTAATTAGTGAAGCACAAGAACGGGAGGAGAACATCACATAGCTACTGGTCATGGACCCATGGTCCAAGGGAGACTACTCACAACTCATCCGGGAGGCGTCCATGGTGGTGGAGAAGCTCCCGGTGGTGATCCTCCCCTCCGGCAGGGTGCCGGGAAGAGTTCTCCTGGTGCTCCCGATCTTGGAAGCGCGGCGGCGGCGGAACAGAGATGAGATCGCGAAAAAGGGTTCCCGTCTCGAGGGTTTCGGGACACGATATAAATATATGCCAAAGGGGGGCATCAGCAGAGGCCTGGGGGGCCCAGGCGCCCCCTACGGCGCGGCCAGGAGGGGGGCCGCGCCACCAGGGCGCCTGGAGCCCTGGTGGCCCCCCTTCGGCTGTACTTCGGGTGCTGGGAAGCTTCTGGAACGCTGATTTTTTATATAACTTTTCCGGGATTTTTCTGGCAGTTTACGTAATGGGAAAACCTGAAATACAAAAACAGCCGAAAACAGAAACTGGCACTGGGGTGCACTGAGTTAATAAGTTAGTCCAAATATGATCAAAAGTGTATGGAAGTGTATAAATAACATAGCAATATCACCCAAAAGAGGCATGGAGCAAGCAGAAATTATAGATACGTTTTGGACGTATCAACATCCCCAAGCTTAATTCCTGCTCGTCCTCGAGTAGGTAAATGATAACAAGAATAATTTCTGTGGTGACATGCTATTAACCATATATGACCTTTTCATAGTCACATGACAAAAGCTTACTGAGACAATGAATCTGTAGTAATTAAGTTGCCTCATGAGAAAATCATAAAGAACTGAAAGTTTTACAATATGATACTGAAACATCAAATAGATTTGTAATGAGCATGGTGTGCAAATATGATAAAGTGATATCTCGCTTGCCCCCTTTAGTGAAGCAAAACATAAATGCAGGGGCACCTCCAAGGTTTAAGTGATGACTAGATACAATGATTTCAAAATAAACGATATCACAATCATGCAAAAGACAATGCTACTTTGGGACAATGCACATTACACTCAGAATGACAATCATGCTCTCAGTAGTTGGTGCTTTAAAAGAAGGTGGAGACTCTCATGGCTTTTGTTGGCAAGGTTGAAAACCCGTAGTCGGAAACAAAGACAAAGCTTGTACGAGAGCTCTTGGTTTTATAAACAGAGGTAATAATATATTTTTTGGATTATGCATGTTCCGTCAACGAATGCTAGCAGACAACTCAATCACTTCTTGAGATGGACAAGTTTCGAGGAACGGCTCCCGAATGAGGACGATCACATCCTCTTAATCTCCTTTGTTTATCACTGCCAAAGTTTTCTGATTTCTCATGAACAAAGCGTGAAGGAGGGTTTGTTTGTTATATTAATTTTTTGAGCTGGGCGCACTCAATGCCAGTTCCTTCTCGTATTATGGGTTTGCACATTATACATGCAATCCCGGGGTGAAGCTTGTCCAACTTAAAAAGATCATGAATTAACTACTACTTCCTCATGAACTTAAAACAGAGGCACAAAATAAGAATGCATTTTTTTTGAATAATTCGAGATGGTACATGAAAGTCTCCGTTAGGAATGGCAGGTAAATACCATGTAGGAAGGTATGGTGGACTCATATGGCATAACTGGTTTAAAGGATTTTGGATGCACAAGCAGTCAGTCCGCTTAGTACAGGTGGAGGTTAGCAAAAGACTGGGAGCGACCAACTAAGAGAGCAATGACGGTCATAATCATGCAGAGCGACAAATCAACATTGAATCAGGCATGGAAGTTATATCGCTACTCAGAAACAAAAGATCATCAAGGCTTGACAGACTTTCTTTACAGTCTTAAATATGCGTGAGCATACGCCAAGTCAATCAAAATAAATTCTTGAAGGAAGATATTACTAAATCATACCACATCATAGGCAAACAAATCATGTTGGTACTCCAATAACACATTGGGAACCCCCCAGCTATTTGAGACTAACCATAAGAAAACATGAACTACTAAGCGCCATTATGCACGTAGCATCTTTATCATAGACATATCAACCAATGCAACGGAAGCAAACTCTCTTAATAAGATAAGCATGATAACTAAAGAGAGTTCAAGCAACCAACTAAACAAAAGCTCTTTTTAAAAGATAAGCATGAAAGTTAAGAGCTAAGCATGATAGTAGCTATTGAAAAACAAAGAACACACACAGCAAAGATAGACATGAAAATTCTATGTTATGTTCTAGGTAGAACTGGAGCGTGTTTCTCTCCCACATAAAGAAAGCTGAGTTCCGACTCGTTATGAAAAGCTAAAGAAAACTAAAAAGGAAAACTAAAAGCAAGACGCTCCAAGCATATCACATAACAGATGAAGTGATAAAAATATAGTGGAAAGAAAGACGAACTGATAATGTTGATGGAGAAGGAGATGCACGGGGGCATCCCCAAGCTTAGACGCTTGAGTCTCCTTGAATATTTCTTGGGGGTGCATGGGGGCATCCCCAAGCTTGAGCGTTTGACACTCCTGAATCTTTTTATCATCTTCCCTCGCACACTTGAAAACTCCCTTCATACATAACTCATCATAATCTGGTTAGCACCCATAATAAAATAATTGTTCCTTGCTGGAAATAAGGATATTCTTGAAGGTCTACTGTTTCTCAAGATTGCCAAAAGGTTTTTGCAAAGAAAAAGCAAGCTCTAGGTTTGCAAAATGAAGGAAAGGCAAAACAGGACAGAATCTGTGAAAAACAGAACAGCAGGTAGTAAATGATTTTTTCGGGGCACTTCTGCAACTCTAATAAAAAAACTCAGAACATACGCACGAAAGACAATTATATAGAGCACGCTTTCGAAAAAATTCAGACCAAAAAGATGATCTGGTGATTTTATACGAATTTTTCTATCCAAGGACATAATATGTTTCCTGGACAGCACGTCACAACTTTTGAACTTTCTTGCAATCAGAGGCTACACTTGGCACAAAATTGAAAAGTAAAGATACAATGATGATGCTACTGTAGTAACAACATCAAGACACAACAAAAGCAAACTAAAATTTATTCATTGGGCTGCCTCCCAAAAGCGCTTTCTTTTATGCCTTTAAGCTAGGCATAATGCAAAGAGATCAAGTCTTATCAAGAGTAAAAGAATAGCTAGCCCGTATAACGGACTCAAAAGGTAACTTAATCTTCTTTCGAGGGAAGTGTTCCATCCCTTTCTTGAGAGGAAACTGGAATTTTATATTCCTCTCTTTCATGTCAATGGTAGCACCAACGGTGCGTAGAAAAGGGCGTCGCAAAATAATTGGACAAGAAGGTTCACATTCAATGTCCATAATAGTAAAATCAACGGGAACATAATTTTCATTGACAATGATAAGAACATCGTCGATCCTCCCCAAAGGTTTCTTTATGGAAGAATCAACGAGACGAACACCAAAAGAACAAGAATCAAAAGGTTTCAATTTAAGCATATCATATATTCTTTTGGGCATAACAGAGGTACTAGCACCAACATCACATAAAGCATAGCAAGAGAAGTTATTCAACTTAATTTTAATCATAGGATCCCAACCATCTTCTAGCTTTCTAGGTATGGAGGCTTCTACTCTAAGTTTCTCCTCCCTAGCTTTGATGAGAGCATTAGTGATATGCTCTGTGAAGGCGAGGTTAAGCATGCTAGTGCGGGGATCTCTAGACAACTTGTGAAGGAAATCAATAACTTCGGTAAGAGTGCAATTATCAAAATCAAGGTCACTACTATCAAGTAAGGTGGTAGTGGTGTCCTTTGGGTTCACTTGTTTGGTACTTTCTATAGTCATAGCATCACCATTAATAGGTCCATCGGGACCAGGAGTGCATTGGGTGCTAAGAGTTTGGATATCCTCAACAACTTGGATAGTAGCAATAGTGTGGTGGGTAGGAAGGTTCTTAATTCTATCTTCTTCCTCCCTTTCTCTAGCCCATCTCTCTTTAAGTTTAGCCATCATCCTAATGTTTTCATTAATTTGCACTTGAATAGCATTCATAGGAGTGACCTTCCTCTCCTCAAGAGGAGAAGTTCTAATTTTAAGTAATTCCACCTCATTGGCTAAATTGTCTACCTTCGAAGAGAGATCATCTAGTTTGTTTAGTTTTTCTCCTACACTCTTATTAAAGGCTTTTTGGGTAGTGATGAAATCCTTAAGCATAATCTCTAGTTCAGTAGTGGAGTTCTTGGTGCTAGGATAAGCATTGTTGTTCCCATAAGAATTAGAGTGGAACGGTCTTGGATTGCTACCAAAATTACTCCTATAAGCACTGTTGTTAAAATTGTTTCTAGAGATAAAGTTCACATCTACTTGATCTTGAGCAATCAAAGAATTTAGAGGAACATCACGAGGATCAACAGAAGATTGCTTCAAAAGTAGAGACATGATCAAGTCAACCTTTTCATTTAGGGAGGAAATCTCCTCGACAGAGTTTACCTTCCTACCTATTGGAGCGCGTTCGGTGTGCCATTGGGAATAGTTGGTCATCATCTCATCGAGAAGCTTTGTGGCAGCACAAAGTGTAGTTGACATAAAAGTTCCTCCCGCGGCCGAATCTAACAAGTTCCGCGAGGTAAAGTTCAAGCCTGCATAAAAAGTTTGGATAACCATCCAAGTAGTCAAACCATGAGTAGGGCAGTTCTTGATAAGAGATTTCATACGTTCCCAAGCTTGGGCAATGTGTTCATTATTCAATTGTTTAAAATTCATTATGTTGCTTCTTAGTTGGATAATTTTAGCAGGTGGATAGTATTTTCCAATAAAAGCATATTTGCACTTGTCCCATGAATCTATGCTATTTCTAGGCAAAGATTGAAACCAAATTATAGCTCCTCCTCTCAAGGAGAAAGGAAAAAGCTTAAGCTTAACAATATCACCGTCTACTTCTCGGTACTTTTGCATATCACAAAGTTCAACAAAGTTGTTTAAGTGTAAAGCAGCATCATCTCCTGCACCGGAGAATTGATCTTTCATAACTAGGTTCAGTAAAGCAGGTTTAATTTCATACGAAGGTGCTGAAGTGGCAGGTGTAGTGATAGGTGTGCAGATAAAGTCATCGTTGTTGTGACTAGTGAAGTTACACAACTTGGTGTTCTCGGTGGAACCCATAGTAGCAAGCAAGCAAGATAACAATTTTTGTGATTTTCGATAAAAGATACTAAAGTAAAACTGAAAGGTAAACTAACAAGACTAAAAACAAAGGTAAAAGATAGCGTGCAACTCCCCTATCCTGAAGAGTGGAGTCCCCGACAACGGCGCCAGAAACCTTTGCTTGATGGCTTCTCGCCCCTCGTTGGTTACCCAAAGTGGAAGGTTTGAGATGCAGTGTAGCGAAAGTTTTCCCATGGGAAAGATACCAAGGATCGATTTCCCTGAGACTCCCAGTTTCAACAAGAAGGTGTCAACTGCTAACGGCGCCAGATATTAGCAATCAACGTGGACCTGCACACAGATACAAATAACTTTGCTCCCAACGAGTACAGAGAGGTTGTCAATCCCTCCGGCCTTGTCGTTTACAAAGGATCAAACGCAAGTGATAATAGTGATAGGTATTGCTGCAATAGTAAGTAAAAAACGGAAAGTAAATAGCAGATGTGATCAGTGATGGTAATATGGACCGGAGTCCCATGATGTTCACTAGTGATGTCTCTCTCCCAAAAGACGATAAAACAACTATGTGAGGTAAACGAATTACAGCTGGGCAATTGACAGAACCATGTGCGCAAACCAATGCTGACTAAGTTGCAAGAAAGGTAGAGGTTCAAAGCATGGGCGGTACGCCAAGGCAAGTAGACCAAAATCCATCTGCATCTACTACTAATCATCCACCTTGAGATATCTATCCAGAACATCTCGCTGGTATTAAGTTGCGAGTCCCACCCATAGTGTAAACTCAAAGCAACAAACAACTGTATTAAAAGAACTTTGCGTAAAGTAAACAATCCTTGCACCCGCGGGCACAAGCACCATTGTTTTCCCCCTTGTGGCAACAACACATCCCCTAGACTCATGTTTTTGTCACTCAAACTAGTCATCGAGGGGCATGAACCCACAATCGAGCATAACGTTCCCTCTTGGAGTCACTACCTACTACTTGGCCAAAGCAATAAATAACAACGGAGAACATGCAAGAATTACTTACGAACATAAATATGAAAGAGGTGAATCAAATATATTACTCAAACACAATCTGAACATAATCTCACAATCCATCGGATCCCAGCAAACTCATCATAGCAACACCATAAGGATTACATATGTGCCTCGATCATGTAGGGCAGCTCACGAGGACTAATTAGTGAAGCACAAGAACGGGAGGAGAACATCACATAGCTACTGGTCATGGACCCATGGTCCAAGGGAGACTACTCACAACTCATCCGGGAGGCGTCCATGGTGGTGGAGAAGCTCCCGGTGGTGATCCTCCCCTCCGGCAGGGTGCCGGGAAGAGTTCTCCTGGTGCTCCCGATCTTGGAAGCGCGGCGGCGGCGGAACAGAGATGAGATCGCGAAAAAGGGTTCCCGTCTCGAGGGTTTCGGGACACGATATAAATATATGCCAAAGGGGGGCATCAGCGGAGGCCTGGGGGGCCCAGGCGCCCCCCCCGGCGCGGCCAGAAGGGGGGCCGCGCCACCAGGGCGCCTGGAGCCCTGGTGGCCCCCCTCCGGCTGTACTTCGGGTGCCGGGAAGCTTCTGGAACGCTGATTTTTTATATAATTTTTCCGGGATTTTTCTGGCAGTTTACGTAATGGGAAAACCCGAAATACAAAAACAGCCGAAAACAGAAACTGGCACTGGGGTGCACTGAGTTAATAGGTTAGTCCAAATATGATCAAAAGTGTATGGAAGTGTATAAATAACATAGCAATATCACCCAAAAGAGGCATGGAGTAAGCAGAAATTATAGATACGTTTTGGACGTATCAGCAGCCACCGGCCAACCCTGTCTGCCTGGGCGACCCCGGGCAGGGGTCCAGCAGCGTGAAGAAGGAGAAGGACGACGACATCGGCAAAGACAACGACATCGCCGCGTTCAGCGGGTTCTTCGGCATATAGTCGCGGCTCTTTGTTTTTTTAGTAAATTGCATGTTCTCGATGTAAAAAAATTGTAGAAGGCCGAAGTTTATGTCCTGTTTGCCGAATCTTTGTAATGTTTGCCAAATTTTAGCCGATTCTATTTTTTAAAAAGTTTAAAAAAGGGCGGCTAGGAACCCGATCGCCCCCAAGCCGATTTTTAGTGCCGGGTCATCTTCACACGGCGATTTTTCGAGCCCCGTGGGGGGCCAGCGGTTGGAGATGCTCTAATCCTATGAGCACCTTCAAGAGATTGAGCCAAATTTACGAAGTCATCATAGGCACCCTTGTAGTCGACGGGTACGTCCCCACCCACTGAATGCGCATGGCCGAAAATCCTAAAATAAACCTAGAAAAATGCAAGCATCGGGATTTGAATCCTAGTGGACTGGCATACCACTGTATTCCTAACCATTCAACCACACTAGTGAATGGGGCATGCCTCCTGGGCAGAACTGTTCGCCCTTTAATTGCTCGAGCACCTCAGCCCATGCCTTTTGGGTTAAGGGTGTAATATATGCAGAACAAACCGAGGAGCTATTCATAAATAACATAAGAATATGAAATCCATTACATGTGACTGTCGAGGAGTAGCACTCAACTTAATAGCCAGGTAGATGATACTCCCTCTGCAAACTAATATAAGAGCGCTTAGATCACTAAAGTAGTGATCTAAACGATCTTTTATTAGTTTAGGGAGGAATACATTGCAAGTCAGGGAAGGCGGTCTAAATCATAGCATACATGACAGGAGAGCATCTCCATATCAGCAACTTTGTTATTGCTACTGGTGGCCATGACATACTCAAATGAACATCCAGTGTTCTCCTGAAACAAAAACAAATCAGTGTTCAGTAAGTAATCTAGTGTTCTCCCGAAACAAAAACAAACTGGTGTTTAAGTAATACAAGCAAAGGAAGATGATATTGACAGAAAGGAAAACCTAACCTTTTAGGAACATATGCAACTTTTCTCTTTCTTTTGTTTTCATCCTTTCTTTGATTGCTTCTCCGACTTCTCTTGTTGTACTGACTTCTTTTTGTCACTCAAAGAACACTTACCACTCTCAAGTTCAATATCAACGTATAGAATATCCAGAATGACAAGCTCTTAATCAAATAGTAGGGAAAGTAGTCAACAGTTTCAGTTTCAACTGCTGCTACAATACCCATAGTACGAGGAAAAGATGGAAAGTCGATATAGACTGTGGGTTGTTGTTTCTACTAATTTAGGTAATGATACGTCTCCAACGTATCTATAATATTTTATCGTTCCATGCTATTATATTATCTGCTTTGGATGTTTAATGGGCTTTAATATGCTCTTTTATATTATTTTTGGGACTAACCTATTAACCGGAGGCCCAGTGTCAGTTTTTGTTTTTTTTTTCTATTTTAGAGTTTTGCAGAAAAGGAATACCAAACGGGGTCCAAACGGAATGAAACATTCGCGATGATCTTTCTTGGGCCGAAAGCAATCCAGAAGACTTGGAGTTGAAGTCTGGAACTCCACGAGGAGGCCACGAGGCAGGAGAGCGCGCCCAAGGGGTAGGCGCGCCCCGACCCTCGTGGGCCCCTCATAGCTCCACCGACGTACTTCTTTCGCCTATATATACACTTATACCCTAGAAACATCAGGGGGAGCCACGAAACCACTTTTCCACCGCAACCTTCTATACCCGTGAGATCCCATCTTGGGGCCTTTTCCGACGATCTGCCGGAGGGGGAATCAATCACGGAGGGCTTCTACATCAACACCATTGCCTCTCTGATGAAGCGTGAGTGGTTTACCACAGACCTTCGGGTCCATAGTTATTAGATAGATGGCTTCTTCTCTCTCTTTGATTCTCAATACAAAGTTCTCCTCGATGTTCTTGGAGATCTATTCAATGTAATACTCTTTTGCGGTGTGTTTGCCGAGATCTGATGAATTTGTGGATTTATGAACAAGATTATCTATGAATATTATTTGGTTCTTCTCTGAATTCTTATATGCATGATTTGATATCTTTGCAAGTCTCTTTGAATTATCGGCTTAGTTTGGCCTACTAGATTGATCTTTCTTCCAATGGGAGAAGTGCTTAGCTTTGGGTTCAATCTTGCGGTGTCCTTTCCCAGTGACTGTAGGGGCAGTAAGACACGTATTGTATTGTTGCCATCGAGGATAAAAAGATGGGGTTTATATCATATTGCTTGAGTTTATCCCTCTACATCATGTCATCTTGCTTAATGCATTACTCCGTTCTTATGAACTTAATACTCTAGATGCATGCTGGATAGCGGTCGATGTGTGGAGTAATAGTAGTAGATGCAGAATCGTTTCGGTCTACTTGACACGGACGTGATGCCTATATTCATGATCATTGCCTTAGATATCTTCATAACTATGCGCTTTTCTATCAACTGCTCGGCAGTAATTTGTTCACCCACCGTAATACATGCTATCTTGAGAGAAGCCAATAGTGAAACTTATGGCCCCGAGGTCTCTTTCCTATTATATTACATCTTTTTTATTTACACCGCATCTCGTTTACTAGTTTGCAATCTTTACTTTCCAATCTATACAACAAAAATACCAAAATATTTACTTTACTATCTCTATTAGATCTCACTTTTGCGAGTGGTCGTGAAGGGATTGACAACCCCTTTATCGCGTTGGTTGCAAGGTTCTTGAATGTTTGTGCAGGTACTAGGTGACTTGTGCGTTGTCTCCTACTGGATTGATACCTTGGTTCTCAAAACTAAGAGAAATACTTACGCTACTTTGCTGCATCACCCTTTCCTCTTCAAGGGAAAAGCAACGCATGCTCAAGAGGTAGCAAGAAGGATTTCTAGCGCCGTTGCCGGGGAGATCTACGCCAAGTCAAGACATACCAAGTACCCATCATAAACTCTTCTCCCTCGCATTACATTATTTTCCATTCGCCTCTCGTTTTCCTCTCCCCCACTTCTAAATAGATTTTTGAAAACCTTTGCCTTTTCTTCGCCCATCTCCCGTTCGTCTCTTTTCGCTTGCTTCTTGTGTTCTTGGGTGTTAGTTTGCCTATTTGCTTTGATGGCTCTGCCAAAAAGCGTCGATCCTCACCTTAGAAGGTTGGAAGAAATTGAAAACAACGTTAGAAGCTTTATGTCGTTGCAATTTTAGCATAATAATTTCCTTAGAAACGAGCTTAAAGAACAAACAAGTTTTATGGAGTACATGAATAAAGAGCTCGATGATATGTCTAAGAAATTTTATGGTTTGAAATCTCAGTTTGCTCATCTTGAAAATTTAGTCGGCCAAATTTCGGATAAGCAAGCCACCTTAGTTAATAAGATGGCTACTAAACCGGAAGATCTAGATGATAATAATGATGAAGATCAAAAAGTGATTGATGTGACTCCTATTAAATCTTTGTTTTCCAATATGAATCTTGATACATCTCGGTCGTATCTATAATTTTTGATTGTTCCATGCTAATATTCTACAACTTTCATATACTTTTGGCAACTTTTTATACTATTGTTTGGGACTAACATATTGATCCAGTGCCCAGTGCCAGTTCTTGTTTGATGCATGTTTTTTGTTTCGCGGAATATCCATATGAAACGGAGTCCAAACAGAATAAAAATGGACGGAGATTTTTTTGGAACATATGTGAATTTTGGGAAGCAGAACCAACATGAGACGATGCCCGAGTGGGCCACGAGGCAGGGGGCGCACCCTGGGCCCTGTCACCACACCGTAAGGCAGTTGATGCCGTTCTTTCGCCGCAAGAAAGATAATATCCGGATAAAAATTGTGTCAAAAAATCAGCCCAATCGGAGTTACGGATCTCCGGGAATATAAGAAACGGTGAAGGGCCAGAATCTGGGAATGCAAAAACAGAGAGACAGATCCAATCTCGGAGGGGCTCTCGCCCCTCCGCTGCCGTGGAGGCCATGGACCAGAGGGGAAACTCTTCTCCCACCTAGGGAGAAGGTCAAGGAATAAGAAGAAGGAGGGGGGCTCTCTCCCCCTCGCTTATGGTGGCACCAGAGTGCCATCGGGGACATCATCGTGTGACGGCGATCGACACCAACACCTCCGTCATCTTCACCAACATCTCCATCACCTTCCCCCATCTATCTACAGCGGTCTACTCTCCCGCAACCCGCTGTACCCTCTACTTGAACATGGTGCTTTATGCTTCATATTATTATCCAATGATGTGTTGCCATCCTATGATGTCTGAGTAGATTATCGTTGTCCTATCGGTGATTGGTGAATTGCTATGATTGGTTTAAATTGCTTGTGGTTATGTTGTTGTACTTTGGTGCCCATCATATGAGCGCGCACGTGGATCACACCATAGGGTTAGTTGTATGTTTATAGGACTATGTATTGGAGGGCAAGAGTGACAGAAGCTTCAACCTAGCGTAGAAATTGATGCATATGGGATTGAAGGGGGACCAATATATCATAATGCTATGGTTGGGTTTTACCTTAATGAACGTTAGTAGTTGCAAATGCTTGCTAATAGTTCCATTCATAAGTGCATAGAATTCCAAGTAAGGGATGACATGCTAGCAGTGGCCTCTCCCACATAAAACTTGCTATCGGTCTAGTAACGTAGTCAATTGCTTAGGAGCAATTTCACAACTCCTACCACCACTTTTCCACATTACCTATATTAACTTTATTGCTTCTTTATCTTAACAGCCCCTTGTTTATATTTACGTGCTCTTTATATTCTTGCAAACCTATCCCACAAAAACGGCAAAGTACTTCTAGTTTCATACTTGTTCTAGGTAAAGTAAACGTCAAGCGTGCGTAGAGTTGTATCGGTGGTCGATAGAACTTGAGGGAATATTTGTTCTGTAATGCCCCAGATGTAACACTTCCCCAATATGGCAATATATAAACTTTGGCTTCACCAATTCCTTTCCGGGCTCTTCTTTCATTTCGGGTTTCTTCGTTTTGTCGTGTGCGTGTGTGCATTTCATCCATGTCATGTTGTCATGTGCATTGCATTGCATTTGTGTTGTCAGTTGCATCCAGTCTCACTCGTCTATTCCCGTTGTCCGTTTCGAGTCCCGACGCTCTCACACGTGCCCGTGGCATCCCCGAGTCCTTCTTTCGTGTGTGGCCGTGTAAAGTTTCCGGAATGACGTGAGACTTGTCGTGCAATGTTGTTTTGGTACGTGTAGGCCGCCTGCCAAGTTTCTTCGCGTTTGGAGTTCGTTTGGTACTCCAACAGGTAATCTAGTGGGCTAAAAGAACCTCTTCTTTGAGGCCCAAGACCCCCCTCCAAAACAGCCCACCAACCCAGCACAACCCTTCCCATCATCTCGGTCGTCGAATTGTGATCGCATGGCCGAAAACCGCTCCCCATTTGGAGTCTCCTAGATCCTTGTGCCTATATAAACGTCCACCCCCTCCATTTTTCATCCAAAGACCGTAGCTCTCTCCTCCCCGCAGCCACCGGACACTTCGCCATCGGGCCGGACATGTCCGATTAGGACCTCCGCCGCCACATGTCGCCTCCTCGTTGGTCCAGCCCCGTGCCCACTTCGCCGCCGCCGTCCGGGCCCGCGAGCCCGAGGCCGGCCCGCCCCGGGCCGCGCTGGGCCCCTCCTCCCCCGACCGCCCCCGCACCGCAGCTCCGCGTCCCCGCCGCCTCTGGTCGCCGCCCCGCCGCCACGAACGCGCCGGCCGCCGCGCCGCCACCCGCAGACGGCCGGAGCACCGCCCGCCGCCGCCGGGCCTCAGCCCCCGCGCCGCCGAGCCTCAGGAGTCCGCTGCCCCGAGCTTCAGGAGCTCCGGCCGCCGCGACTCCGGGCCGGCCCCTAGCCGCCGCCAGCCTCCTCCGACCGAGCTCGCCGGCCGGCCCCGCCGCCTCTCCGCCCGGCCGCCTCGCCGGAGGGCCGAGAGCCGCCCCGCGAGCGCCTGATCCCGATTGGATCCAGCCGCCGCCGTGCGGGCCGAAACCCTAACGGGTTCGACCCGCAAATCCGCTTCGCCCGATCCGATCTGAGGTTGACCCCGTTTTCCTCTAAGTCCTTTTAGTTATTTTTAGTTTTCTGATGGCTTCTTGTGATGGCAATAACTTTTTGTGTGTATGTCCGTTTTGTGCATATGATATGTCAAAATGATCGTGGTGATGTGTACTACGTTTTGTTCCATTGCGTCATGCTTGTTTGAGTCCATCTAGATGTCTTAATCTTCGTGACAAGAGTGCTACTTGATATAAACTGCTGCTACTTGTTGTTTTCATGTCATGTTTGAGATGTGATAACTTGGTGCATGTTTATCCAAATGAAGCAAATGAGATGTCAAAATGTTCATCATGAGATGCTCTACATGTTGGTTGCTGTAGCATGCATGTTAGAGTTCATATTGCCATGTTTATCCCTGTTGCAAAAGTGCAAGTGGTTGTTAGGTTTTGTAATTTGTTACGAGATGCCTAGTTGAGGAGCTCGTTGCTATTGATGTGTTTGCCCCCATGTTGCATGCTCATATGTTTTAGATTCTCCATCATGTGATATTTGCTGTGGTGCAAACCACTTGCCATGATATGCTTTGAGGTGACTTAAACATGCTCGCAAACATGCCATGCCAATGTTACTGTTTTAACACTTAGTGAAATTTCACTAAGTCTGGAATCTGTAATATCCTGATGCTATGTTTGTTTGATGCCCTAGCCAAATCCATGTTAGTTTTGGGGTGGCCATTGATCATTCCTTGTTGTATATGTTGTTGTCTATCCATCCATGTCCTCACTTGATCATTTGGGTTGCTGTAGCATATTTAATTCTTGCTCCCAAGTTGCTATAAAATATTACTGTCAGGTTTTTAGTGTCATGATCAAAATGTTGTAGCTTGTTGCTGTTGATCCATGCCTCCTATGGAGTTGCTCCAATGGAGTTGTTTGCTGTAGGATATGTCTACTTCATGTCCATGCTTCTTGTCACCATGTTTGAGTGCTGCAGAGTATATATTTCTTGCTCCAAAGTTGCTATGTGGCTGTTAATTTCAGCTTTGCATTGTTTCTTGTTTCGGGTGCATCTTCTAGTCCGTTGCTCCGTTTTGAGTGTGACCTACATGAAACTTGTGTGTTATTGCATGTAGATTCATAATATAATCTTGTTTACATGTTTGGAGTATGTTTACTTGATGTTTGGGTGCATCTTGCACCGTTGCCATGTTTATCTTGTTTTGATCATATCTTCTAGACCGTAGCTCCGTTTTAAACAAACTTTATATGAAACTTGACTAGAATTCCGTGTATATCATCTTGGTGCATGTTAACTTGCTGTTTAACAACTTTAAATTAAGGTTTGTTCAGATCTGGACTAATTTCAAACTATGCATATGAGGACTTACCGGATTTGTCTGAAGTAGTTTCCGGCCTCATTTAAACTTGTTGTTCTTATGTTGTTTCTCTGTGCTTCCTACCTTGCCATGTTTTGCATCCTATATAGATCTGTCTTGCATCCTACTTGCTTGAGCATATTGTCTTGTTCTTGTGTTGTTCTGGTGAGCTTCCTACCTTGACTTGTGGTGTATCCTATGTGCATCTGCAGTGCATCCTAAGTGCATCATACATGCATCCTATACTTTGTGCATTGCACCTTGTTTGATTTCGTGCCTCGTGTGTTCTTGTGTTGAGTAGAGCCGGAAGCCGAGACCGAGTATGAGAACGAGGTTACTACCGAGGTTGAGAAGGAGGAGCCGTCTTACGATCCCATCGACGACTCGACAGGCAAGATGACCTGACAAAGATATCATTAATATCTTTGCCTATTGCTAGAAGTCTCGCTCTTTAGCTTATTTCCTCGATGCCCATGTTTGTTTGTCAGCCTCCTATGGTAACCATGAATCTGTCTAACCTCCCAACCTATTCAAACCTTTGATTGGCTACGTAGACTTCGCTCAGCCCCTCTTATAGCATTGCTAGTTGCAGGAGAAGATTTTAAGATTCTTGCTTCATGTTGAAGCTTGTTGGGATATCACACTATATAAACTCTTAAACTAAATCATCTATATATTGATAATGGGTGGAAGGCTAATCCTCTTGCTTGCTGATTTGTTCCACTCATGCCGCCCTAGGAACCGTATAAACCGGTGTTATGTTCCTGGATTTTGCGTTCCTCACACGGTTGGGGTTATGGGACCCCCTCGATAACCCGCTTAGCGCTAAATCTGTTCCAGCAAGGCCCAACATTGGTACTCCATTTGCCTAATAACTAAAAACTTGCATCGGGACTAGCTATCCCGTGATCTTAATTAACAACCCCCGGGCCAGTGCTCCACATGAGTGTTGGTCCGAACAGGGCAACCTGCGGGGCCGCCTTGGGGAAACCCGAGGTATTTGGTATCCACCCGTAGCTTGTCCCATCCGGTCGTGGCCTGAGACTAGATATGCGCGCCTACTGTCAGGGTGTCGGCACGCCGGGAGGTCTTTCTGGATTAGTTTTACCTATGTCGGTATATCTTGAGCACGAGATTCCGAGAATACTCGGGCCTTCCCACCTTGGAGTTGCGACTCCACGGATCGTGGGCTTGTAATGGGCCAAGTTGGAACATGTGACGCCCGAAGACCGACGTCCCAGAAGATTCCAGAGATTCCAGATGTTCCGGATTCTTCCGTGTGTTTCTTTTGTGCTTGTGTTATTTATTTTGCATTGCATCATGTCATCATGTGCATTTCATCAGCATGTTTTCAAAACTTGCCTCCGTCCGAGTTCCCTCGTCCTCTCCGTTGTCCCTTCTGAGCCCAGACACACTCGCACGCGCCCGCGGCACATCCGAATATTTATTTTATGAGTGGCCGGAAAATGTTATCGGAGTTGAGTCTAGGCACACACTTAAAGTATTTTGAGTCCTATATATATCGGAGAGTAGGATTTCTTTTATTCCTCATCTCTTTTCATTCTGGTGAGGACTCCTGACGACTACTCTTGCCTCTTCTACTTTCAAAAATTGCACCAAATTTTTTTAGGATCTCGCGAGTATTTTTTGGATTGTTCCGATGTCTTTGTGACGAGAACATTGTTCTCGATGCCTCCTGTCATTAGGGGTTGTGGCAGTGTCCCGGGGAGTTGAGCTCCGAGGTGTTGTCGTCACAAATCCATCGCGGCAGTACTAGAATACTTAAGACGGCCGACATCGAAAACTCTCCTATGCGGTTAGTGGCAAGATAACCCCGACATCACCCAGTACTGGGGAGGTAGTTCGGGAGTATTGCCATAGCTTGTATAGTAGATGCGTTTCGAAGGTCCGAGGTAAACGGTTTCCGGAAACAACTGGTTATGTGTTGAAGGATGGATACAGCTGGATGTAGGATTAGAGTTGAGTGCGCGGTGCTTCCCCTGTATCCCCAACACCTGATTGCATAACTGGAAACTTTCGGAAATTAATAGGTGGGTTCATCTAGTAGTTCTAGGCATTCTTCCAACGGATGCACGATATGAAGTTCGGGGTTCTACATCGAGTGAAGTGGTTTATGGGCTTGTTACGATCGGGAGTTGCATCTTAAAGGGTCCTTGGCTATGCTGATCCGGTGATTGCAAAACCCTTTTGTAACACGTTCCATGAGCTTTCAGCATGAATTTGTCGAACGAAACTTTATCTTGTATTTGTTCTATCTGTTCCTTATTCCTTTTTATTTACCTTTTGTTCTCCAAGTGGCTTCTCGTCTAGTTGATGTACCTACGGAATTCATTCGTTCAATTATCTGTTCGGATAGATATGTTGCAACATAAGCTTCTTCATAAACATATCTATCTTTGTTTCGTTTTGATTCTGGTATTCGAGTTGCTTCGATGTCAAATGTTGATTCCATACCTTTCCTAATCGGTGTTCTCATATTTCTATGGGAGTGCTAATTCTTCTTGACCATCAAGATCCTCACGTTAATCCTTTTTAACCGGTGTGCCTTCTTTTCAAGTTATTCCATACAGACGCCGTTGAGAAATCTGACGATTTGTCTGTTTCAATCATCTCAAGTTGACTTTGTTTTACCCGCCCTCCCACCCTTCTTCTTCTTGGAGCCATATGTCGGTGTACTAAGATAGGGGTACCTTAGTACCCCAACTTGTGCACGGGCAGTAGCAGCTTTCCGCGGCAGGGTCTACCACGTGCTTGCCGGAAACCTCTCTGGTCCCTATTAAGCCATTCAAAAACAAAGTATACAAGTCAGAAGATCAAGACCCCGACAAGTGGAGCTTGCCGGGAAGGCCGTCCCAGGCTCAAGACTATCACATTAGCACAAGCCCCTGGCAAGAGGAGCTTGCCAGGAAGACCAGAGGACTGCATCTTGGAAGGCATGCCTCGGCGCAACATGCGCCCCGGCAGGACCCGGGGAGCGACAAGCTTCAGGGCCCGGCAAGGTCAAGGCCCCGGCAAGGTGCTTGCCGGGGAGAGTTACGCTGTGTGCCCACGCTCCAGCTCATCGACCCACGCGTCGCCCTGGGGCCGTTCCAGGGACGCGTGGCGGATGGCTGTGCAGCCTGGGGGACACGGTGGCACTCCACGGTGACGAAGCTACCACCGTGGCGAACGGAGACGCACGGGCGGGTGCTTTTGGGGTCGACGGCGACGGGCATTTAATGCTCTTGTCCCCCACTGTCAAAGTAGGTGATGACCACTGTTCATCCACAGTTCACGCACTGTTCCCGCACTATTACAACTACCACCAAAGTTACATTTTTGCCCTTCTTCTACGTTGACACCTGTCGGTGACCCCTTGAGCTATAAAAGGAGGCCCATGCACAACGTAGAAAGGGTTCGGAACCTAGATCGCTCACTCGCTCGGTTTAGCTAGTTCTTCAAGCTCCCGAGCTCCAACACTCAATACAAAACCAAGCAGGAGTAGGGTTTTACGCGTCCGTCGCGGCCCGAACCGGGGTAAACTGCCCGCGTGCTCTCCTCGATCTGCTCTTCGTGCTCCCTCCGCTCCCTTACCGCAACGTACAAGGGGCTCCGGTCCCATAGGTGTTCGTGGTGGATAGTTTCCCCCGACATCTTTGGCGCGCCAGGTAGGGGGGCATCGAGGTTGTGCGAACCTGATCCGGCGCTCACACGGGCGCATTCTTCATCAACCTCTCCAGCCACATCAACTTCACCAGCAACAGCGACATGGCCCCGAAGAAGAAGGCTTCAGAGGTCGGAGGCCCGTCTGCGTCTGTTCCACCGCCGCCAGAACCAACGGTGGGTGGTGGAGACGCCGGCGGAAGGGTGGTTGCCGGCGAGGAAACTCGCGGCACCGCCAAATCCAAGGACAAGACGGACGACCGAGCCTCGGTGTCCGTAGATGCGCCACGTCCATCGCAACAGACGACAACCCAGCAGCGCCGTGGTACAGGAGGTACCATCCGCTTGCTGGGGCAAGGACAAACTGGAGGTTCGCGGGATGCTCCGGGCCACCGTCCTGGCACGAGCAAGGCACGGTCGCCGGGGCGGGAAACTGCTCCTTCTAACCCTGTTAGAAGTTCGAGCATATCCCATTCCTCGCACCGTTCGCCCCCGCTCCCCTCCTCTCCAGCAGAAGCGCTCGCAAGAGCGCAACTGCTCCTCGATTTCCCTCCAGCGGCGGACAAAGCCGAAGACTGGAGGGCAACAATCCAAAGCCTCATCGCCTTCGCCAATAACGACACACCGCAGCAGCCGGCGACCTCGCGGCCACGGCAAGTCGAGAAGACGAAGGCCGATGGCGACAAGACCGCCGGGGGTGCGACCACCGTGCACTCCCCGCCGCGGAAGCAGAAGACGCCGCCCCGCCGGATTAACGTCGACGACGACTCCACAGCGTCGTCAGATCCGCGGGCTCGTCGGGACCAGCGCCAGGTCCTTGACGACCGGCGACAAGAAGACGCTCGGACAACAATCGAGCGCCGCCGAGAAGCTCGGCGACAATCAGATCAGCGTGCTGGGACCGCTGTCGATACGCACGCGCCCGGTGAACCAGGCGACTTGCCGTACGCGACAGGTTGCCCTGCGTTCACCCGCGAGCTGCGGCGTGTCCAGTGGCCCAGTATGAAAAACTTCAAGCCCGACGTACCGGAGAAGTACGACGGCAAGACGCACCCCTCGGAGTTCCTCAGCATATACACCATCGCGGTGCAGGCTGCCGGGGGGCGCGACGAGAAGATACTGGCAAA
The DNA here is from genome assembly GCA_902687465.1 of Secale cereale. Classification (NCBI taxonomy): domain Eukaryota; kingdom Viridiplantae; phylum Streptophyta; class Magnoliopsida; order Poales; family Poaceae; genus Secale; species Secale cereale. Next base: position 872,834,726 of record LR738715.1, on the reverse strand, counting down.
TTACTTCCCGCTAGTGCTTAAGCCGAACGTTCGTTCTTGGCTTATGCACTTGCCGGAAGGCTCTATTTCTTCGTGGGCCGATTTGTGCCATCAGTTTGTTGGCGCCTTCACGGGCGGCCACAAACCCCACGGCCAGGAGAGTGATCTCCACATCTTGGCCCAGAAGGAAGGAGAACCCCTGCGCAAGTACATCCAACGATTCAGCCGAGTGCAGCACAACATCCCCGACGTCCACCCTGCTGCGGTTATTAGCGCGTTCCACCAGAACGTGCGTAACCGCCGCATGCGTGAGGAGATGGCCATGACCAAGATACGGGATGTCAGCGAGCTCTATGCTCTGGCTGACAAGTGCGCGCGCGCCGAAGAGGGGAGGAGACTCCCCGGGGAGGATGCTGGCGCAGGGGGAAGCGACAGCGAGGATACCGCCCCGGCAAAGAAGAGCCGGCGGCGGAACAACAGAAAGAAGAAGAGCAAGGAAGTGCTGGTCGTCGAGAAGTCCAGCAAGGAGGCTCCCGCCAAGACAGCACAGGCCGGCGGTTCCGGCAAGGAGCCTGCCCCTGTAGCGGCAGCCGACAAGCAGGACGGCTTCGACAAGCAATACTGCAAGATCCACCGCACCAAGGGTCATGACCTTTCCAACTGCAAGCGCGTCGAGTACCTCGTAGAGCAGCAGAAAGCTGAATATGAGCGGCGCGACAAGGAGAAGGCCCAAGGTGGCAGAGGAGAGCCGAGCAAGAAGCGGCCATTCAATGGCCGGGGAGGACGCCGCGGCAAGGCCAAGCAGCGGCAAGGTGACCGACCTCCCCGGGGCCGCGATAAGGGCGAAGAAGACGACGACGATGACATGGAGGAAGAAGATAACAGCGAGCAGGAGTTCCAGAAGGCCACGGAAGTCCTGTGTGTCGACGGAGGCGCCTCTCTGCATACTTCCCACCGCCAACTCAAGCAGTGGGTGCGGGAAGTAAATGCAGCCGAGCCGCCCGTTGAGTCACGCAGGCTCCTCAAATGGTCCAGCACGCCCATCATTTTTGATCTTGAGGATCACCCGGACCGCACCACAGCGGTCGGGTGCTTGCCGATGTTGGTCTCACCAACCATCCGCAACCTCAAGGTCACCAAAATGTTGGTTGACGGCGGGGCCGGCCTGAACTTGATCTCCTCAGCTGTGATCAAGAAACTCCAGATCCCAGATGGCGAGCTCGAAGAAACCGGTTCGTTCCAAGGAATAAACCCGGGGAGGAGCAAGCCCAAGGGGAAGATCACTCTGCCGGTGACCTTTGGCGGGGAACTTAACTTCAGGACGGAGAGGATAACCTTTGATGTTGCCGATATCCCATTGCCATACAATGGGATACTTGGACGTCCTGCCCTCGCCAAGTTCATGGCAGCTTCCCACTATGCCTACAACGTACTCAAGATGCCGGGGCCGATAAGCGTCATCTCTGTCCATGGCGACAAGAAGGACGCGCTTATCTGCGCCGACAAGATATACCGGGATGCAGCAGCCGCAGCGGAGAGCAACACACTTGCCGCTGAAGCCCCCGGGGGGAAGAAGACCAAGACCAAGTCCGGCAAGTGCTCTGGGGCCGACTCCGGCAAAAGCACCTCTTCGGAGTGCTGCGCTGCCGTCGAGGACGTTCCATTGAGCTCCACCGACAAGTGCAAGAAGGGGATGGCCGCTCCACCGGCCACCAAAAAGGTGTCCGCCAAGGAGGACGGCACTGGTGGTACCTTCACCATCAGTGCTATGCTTGACAGCAAATAGGAAAGCACGCTCGTTGCCTTCCTGCGGGCGAATGTCGATGTGTTTGCGTGGCAACCATCTGACATCCCCGGTGTTCCCAGGAAGGTAATTGAGCACAAGCTTGCTGTTTGTCCTCATGCGCGGCCCGTCAAGTAGAAGGTCAGGAAGCAAGCCGTGGAGCGCCAAGAATTCATTGCCGAAGAGATCAAGAAACTAGAAGCAGCAGGCCTGGTTAGAGGCGTGATCCATCCCACGTGGTTAGCAAATCCAGTTGTCGTGCGTAAGGCCAACGGGAAGTGGAGACTGTGTATAGACTTCACCGATGTGAATAAAGCATGTCCCAAGGATCCATTTCCCTTGCCGCGCATTGACCAGATTGTTGACTCCACCGCCGGATGTGAGCTGCTCTCTTTCCTTGATGCATATTCAGGCTACCACCAGATTTTCATGGCCAAGGAAGACGAAGAGAAGACTGCATTTATCACTCCATGCGGCACATATTGCTTCATACGCATGCCCTTTGGATTGAAGAATGTAGGCTCAACCTTTGCAAGGGTGGTGCACACTGTTTTTGAGCCGCAGATCCACAGAAATGTAGAAGCATACATGGATGACATAGTGGTGAAGAGCAAGAGCAGAGATACCCTGATTCAAGATTTAGAAGAAACATTTGCAAACCTGTGCAAGATTCAGCTCAAGTTGAACCCCGAGAAGTGCGTCTTTGGAGTCCCATCCGGCAAGCTTCTCGGGTTCTTTGTGTCCCAGAGGGGGATTGAAGCTAATCCCGACAAGATAAAAGCCATCGAGCAGATCGAAGCCCCGAAGCGCGTCAAGGATGTCAGGAGACTTGCAGGTTGTGTAGCTGCCCTCAGTAGGTTCATTTCGAAGTCTGCAGAACGCGCCCTGCCTTTCTTCAAAATTTTGAAGAAGGCATGTCCTATGAAATGGACTCCGGAAGCGGAGGCGGCGCTGCAAGACTTGAAACGATACCTATCCTCCACTCCAATACTTGTCGCACCTAGGCCACAAGAGAAGTTGCTACTGTACTTAGCGGCAACCAATCAAGTGGTTAGTGCTGCGTTGGTAGCGGAGAGGGAGGCAGAGGAAGAGTCTACACCACCGGCAAGCGAATCCAGCGACAAGCAGGGGGCTGCTCTGACAAGCTCTGGCCCCGACAAGGACAACTTTGCGCAGGAGCAAGGAGAAGTGCGGAAGAAGATGGTGCAGCGCCCGGTGTATTTTGTGAGTTCCCTCTTGCAGGGGGCTAGATCAAGATACTCCGGGGTGCAGAAGTTGCTTTTCGGCCTCCTCATGGCCTCGAGAAAGCTGCGCCATTACTTCCAAGCACATGAGATAACAGTGGTCACTCGCTTTCCGTTGAAGAGGATATTGCAGAATCCAGAAGCAACAGGCAGGATCGTCGAGTGGGCACTGGAGCTGTCAAGCTTTGGTCTCAAGTTTGAAAGTACTTCAACTATCCAGAGCCGAGCTTTGGTAGGATTCATAGCTGAATGGACCCCAACGCCCGATGAAGAAGTTCCAGAGACAAGTGTACCCATACAAGAAGCGACAAGTGAATGGGTAATGTACTTTGATGGTGCCTTCTCGCTGCAAGGCGCCGGTGCCGGCGTGGTACTCATAGCGCCCACCGGAGAACACCTCAAGTATGTTATCCAGATGCACTTTCCCAGGGAGCAAGCGAGAAACAATACTGCTGAGTATGAAGGCTTGCTTGCCGGCCTCAGGATTGCGGCCGAACTTGGGATCAAGAAGCTGATTGTGCGGGGAGATTCTCAGTTGGTGGTCCGACAAGTTAACAAGAGTTACCAGAGCGCTTTGATGGAAGCTTATGTGGATGAAGTGAGGAAGCTTGAAGAACACTTTGAAGGTCTGCAAATGGAACACGTTCCAAGAGCTCAGAATGATATAGCAGATGGCCTTTCAAAGTGTGCTGCGATGAAGTTACCTGTGGAACCAGGGACCTTACTGCTCAAGCTAACTCAGCCATCCGTTACACCATCAATTGGGCAGCCCAAGAAGAGAAAGTTGGTCTCCGGCGATTACTTGCCGGCGGATCTTCCCGAAGCCGCCGCCAAGGTCCCCAAGATGAACAACCAGAACGCTGAGGAACAGTTTGCTCCTGCAGATCCAAGGGTCTGTTCAGTTGAAGCAATCGTTCCCGACAAGCCTCGCCCCGGCGAGCTTGCCGGGGGACCATCAGCTCCGGCAGAACCAGAGGTTCTTGCCGTAGAAGCTGGAGTTCCCGCAGCGGCCCTCACGCCTTTAGTCCTTGCTGTTGAGCCTCGGGCTCCAGCATGGGCGCAGCAGATCGTCCATTTTCTACAAACTGGAGAACTTCCCGACGACCCAGAAGAGATAGAGAAGATAACCAGGCAGTCAAGTATGTACCAGTTCGTTGACAACGAACTGTACAGAAGAAGACTCAATGGTGTCAGGTTGAAGTGCATTTCCAGAGAAGATGGACATAAGTTGTTGGCGGAAATACATGGAGGCATATGTGGCCACCACATTGGCGCAAGGGCACTTCCCGGGAAGGCGTTCCGGCAAGGGTTCTTCTGGCCAGAAGCCCTCCAAGATGCAACTGCACAAGTAACCAAGTGTGAAGCGTGCCAGTTCCATGCCAAACAAATTCATCAGCCAGCTCAAGCTCTCCAGACGATCCCTTTGTCCTGGCCCTTCTCGGTCTGGGGGCAATCGACAAGTTCATAAAGTGGCCAGAAGTGGAACCGGTGAGAAAGGTGACAGCACAGTCAGCGGTCAGGTTCTTCAGGTCGATTGTTTGCCGTTTCGGAATCCCTAACAGGATCATCACCGACAACGGCACGCAATTCACTAGTCGCACCTTCATGCAATACGTCCAAGACCTTGGCGCCAAGGTCTGCTTCGCTTCTGTTGCTCACCCGAGGAGCAACGGTCAAGCGGAGAGGGCAAATGCCGAAGTGCTGCGCGGACTCAAGACAAGAACCTTCGACAGGCTACGCAAGTGCGGAAGAAACTGGATAGAGGACCTACCGGCGGCTCTTTGGTCAATCAGGACGACACCAAGTCGAGCCACCGGACAGACACCCTTTGCTCTTGTCTATGGAGCAGAGGCAGTTCTCCCCACGGAACTCGTATACGGATCTCCTCGAGTGCTCGCTTATGATGAGCTCGAGCAAGAGCAACTGCGACAAGATGATGCATTGCTCCTCGAGGAGGAACGTCTCCAGGCTGCTGTACGAGCTGCTCGATACCAGCAAGCCTTGCGCCGCTATCATAGCCGCAAGGTTAAGGCCAGGAGTCTCGAGGAAGGCGACCTTGTTCTTCGGCGTGTTTAGTCCGCCAAGAATTCCAACAAGTTGACACCGAAGTGGGAAGGCCCTTATCGGGTGAGACAAGTAACAAGGCCCGGCGCTGTCTGCCTTGAGACCGAAGAAGGCTTACCGGTGAGCAACTCCTGGAACATAGAGCATCTTCGAAAGTTTCACCCATAAGGCGCGGTTGCCGTGATCCGCTCCGGCAACCACCTTTTGTACGAGTTTTGCCGCTGTTGCACGTAATCCTTTGTACAAAGCCGGGCGCAGATCCCGTGCATCAGTAAAGCTTTTGTGTTTTGCACTATTTGCCTTTTCCATGCTTTTCGTTGCTATTTGCATGCATTGTTTGGCATCATGTGCAATACACGTACCCGGTAAGCATTAGCACGCCGAAAGGCCATATACTTGTTTTCCCTCCTCTTTTTCTTTCTCTCTTAAGCAGAAGGAATGTTCCTCGCACACAAGTTTGCCGGGGGGGGGGGGAAGGAGATCGGGGATGAACCAAGTGCTGTTCAAGAAAAAGAAGCCTTGTCGGGGAAACAAGCAATATATGAAAGATAAGTTACCAGAATTTGAGCAATTCAAATTTTTAAATTTTAGTCATCTTCCTTGAACAACCACACTTTGTATGGAAAACCTGTGCGTGGAGGAACCTACCCGTGGCTAGCCGCACCCTTATCTTGTTTTCGAGTACGCTCAACGACTTAAGTGAGCTGCGACAAGTGTCGCGCCCTTGCTTCGTTTTCGAGTTCGCTCAACAAGCTAAGTGCATTGCGACTAGCTGCGGCAAGGTTACTTGCCGGTAAGGCCTTTGCCAGCAGGCTGCTCGGAGTCCAGCACTCAGCGCTCGCGGCAAGGGCCTCTTGCCGGCAAGTCCCCTAGAAGCGTAGGGTTAAAAGCATACAAAGTGAAGGACCAAAGCAAGGGAGATAACATTGCACTGATTGCTCAAAATAAGATAATATATTACGAGGGATAACTTGTCGCAATCACTAATTAATTCATGTCCATGGCACACTTTGCAGCAGCAAAGGAAATAAAAAAGAAAGAGGCCTAATCTACGCGGTCGCCTTCACGCGTGGAGATCTTGTTCACCTTGGCGATGATGTGGGCGACCTGCGCCTTCAGGGCCTCCTGATCTGCGTCGGCCGGCAAGCTGCGGAGGACGTTGACGAGATTAATACCAGGATTGCGGTAAACAATCTTGGTCAAGACGCGCTCCAGGGTCCCCGCGCAGAGCTGGCGCGACTCCTCGGCCAGCTGCACGGGGAGCTTCTGCTGCAGACGTGCGAGCGCCGGCGCGATCCCCCTGAAGAAAATACTGAGCTTGGCGCTGTGGGGGAGATTTGGATCCGGAGAGTATATGAGGTGTTCCACCATCACCGCCATCAGCTCCTTGTCGATGTTGCCAGCAGAAGCCACCAGATCTTCAGTCCATATTTCGACGGTCCGGCGGAAGTTGTTAGCTGAAGTGGCGGCGCTCTCCACCAGGCCTCGCTCCTTGCGGAGCTCGTCCTTCAGCTTGGTTTCGCGGTCCCGGACGGCGTCGAGTGAATCTTTCAACGTAGAGACCTTTAACTCCAGATCGGCAATTGAGTCCTTGGCGGCTTTGAACTCGTCGCCCTGCTTGGAGAGGCGTACCTGAAGCTCGGAGTTGGTATGGGCGTCCTTCTCGCGCTCTATGTTGAGCGCGGTGACCCTCTCCGTGCTCGCCTTCAGGTACTCCTCCAGCTGCACCACCTTAGCTTCGAGGTCCTTCTTGGCGGTCTCCGCGGTGGCCGCGGCGGCTTTCGCTTCCTTCAACTCTCCGCCAAGGGCCTGCTCCCGGGCGGTAAGGTCTTCCTCGTGGGCGTCGAGGTCGACTTTCCGCTGGGTGAGCTCTCCTTCTCGCCGGGACAGCTCTTCACCGACCAGCCGCTGCTGCTCCTCGGCCTCAGCCTTCTCCAGAAAAAACTCCTGCTGCTCTCCGGCAAGCCTCTCGCGCTCCTCCACCAAGTTGCGGAGGGCCGCTTGGTTGGCGGCACGGAGTTCAGCAACGCGCTTCTCCAGTTCTGCTCCAGCCTTGGCGGCGAGGGCTTCTCGGGAGTCCAGCTTCGCCTGCCTGGCCCGGTAAAGGGCCAGGAGCCGGTGAAGCAGCTTCTCCTCCTCGGGCTCATCGCTCCCGCCAGGCGCTTCGACAATCTTCAACCCCGCGGAGGCGAGGACCTCTCCATCGAAGGTCTCTCCCTCCTCGGGGGCTCGCGACGAAGACCCCCACGGCACCTGTATAAAGACGCCGTTGGGGGCCTCAAGATAGAAGCCCGACTGCTCCTTGCTGGCGGAGGGGTCGGCGGCCGGCGCAGCGCTCGACGCTCCTGCCGCCTCCGGGCCGGCAGTGTGGTCGCCGTCCCCCTCCCCGCCCGCGGCGTCTGTAGTCGGGGCAGTCTCCTCAGCGACGGGCTCGTCGGCTCCTGCCATGTCCTCAACGACAGTGGCATTGCTGGCGTCGCCTTGCGCGCCCTCCTCCTCGACGGTGACCTCCGTCTCCATCCGCTCCGGGGGAGGAGGATCTAACAGAAGAAGAAGAAAAGAAAAAGATCAAGCAAATATCCAAAAAAGACAAGTCCAAGGAGATAAAGCTACAAGACTTACCTTCGCGGACTTCGTCGACAACTATCTCCCTCGCCGGGGAGTCCACCCTTGGCGGGGTAGCCACCCTCGTCGGGCTGCTCGTCCTTGGCGGGGTACTCGCCCTTGGCGGAGTACCCGTCCTTGGCGGAGCGCCCTCCCTCGCCGGGGAGTCCGTCCTTGGCGGG
>LR738715.1:872786930-872826774 GCA_902687465.1 Secale cereale | reverse complement strand
GGGGGGGGTGGAACCTGTGGCTCGCCGGAGGCGGTCTCCGGGCGCTCCTGTGGCTGCGGCTCCGCCTCTGCACAAGACAAGCAAGACAAACAGAGAAACAAGATGATTAGTACAAGTAAAAACCTCAAGTGCGCCCGACGAGCAAACAGCTCAAGACCAGACTTACGCTGGGGGCTGCGCTGGGGGCTGCTCCTCGGAGCAGCGGTCGGGTCCGGCAAGTTCGTCGCCGGCGCGTCCCCTGTCGCCGCGACGGGCGAGTCGTCCTCGACCACTACCACGGGAACCTTGGCCTTCTTCGCCACCCGCTGGGCCAGGGTCCTGAATTCAAAGCAAGAAGCAAGATCAGAATCATCAAAGAAGGAATCAAGACTGGATCAAAGATATCACAAAATATAAGTGCTTACTCCTCTTCCTCGTCGTCGTCGTCGCTCAGGGCGGAGAAGTCGAACTCCACCTGAGGCGCTTCCGCGCGGGGAGCAGGAGGAGACAGCTCCCTCGGGCGCTTGGCGGTCCCCGGGGCTGGGGGCTGCGAAGACCCAGCCTCCGTTGACGCCGAGGCCCGAGGAGCAGGCGGAGCGGCCGCTCCGCTCTGGGAGGATCCCCCTCCGCTTGGCGCTGGCACATGGGGCGCCCCCGCCGCAGCTGTTGCGCGGGGCGCCTCCGTCGCGGCTGATGTGCGGGGCGCCTCCGTCGCAGCCTGGCTCCCCCTGGTGGCTCGCGTCGCCCAGCGAGTAGGCTGTTGTCGGGGCGCCTGCGTCCTCGTCGCTGTAGGCGCCTTGCGGAGGCGCTTCAACGGAGTTCGCCTGGGACTTGCCCGGGGCGGAGAGCTCTCCGAGGACGAGGAGATATCGTCTAGCCCCAGAGACCCGCCAGTATCCTCGTCGGCTCCGACGTCCTCCTCCTCCTCCTCGGTGGGCTCGCTGGGCCCAGCACCCTGCCCCGCGGCCCTGCTCCCTCCGGTGGCTCCGCTCCCTCCGGCACCTCTGCTTCCTCCGGCAACCTCGCCCCTTGCCGCGGCCTCGCTCACAACCCCGGGGATCCCGGCATGCCTCAGAGAAGGGACCCCGGCGAGCTCGTCGGGCGGAAGTTTGAGAAGTCTCCGGATCTCTGCCTCCTCGGCCTGGCACGACGCGTCCTCAGCCTCTGCCTCGTCGACCGTGAATCCGAAGTCCCCTGCTGCTGCGGCTGCGGCAACCTCTTCCATCCGGGAAGCAATATAGGCTATGTCCCGCTCCGTGGTGGCCCGGGTGAGACCCTTGATCTCCTCGGAGTTCTTCCGCACCTCCACCAAGTTATCAAAGAAGCTCATAATGGCATCCGGCGTCGGCACTATCCATGTTGGGTCGACGCCGTGAGAGTCACACGCAGGCATCATTGCGCGCAATGCGTCCCGGGCGGTGCTATTGCATAGCGGTACTACTCCCCGGGGAGGTCTAAACCACTCCGGGTGGGCCGGGTCGTGCTTGAAAAGCTCCCGGAGCATCCCCTTCAGCTCCAGTGCCGTGAAGTTGTAGTTCAACCCCGGGCGCAACCTCATTATGTCCGCCGCATTGCCAAACTCCCATGCTGGCCTTTTCCTTTCTTGTAAAGGAGCGATGCGGCGGCGGAGGAAATCTGCTCCTACCTCTCCGATGGTCAACTTGGCTACCCGGAGACGAAGAATCCTAACGAGGGCAGCGTTGAGCTTGACATCATCCGGGGCCAACTCGCTCCAGTCCCTGCCGCGCACTATGGCTGTTGTGCGCGGCGCAGTAAAAGGCTCCGGCTTGTCCTCCACTACCCAGCACCAGTCTGCGCGCCACTCTTTCCACTTGCCGCGGAGCTCTCCTTTCAGATATGACTCCTTCTTGTTCAAGCGGAAGACCCAAGAGATACCTCCGGAGAGGGGAGCGCCGGCCTCTGCTCTAGGCATGAAAAAGTGGCGGAAGAGCGCTACGTTTGGATAGATCCCTATGTAGTTTTCGCACAGATGTGCGAAAACCGCCATCGTAAGGATGGCGTTGGGGGTGAAGTCTAAGAGATGGAGATTGTAGGTGTTCATAATATCACAGAAAAACTCCGAAATTGGAGGACACAGGCCGCAGTGGAAGAAGACAGCAAAAGAAGAAATACCCGCTGGGGTACAGATCTCTGGCGGCGGCCGGGTAGACCCTGGTGCGGGGATGCGCCTTGGTCTCCTTGGCCCAGAAGAGATAATACTTATTCCAGAGCTCCCTCGTGCCGAGCCTCGGCGCGAAGACGACGTTCCTCTTCCGCAGAAGAGCAAGCTTCGCCGCCTGCTCGGATTTCTCCCTCTTGGCCTTCTCTGCCTTCGCCTTCTCGGTCTTCGGGGCCATGGCGGAGGCAGCGGGGAAAGGGGCGAGAAGCTCGGCGGCGCCGCAGATGCAGAAGAAGGCGGAGGAGGTGCGGAGGCAAAGAGGCGCGGCGGGGGATTTCTGGAGGTGGAAGAAGCAATGAAGACGAAGTAAGGTAACGACCCCTGCTGCCTCTGCTTGTAAGGGGGAAGTGGCGGACGCTCCGCATTTCCCATTAAAGAACGTGGCCACGATCTCTCCCACGACGCCGCAATCGACGCGTGCCGTTAGGGAGGGACGTGGCGGATGCGGAAGAGGAATTACGGCTCGCCGTGGGCCGCGCGTGCCCGTGCACTGTTTTGGGCCTGGCCCAACAGCGCTCGGCACCGTGTGTGGCCCAGGCCCGGGGGCTCCTGTCGGTGTACTAAGATAGGGGTACCTTAGTACCCCAACTTGTGCACGGGCAGTAGCAGCTTCCCGCGGCAGGGTCTACCACGTGCTTGCCGGAAACCTCTCTGGCCCCTATTAAGCCATTCAAAAACAAAGTATACAAGTCAGAAGATCAAGACCCCGGCAAGTGGAGCTTGCCGGGAAGGCCGTCCCAGGCTCAAGACTATCACATTAGCACAAGCCCCTGGCAAGAGGAGCTTGCCAGGAAGACCAGAGGACTGCATCTCGGAAGGCATGCCTCGGCGCAACATGCGCCCCGGCAGGACCCGGGGAGCGACAAGCTTCAGGGCCCGGCAAGGTCAAGGCCCCGGCAAGGTGCTTGCCGGGGAGAGTTACGCTGTGTGCCCACGCTCCAGCTCATCGACCCACGCGTCGCCCTGGGGCCGTTCCAGGGACGCGTGGCGGATGGCTGTGCAGCCTGGGGGACACGGTGGCACTCCACGGTGACGAAGCTACCACCGTGGCGAACGGAGACGCACGGGCGGGTGCTTTTGGGGTCGATGGCGATGGGCATTTAATGCTCTTGTCCCCCACTGTCAAAGTAGGTGATGACCACTGTTCATCCACTGTTCACGCACTGTTCCCGCACTATTACAACTACCACCAAAGTTACATTTTTGCCCTTCTTCTACGTTGACACCTGTCGGTGACCCCTTGAGCTATGAAAGGAGGCCCATGCACAACGTAGAAAGGGTTCGGAACCTAGATCGCTCACTCGCTCGGTGTAGCTAGTTCTTCAAGCTCCCGAGCTCCAACACTCAATACAAAACCAAGCATGAGTAGGGTTTTACGCGTCCGTCGCGGCCCGAACCTGGGTAAACTGCCCGCGTGCTCTCCTCGATCTGCTCTTCGTGCTCCCTCCGCTCCCTTACCGCAACGTACAAGGGGCTCCGGTCCCATAGGTGTTCGTGGTGGGCAGTTTCCCCCGACACCATAATTGTTAATGAAATATCCATTTTATTCATGTGATGTTTCTTCATTCATTTCCTTCAATGTTCTTATCCGGTGATTTATCATGAAAATGCTCAAGAGCTCCAAGTTCATCATTCTTTTGTTCTCAAATTCTGCCGGTGGATGTAATTCAAGATTTCGGTGTTGATCTTATACTTTTCCTCATTTCACAATGCTTTCTTATTCCGGTGCACCAATTAATCATTCTCCTCTTGCTATTCATATCCGGAGTGCTGAAGATTCACTTTTCCATTCTCAATTGTTCAAGCTATTTTGAGATTGTTATCTCATTCAAGTCATTTGATTCAACCGGTGCAATATCTCTTAAGCAATCTTTCCAACGGTGATTTCTTTGAGTGGGCCCTAACCCACAGGTCTTTTCCCAGGATCTTACCTGACTCTTCTTTTCTAGAGTTATACTCAAATTCTTTTAAGTGTGACGTAAGAATGATTTCCATCAGTCACATGCCTTCTCCAAGCTTGTTTTCAATTATTTCCATCTTTAGCTACACCTTCCTCTTGTCATTCGTCCGGAGTATCTCGAAATTCTTCATGACATTTCTCGTCTTCATTCTCAACATTTGAAGAGCGGAGAAGTGTTTCTCTTGAATCCTGGCCCGTTCTCTTCAAGATTCGTGGTTCTAGCTTCATGCCATCCTCATTATTGTTCAGATTGTGAGGAATTCTTTTATACCATCCAAAGCATTTCATGAATTCTTTCCAGTGTGATCCTCCGAAGGCCATCATTTCAGAATATTTCTTCGTTTTCAGTTTTCAACTTTGTCCTCCAATTATTCTTCATTGATGTCTCTTCGTTCGTCTCCATATTCTTACGGTGGTTCTTTCAAGTTACTCTTCCTTGTTATCGCATTAATTCACTCGTTCTTTTCATAATCCTACCGGTGCTTCGTTGAATATTTATCCAAGGTTGTGCTACACCTCTCTTTAATTCTTTGCAACGAGAATAAGTAGGATGCCAAATCCTTTGGTTGTCATCAATTTAAATTGGTGAAGGATATGCATAACATAATTCTTATTCTTATTTCATCCAAGTGGATTAGTCCCTTCGTTTAGAGTTTATTCATGAGGAATAAATTCTAGGTTTCAAGTTGTTCATCTTGTTTTTCCGGAGCTCCAATTTACTTCTATGATATCATTTCAAGCTCCATCTAATTCATCGCAGGCCTTGAATCTTATTCTTTTAATCTTTCACTTCTCATGCTTTCATTATCGGAGTTTTCATGGTGGTTCATCAAGATTTAATTCATCCTCGAAGTCTTCATCAAGATTCTTGTTGGAGCTCAAGCATTCTTCATCATGCATTCCAAGTGCAATTCTTGCTCCCTTATCTTTCAGATGGTGTTATGTCATTCTTGACAATTCCTTCATGTTTCATGATTCACGAGTTTTCAAGTATGAGATATTTAAACCCATCTTTTTCTTTGTTCAGGAGATCTTGTCAACCCTTTAATTATTCGTTGGAGTCATCTTGGGTTATAATTCACCTAAAAGCTTTACCTAAGGATTGTTGCTATTATGGTGCTTATAAATGACCCAAGTTCTTCATTTATCCTTCCGGTGAAATAAGTTTTTCATCTCCTTGTTGATCTCAATACATTTAATCGTTTCCGTTAGTGGCTGGTTGTCACCTCTTAATTTTGAGATGTTTTCGATAAGCCCACATCAAGCTTATTCATTTCGTTGTTGATTTTCCATCAACTCCGTTCAACCCTTCTTCGTAAGGATGGTTTTCATATTCATTTGTCGGAGAAGTTGTCTTTTCTTCTCCGTTCAAGTCTTTCTTTGATTTTATGCTATTCTTTCGTTCCGGAGGCATAGTGATGTTGCTCTCTCTTTGACCATCATATCGTTTTCATCAAGAGCATATCATTTCATTTGCTTATCCAGTTAACTGGAGTGTGGTATTCTTCATACTAATTCTCTAATCTTATCAAGTTTTGCCTATCTTGTCAACCGGAGTGCTGTCTGAATCTTTCTTACCCCTTGTGCCATTCTTTTAATTGTTCTGGAGGCAATATGTTGTTGATTTCATCAAGTATCATCCCAACTTGGCAAGTTCATGTTAATTCCTTCCATTTTCAAACGGAGTGCTGTCCAAATTATTTCGTTCTTATTCTTTCTCAATCTTGGTTAACCGGAGTGGTTTTGGAATTCTTTCGTCATCCGTGAGCTCTTGTTTCATGTCTTTCAACCTTCAAGATTCTCATAATGCTCCTTGTCCCTCTTTTCCAACGGAGTGTTTCATCTTCGTTCATCTCCGTTGTATTCTTCTTTCATTTTGTTCAACCTCTCAAGGTTCCTTGGTTTCACTCGTCTGTCAAAGAAGCAACTTTGTTTTACCTCTTCCTCTTCCGTTTTTACCCGGTGCTATCTCTAGGATCTTGGGTTGAGATCCTCTGTTAGTGTGGGAGAGTTGTGACGCCCGAAGACCGACGTCCCAGAAGATTCCAGAGATTCCAGATGTTCCGGATTCTTCCGTGTGTTTCTTTTGTGCTTGTGTTATTTATTTTGCATTGCATCATGTCATCATGTGCATTTCATCAGCATGTTTTCAAAACTTGCCTCCGTCCGAGTTCCCTCGTCCTCTCCGTTGTCCCTTCTGAGCCCAGACACACTCGCACGCGCCCGCGGCACATCCGAATATTTATTTTATGAGTGGCCGGAAAATGTTCTCGGAATGGGGTGAAACTTGCGTGTGGTATTATTATAGTGTAGACAGGCCGCCGGCCAAATTTCATCGCATTCGGAGCTCGTTTGATAGCCAAACGGTTAAATATAGCGGCACTAGTAGCCGGTTAAAACGTCGGACGTTTTCGGTCTCCGAAACCCGCGGGCCTCCCCCTCTCTCTCTCTCTTCTCATCCTGAGGCCTTTTCCCACAGCCCACAAACCTCTTCTAGGCCCAACCTACCCCTTCATCCGACCGGAGCTGTCCGATCGGCATCCGAGGGCTTCAAAAGCCCCCAAAACCCCTAACCCTAGCTACCCTTGCTATATATAGACCCCTCCCTTGCCAAATATGGACACCTACTCCTTCCCCTACCTCCCAGCCGCCTCCCACCTCGCATTCCGTGCCTAGCCGCTCCGGATCTGCCACTTGTCGCCGCCAGATCATCCAGCCACCTCGCCGTTGCCACTTGTTGGCCTCCTATTGGCCAGCGCCGCCAGCCGTGCACCGCCCGACCAACCGGAAGCCGCCGCGTGGTGCCCGCGCCTCCCCAACGCGCCAGGCCCGTCCCCGGCCCGCCCCGGGCCGGATCTGGGCCCGAGGCCCGCACCGCGCCGCCGCGACCAAAGCACCGATCTACGCCCGACCAGCTCCTCCTTCCGGTCGATCCCGAGCAGGATCGGAGCGTCGCCGTCGCGCCTCCTGCCGACGACCAGAGCACCTCGCTGCCCCGCACCACCTCGCCGGCCCCGCCACCACTTCCTCCGCCGCTGGGATCCCCGAGCTCCATCGCGCAGGAGCAAGGAGGCCGCCGCCATGGACGACCTCGAGCTCCACCGCGCCGGGCGTCGCCTCCAACCACCGAGAACCAGCCCCCCTCACCGGATCCGGCACGGATCCGTGCCCCGCTGCTCGTTCCTGGCCTTCGCGCTGCCCTCGCGCCTCGCCGGAGGTCCAGCGCAGCCGGTGGCGCCGCCACCGCCGTTCATCTGCTCGGGGACAGCAGACGCACGCGTAGAACCACGTGGGCCACGGCCTTCCCGGCCTGCTGCGTCGGCCGCAGCCCAGCTTCACTGACGGGCCTTTTGCCCTCTGGTGAGAAGCCCAGTCCACCCGGGTTTCAGCCCTTTACGTGTTGGTTTTTTTGTCAGGACGTTTTTCCTTTTTTTCCTTAGAACAGCAGTTTTATAGAAAAGACCCCCAACATCATACATTTAATAACTAAATAACCATGCATCTTATGTAAAAACTTTATATAAGAAAATTGCTTAGAATTTTGTGTAGATTAATAATATGCCACTTTCACCCCAGTTAAAAAATGTTTAACTTGCTGTTTATTTAAATTTGCTCAAATGCCATGCTAAAATGATTTATTTCATAACTAAATAACCGTAGCTCGGTTTTTAATAAACTTTATATGTAAATGGGGTAGAAAAATGTGTAGAATAGCATGATGCACTTTGTTTTTCTGTTTAACAACTTTAAAATGTGGTTATAGGCAGAACAGTACCAAATTCATAATATGCACATGGGGATTTTTCCGGAATTGTTGTTTGTCATTCCGGCCTCATTTAAAATGACTAAATAGGTAGTTTGTTTATGCTTCACCTCATGCCATGTTAACAAACATTTAACCTTGCCTTGTAAATAAACGGGAGTCAATTAAATAATTTAAATGTGGTGTTTCGTCAATATGCAACTCGATGCATATTGAGCTCCACTTAACTTGTAGTGTTGTTTGTGCACTTTGCCATGCCATGCATACTTAAACCGGACATGCATCATACTTGGATGTGCATCGTATGCCATGTCTATGCTTGTGTGTTTACCGAGTTGTTTGCTTCTTTCCGGTTGCTTCTCTTGTTAGCTTCGGTTTCGTTCCGGAGTTGTGAGGATTCGCTCGACTGTGTTGCTCCGTCTACTTCATGGACTTGTTCTTCTCCCTTGCGGAATCCCAGGCAAGATGACCATACCCTTGGATACCTTTACTACCATTGCCATGCTTAGTTGTCTCGATGCTATCGTTACATGTCGCGCTACCCATCTTTTATGTCAGCCTCTCCTTGTTGCCATGAAACCTCTAACATTTGAAACCTTCCTAGCAAAACCACTGTTTGGCTATGTTACCCGCTTGCTCAGCCCCTCTTATAGCGTTGTTAGTTGCAGGTGAAGATGAAGTTCGTTCCAGGAGGGAACTTGTTGTTGGCATATCACAATATCTATAATTATTATTAACACACCTATATACTGGGCATGGGTGGAAGGCTTGGCCTTTTGCTCGGTGTTTTGTTCCACTCATGCCACCTTAGGCGCCGATAAACCGGCATTATGTTCCTTGATTTTGCGTTCCTTACACGATGGGTGGATGGGGACCCCTTGACAGTTCGACTTTGAATAAAACTCCTCCAGCAAGGCCCAACATTGGTTTTAATTTGCTCATAATAACAACTTAAATAATTAATTAATTGCATAGGGGGTCATGTCCCCGGGTTCTTAATTCTACATAACAGGGGGGGGCCAGTGCTGATGGTGTTGGTCCCAAACTAGAGCCACTTGTGGTGCCACCCAGTTATCTGGGGTCTTCGGTTGCTGTATGTATTGCTCATCCGGACGTGGCCTGAGACGAGATACGCGCGGCTACTATCAGGGTGTCGGCACGCCGGGAGGTCTTGCTGGACTAGTTTTACCATTGTCGAAATGTCTTGTGCTACCGGGATGCCGAGCCTGATCGGTTTTCCCTAAGATAAGGGGTGATGATATTATATTTATCACTTCAGCTAATCGTGAGAGCTTGTGATGGGCTAAGTTGGAACACCCCTGCAGGGTTATGATCTTTCGAAAGCCGTGCCCGCGGTTATGTGGCAGATTGGAATTTGTTAATGTCCGGTTGTAGAAAACTTGGCAGATGATTCAAAGTAAAACACACAACTGTGTGAGTAACCGTGACTGTCTCTTTTCACTTTGAGAAGAGAACACGGTGGGGTTATGTTTGACTTGTATGTAGTTAGGATCTTTAGCGATCACTACTAGTTGCGACCGTTTGCGTAGATGCTCATCTTATTCTGGTACTCGTAAGTTAGCCACCATATTATGCTTAGCCGCTGCTGCAACCTCACCACTTAACCTCTTCCTACCCACAAAGCTTTGCTAGTCTTGTTACCCATGGTTATGGGATTGCTGAGTCCTCGTGGCTCACAGATACTACAACACCAGATGCAGGTTCAGCCGAGAATGATGCAGGAGCTGCTTCAAGTTCTTCACTGGGAGCTCGATGAAGAGAGTGGTCGTTTGTTTGTGACGTTTTCGACGATCAGTAGTGGTTTATACTAGGATTCGATCTGGACCTGTGGCTTTATGTTGTTTGGTATCTTGTCTTTTGGATCTTACCCTTAGATGGGCTGTGATGTTTTGAATGATGTTCTGCTTATGTAATGTATTGTGTGAAGTGGCGAGTGTAAGCCAACTATCTCCTTTTGCATTTTAATCCCTCTTTTACATGAGTCGTGCAAAGATACCAAACTTGAGATCATTCTAGGATGGGCTTATACCTTTAAGTCGTGCCTCGACACATAGGAGGTATAGTCCCATCCTGGGCATTACAGAACACCCCTGCAGGGTTTTGAACTTTCGAAAGCCGTGCCCGCGGTTATGGCAGATGGGAATTTGTTAATATCCGGTTGTAGAAAACTTGATACCATGTTCAGAACACACTACCAGCGTGAGTAACCGTGACGGTCATTTTCCGAAAGGGGTTCGGGAAGTGAACACGGTGGGGTTATGATTGACGTGCTTAGATAGGATCACTTCGTGATCACTTTGTCACTCGTGGCACTTCTCTTCTCGCTCTTAACACGTAAGCTAGTGCTAGTGCTGCTGCAACCTTTTATTATTTCTTCAACCTTGCTCCACACCCAAGGCTTAGATAGTTCTGCTACCCGGGAACAGGATTGCTGAGTCCTCCGTGGCTCACGGATTCTACACCACACCAGATGCAGGTACCAGGGTGAACTACTCAGGTGACGGCACAGAGCTGTACTGGGAGTACGATGAAGAACGTAGTCGATACTATGTGCACTATCCCGATGATCAGTAGTGGTTTCTACTCGGGGGAGATTCGAACCTGTGGCTTTTATGTATTTGGTATCTTTCATTTGGATCTTCACCCGTAGTCGGGTTGTGATGTTATTTGGATAATGAATTGCTTATGTAATGTATTGTGTGAAGTGGCGAGTGTAAGCCAACTATCCTTTTGCAATTTCATCCCTATTTTTACATGAGTCGTGCAAAGATACCGAACTTGAGATCATTCCAGAATGGGCTTATACCTTTAAGTCGTGCCTCGACACGTAGGAGGTATAGTCCCATCCTGGGCATTACAAGTTGGTATTCAGAGCCTTCTCCGACCTAGAAGCCCCCACTGATTGATCGAATCGTTGACAGTTGAGTCTAGGCACACACTTAAAATGTTTTGAGTCCTATATATATATATATATCAGAGAGTAGGATTTCTTTTTGTCCTCATCTCTTTTCACTCTGGTGAGGACTCCTGACGATTACTCTTGTCTCTTCTACTCTCAAAATTCACCATTTTTTTTAGGAATCTCGCGAGTATTGTTTGGATTGTTCCGATGCCTTTGTGACGAGAACATTGTTCTCGATGCCTCCTGTCATTAGGGGTTGTGGCAGTGTCTCGGGGAGTTGAGCTCCGAGGTGTTGTTGTCACAAATATATCGCAGCAGTTCTGGAATACTTAAGACGGCCGACATAGAAAACTCTCCTATGCGGTTTGTGGCAAGATAACCCCGACATCACCCAGTACTGGGGAGGTAGTTCGGGAGTATTGCCATCGCTTGTATAGTAGATGCGTTTCGAAGGTCCGAGGTAGACGGTTTCCGGAAATAACTGATTATGTGTTGAAGGATGGATACAGCTGGATGTAGGATTAGAGTTGAGTGCGCGATGCTTCCCCTGTAACCCCAACACCTGATTGCATATCTGGAAACTTTCGGAAATTAATAGGTGGGTTCATCTTGTAGTTCATAGGCATTCTTCCAACGAATGCATGATATGGAGTTCGGGGTTCTACATTGAGTGAAGTAGTTTTATGAGCGTTGTTCTGATCGGGAGTTGCATCTTAAAGGGTCCATGGCTATGCTGATCCGGGGATTGCAAAACCCTTTTGTAACACGTTCCATAAGCTTTCAGCACGAATATGTCGAACGAAGCTTCTATCTTGCATTTGTTCTATCTGCTCCTTGTTGTTTTATTTACCATTTGTTCTCCCAAGTGGCTTTTCGTGAAGATTGTTGTTACTATTAACTGTGGATTACATTCATTCATTCTTGTTCAAATGATTCTTGTGAAGACTTATGTTGCAATTTCTAGCCGTTGATTTAGCTTATATATTCTTTCAATCAATGGCTAATAGTTGTCATCTCATTCAGGATGGCTCCTAAAAAGGTTCCCAACGCTAACCCAGAGGGTGAAGAGGTTCCTGATCGTCCTCCTTCCCCTCCTCCTCCGTCTGAGGCCTGGAGAGCAATATGCAAGCAACGAACCAGAACACCCAGATGCTTATGCAAATGATGCAGAACATTCAAGAAAATCCGGGTGCTCATGGGAACCAAAGCCAAGGCAATTTGTTCAACCAACCTCACTTTGCTATGCTCAACCAGTTCCTGGCAAACCAACCAAATGCATTCAGTTACTGTGTGGACCCTCTAGATGCTGAAGACTGGATAACAGATATCAAGAAGCATTTCGAGTGTAGTAACGTAAGGCCCGAGGACTATGTGAAGTTTGCAACCTTCCAACTCAAGGACCAAGCCGCTGATTGGTGGCAGCAGTACAAAGACTCCAGAGAGGGACGTGTAATCTCCTAGGATGACTTCTGCAAGGACTTTCGTTCTCACCACATTCCAACAAGTGTCATCGAGGGTATTGATGGCTTCTCGCCCCTCGTTGGTTACCCCAAGTGGAAGGTTTGAGATGCAGTGTAGCGGAAGTTTTCCCTTGGCAAAGATACCAATGATCGATTTCCCTGAGACTCCCAGTTTCAACAAGAAGGTGTCAACTGCTAACGGCGCCAGATATTAGCAATCAACGTGGACCTGCACACAGATACAAATAACTTTGCTCCCAACGAGTACAGAGAGGTTGTCAATCCCTCCGGCCTTGTCGTTTACAAAGGATCAAACACAAGTGATAATAGTGATAGGTATTGCTGCAATAGTAAGTAAAAAGCGGAAAGTAAATAGCAGATGTGATCAATGGTGGTAATATCGACCGGAGTCCCATGATGTTCACTAGTGATGTCTCTCTCCCAAAAGACGATAAAACAGCTATGTGAGGTAAACGAATTACAGCTGGGCAATTGACAGGACCATGTGCGCAAACCAATGCTGACTAAGTTGCAAGAAAGGTAGAGGTTCAAAGCATGGGCGGTACGCCAAGGCAAGTAGACCGAAATCCATCTGCATCTACTACTAATCATCCACCTTGAGATATCTATCCAGAACATCTCGCTGGTATTAAGTTGCGAGTCCCACCCATAGTGTAAACTCAAAGCAACAGACAACTGCATTAAAAGAACTTTGCGTAAAGTAAACAATCCTTGCACCCGCGGGCACAAGCACCGTTGTTTTCCCCCTTGTGGCAACAACACATCCCCTAGACTCATGTTTCTGTCACTCAAACTAGTCATCGAGGGGCATGAACCCACAATCGAGCATAACGTTCCCTCTTGGAGTCACTACCTACTACTTGGCCAAAGCTATAAATAACAACGGAGAACATGCAAGAATTACTTACGAACATAAATATAAAAGAGGTAGATCAAATATATTACTCAAACACAATCTGAATATAATCTCACAATCCATTGGATCCCAGCAAACTCATCATAGCAACAACATAAGGATTACATATGTGCCTCGATCATGTAGGGCAGCTCACGAGGACTAATTAGTGAAGCACAAGAACGGGAGGAGAACATCACATAGCTACTGGTCATGGACCCATGGTCCAAGGGAGACTACTCACAACTCATCCGGGAGGCGTCCATGGTGGTGAAGAAGCTCCCGGTGGTGATCCTCCCCTCCGGCAGGGTGCCGGGAAGAGTTCTCCTGGTGCTCCCGATCTTGGAAGCGCGGCGGCGGCGGAACAGAGATGAGATCGCGAAAAAGGGTTCCCCTCTCGAGGGTTTCGGGACACGATATAAATATATGCCAAAGGGGGGCATCAGCGGAGGCCTGGGGGGCCCAGGCGCCCCCCCGGCGCGGCCAGGAGGGGGGCCGCGCCACCAGGGCGCCTGGAGCCCTGGTGGCCCCCCTCCGGCTGTACTTCGGGTGCCGGGAAGCTTCTGGAACGCTGATTTTTTATATAATTTTTCCGGGATTTTTCTGGCAGTTTACGTAATGGGAAAACCTGAAATACAAAAACAGCAGAAAACAGAAACTGGCACTGGGGTGCACTGAGTTAATAGGTTAGTCCAAATATGATCAAAAGTGTATGGAAGTGTATAAATAACATAGCAATATCACCCAAAAGAGGCATGGAGCAAGCAGAAATTATAGATACGTTTTGGACGTATCAACATCCCCAAGCTTAATTCCTGCTCGTCCTCGAGTAGGTAAATGATAACAAGAATAATTTCTGTGGTGACATGCTATTAACCATATAGGACTTTTTCATAGTCACATGACAAAAGCTTACTGAGACAATGAATCTGTAGTAATTAAGTTGCCTCATGAGAAAATCACAAAGAACTGAAAGTTTTACAATATGATACTGAAACATCAAATAGATTTGTAATGAGCATGGTGTGCAAATATGATAAAGTGATATCTCGCTTGCCCCCTTTAGTGAAGCAAAAAATAAATGCAGGGGCACCTCCAAGGTTTAAGTGATGACTAGATACAATGATTTCAAAATAAACGATATCACAATCATGCAAAAGACAATGCTACTTTGGAACAATGCACATTACACTCAGAATGACAATCATGCTCTCAGTAGTTGGTGCTTTAAAAGAAGGTGGAGACTCTCGAACCGTGGCTTTTGTTGGCAAGGTTGAAAACCCGTAGTCGGAAACAAAGACAAAGCATGTACCAGAGCTCTTGGTTTTAAAAACAGAGGTAATAATTATTTTTTTAGATTATGCATGTTCCGTCAACGAATGCTAGCAGACAACTCAATCACTTCTTGAGATGGACAAGTTTCGAGGAACGGCTCCCGAATGAGGACGATCACATCCTCTTAATCTCCTTTGTTTATCACTACCAAAGTTTTCTGATTTCTCATGAACAAAGCGTGAAGGAGGGTTTGTTTGTTATATTAATTTTTGAGCCGGGCGCACTCAATGCCAGTTCCTTCTCATATTATGGGTTTGCACATTATACATGCAATCCCGGGGTGAAGCTTGTCCAACTTAAAAAGATCATGAATTAACTACTACTTCCTCATGAACTTAAAACAGAGGCACAAAATAAGAATGCATTTCTTTTTGAATAATTTCGAGATGGTACATGAAAGTCTCCGTTAGGAATGGCAGGTAAATACCATGTAGGAAGGTATGGTGGACTCATATGGCATAACTGGTTTAAAGGATTTTGGATGCACAAGCAGTCAGTCCGCTTAGTACAGGTGAGGTTAGCAATAGGCTGGGAGCGACCAACTAAGAGAGCAATGACGGTCATAATCATGCATAGCGACAAAGCAACATTGAATCAGGCATGGAAGTTATATCGCTACTCAGAAACAAAAGATCATCAAGGCTTGACAGACTTTCTTTACAGTCTTAAATATGCGTGAGCATACGCCAAGTCAATCAAAATAAATTCTTGAAGGAAGATATTACTAAACCATACCACATCATAGGCAAACAAATCATGTTGATACTCCAATAACACATTGGGAACCCCCCAGCTATTTGAGACTAACCATAAGAAAACATGAACTACAAAGCACCGTTACGCACATAGCATCTTTATCATAGACACATCAACCAATGTAACGGAAGCAAACTCTCTTAATAAGATAATCATGATAAATAAAGAGAGTTCAAGCAACCAACTAAAAAAAAGCTCTTTTAAAAAGATAAGCATGAAAGTTAAGAGCTAAGCATGATAGTAGCTATTGAAAGACAAAGAACACACACAGCAAAGATAGACATGAAAATTCTATGTTATGTTCTAGGTAGAAGTGGAGCACGTTTCTCTCCCACATAAAGAAATCTGAGTTCCGACTCGTTGTGAAAAGCTAAAGAAAACTAAAAAGTAAAACTAAAAGCAAGACGCTCCAAGCATAGCACATAACACAGGAAGTGATAAAAATATAATGGAACAAAAGACGAACTGATAATATTGATGGAGAAGGGGATGCACGGGGGCATCCCCAAGCTTAGACGCTTGAGTCTCCTTGAATATTTCTTGGGAGTGCATGGGGGCATCCCCAAGCTTGAGCGTTTGACACTCCTGAATCTTTTTATCATCTTCCCTTGCACACTTGAAAACTCCCTTCATACATAACTCATCATAATCTGGTTAGCGAGGTTAGTACCCATAATAAAATAATTGTTCCTTGCTGGAAATAAGGATATTCTTGAAGGTCTACTGTTTCTCAAGATTGCCAAAAGGTTTTTGCAAAGAAAAAGCAAGCTCTAGGTTTGCAAAATGAAGGAAAGGCAAAACAGGACAGAATCTGTGAAAAACATAACAGCAGGTAGTAAATGATTTTTTCGGGGCACTTCTGCAACTCTAATAAAAAAACTCAGAACAGACGCACGAAAGACAATTATATAGAGCACGCTGTCGAAACAATTCAGACCAAAAAGATGATCTGGTGATTTTATACGAATTTTTCTATCCAAGGACAGAATATGTTTCCTGGACAGCACGTCAGAACTTTTGAACTTTCTTGCAATCAGAGGCTACACTTGGCACAAAATTGAAAAGCAAAGATACAATGATGATGCTACTGTAGTAACAACATCAAGACACAACAAAAGCAAAATAATTTTTTTTTCATGTGGGCTGCCTCCCAAAAGCGCTTTCTTTTATGCCTTTAAGCTAGGCATAATGCAAAGAGATCAAGTCTTATCAAGAGTAAAAGAATAGCTAGCCTGTATAACGGACTCAAAAGGTAACTTAATATTCTTTCGAGGGAAGTGTTCCAT
Organism: Secale cereale; assembly: GCA_902687465.1. Classification (NCBI taxonomy): domain Eukaryota; kingdom Viridiplantae; phylum Streptophyta; class Magnoliopsida; order Poales; family Poaceae; genus Secale; species Secale cereale. The sequence continues at coordinate 872,810,217 of LR738715.1, read as the reverse complement.
CCCTTTCTTGAGAGGAAACTGGAATTTTATATTCCCCTCTTTCATGTCAATGATAGCACCAACGGTGCGTAGAAAAGGACGTCCCAAAATAATTGGACACGAAGGTTCACATTCAATATCCATAATTGTAAAATCAACGGGAACGTAGTTGTCATTGACAATGATAAGAACATCGTCGATCCTCCCCAAAGGTTTCTTTATGGAAGAATCAACGAGACAAACACCAAAAGAACAAGAATCAAAAGGTTTCAATTTAAGCATATCATATATTCTTTTTGGCATAACAGAGGTACTAGCACCAACATCACATAAAGCATAGCAAGAGAAGTTATTCAACTTAATTTTAATCATAGGATCCCAACCATCTTATAGCTTTTTAGGTATGGAGGCTTCTACTCTAAGTTTCTCCTCCCTAGCTTTGATAAGAGCATTAGTGATATGCTCTGTGAAGGCAAGGTTAAGCGTTTTAGTGAGGGGATCTCTAAACATCTTGTAAAGGAAATCAATAACTTCGGTAAGAGTGCAATTATCAAAATCAAGGTCACTACTATCAAGTAAGGTGGTAGTGGTGTCCTTTAGGTTCACTTGTTTGGTAGTTTCTATAGTCATAGCATCACCATTAATAGGTCGATCGGGACCAGGAGTGCATTGGGTGCTAAGAGTTTGGATATCCTCAACAACTTGGATAGTAGAAACAGTGTGGTGGGTAGGAAGGTTCTTAATTCTATCTTCTTCCTCCCTTTCTCTAGCCCATCTCTCTTTAAGTTTAGCCACCATCCTAATGTTTTCATTAATTTGCACTTGAATAGCATTCATAGGAGTGACCTTCCTCTCCTCAAGAGGAGAAGTTCTAATTTTAAGTAATTCTACCTCATTGGCTAAATTGTCTACCTTCGAAGAGAGATCATCTAGTTTGTTTAGTTTTTATCCTAAACTCTTATTAAAGGCTTTTTGGGTAGTGATGAAATCTTTAAGCATAATCTCTAGTTCAGTAGTGGAGTTCTTGGTGCTAGGATAAGCATTGTTGTTCCCATAATAATTAGAGGGGAACGGTCTAGGATTGCTACCAAAATTACTCCTATAAGCATTGTTATTAAAATTGTTTCTAGAGATAAAGTTCACATCTACTTGTTCTTGAGCAATCAAAGAATTTAAAGGAACATCAAGAGGATCAACAGAAGATTGCTTCGAAAGTAGAGACATGATCAAGTCAACTTTTTCATTTAGGGAGGAAATCTCCTCGACAGAGTTTACCTTCCTACCTGTTGGAGCGCGTTCGGTGTGCCATTGGGAATTGTTGGTCATCATCTCATCGAGAAGCTTCGTGGCAGCACCAAGTGTAGTTGACATAAAAGTTCCTCCCGCGGCCGAATCTAACAAGTTCCGCGAGGTAAAGTTCAAGCCTGCATAAAAAGTTTGGATAACCATCCAAGTAGTCAAACCATGAGTAGGGCAGTTCTTGACAAGAGATTTCATACGTTCCCAAGCTTGGGCAACGTGTTCATTATCCAATTGTTTAAAATTCATTATGTTACTTTAGCAGGTGGATAGTATTTTCCAATAAAAGCATCTATGCTATTTCTAGGCAAAGACTGAAACCAAATTTTAGCTCCTCCTCTCAAGGAGAAAGGAAAAAGCTTAAGCTTAACAATATTACCATCTATTTCTTGGTACTTTTGCATATCACAAAGTTCAACAAAGTTGTTCAAGTGTAAAGCAGCATCATCTCCAGCACCGGAGAATTGATCTTTCAAAACTAGGTTCAGTAAAGCAGGTTTAATTTCATATGAAGGTGCTGAAGTGGCAGGTGTAGTGATAGGTGTGCAGATAAAGTCATCGTTGTTGTGACTAGTGAAGTCACACAACTTGGTGTTCTCGGTGGAACCCATAGTAGCAAGCAAGCAAGATAACTATTTTTGTGATTTTCGATAATAGATACTAAAGTAAAAATGAAAGGTAAACTAACAAGACTAAAAACAAAGGTAAAAGATAGCGTGCAACTCCCCTATCCTGAAGAGTGGAGTCCCCGGCAACGGCGCCAGAAAACTTTGCTTGATGGCTTCTCGCCCCTCGTTGGTTACCCCAAGTGGAAGGTTTGAGATGCAGTGTAGCGGAAGTTTTCCCTTGGCAAAGATACCAAGGATCGATTTCCCTGAGACTCCCAGTTTCAACAAGAAGGTGTCAACTGCTAACGGCGCTAGATATTAGCAATCAACGTGGACCTGCACACAGATACAAATAACTTTGCTCCCAACGAGTACAGAGAGGTTGTCAATCCCTCCGGCCTTGTCGTTTACAAAGGATCAAACGCAAGTGATAATAGTGATAGGTATTGCTGCAATAGTAAGTAAAAAGCGGAAAGTAAATAGCAGATGTGATCAATGGTGGTAATATCGACCGGAGTCCCATGATGTACACTAGTGATGTCTCTCTCCCAAAAGACGATAAAACAGCTATGTGAGGTAAACGAATTACAGCTGGGCAATTGACAGGACCATGTGCGCAAACCAATGCTGACTAAGTTGCAAGAAAGGTAGAGGTTCAAAGCATGGGCGGTACGCCAAGGCAAGTAGACCGAAATCCATCTGCATCTACTACTAATCACCCACCTTGAGATATCTATCCAGAACATCTCGCTGGTATTAAGTTGCGAGTCCCACCCATAGTGTAAACTCGAAGCAACAGACAACTGCATTAAAAGAACATTGCGTAAAGTAAACAATCCTTGCACCCGCGGGCACAAGCACCGTTGTTTTCCCCCTTGTGGCAACAGCACATCCCCTAGACTCATGTTTCTGTCACTCAAACTAGTCATCGAGGGGCATGAACTGTCGGGGGAAACTGCCCACCACGAACACCTATGGGACCGGAGCCCCTTGTACGTTGCGGTAAGGGAGCGGAGGGAGCACGAAGAGCAGATCGAGGAGAGCACGCGGGCAGTTTACCCAGGTTCGGGCCGCGACGGACGCGTAAAACCCTACTCCTGCTTGGTTTTTTATTGAGTGTTGGAGCTCGGGAGCTTGAAGAACTGGCTACACCGAGCGAGTGAGCGATCTAGGTTCCGAACCCTTTCTACGTTGTGCATGGGCCTCCTTTTATAGCTCAAGGGGTCACCGACAGGTGTCAACGTAGAAGAAGGGCAAAAATGTAACTTTGGTGGTAGTTGTAACAGTGCGGGAATAGTGCGTGAACAGTGGATGAACAGTGGTCATCACCTACTTTGACAGTGGGGGACAAGAGCATTAAATGCCCATTGCCGTCGACCCCAAAAGCACCCGCCCGTGCGTCTCCGTTCGCCACGGTGGTAGCTTCGTCACCGTGGAGTGCCACTGTGTCCCCCAGGCTGCACAGCCATCCGCCACGCGTCCCTGGAACGGCCCCAGGGCGACGCGTGGGTCGATGAGCTGGTGCGTGGGCACACAGCGTAACTCTCCCCGGCAAGCACCTTGCCGGGGCCTTGACCTTGCCGGGCCCTGAAGCTTGTCGCTCCCCGGGTCCTGCCGGGGCGCATGTTGCGCCGAGGCATGCCTTCCGAGATGCAGTCCTCTGGTCTTCCTGGCAAGCTCCTCTTGCCAGGGGCTTGTGCTAATCTGATAGTCTTGAGCCTGGGACGGCCTTCCCGGCAAGCTCCACTTGCCGGGGTCTTGATCTTCTGACTTGTATACTTTGTTTTTGAATGGCTTAATAGGGACCAGAGAGGTTTCCGGCAAGCACGTGGTAGACCCTGCCGCGGGAAGCTGCTACTGCCCGTGCACAAGTTGGGGTACTAAGGTACCCCTATCTTAGTACACCGACTGGAGCCCCCGGGCCTGGGCCACACACGGAGCCGAGCGCTGTTGGGCCAGGCCCAAAACAGTGCACGGGCACGCGCGGCCCACGGCGAGCCGTAATTCCCCTTCAGCATCCGCCGCGTCCCTCCCTAACGGCACGCGTCGATTGCGGCGTCGTGGGAGAGATCGTGGCCACGTTCTTTAATGGGAAATGCGGAGCGTCTCCCACTTCCCCCTAAAAAGCAGAGGAAGCAGGGGCCGTTACCTTACTTCGTCTTCATTGCTTCTTCCACCTCCAGAAATCCCCCGCCGCGCCTCTTTGCCTCCGCACCTCCTCCGCCTTCTTCTGCATCCGCGGCGCCGCCGAGCTTCTCGCCCCTTTCCCCGCCGCCTCCGCCATGGCCCCGAAGACCGAGAAGGCGAAGGAGGAGAAGGCCAAGAGGGAGAAATTCGAGCAGGCAGCGAAGCTTGCTCTTCTGCGGAAGAGGAACGTCGTCTTCGCGCCGAGGCTCAGCGCGAGGGAGCTCTGGAATAAGTATTATCTCTTCTGGGCCAAGGAGACCAAGGCGCACCCCCGCACCAGGGTCTACCCGGCCGCCGCCAGAGATCTGTACCCCAGCGGGTATTTCTGCTTTGCTGTCTTCTTCCACTGCGGCCTGTGTCCTCCATTTTCGGAGTTTTTCTGTGATATTATGAACACCTACAATCTCCATCTCTTAGACTTCACCCCCAACGCCATCCTTATGATGGCGGTTTTCGCACATCTGTGCGAAAACTACATAGGGATCTATCCAAACGTAGCGCTCTTCCGCCACTTTTTCATTCCTAGAGCAGAGGCCGGCGCTCCCCTCTCCGGAGGTATCTCTTGGGTCTTCCGCTTGAACAAGAAGGAGTCATATCTGAAAGGAGAGCTCCGCGGCAAGTGGGAAGAGTGGCGCGCAGACTGGTGCTGGGTAGTGGAGGACAAGCCGGAGCCTTTTACTGCGCCGCGCACAGCAGCCATAGTGCGCGGCAGGGACTGGAGCGAGTTGGCCCTGGATGACATCAAGCTCAACGCCGCCCTTGTTAGGATTCTTCGTCTCCGGGTAGCCAAGTTGACCATCAGAGAGGTAGGAGCAGATTTCCTCCGCCGCCGCATCGCTCCCTTACAAGAAAGGAAAAGGCCAGCATGGGAGTTTGGCAATGCGGCGGACATAATGAGGTTGCGCCCGGGGTTGAACTACAACTTCACGGCGCTGGAGATGAAGGGGATGCTCCGGGAGCTTTTTAAGCACGACCCTGCCCACCAGGAGTGGTTTAGACCTCCCCGGGGAGTAGTACCGCCATGCAACAGCACCGCCCGGGACGCATTGCGCGCAATGATGCCTGCGTGTGATTCTCACGGCGTCGACCCCACCTGGATAGTGCCGACGCCGGATGCCATTATGAGCTTCTTCGATAACTTGGTGGATGTGCCGAAGAACTCCGAGGAGATCAAGGGTCTCACCCGGGCCACCACGGAGCGGGACATAGCCTATATTGCTTCCCGGATGGAAGAGGCTGCCGCAGCCGCAGCAGCAGGGGACTTCGGATTCACGGTCGACGAGGCAGAGGCTGAGGACGCGTCGTGCCAGGCCGAGGAGGCAGAGATCCGGAGACTTCTCAAACTTCCGCCCGACGAGCTCGCCGGGGTCCCTTCTCTGAGGCATGCCGGGATCCCCGGGGTTGTGAGCGAGGCCGCGGCAAGAGGCGAGGTTGCCGGAGGAAGCAGAGGTGCCAGAGGGAGCGGAGCCACCGGAGGGAGCAGGGCCGCGGGGCAGGGTGCTGGGCCCAGCGAGCCCACCGAGGAGGAGGAGGAGGACGCCGGAGCCGACGAGGATACTGGTGGGTCTCTGGGGCTAGACGATGTCTCCTCGTCCTCGGAGAGCTCTCCACCCCGGGCAAGTCCCAGGCGAACTCCGTTGAAGCTCCTCCGCAAGGCGCCTACAGCGACGAGGACGCAGGCGCCCCGACAACAGCCTGCTCGCCGGGCGACGCGAGCCACCAGGGGGAGCCAGGTTGCGACGGAGGCGCCCCGCACATCAGCCGCGACGGAGGCGCCCCGCGCAACAGCTGCGGCGGGGGCGCCCCATGTGCCAGCGCCAAGCGGAGGGGGATCCTCCCAGAGCGGAGCGGCCGCTCCGCCTGCTCCTCGGGCCTCGGCGTCAACAGAGGCTGGGTCTTCGCAGCCCCCAGCCCCGGAGACCGCCAAGCGCCCGCGGGAGCCTTCTCCTCCTGCTCCTCGCGCAGGGGCGCCTCAGGTGGAGTTTGACTTCTCCGTCCTGAGCGACGACGACGACGAGGAACAGGAGTAAGCACTTGTATTTTGTAGCTTCTTCAATTCTGTCTTGATTCTTTCGTTGATGATTCTGATCTTGTTTCTTGATTTGCCTGCAGGACCCTGACCCAACGAATGGCGAAGAGGGCCAAGGTCCCCGTGGTCGAGGTCGAGGACGACTCGCCCGTCGCGGCGACAGGGGACGCGCCGGCGACGAACTTGCCGGACCCAAGCGCTGCTCCGAGGAGCAGCCCCCAGCGCAGCCCCCAGCGTAAGTCTGGGCTTGATCTTTCCGCTTGTCGGGCGCACATGAGGTCTTTGCTTGATACTAACGTTTTGTTCCTCCATTTGTCTTGCTTGTCTTGTGCAGAGGCGGAGCCGCAGCTGCAGGAGCGCCCGGAGACTGCCTCCGGCGAACCACAGGTTCCGCCCTCCCCGCCAAGGGCAGACTCCCCGGCGAGGGAGAACGTTCCGACGAGGACGGGCACTCTGCCAAGAGCGGGCTCCCCGCCAAGGGCGAGCAGCCCGACGAGGGCGGCCACCCCGCCAAGGTAGGACTCCTGGGCGAGGGAGCCGGTCGTCGAGGAAGCCCGCGAAGGTAAGTTTTATAGCTTCGTCTTCTTGGACTTGTCTTTTTGGATATTTGCTTGATCTTTTTCTTTTCTTCTTCTTCTGTTAGACCCTCCTCCCCCGGAGCGGATGGAGACGGAGGTCACCGTTGAGGAGGAGGGCGCGCAAGGCGACGCCGGCGATGCCACTGTTGTTGAGGACATGGCAGGAGCCGACGAGCCCGTCGCTGAGGAGACTGCCCCGACTGCAGACGCCACGGCCGGGGAGGGGGACGGCGACCACACTGCCGGCCTGGAGGTGGCAGGAGCATCGAGCGTTGCGCCGGCCGCCGACCCCTCCGCCGGCAAGGAGCAGTCGGGCTTCTATCTTGAGGCCCCCAACGGCGTCTTTATACAGGTGCCGTGGGGGTCTTCGTCGTGAGCCCCCGAGGAGGGAGAGACCTTCGATGGAGAGGTCCTCGCTTCCGCGGGGTTGAAGATTGTCGAAGCGCCTGGCGGGAGCGATGAGCCCGAGGAGGAGAAGCTGCTTCACCGGCTCCTGGCCCTTTACCGGGCCAGGCAGGCGAAGCTGGACTCCCGAGAAGCCCTCGCCGCCAAGGCTGGAGCAGAACTGGAGAAGCGCGCTGCTGAACTCCGTGCCGCCAACCAAGCGGCCCTCCGCGACTTGGCGGAGGAGCGCGAGAGGCTTGCCGGAGAGCAGCAGGAGTTTCTTCTGGAGAAGGCTGAGGCCGAGGAGCAGCAGCGGCTGGTCGGTGAAGAGCTGTCCCGACGAGAAGGAGAGCTCACCCAGCGTAAAGTCGACCTCGACGCCCACGAGGAAGACCTTACCGCCCGGGAGCAGGCCCTTGGCGGAGAGTTGAAGGAGGCGAAAGCCGCCGCAGCCGCCGCGGAAACCGCCAAGAAGGACGTCGAAGCTAAGGTGGTGCAGCTGCAGGAGTACCTGAAGGCGAGCACGGAGAGGGTCACCGCGCTCAACATAGAGCGCGAGAAAGACGCCCACACCAACTCTGAACTCCAGGTACGCCTCTCCAAGCAGGGCGACGAGCTCAAGGCCGCCAAGGACTCAATTGCTGATCTGGAGTTAAAGGTCTCTACGCTGAAAGATTCACTCGACGCCGTCCGGGACCGCAAAACCAAGCTGAAGGACGAGCTCCGCAAGGAGCGAGGCCTGGTGGAGAGCGCCGCCACTTCAGCTAACAACTTCCGCCGGACCATCGAAATATGGACTGAAGATTTGGTGGCTTCTGCTGGCGACATCGACAAGGAGCTGATGGTGCTGAGGGTGGAACACCTCATATACTCTCCGGATCCAAATCTCCCCCACAGCGCCAAGCTCAGTCTTTTCTTCAGGGGGATCGCGCCGGCGCTCGCACGTCTGCAGCAGAAGCTCCCCGCGCAGCTGGCCGAGGAGTCGCGCCAGCTCTGCGCGGGGACCCTGGAGCGCGTCTTGACCAAGATTGTTTACCGCAATCCTGGTATTAATCTCGTCAACGTCCTCCGCAGCTTGCCGGCCGACGCAGATCAGGAGGTCCTGAAGGTGCAGGTCGCCCACATCATCGCCAAGGTGAACAAGATCTCCAGGCGTGAAGGCGACCGCGTAGATTAGGCCTCTTTCTTTTTTATTTCCTTTGCTGCTGCAAAGTGTGCCATGGACATGAATTAATTAGTGATTGCGACAAGTTATCCCTTGTAATATATTATCTTATTTTGAGCAATCAGTGCAATGTTATCTCCCTTGCTTTGGTCCTTCACTTTGTATGCTTTTAACCCTACGCTTATAGGGGACTTGCCGGCAAGAGGCCCTTGCCGCGAGCGCTGAGTGCTGGACTCCGAGCAGCCTGCTGGCAAAGGCCTTACCGGCAAGTAACCTTGCCGCAGCTAGTCGCAACGCACTTAGCTTGTTGAGCGAACTCGAAAACGAAGCAAGGGCGCGACACTTGTCGCAACTCACTTAAGTCGTTGAGCGTACTCGAAAACAAGATAAGGGTGCGGCTAGCCACGGGTAGGTTCCTCCGCGCACAAGTTTTCCATACAAAGTGTGGCTGTTCAAGGAAGATAACTAAAATTTAAAAATTTGAACTGCTCAAATTCTGGTAACTTAGCTTTCATATATTGCTTGTTTCCCCGACAAGGCTTCTCTTTCTTGAAATATTGCTTGTTTCCCCGACAAGGCTTCTCTTTCTTGAACAACACTTGGTTCATCCTCCATCTCCTTCCCCCCTGGCAAACTTGTGCGCGAGGAACATTCCTTCTGCTTAAAGGGAAAGAAAAAGAGGAGGCAAAACAAGTATATGGCCTTTCGGCGCGCTAATGCTTACCGGAGACGCGTGTTGCATGAAATGCCAAATAATGCATGCAAATAGCGAAGAAAAGCATGGAAAAGGCAAATAGTGCAAAACACAAAAGCTTTACTGATGCACGGGATCTGCGCCCGGCTTTGTACAAAGGATTACATGCAACAGCGGCAAGACTCATACAAAAGGTGGTTGCCGGAACGGGTCACGGCAACCGCGCCTTATGGGTGAAACTTTCGAAGATGCTCTATGTTCCAGGAGTTGCTCACCGGTAAGCCTTCTTCGGTCTCAAGGCGGACAGCGCCGGGCCTTGTGACTTGTCTCACCCGATAAGGGCCTTCCCACTTCGGCGTCAACTTGTTGGAATTCTTGGCGGACTGAACACGCTGAAGAACAAGGTCGCCTTCCTTGAGACTCCTGGCCTTAACCTTGCGGCTATGATAGCGGCGCAAGGCTTGCTGGTATCGAGCAGCTCGTACAGCAGCCTGGAGACGTTCCTCCTCGAGGAGCAATGCATCATCTTGTCGCAGTTGCTCTTGCTCGAGCTCATCATAAGCGAGCACTCAAGGAGATCCGTATACGAGTTTCGTGGGGAGAACTGCCTCTGCTCCATAGACAAGAGCAAAGGGTGTCTGTCCGGTGGCTCGACTTGGTGTCGTCCTGATTGACCAAAGAGCCGCCGGTAGCTCCTCTATCCAGTTTCTTCCGCACCTGCGCAGCCTGTCGAAGGTTCTTGTCTTGAGTCCGCGCAGCACTTCAGCATTTGCCCTCTTCGCTTGACCGTTGCTCCTCAGGTGAGCAACAGAAGCGAAGCAGACCTTGGCGCCAAGGTCTTGGACGTATTGCATGAAGGTGCGACTAGTGAACTGTGTGCCATTGTCGGTGATGATCCTGTTAGGGATTCCGAAACGGCAAACAATCAACCTGAAGAACCTGACCGCTGACTGTGCTGTCACCTTTCTCACCGGTTCACTTCTGGCCACTTTGTGAACTTGTCGATTGCAACGTACAAGTACTCAAAGCCCCTGACAGCACGGGGGAAGGGGCCGAGGATATCTAGCCCCCAGACCGAGAAGGGCCAGGACAAAGGGATTGTCTGGAGAGCTTGAGCTGGCTGATGAATTTGCTTGGCATGGAACTGGCACGCTTCACACTTGGTTACTTGTGCAGTTGCATCTTGGAGGGCTTCTGGCCAGAAGAACCCTTGCCGGAAGGCCTTCCCGGCAAGTGCCCTTGCGCCAATGTGGTGGCCACATATGCCTCCATGTATCTCTGCCAACAGCTTCTGTCCATCTTCCCTGGAAATGCACTTCAACCTGACACCATTGAGCCTTCCTCTGTACAGTTCATTGTCTACGAACTGGTACATACTTGACTGCCTGGTTATTTTCTCTATCTCTTCTGGGTCGTCGGGAAGTTCTCCAGTTAGCAGAAAACGGACGATCTGCTGCGCCCATGCTGGAGCCCGAGGCTCAACGGCAAGGACTAAAGGCATGAGGGCCGCTGCGGGAACCTCAGCTTCTACGGCAAGAACTTGCGTCTCCGCCGGAGCTGATGGTCCCCCGGCAAGCTCGCCGGGGCGAGGCTTGTTGGGAACGATTGCTTCAACTATACAGACCCTTGGATCTGCAGGAGCAAACTGTTCCTCAGCGTTCTGGTCGTTGATCTTGGGAACCTTGGCGGCGGCTTCGGGAAGATCCGCCGGCAAGTAGTCGCCGGAGACCAACTTTCTCTTCTTACTTTTCCCAACTGATGGTGTAACGGATGGTTGAGTTAGCTTGAGCAGGAAGGTCCCTGGTTCCACAGGTAACTTCATCGCAGCACACTTTGAAAGGCCGTCCGCAATATCATTCTGAGCTCTCGAGACGTGCTCCATTTGCAGACCTTCAAAGTGTTCTTCAAGCTTCCTCACTTCATCTACATAAGCTTCCATCAAAGGGCTCTGATAACTCTTGTTCACTTGTCGGACCACCAACTGAGAGTCTCCCCGCACAATCAGCTTCTTGATCCCAAGTTCGGCCGCAATCCTGAGGCCGGCAAGCAAGCCTTCATACTCAGCAGTATTGTTTGTCGCTTGCTCCCTGGGAAAGTGCATCTGGTTAACATACTTGAGGTGTTCTCCAGTGGGCGCTATGAGTACCACGCCGGCACCGGCGCCTTGCAGCGAGAAGGCACCATCAAAGTACATTACCCATTCACTTGTCGCTTCTTGTATGGGAACACTTGTCTCTGGAACTTCCTCATCGGGCGTTGGGGTCCATTCAGCGATGAATTCTGCCAAAGCTCGGCTCTGGATAGTTGAAGTACTCTCAAACTTGAGACCAAAGCTTGACAGTTCCAGTGCCCACTCGACGATCCTTCCTGTTGCTTCTGGATTCTGCAATATCCTCTTCAACGGAAAGCGAGTGACCACTGTTATCTCATGTGCTTGGAAGTAATGGCGCAGCTTTCTCGAGGCCATGAGGAGACCGAAAAGCAACTTCTGTACCCCAGAGTATCTTGATCTAGCCCCCTGCAAGAGGGAACTCACAAAATACACTGGGCGCTGCACCATCTTCTTCCGCACTTCTCCTTGTTCCAGCGCAGAGTTGTCCTTGTCGGGGCCAGAGCTTGTCGGAGCAGCCCCCTGCTTGTCGCTGGATTCGCTTGCCGGTGATGTAGACTCTTCCTCTGCCTCCCTTTCCGCTACTAACGCAGCACTAACCACTTGATTGGTTGCTGCTAGGTACAGCAGCAACTTCTCTTGTGGCCTAGGTGCGACAAGTATTGGAGTGGAGGATAGATATCCTTTCAGGTCTTGCAGCGCTGCCTCCGCTTCCGGAGTCCATTTCATAGGACCTGCCTTCTTCAAGATCTTGAAGAAAGGCAGGGCGCGTTCTGCAGACTTCGAAATGAACCTACTGAGGGCAGCTACACAACCTGCAAGTCTCCTTACATCCTTGACGCGCTTCGGGGCTTCGATCTGCTCGATGGCTTTTATCTTGTCGGGATTGGCCTCAATCCCCCTCTGGGACACGAAGAACCCGAGAAGCTTGCCGGAGGGGACTCCAAAGAAGCACTTCTCTTGGTTCAACTTAAGCTGGATCTTGCGCAGGTTTGCAAATGTTTCTTCCAAATCTTGGATCAGGGTATCTTTGCTCTTGCTCTTCACCACTATGTCATCCATGTAAGCTTCTACATTTCTGTGGATCTGTGGCTCAAAAGCAGTGTGCACCACCCTTGCAAAGGTTGAGCCTGCATTCTTCAATCCAAAGGGCATGCGTATGAAGCAATATGTGCCGCATGGAGTGATAAATGCAGTCTTCTCTTCGTCTTCCTTGGCCATGAAAATCTGGTGGTAGCCTGAATATGCATCAAGGAAAGAGAGCAGCTCACATCCGGCGGTGGAGTCAACAATCTGGTCAATGCGCGGCATGGGAAATGGATCCTTAGGACATGCTTTATTCACATCGGTGAAGTCTATACATAGTCTCCACTTCCCGTTGGCCTTACGCACGACAACTGGATTTGCTAACCACGTGGGATGGATCACGCCTCTAACCAGGCCTGCTGCTTCTAGTTTCTTGATCTCTTCGGCAATGAATTCTTGGCGCTCCACGGCTTGCTTCCTGACCTTCTGCTTGACGGGCCGCGCATGAGGACAAACAGCAAGCTTGTGCTCAATTACCTTCCTGGGAACACCGGGGATGTCAGATGGTTGCCATGCAAACACATCGACATTCGCCCGCAGGAAGGCAACGAGCGCGCTTTCCTATTTGCTGTCAAGCGTAGCACTGATGGTGAAGGTACCACCAGTGCCGTCCTCCTTGGCAGACACCTTTTTGGTGGCCGGTGGAGCGGCCATCCCCTTCTTGCACTTGACGGTGGAGCTCGATGGAACGTCCTCGACGGCAGCGCAGCACTCCGAAGAGGTGCGTTTCCCGGAGTCGGCCCCAGAGCACTTGCCGGACTTGGTCTTGGTCTTCTTCCCCCCGGGAGCTTCAGCGGCAAGTGTGTTGCTCTCCGCTACGGCTACTGCATCCCGGTACATCTTGTCGGCGCAGATAAGCGCGTCCTTCTTGTCGCCATGGACAGAGATGACACTTATCGGCCCCGGCATCTTGAGTACGTTGTAGGCATAGTGGGAAGCTGCCATGAACTTGGCGAGGGCAGGACGTCCAAGTATCCCATTGTATGGCAATGGGATATCGGCAACATCAAAGGTTATCCTCTCCGTCCTGAAGTTAAGTTCCCCGCCAAAGGTCACCGGCAGAGTGATCTTCCCCTTGGGCTTGCTCCTTCCCGGGTTTATTCCTTGGAACGAACCGGTCTCTTCGAGCTCGCCATCTGGGATCTGAAGTTTCTTGATCACAGCCGAGGAGATCAAGTTTAGCCCGGCCCCGCCGTCAACCAACATTTTGGTGACCTTGAGGTTGCGGATAGTTGGTGAGACCAACATCCGCAAGCACCCGACCGCAGTGGTGCGGTCCGGGTGATCCTCTAGATCAAATATGATGGGCGTGCTGGACCATTTGAGGAGCCTGCGTGACTCAATGGGCGGTTCGGCTGCATTTACTTCCCGCACCCACTGTTTGAGTTGGCGGTGGGAAGTATGCAGAGAGGCGCCTCCGTCGACACACAGGACTTCCGTGGCTTTCTGGAACTCCTGCTCGCTGTCATCACCTTCCTCCATGTCGTCGTCGTCCTCTTCTTCATCCTTGTCGCGGCCCCGGGGCGGTCGGTCACCTTGCCGTTGCTTGGCCTTGCCGCGGCGTCCTCCCCGGCCATTGAATGGCCGCTTCTTGCTTGGCTCTCCTCCGCCACCTTGGGCCTTCTCCTTGTCGCGCCGCTCGTATTCAGCTTTCTGCTGCTCTACGAGGTACTCGACGCGCTTGCTGTTGGAAAGGTCATGACCCTAGGTGCAGTGAATCTTGCAATATTGCTTGTCGGAGCCGTCCTGCTTGTCGGCTGCCGCTACAGGGGCAGGCTCCTTGCCGGAGCCGCCGGCCTGTGCTGTCTTGGCGGGAGCCTCCTTGCCGGACTTCTCGACGACCAGCACTTCCTTGCTCTTCTTCTTTCTGTTGTTCCGCCGCCGGCTCTTCTTTGCCGGGGCGGCATCCTCGCTGTCGCTTCCCCCTGCGCCAGCATCCTCTCCGGGGAGTCTCCTCCCCTCTTCGGCGCGCGCGCACTTGTCAGCCAGAGCATAGAGCTCGCTGACATCCCGTATCTTAGTCATAGCCATCTCCTCACGCATGCGGCGGTTACGCACGTTCTGGTGGAACGCGCTGATAACCGCGGCAGGGTGGACGTCAGGGATATTGTGCTGCATGCGGCTGAATCGCTGGATGTACTTGCGCAGGGGCTCTCCTTCCTTCTGGGCCAAGATGTGGAGATCACTCTCCTGGCCGTGGGGTTTGTGGCCGCCCGTGAAGGCGCCAACAAACTGATGGCACAAATCGGCCCACGAAGAAATAGAGCCTTCCGGCAAGTGCATAAGCCAAGAACGAACGTTCGGCTTAAGCACTAGCGGGAAGTAATTTGCCAGTATCTTCTCGTCGCGCCCCCCGGCAGCCTGCACCGCGATGGTGTATATGCTGAGGAACTCCGAGGGGCGCGTCTTGCCGTCGTACTTCTCCGGTACGTCGGGCTTGAAGTTTTTCATACTGGGCCACTGGACACGCCGCAGCTCGCGGGTGAACGCAGGGCAACCTGCCGCGTACGGCAAGTCGCCTGGTTCACCGGGCGCGTACGTATCGACAGTGGTCCCAGCACGCTGATCTGATTGTCGCCGAGCTTCTCGGCGGCGCTCGATTGTTGTCCGAGCGTCTTCTTGTCGTCGGTCGTCAAGGACCTGGCGCTGGTCCCGACGAGCCCGCGGATCCAACGACGCTGTGGAGTCATCGTCGACGTTAATCCGACGGGGCGGCGTCTTCTGCTTCCGCGGCGGGGAGTGCACGGTGGTCGCACCCCCGGCGGTCTTGTCGCCATCGGCCTTCGTCTTCTCGACTTGCCGTGGCCGCGAGGTCGCCGGCTGCTGCGGCGTGTCGTTATTGGCGAAGGAGATGAGGCTTTGGATTGTTGCCCTCCAGTCTTCGGCTTTGTCCGCCGCTGGAGGGAAATCGAGGAGCAGTTGCGCTCTTGCGAGCGCTTCTGCTGGAGAGGAGGGGAGCGGGGGCGAACGGTGCGAGGAACGGGATATGCTCGGACTTCTGACAGGGTTAGAAGGAGCAGTTTCCCGCCCCGGCGACCGTGCCTTGCTCGTGCCAGGACGGTGGCCCGGAGCATCCCGCGAACCTCCAGTTTGTCCTTGCCCCAGCAAGCGGATGGTACCTCCTGTACCACGGCGCTGCTGGGTTGTCGTCTGTTGCGATGGACGTGGCGCATCTACGGACACCGAGGCGCGGTCGTTCGTCTTGTCCTTAGATTTGGTGGTGCCGCGAGTTTCCTCGCCGGCAACCACCCTTCCGCCGGCGTCTCCACCACCCACCGTTGGTTCTGGCGGCGGTGGAACAGACGCAGACGGGCCTCCGACCTCCGAAGCCTTCTTCTTCGGGGCCATGCTGTTGTTGCTGGAGTTGATGAAGCTGGAGAGGTTGATGAAGAATGCGCCCGCGTGAACGCCGGATCAGGTTCGCACAACCTCGACGCCCCCTACCTGGCGCGCCAAAGATGTCGGGGGAAACTGCCCACCACGAACACCTATGGGACCGGAGCCCCTTGTACGTTGCGGTAAGGGAGCGGAGGGTGCACGAAGAGCAGATCGAGGAGAGCACGCGGGCAGTTTACCCAGGTTCGGGCCGCGACGGACGCGTAAAACCCTACTCCTGCTTGGTTTTTTATTGAGTGTTGGAGCTCGGGAGCTTGAAGAACTGGCTACACCGAGCGAGTGAGCGATCTAGGTTCCGAACCCTTTCTACGTTGTGCATGGGCCTCCTTTTATAGCTCAAGGGGTCACCGACAGGTGTCAACGTAGAAGAAGGGCAAAAATGTAACTTTAGTGGTAGTTGTAACAGTGCGGGAATAGTGCGTGAACAGTGGATGAACAGTGGTCATCACCTACTTTGACAGTGGGGGACAAGAGCATTAAATGCCCGTCGCCGTCGACCCCAAAAGCACCCGCCCGTGCGTCTCCGTTCGCCACGGTGGTAGCTTCGTCACCTTGGAGTGCCACCGTGTCCCCCAGGCTGCACAGCCATCCGCCACGCGTCCCTGGAACGGCCCCAGGGCGACGCGTGGGTCAATCAGCTGGAGCGTGGGCACACAGCGTAACTCTCCCCGGCAAGCACCTTGCCGGGGCCTTGACCTTGCCGGGCCCTGAAGCTTGTCGCTCCCCGGGTCCTGCCGGGGCGCATGTTGCGCCGAGGCATGCCTTCCGAGATGCAGTCCTCTGGTCTTCCTGGCAAGCTCCTCTTGCCAGGGGCTTGTGCTAATGTGATAGTCTTGAGCCTGGGACGGCCTTCCCGGCAAGCTCCACTTGCCGGGGTCTTGATCTTCTGACTTGTATACTTTGTTTTTGAATGGCTTAATAGGGACCAGAGAGGTTTCCAGCAAGCACGTGGTAGACCCTGCCGCGGGAAGCTGCTACTGCCCGTGCACAAGTTGGGGTACTAAGGTACCCCTATCTTAGTACACCGACATGAACCCACAATCGAGCATAACGTTCCCTCTTGGAGTCACTACCTACTACTTGGCCAAAGCAATAAATAACAACGGAGAACATGCAAGAATTACTTACGAACATAAATATAAAAGAGGTAGATCAAATATATTACTCAAACACAATCTGAACATAATTTCACAATCCATCGGATCCCAGCAAACTCATCATAGCAACAGCATAAGGATTACATATGTGCCTCGATCATGTAGGGCAGCTCACGAGGACTAATTAGTGAAGCACAAGAACGGGAGGAGAACATCACATAGCTACTGGTCATGGACCCATGGTCCAAGGGAGACTACTCACAACTTATCCGGGAGGCGTCTATTGTGGTGGAGAAGCTCCCGGTGGTGATCCTCCCCTCCGATAGGGTGCCGGGAAGAGTTCTCCTGGTGCTCCCGATCTTGGAAGCGCGGCGGCGGCGGAACAGAGATGAGATCGCGAAAAAGGGTTCCCCTCTTGAGGGTTTCAGGACACGATATAAATATATGTCAAAGGGGGGCATCAGCGGAGGCCTGGGGGGCCCAGGCGCCCCCCCGGCGCGGCCAGGAGGGGGGCCGCGCCACCAGGGCGCCTGGAGCCCTGGTGGCCCCCTCCGGCTGTACTTCGGGTGCCGGGAAGCTTCTGGAACGCTGATTGTTTATATAATTTTTCCGGAATTTTTCTGGCAGTTTACGTAATGGGAAAACCTAAAATACAAAAACAGCCGAAAACAGAAACTGGCACTGGGGTGCACTGAGTTAATAGGTTAGTCCAAATATGATCAAAAGTGTATGGACGTGTATAAATAACATAGCAATATCACCCAAAAGAGGCATGGAGCAAGCAGAAATTATAGATACGTTTTGGACGTATCAGGTATGCGTGAGCAATTCCGCAACCTGAAGCAAGGCTCAATGTCTGTCTACCAATATAATGTCAAGTTCCAGAACCTTGCCCGCTATGCCAAGCAAGACATCCCAGATGTCAAGAGCGAGATCTATCGGTTTCGTGGTGGTATGAAGGATGAACACGACCTAGCTCTCACCTTGTTCGAGCCTGATGAGTTTGATCAATTCTATAACATGGCACTTAAGCAAGAGGCAGCCCAGCTCAAGATGGAAGCTTCCAAAAAGAGGATCAGAGACGCTGTTCACTCCTACTCTTCTTCTCAAGTGGTCGCGAAGCAACAGAAGTTTTGGCTTCCACCTCCTCCAGTGATCTGAGCTCCCAACAACAAGAATTCTGGTGGCTGTGCTTTCTCCCACCCACCCAACCCAAGCAATCAGTCAAGGAATCATTTTCAAGCTTCGAAGTCAAGTGCTCCTTTTTAACGTCCTCTCTCAGAAGTGGTTTGCAACAAGTGTGGCAAGAAGGGTCACTATGCTAACAAGTGTACCCAAAGGTGCCTTCCGCCTCCTCCACCTGTCAGCACTACTATTGTCAAGCATGATCCGAAGGTTGCAAGAGTGAATCTGATGAATGCAGCTCAAGCAGAAAATTCTTCAGATGTGATACTTGGTAATCTTCCAGTCAACCTCAAACCTGCTAAAGTGTTGTTTGATTCGGGTGCTTCATGTTCCTTCATGTCATATCCATTTGCATCCAAGCATAATGTTCACACCGAAGCATTAGCAAGAGCTTTGAGTGTTATATCTCCTGGCAAGAGATTGAGTTCTAGTATGGTGGCTCCGAATGTATCTATTCGCATGGGTGATTACCGCGTTCTGGCTTCTCCGGTTGTTCTCGGCAATTCCGACATTGATCTTATTCTTGGGATGGATTGGCTTTCTCAGCATGATGCTCACATTGACTGTGCAAATAAGGAAGTCAAGATTACTCATCCTAACGAAGACGTGATTATCTTCGCCTCTCGAGATAACACAATCAGGCTATTCTCTCTCAATGACAAGGGCGAGATTAATGCCATCTCTCAAATTCCGGTGGTCAATGAATATGAAGATGTTTTCCCTGAAGAGCTTCCAGGCATGCCTCTACATCGTCAAGTTGAATTTGTCATTGAACTCAAGCCTGGTACTGAGCCAGCATGCCGGTGTCCGTACAAGCTTTCCCCTGAAGAGTTGAAGGAGTTGAAGAAACAGCTCGATCAGCAAGAGCGTATGGGTCTAATCAGGCCTAGCACTTCTCCTTGGGGCTGTGGTGTCTTATTTGTCAAGAAGAAGGATGGCACGGAGCGCCTTTGCGTTGATTACCGGCCATTGAACAAGAAGACAATAAAGAACAAGTATCCGCTACCCAACATCAATGAATTGTTCGAGCAGCTCAAAGGAGCTAAAGTGTTCTCAAAGCTCGATCTCCGGATGGGTTATCACCAGATCCGCATCCTTGAATAATATATTCTCAAGACTGCATTCAGAACAAGCTACGGCTCCTATGAATACACATTCATGTCATTTAGCCTCGCAAATGCTCCACCCACCTTCTTGAGAATGATGCACTATATTTTCAACCCCTACACCAACGAATTCGTGCTTGTGTATCTGGATGACATCTTGGTATTCTCCAAGAATGAAGAGGATCACAAAAAGCACTTCCGTCTGGTTCTCGACAGACTCCGTGAACATAAGTTCTATGCCAAGTTCTCCAAGTGCGAATTCTGGCTCGATAAGGTCTTGTATCTGGGCCATATCATCTCTGCTGACGGTATTGCGGTCAACCCCGAGAAATTTGAAGCGATTGTCAACTGGGAACCCCCTCAGAACATCAAGCAACTCCGAAGCTTCCTTGGTCTTGCTAGCTATTGTAGAAGGTTCGTTGAGAACTTCTCCAAGATTGCCAAGCCTCTCTCCAACTTGCTGCAGAAGAATGTCAAGTACAACTGGTCTCCGGATTGTGATGTGGCATTCAAAACTCTCAAAGAAAAGCTCATCTCTGCTCCGGTTCTTACTCCTCCATATGAGTCCAAGCCCTACGAAGTATTCTGTGATGCTTCTCTTCAAGGACTTGGTGGTGTGCTAATGCAGGAAAAGAAAATTGTGGCATACACTTCTCGTCAATTGAAGCCAAGTGAGAAGAACTACCCCACACATGATCTTGAGCTAGCAGCTGTGGTACACACCTTGATCACGTGGAGACACCTTCTATTGGGCAGAAAAGTCGACATCTTCACCGATCACAAGAGCTTGAAGTACATCTTCACACAGCCGAACCTGAACCTTCGCCAGACTCGTTGGGTTGAGATGATCCAAGAGTATGATCCAAGCATCGAATACACACTTGGCAAGGCCAATGTCATTGGAGATGCTTTGAGCAGAAAGGCATATTGCAACAGTCTCCTTATCAAGCCGTTCCAGCCTGAGCTTTGTGAAGCATTCAGGAAGCTCAACCTCCAAGTTGTTCCGCAAGGCTTTCTTGCAAATCTTCAAGTTGCTCCTACCTTGGAAGATCAGATATGTGAGGCCCAACTCAGTGATGCTATGGTGCAGAAAGTGAAACATGGTATTGCAAAGGGTACTCCCAAATACAAGTGCTATCGCATTGATGAGAAGGACACCTTGTTCTTTGAGGACAGACTTGTGGTTCCCAAGGGTGATCTCAGGAAGCTCATAATGAACGAAGCACATGACTCCCTCCTCTCGATTCATCCTGGAAGTTCTAAGATGTACCAAGACCTCAAGCAATCTTACTGGTGGACTCGCATGAAAAGGGAGATTGCCCAATTCATCAATGAATGTGATGTCTGCAGAAGAGTGAAGGCAGAGCATCAACGTCCAGCCGGTCTCCTCCAACCTCTTCCTATCCCCGAGTGGAAATTCGACCACGTTGAAATGGATTTCGTCACTGGGTTTCCCAAGTCCAAGAAGGGGAATGATTCTATCTTTGTGGTGATTGACAAGCTTACCAAAGTAGCTCACTTCCTTCCAGTCAAAGAATCCATCAATGCAGCTCAACTGGCAGAGTTGTACACTTCCAGAATTTTGTCCTTACATGGCATTCCTCAAGTTATCTCCTCAGACCGTGGAAGTTTGTTCACATCCAAGTTCTGGGACTCGTTTCAGTCTGCCATGGGCACTAATATCCGTTTCAGCATTGCGTTTCACCCTCAGAATAGTGGTCAAGTCGAGAGAGTGAACCAGATCCTAGAAGACATGCTCAGAGCTTGTGTCATCTCTTTTGGCATGAAGTGGGAAGATTGTCTTCCATTTACCGAGTTCTCTTACAACAACAGTTTCCAAGCAAGTGCCGGCAAAGCTCCGTTTGAAATCCTCTATGGCAGAAAGTGCCATACTCCTCTCAATTGGTCCGAGGCTGGTGAACGTCAACTTCTTGGCAATGACTTGATCTCAGAAGCCGAAGAAATGTGCAAAGTCATACGTGAGAATCTCAAGGCCGCTCAGTCGCGTCAGAAGAGCTACTATGACGGCAAGTATCGTGATTTGGCCTTCAACATTGGTGATCATGTCTATCTCCGTGTTTCTCCTATGAAAGGAACCCAAAGATTTGGTATCAAAGGAAAGCTTGCTCCGAGATATGTGGGCCCTTTCAAGATCCTTGGCAAAAGAGGCGATCTAGCCTATCAACTTGAGCCCCCTTCCAACTTTGCAAATGTTCATGATGTGTTTCACGTGTCTCAACTCCGCAAGTGCTTCAAGACACCTGAACACACCATTCCATTTGAGGAGATTGATCTTCAACAAGACTTGTCTTATGGTGAGCACCCCATTGCTATTCTTGAAGAAACCGAGCGCAAGACCCGCAACAAGTCAATCAAGTTCATCAAAGTTAAGTGGTCACACCATACCAACCGAGAAGCTACGTGGGAACGAGAAGATCACCTTTGTTCCGAGTACCCTTCCTTCTACCAGTCCTAGATCTCAGGACGAGATCTTTTCGTAGTAGACGAGAGTTTGTAATGCCCCAGATGTAACACTTTCCCAATATGGCAATATATAAACTTTGGCTTCATCAATTCCTTTCCGGGCTCTTCTTTCATTTCGGGTTTCTTCGTTTTGTCGTGTGCGTGTGTGCATTTCATCCATGTCATGTTGTCATGTGCATTGCATTGCATTTGTGTTGTCACTTGCATCCAGTCTCACTCGTCTCTTCCCGTTGTCCGTTTCGAGTTACGATGCTCTCACACGTGCCCGTGGCATCCCCGAGTCCTTATTTTATGTGTGGCCATGTAACGTTTCTGGAATGACGTGAGACTTGTCGTGCGATGTTGTTTTGGTACGTGTAGGCCGCCTGCCATGTTTCGTCGCGTTTGGAGTTCGTTTGGTACTCCAACGGGTAACCTAGTGGGCTAAAAGAACCTCTTCTTTGAGGCCCAAGACCCCCTCCACAACAGTCCACCAACCCAGCAAAACCCTT
Source organism: Secale cereale (assembly GCA_902687465.1). NCBI lineage: Eukaryota > Viridiplantae > Streptophyta > Magnoliopsida > Poales > Poaceae > Secale > Secale cereale. Next base: position 872,788,339 of record LR738715.1, on the reverse strand, counting down.
CCCATCATCTCGGTCGTTGAATTGTGATCGCGTGGCCGAAAACCGCTCCCCATTTGGAGTCTCCTAGCTCCTTGTGCCTATATAAACGTCCACCCCCTCCATTTTTCGTCCAAAAACCCTAGCTCTCTCCTCCCCGCAGCCACCGGACACTTCGCCGCCGGGCAGGACATGTCCGACTAGGACCTCCGCCACCACGTGTCGCCTCCCCATTGGTCTAGCCCCGTGCCCACTTCGCCGCCGACGTCCGGGCCCGCGAGCCCGAGGCCGGCCCGCTCCGGGCCGCGCCGGGCCCCTCCGCCCCCGACCGCCCCCGCGCCGCAACTCCACGTCCCCGCCGCCTCCGGTCGCCGCCCCGCCGCCATGACCGCGCCGGCCGCCCCGCCGCCACCCGCAAACGGCCGAAGCACCGCCCGCCGCCGCTGGGCCTCAGCCCCCGCGCCGCCGAGCCTCAAGAGTCCGCCGCCCCGAGCTTCAGGAGCTCCGGCCGCCGCGACTCCGGGCCGGCCCCTAGCCACCGCCGGCCTCCTCCGGCCGAGCTCGCCGGCCGGCCCCGCCGCCTCTCTGCCCGGCCGCCTCGCCGGAGGGCCGAGAGCCGCCCCGCGAGCGCCCGATCCCGATTGGATCCAGCCGCCGCCGTGCGGGCCAAAGCCCTAACGGGTCCGACCCGCAAACCCGCTTCGCCTGATCCGATCTGAGGTTGACCCCGTTTTCCTCTAAGTCATTGGAGTTATTTGTAGTTGTCTGATTGCTTCTTGTGATGGCAATAACTTTTTGTGTGTATGTCCGTTTTGTGCATATGATATGTCAAAATGATCGTGGTGATGTGTACTACGTTTTGTTCCATTGTGTCATGCTTGTTTGAGTCCATCTAGATGTCTTAATCTTCGTGAAAAGAGTGCTACTTGATATAAACTGCTGCTACTTGTTGTTTTCATGTCATGTTTGAGATGTGATAACTTGGTGCATGTTTATCCAAATGAAGCAAATGAGATATCAAAATGTTCATCATGAGATGCTCTACATGTTGGTTGTTGTAGCATGCATGTTAGAGTTCATATTGCCATGTTTATACCTATTGCAAAAGTGCAAGTGGCTGTTAGGTTTTGTAATTTGTTACTTGATGCCTAGTTGAGGAGCTCGTTGCTATTGATGTGTGATACGTCCAAAACGTATCTATAATTTCTGCTTGCTCCATGCCACTTTTGGGTGATATTTCTATGATATTCATACACTTCCATACACTTTTGATCATATTTGGACTAACTTACTAATCCAGTGCACCCCAGTGCCAGTTTCTGTTTTTGGCTGTTTTTGTATTTCAGGTTTTCACGTTTCGAGAACTGCCCAGAAAAATCCAGAAAAATTATATAAAAAATCAGCGATCCGGAAACAACACTGCGTCCGAAGGG
>LR738715.1:872699350-872786920 GCA_902687465.1 Secale cereale | reverse complement strand
AGGGGCTCCAGGCGCCCTGTGGGCGCGCCCCCCCTGGGCCGCGCCGGGGGGGGCGCCTGGGCCCCCCGAGGCTCCCCCGGTGCCCTACTTTGGCATATATTTAAAGGGTCCTCCGTAACCCTCAGAACAGGAACTCTCTTCGCGATCCCATCTCTGTTCTGCCGCCGCCGCCGCTTCCAAGATCAGGAGCACCAGGAGAACTCTTCCCGGCACCCTGCCGGAGGGGAGGATCACCACCGGGAGCTTCTCCACCACCATGGATGCCTCCCGCATGACTCGTGAGTAGTCTCCCTTGGACCATGAGTCCATGACCAGTAGCTATGTGATGTTCTCCTCCCGTTCTTGTGCTTCACTAATTAGTCCTCGTGAGCTGCCCTACATGATCGAGGCACCTATGTAATCCTTATGCTGTTGCTATGTTGAGTTTGCTGGGATCCGATGGATTATGAGATTATGTTCAGATTGATCTTGAGTAATATATTTGATTCACCTCTTTTATATTTTAGTTCATAAGTAATTCTTGCATGTTCTCCGTTGTTACTTATTGCTTTGGACGAGTAGTAGGTAGTGACTCCAAGAGGGAACGTTATGCTCGATTGTGGGTTCATGCCCCTCGATGACTAGCTTGAGTGACAGAAACATGAGTCTAGGGGATGTGCTGTTGCCACAAGGGGGAAAACAACGGTGCTTGTGCCCGCGGGTGCAAGGATTGTTTACTTTACGCAAAGTTCTTTTAATGCAGTTGTCTGTTGCATTGAGTTTACACTATGGGTGGGACTCGCAACTTAATACCAGCGATATGTTCTGGATAGATATCTCAAGGTGGATGATTAGTAGTAGATATTGATGGATTTCGGTCTACTTACTTTGGCGTACCGCCCATGCTTTGAACCTCAACCTTTCTTGCAATGTAGTCAGCGTTGGTTTGCGTTCGTGGTCCTGTCAATTGCCCAGCTGTAATTTGTTTACCTCACATAGCTGTTTTATCGTCTTTTGGGAGAGAGACATCACTAGTGAACATCATGAGACTCCGGTCCATATTACCATCATTGATCACATCCACTATTTACTTTTCGTTATTATTTACTATTGCAAAAACTATCTATCACTACTATCATTGCTTTTTAACCCTTTGTGAACTACAAGGCCGGAGGGATTGACAACCTCTCTGTACTTGTAGGGAGCAAAGTTATTTGTATATGTGTGCAGGTCCACGTTGATTGCTAATTGCGCCGTTAGCAATTGACACCTACTTGTTGAACCTAGGAGTCTCTAGGGATTCGATTCTTGGCATCTTTGCTAAGGGAAAACACTTCTACTTACTGCATCTTACACCTTCCACTTGGGGTAACCAACGAGGGGTTCGAGGCCCATCAATGTGTTTGCCCCCATGTTGCATGCTCATATGTTTTAGATTCTCCATCATGTGATATTTTTTGTGGTGCAAACCACTTGCCATGATGTGCTTTGAGGCGACTTAAACATTCTCGCAATCATGCCATGCCAATGTTACTGTTTTAACACTTAGTGAAATTTCACTAAGTCTGGAATTTGTAATATCCTGATGCTATGTTTGCTTGATGCCCTAGGCAAATCCATGTTAGTTTTGGGGTGGCCATTGATCATTCATTGTTGTATATGTTGTTGTCTATCCATCCATGTCCTCACTTGATCATTTGGATTGCTGTAGCATATTTAATTCTTGCTCCCAAGTTGCTATAAAATATTACTGTCAGGTTTTTAGTGTCATGATCAAAATGTTGTAGCTTGCTGCTGTTGATCCATGCCTCCTATGGAGTTGCTCCAATGGAGTTGTTTTCTGTAGGATATGTCTACTTCATGTCCATGCTTCTTGTCACCATGTTTGAGTGTTGTAGAGTATATATTTCTTGCTCCAAAGTTGCTATGTGGCTGTTAATTTTAGCTTTCCATTGTTTCTTGTTTCAGGTGCATCTTCTAGTCCGTTGCTCCGTTTTGAGTGTGCCCTACATGAAACTTGTATGTTTTTGCATGTAGATTCATAATATCATCTTGTTTACATGTTTGGAGTATGTTTACTTGATGTTTGGGGTGCATCTTGCACCGTTGCCTTGTTTATCTTGTTTTGATCATATCTTCTAGACCGTAGCTCCGTTTTAAACAAACTTTATATGAAACTTGACTAGAATTCCATGTAGATCATCTTGGTGCATGTTAACTTGCTGTTTAACAACTTTAAATTAAGGTTTGTTCAGATCTGGACTAATTTCAAACTATGCATATGAGGACTTACCGGATTTGTCTGAAGTAGTTTCCGGCCTCATTTAAACTTGTTGTTCTTATGTTGTTTCTCTGTGCTTCCTACCTTGCCATGTTTTTCATCCTATATAGATTTGTCTTGCATCCTGCTTGCTTGAGCATATTGCCTTGTTCTTGTGTTGTTCTGGTGTGCTTCCTACCTTGACTTGTTGTGCATCCTAAGTGCATCTGCAGTGCATCCTAAGTGCATCATACATGCATCCTATAGTTTGTGCATTGCACCTTGTTTGATTTCGTGCCTCGTGTGTTCTTGTGTTGAGTAGAGCCGGAAGCCGAGACCGAGTACGAGAACGAGGTTACTACCGAGGTTGAGAACGAGGAGCCGTCTTACGATCCCATCGACGACTCGATAGGCAAGATGACCTGACCCAGATATCATTACTATCTTTGCCTATTGCTAGAAGTCTCGCTCTTTAGCTTATTGCCTCGATGCCCATGTTTGTTTGTCAGCCTCCTATTGTAACCATGAATCTATCTAACCTTCCAACCTATGCAAACCTTTCATTGGCTACATAGACTTCGCTCAGCCCCTCTTATAGCATTGCTAGTTGCAGGAGAAGTTTGAAGATTCTTGCTTCATGTTGAAGCATGTTGGGATATCACACTATATAAACTCTTAAACTAAATCATCTATATATTGGTAATGGGTGGAAGGCTAAGCCTCTTTCTTGGTGATTTGTTCCACTCATGCCGCCCTAGGAACCGTATAAACCGGCGTTATGTTCCTGGATTTTGCGTTCCTCACACGATTGGGGTTATGGGACCCCCTCGATAACCCGCTTAGCGCTAAACCTTTTCCAGCAAGGCCCAACATTGGTACTCCATTTGCCTAATAACTAAAAAGTTGCATAGGGACTAGCTATCATGTGATCTTAATTAACAACCCCTGGGCCAGTGCTCCACATGAGTGTTGGTCCGAACTGGGCAACCTGCGGGGCCGCCTTGGGGAAACCCGAGTTATTTGGTATCCACCCGTAGCTTGTCCCATCCGGTCGTGGCCTGAGACTAGATACGTGCGGCTACTGTCAGGGTGTCGGCACGCCGGGAGGTATTGCTGGATTAGTTTTACCTATGTCGGTATATCTTCAGCACGGGATTCCGAGAATACTCGGGCCTTCCCACCTTGGAGTTGCGACTCCACGGATCGTGGGCTTGTAATGGGCCAAGTTGGAACACCCCTGCAGGGTTTTGAACTTTCGAAAGCCGTGCCTGCGGTTATGTGGCAGATGGAAATTTGTTAATATCCGGTTGTAGAAAACTTGATACCATGTTCAGAACACACTACCAGCGTGAGTAACCGTGACAGTCATTTTCCGAAAGGGGTTCGGGAAGTGAACATGGTGGGGTTATGATTGACGTGCTTAGATAGGATCACTTCGTGATCACTTTGTCGCTCGTGGCACTTCTCTTCTCGCTCTTAACACGTAAGCTAGTGCTAGTGCTGCTGCAACCTTTTATTCTTTCTTCAGCCTTGCTCCACACCCAAGGCTTAGATAGTTCTGCTACCCGGGAACAAGATTGCTGAGTCCTCCGTGGCTCACAGATTCTACACCACACCAGATGCAGGTACCAGGGTGAACTACTCAGGTGACGGCACAGAGCTGTACTGGGAGTACGATGAAGAACATAGTCGATACTATGTGCACTATCTCGATGATCAGTAGTGGTTTCTACTCGGGGGAGATTCGAACCTGTGGCTTTTATGTATTTGGTATCTTTCATTTGGATCTTCACCCGTAGTCGGGTTGTGATGTTATTTGGATGATGAATTGCTTATGTAATGTATTGTGTGAAGTGGCAAGTGTAAGCCAACTATCCTTTTGCAATTTCATCCCTATTTTTACATGAGTCATGCAAAGATACCGAACTTGAGATCATTCCAGAATGGGCTTATACCTTTAAGTCGTGCCTCGACACGTAGGAGGTATAGTCCCATCCTGGGCATTACATGTTCTGCCTTTAGCTCCTCGTTCGGTTCGACAATCTTACTTATCGAAAGAGGCTACAACTGATCCCCTACACTTGTGGGTTATCAAGACCTTTTTCTGGCGCCGTTGCCGGGAAACAATAGCGTGGGGTGAATATTCTCGTGTGTGCTTGTTTGCTTTATCACTAAGTAGATTTTATTTGCTATTCTAAGTTGTTATCTATCTTTAGTTATGGATATGGAACTGATGACCCACAAGTGTAGGGGATCTATCGTAGTCCTTTCGATAAGTAAGAGTGTCGAACCCAACGAGGAGCAGAAGGAAATGATAGGCAGTTTTCAGTAAGGTATTTTCTGCAAGCACTGAAATTATAGGCAACAGATATTTCGTGATAAGGTAATTGATAGCAAGTAACAAAAGGTAAAAGTAAATAAGGTGCAGCAAGGTGGCTCAATCCTTTTTGTAGCAAAGGACAAGTCTGGACAAACTCTTATATAAAGGAAAGCGCTCCCGAGGACACATGGGAATTACCGTCAAGCTAGTTTTCATCACGATCATCTGATTTGTGTTCAGTACTTTGATAATTTGATATGTGGGTGGACCGATGCTTGGGTGATGTCCTTACTTGGACAAGCCTCCCACTTATGATTAACCTCTAATGCAAGCATCCACAACTACAAAAGAAGTATTAAGGTAAACCTAACCATAGCCTGAAACATATGGATCCAAATCAGCCCCTTACGAAGCAACGCATAAACTAGGGTTTAAGCTTCTGTCACTCTAGCAACCCATCATCTACTTATTACTTCCCAATGCCTTCCTCTAGGCCCAAATAATGGTGTAGTGTCATGTAGTCGACGTTCACATGACACCACTAGAGGAGAGACAACATACATCTCATCAAAATATCGAACGAAGACCAAATTCACATGACTACTAATAGCAAGACTTCTCCCATGTCATCGGGAACAAAAGTAACTACTCACAAGACATAATATTGTTCATGATCAGAGGGGTATTAATATGCATAATGGATCTGAACATATGATCTTCCACCAGATAAACCAACTAGCATCAACTACAAGGAGTAATCAACACTACTAGCAACCCACAGGTACCAATCTGAGGTTTGGGTACAAAGATTGGATACAAGAGATGAACTAGGGTTTGAGAGGAGATGGTGCTGGTGAAGATGTTGATGAAGATAGCCCTCCCCAAGATGGGAGAGTTGTTGGTGATGACGGAGGTGATGATTTCCCCCTCCCGGAGGGAAGTATCCCCGGCAGATCGGCTCTGCCGGAGTCCTAGATTGGTTTCCGCCTCGGTTCCGCCTCGAGAGGGCGGCGTCTGGTCCCGAAAGCCTCCCTATGATTTTTTTCCAGGTCAAAACACCTCATATAGGAGAAGATGGGCATCGGGGGACCTTCGGTGGGCCCACGAGACAGTGGGGCGCGCCCCCCACCCTCGTGGACAGCCCGTGGCCCCCCTCGTGAACTTCTTTCGCCAGATATTTTTTATATTTTCTGAAACAGAGTTCTGTTGAGTTTCGGGGCTTTTGGAGTTGTGCAGAATAGATTTCTAGAGTTTGCTCCTTTTCCAGCCCAGAATTCCAGCTGCCGGCATTCTCCCTCTTCATGTTAACCTTGTAAAATAAGAGAGAAAAGGCATAAGTATTGTGACAAAACATGTAATAACGGCCCATAGTGCGATAAATATCAACATATAAGCATGATGCAAAATGGACGTATCAACTCCCCCAAGCTTAGACCTCGCTTGTCCTCAAGCGAAACCCAATATCGAAAAATATGTCCACATGTTTAGGGATAGAGGTGTTGATAAAAACAAAATATGGACATGAGGGCATCATGATCATTTTCATAACAACAACATATATATTGTCATATGATTCTTATGCTAAAGTAACAATTCATCCACAATATCAAGCATGAATCATAAACTTCATTGGAAACTAACAAACTTTGTTCTCAGTCATTGAAGCAATTGCAGTTTATCGTAACATCGGAAAGAGTCAATATAAGAGCTTTTCAGCAAGCCTACATACTCAACTATCATATAATCTTTCACAATTGCTCACACTCACGCAATAGTTATGTTTATGGAGTTTTAATCGGACACAGAGAAAGATAGGGGCTTATGGTGTTTCCTCCCAACCTCTTACCTCAAGGGTAATGTCAACAGTAATAGATCATGAAAACTTACATCGAAGTGGGTATATATGTCAGGATCTTTCCAACACAGTGTGCTTGCCAAAGGATAAAATGTAAAAAGGAAAGGTGAATTTCACCTTGACACTTATAAGGCAAGAATAATAGATAGGCCCTTCGCAGAGGGAAGCAGAGGTTGTCATGTGTTTTTATGGTTGGATGCACAAAGTCTTAGCATAGAAGAACTTCACTTTATATTGCCACTTGTGATAAGGACCTTTATTATGCACTCCGTCGCTTTTATTACTTCCATATCACAAGATCATATAAAGCTAATTTCCTCCACACTAATAAATCATACATATTTTAGCGAGTTTGCAACATGACAACTTACTTCGAAGGATCTTTCTCAATCCATAGGTAGGTATGGTGGACTCTCATGGCAAAACTGGGTTTAAGGATATATGGAAGCACAAGTAGTATCTCTACTTAGTGCGAGAAGTTTTGGCTAGCATGAGGGGGAAAGGCAAGCTCAACATGTTGGATGATCCATGACAATATACTTTATTTCGGATATAGGAAAACATAACCCATTATGTTGTCTTCCTTGTCCAACATCAACTCTTTAGCATGTCATATTTTAATGAGTGCTCACAATCATAAAAGATGTCCAAGATAGTATATTTGTATGTGAAGCCTCTCTTCTTTTATTACTTCCTATTAATTGCAACGATGACCAAAACTATGTTTGTCAACTCCCAACAACTTTTATTTATCATACTCTTATATGTGAAGTCATTACTTCCCATAAGATCGATATGATCTCTTTGATACTCTTTATGTTTTCTTTCTTTTTATCATGACCCAAGTGAGGAAATCAAGCCCTTGACTCAACACTAATCTTTATTATATAGCTCACGGACTCGATTACAAAGGGTAAAGATCATAAGGCAAAAGATCACAACTAGATCATGCTAACTTTATTCTACTAGATCAAGATACTACCAAAAGGATCAAACTAAGTAAAACGGTAAAGATATGAGTGATGGTGATACGATACCGAGGTCACTCCCCCAAGCTTGGCAGTTGCCAAGGGGAGTGCCCATACCCATATGATTATGTCTCCTTCTTCGGGGGTAATGATGATGGAGTTGAAAGTAGTGATGCCGGATCATCATATATCGAGCGTAGGAGATCATCCAGCTTGCGGATAATACCTTTGAGTGCAGCTATGTAATCCTTCAACAAAATATTTTCACTTGTGAGATGCTTGTTTCGAATTTGAGCTAACTCAATCATCCTGAAAGCTTCAATCTCAGTTGAGGTAAAGAGATTAGGAAGAGATTTAGGGGTGTCTTATTCTCCCGATGCCGGAGCCGGATCTTCCACCTCCATTTTGATCTTCTTCTCCTTGTGGATCTCCTCGGGTCCTTCCCTCTTCAGATCTATCTTCATTAGCCAAGCATCGTTGCCTTCGTTGTTGGAGGAGGGAGACGACATGATGCCTGGCTTCGCAAACCCTAGCAGAAAATAGCTCGAAACAAGAACAGAGGATTTTTGCGTGATACAGAGGTCAAAACCTTCGGGAGTATATATAATGAATTTTTACCGACCAAAAGGAGTAACCCACAAGAAAAAGGAGTCCCGGAGGCACATGAGCTGCCGACGAGGCAGGGGGCGTGCCCTCCACCCTCGTGGACGGCTCGTGTCTCTTCCGGACTGCTACTTATTTTTCTATTTTTCTAAATATTCCAAAACGGAGAAAAATTGCCTTTAGAGTTGTTTTGGAGTCAGTTTACTTATTGTATCACATACCTCTTCCTTTTTGGAGGCTGAATCGTTCTGGAAAGTGTCCCTTATGTATTCCTCCGGGGTTACAGTTTCAATAACATTGGTTTCAACATTTATAGGATTACCTGAGATATAATGTTTGATTCTTTGACCGTTCACCACCTTCGGATTTGTGCCTTCGAAGTTGTTGATTTTTATGGCCCCGGAACGATAGACCTCCTCGATAACGTAAGGTCCTTCCCACTTGGAGAGAAGTTTTCCTGCAAAAAATCTTAAACGAGAGTTGAATAGCAAGACATAATCGATCACGTACGTTAAACTCACGCTTTTGTATCCTTTTGTCATGCCATCTTTTAACTTTTTCCTTAAACAGCTTGGCATTCTCATAGGCCTGGGTTCTCCATTCATCGAGACAGCTAATGTCAAATAGCCTCTTTTCATCGGCAAGTTTGAAATCATAATTGAGATCTTCGATAGCCCAATATGCCTTATGTTCTAGCTCAAGAGGTAAGTGACAAGCCTTTCCATATACCATCTTATATGGAGACATACCCATAGGATTTTTGTATGCAATTCTATAGGCCCATAATGCATCATCAAGTTTCTTAGACCAATTATTTCTATACCTATTAACTTTCTTTTGCAAGATTAGTTTCAACTCCCTATTACTTAGTTCTACTTGACCACTAGTCTGTGGGTGATAGGGGGATGCAATTCTATGGTTGACATCATATTTCACAAGCATCTTACGGAAAGCACCATGAATAAAGTGTGAACCACCATCAGTCATTAGATATCTAGGGACTCCAAACCTCGGAAATATAACTTCTTTAAGCATCTTAATAGAGGTGTTGTGATCAGCACTACTAGTTGGAATAGCTTCTACCCACTTAGTAACGTAATCAACAGCAACTAGAATATGTGTGTACCCATTAGAGGCAAGAAATGGTCCCATATAATCAAAGGCCCAAACATCAAATGGTTCAATAACAAGTGAATAATTCATAGGCATTTCTTGACGTCTACTAATATTACCAATTCTTTGACATTCATCACAAGCTAAGACAAACTTACGGGCATCCTTGAAGAGAGTAGGCCAATAAAAACCGGATTACAATACCTTGTGTGCAGTTCTATCTCCCGCAAGGTGTCCTCCATAAGCTTCGAAGTGGCACTTGCGTAGGATTTGTTCCTGCTCATGCTCATGTACACAATGTCCAATAATACCATCTACTCCTTCTTTAAGATGTGGGTCACCCCAGAAGTAATGCCTCAAATCATAGAAGAAAATTTTCTTTTGCTCGTATGTGAAGCTAGGAGGTATAAACTTAGCAACAATATAATTAGCATAATTAGCATACCATGGAGCAGTACGAGAAGTATTTATGACACTAATTGTTCATCAGGAAAGCTATCATCAATAGGTTGTGGGTCATCAAGTATATTCTCTAACCTAGATAAGTTGTCGCAACGGGGTTCTCAGCTCCTTTTCTATCAAATATTGTCGGGGGAAACTGTCCGCCACGAACACCTATGGGACCGGAGCCCCTTGTCTGTGCGGTACGAGGGCGGAGGGAGCACAAAGAGCAGATCGTAGCGAGCACGCGGGCAGTTTTACCCAGGTTCGGGCCGCGGTAGACGCGTAAAACCCTACTCCTGCTTGGTTGTGTATTGAGTTTGAGCGCTCGGGAGCTTGAAGAAGCAGCTACCCCCAGCGCGAGAGTGATCTAGGTTCCGAACCCCCTCCACGTTGTGCATGGGCCTCCTTTTATAGTGCAAGGGGTCAACGACAGGTGTCAACGTAGGAGAAAGGGGTAAAAACGTAAAAGAGGTGGTAGTTGCAACAGTGCGGGAACAGTGGAGCTACAGTACAGAACAGTGGTCTATACCTACTTTAACAGTGGGGGACAAGGGCATTTAATGCCCGTCGCCGTCGACCCCAAAAGCTCCCGCCTTAGCGTCTCCGTCCGCCACGGCGACGGATCCATCACCGTGGAGTGCCACCGTGTACCCCAGGCTGCACAGCCATCCGCCACGCGCCCCTGGATAGGCCCCAGGGTGACGCGTGGGCCGATGAGCTGGAGCGCGGGCACACAGCGCAGCCTCCCCGGCAAGCACCTTGCCGGGGCCTCGATCTTGCCGGGCCCGGGAGCTTGTCGCTCCCCGGGCCCCTTGCCAGGGCGCATATAGCGCCGAGGCGTTGTCTTCTAGTCTTCCTGGCAAGCTCCTCTTGCTAGGGTCTTGTGTTAGTGGGGCGGTCTCGAGCCTGGTACGGCCTTCCCGGCAAGCTCCTCTTGCCGGGGTCTCGGTCTTATGTCTTGTATACTTTGTTTTTGAATGGTTTAATAGGGAGCAGGAAGGTCTCCGGCGAGCACGCAGTAAACCTTGCCGCGGGAAGCTGCAACTGCCCGTGCACAAGTTGGGGTACTGGGGAACCCCTACCTTAGTACACCGACAGGAGCCCCCGGGCCTGGGCCACACACGGTGCCGAGCGCTGTTGGGCCAGGCCCAAAACAGTGCACGGGCACCCGCGGCCCGCGGCGCGCCGAATCCACTTCCATATCCGCCGCACCCCACGGTAACGGCACGCGTCGATCGCGGCGCCGTGGGATGGGACGTGCCCACGATCTCTTAATGGAAATTGCGAAACGCCCCCCACTCCCCCATAAAAGCAGAGGGAGCGGGCACGGTTCCCCTCCTTGCGCTCTCATTACGTCGTCTTCCTCCTCCAAAGATTCCCTCTTGCGCTCTGCCTCCACATCTCCGCCGCCGCCGAGCTCTTCGTCCCCCTCCTTCCACCGCGTCCGCCATGGCCCCAAAGACCGACAAGGCGAAGGCGGAGAAGGCCAAGCGGGAGAAATCGGAGCAAGCGGCCAAGCTCATCGCGTACCGGAAGCGGCATGTCGTCTTCCCGCCGAAGCTCGGCGTGCGGGAGCTCTGGAACAAGTATTACTTGTTCTGGTCGAAGGGAACCGACGCGCATCCCCGCACGCGAGCATACCCGGCCGCCGCCAAGGACAGCTATCCCGGCGGGTACTACTTCTTTGCTGCCTTTTTCCATTGTGGTCTCTGTCCTCCTTTCTCGAACTTCTTCTGCGACGTCATGAACACATATGGCCTCCATCTGCTTGACTTCACCCCCAACGCCATTCTCACCATGGCTGTTTTCGCACACATGTGCGAAAACTTCATAGGAGTCCACCCCAATGTAGCCCTCTTTAGACACTTCTTCACTCCTAGAGCCGAGGCCGATGCCCCCCTCTCCGGAGGAATTTCTTGGGTCTTTCGTCTGAATAAGAAAGGGGCGTACTTGCCGGGGGAGCTCCGCGGCAAGTGGGAGGAATGGCGAGCGGAGTGGTGCTGGATCGTAGAAGACCAGCCGCAAGCCTTCACCGCGCCGCGCACAACGCCCATCGTGCGCGGCAGGGACTGGAGTGAGCTGGACTCGGACGACGTCAAGCTCAACATCGCCCTCGTCCGAATTCTTCGTCTTCGGTTGGCCAATCTGTCAGTTGCTGAGGTGGGCGCAGATTTCCTCCGCCGGCGCATCGCCCCTCTCCAAGACCGGAAGAGGCCGGCCTGGGAGTACGGCGGCCCGGCAGACATCATGAGGCTGCGCCCCGGGCTCAATTTCAACTTCACCACGCTGGAGCTGCGGGGAATGGTACGGGAACTCTTCAAGTACGACCCGACGCACCCCGAGTGGTTCAGGACTCCCCGGGAAGTGGTGCCGCTCTGCAACAACGCCGTCAGGGATCGGATCCTCGCCATGATGCCCATGTGTGACTCGCATGGCTTGGACCGCACGTGGATCGCCCCGAAGCCCATCGACGTCCTCAACTTCTACGACAACCTCGCCGAAGTGGCGAAGAACAAGGAGGACCTCAAGCTGCACACGCGGGACACCACCGACCAGGAGATCGCCTACATAGCTTCTCGGGCCGAGGAGGCCGCCGCAGCCGCGGCGGCAGGAGTTTTCGGATTCTCGCCGGAGGAGGCGGAGGCTGAGGACGCGTCCACCCAGGCGGAGGAGGCGGAGATCCGCAGGTTGCTGAATCTTCCACCCGACGCGCTCGCCGGGGTCCCCTCGCTGAGGCACTCCGGGATCCACGGGATCGCGGCGGAGGCCGCGGCAATGGAGGGCACCGCTGGAGGGAGCAGAGGCGCCGCGAGGGGCGGAGGCGCCAAGGGAAAGGGGGCCGCGGCGCAGGACGCCGGGCCCAGTGAGCCGGCCGGGGCAGAGGAGGAGGAGGAGGCCGAGGACTCCGGCGGATCCACGGAGTTGTACGCCGACGACCTCTCCTCGTCGGAGAGCTCCCCGCCCCCGGCAAGCCCGAGGCAGTCCCCGGCGAAGCGCCTCCGCAAGGCGGCGACGGGGGAGAGGGCGCAGGCGCCCCGGCAACAGCCACCTCGCCGGGCGGCTCCCCGGGGGAGTCAAGCCGCGCCAAGGCCGTCCGGCGCACCAGCCGCAACGGAGGCGGCCCGTGCGCGGACCACGACGGAGGCGCCTCGCAGGCCGACAGCAAGCCGGCAAGGGTCTTCTCGGAGCGGAGCAACGGCTCCGCCCGCCCCTCGGGCGCCGGCAACCACAGGGGCTGGGTCTTCGCAGCCCCCAGCCCCGGTGAACACCAAGCACGCGAGGGAGTCTTCGTCTTCCGCTCCTCGCGCCGACGCGCCCACGGTGGAGTACGATTTCTCCGCCCTGAGCGAGGACGACGAGGAGGACCAGGAGTAAGGATCCGGGACCTTACACCTTCTCGATTTCTGTCTTAATTAAATTTTTTTTTTGTTGATGCTGACTCTGTCTATTGCTCTGATTTCAGGACCCTGGCCCATCGCGCGGCGAAGAAGGCCAAGGCGCCCGAGGTCGAGGTCGCGGAGGACTCGGCAGCTGCGGCAACAGAGGGCGTGCCGGAGCCGAGCCTGCCGGACCCGAGCCCTGCGCCGAGGAGCAGCCCCCAGCGTAGCCCGCAGCGCAGCCCCCAGCGTAAGTCTGGGGTTCTCTCTTCTCGCTTGTCGAGGTACGCCTGAGGATTTGGTTTTGTCTTCATATCTTGACGTTTCTTGTCTTGTTCTGTGCAGAGGTGGAGCCCCAGCGGGAAGAGCGCCCGGAGACCACTGCTGAGGAGCCGCAGGCCCCGCCATCCCCGCCAAGGCAGAACTCTCCGGCAAGGGAGAGTGCTCCTCCGAGGGCGGGTACTCCGCCGAGGCAGAGTACCCCGCCAAGGGCGAGCAGCCCGGCGAGGGCGGCCACTCCGCCAAGGCCGAGCTCCCCGGCGAGGGAGCCCGCCGCTGAGGACGTCCGCCAAGGTAAGTTTTGTGACTTGTCTTCTTGGCTTGCCTCTTTTTTGGATATTTGCTTGAGTCTTGAACTTCTTTTTCTTCTTCTTCTTTTTAGATCTTCCTCCTCCTGCGCCCATGGAGACGGAGGTAATCGACCTTGAGGAGGAGGGCGCGCAGGGCGGCGGCAGCGACGCTCCTGTCGTCGAGGAGATGGCCGAGGCCGTCGAGCCGGCCGCGTAGGAGACTGCCCCAGCTGCGGACGCAGCGGCTGGGGAGGGGGACGGCGACCACACCGCCGGCCCGGAGGCGGCGGGAGCATCGGATGCTGCACCGGCCACCGGCCCCTCCGCCAGCAAGGAGCAGGGGTACTATCTCGAGGCCCCCAACGGCGTCTTCATCCAGATGCCTTGGGGGTCTTCATCGCGAGCTCCTGCGGAGGGCGAGGCGTTCGACGGAGAAGTCCTCGCCTCCGCAGGCCTGAAAATCGTCGAGGCGCCCGGCGGGAGTGAGGGGCCCGAGGAGGAGAGGTTGCTCCACCAGCTCCTGGCCCTTTACCGGGCCAGGCAGGCGAAGCTCGCCTCCCGGGAGGCTCTTGCCGCCAAGGCCGCGGCGGAAATGGAGAAGCGTGCGGCGGAGCTCAGCGCCGCCAATCAGGCAGCCCTCCGCGAGGTGGCGGAGGAGCGGGAGCGTCTCGCCGGCGAGTACCAGGAATGGGTGCTCGAGAAAGCTGAAGCGGAAGAACAGCAGCGTCTCGCCGGGGTGGAGATGTCCCGGCGAGAAGGAGAGCTCGCGCAGCGGAAGGTCGAGCTGGACTCCCATGAGGAGGACCTTACCGCTCGCGAGGCTGCCCTTGGCGGGGAGCTGAAGGAGGCGAAAGCCGCCGCGGTTGCCGCGGAAGACGCCAAGAAAGAGCTCGCCGCCAAGGTTGAACAGTTGGAGAAGGCGATGAAGGTGAGCGCCGAGAAGGTTGCCGCGCTCATCTTGGAGCGCGAGAAGGATGCTCACACAAACTCCGAGCTTCAGGTGAGTCTCTCCAAGAGGGGCGACAAGCTGAAGGCCGCCAATGACTCCATTGAGGACTTGGAGCTGAAGGTCACCACTCTGAAGGAATCGCTCGACGCTGCCCGGGCTCAGGAGACCAAGTTGAAGGATGAGCTCCGCAAGGAGCGGACCTTGGTGGAGAACGTCAACAAGGCGTCCGAGCTCTTCCGGCAGACTATTGAAGTGTGGACCGAAGACCTAGTTTCTTCTGCGTCCAATATTGACCAGGAGCTGCTGGCGTTGAAGGTCGAACATCTCATCTACTCGCCGGATCCGGATCTCCCGCACAGCGCCAGGCTCAGCCTCTTCTTCAGAGGGATCGCGCCGGCCCTTGCAAGTCTCCGGAACCGCATCCCCGCGCAGCTGGCCGAGGAGTCGCGCCTGCTCTGCGCGGGAACTCTGGAACGGGTGCTGACGAAGATCGTGTACCGCAACCCGGGAATCAACCTCACGAACGTTCTTCGCAGCTTGCCGGCTGATGCAGACACGGAGGCCCTGAAGGAGCAGGTCGGCCACATCATCGCCAAGGCGGCAAAGCTTGGCAGGAAGGAAGGCGACCGCGTAGACTAGGGCTCCATTATCTTTATCTTTTTGTTGCTGCACATTATGTTATGAACTTATTAGTCCATCGCGACAAGTTTATCCTTTGTAAGATATTTACTTTATTTTGATCAATCAGTGCAATGTTATCTTCCTTGTCTCAATCTTTGACTTTGTATGTTTTTCACCCTACGCTCCCGGGGAGCCTGCCGGCAAGGGGCCTTTGCCGCGAGCGCTGAGTGCTGGACTCTGAGCAGCCTGCTGGCCAAGACCTTCGCCGGCAAGCAACCTTGCCGCAGCCAGTCGCAACGCACTTAGCTTGCTGAGCGTACTCGGAAACGAAGCAAGGGCGCGACACTTGTCGCAGCTCACTTAAATCGTTGAGTGGACTCGAAAACAAGATAAGGGTGCGGCAAACTACGGGTAGGTTCCTCCGCGCACAGGTTTTCCATACAAAATGTGATCGTTCAAGGAAGACAACTAAAATTTAAAATTTGAACTGGTCAAATTCTAACAACTTATCTCTCGTATGCTGCTTGCTTATATTGCTTGCTTTCCGGTAAGACTTCTCTTTCTTGAACAGCACTTGGTTCCTCCTCCACCTCCTTCCCCCCCGGCAAACTTGTGCGCGAGGAACGTTCCTTCTGCTTAAGAGGAAAGAAAAGGGAGAGGGAAACAAGTATATGGCCTTTCGGCGTGCTAATGCTTACCGTATACTTGAGTGTTGCATCAAATGCCAAACAGAACATGCAAATAGCAAAGAAAAGCATGCAAAAGGCGATTGATGCGAGAAACACGAAAAACTTTACTGATGCACGGGGTCTGCGCCCGGCTTTGTACAAAGGGTTACATGCAACAGCGGCAAAGCTTGTACAAAAGGTGGTTGCCGGAGCGGATCACGGCAACCGCGCCTTAGGGGTGAAACTTGCGAAGATGCTCTATGTTCCAGGAGTTGCTCACCGGTAAGCCTTCTTCGGTCTCGAGGCGGACAGCGCCGGGCCTCGTAACTTGTCTCACCCGATAAGGGCCTTCCCACTTCGGCGTCAACTTGTTGGAATTCTTGGCGGACTGAACACGCCGAAGAACAAGGTCGCCTTCCTCGAGACTCCTGGCCTTGACTTTGCGGCTATGGTAGCGGCGCAAAGCTTGCTGGTATCGAGCAGCTCGTACAGCAGCCTGGAGACGTCCCTCCTCAAGGAGCAATGCGTCATGTTGCGCAGTTGCTCTTGCTCGAGCTCATCATAAGCGAGTACTCGAGGAGATCCGTATACGAGTTCCGTGGGGAGAACTGCCTCTGCTCCATAGACTAGAGCAAAAGGTGTCTGTCCGGTGGCTTGACTTGGTGTCGTTCTGATTGACCAAAGAGCCGCCGGGAGCTCCTCTATCCAATTTCTTCCGCACTTGCGCAGCCTGTCAAAGGTCCTTGTCTTGAGTCCGCGCAGCACTTCAGCATTTGCCCTCTCCGCCTGACCGTTGCTCCTCGGGTGAGCAACAGAAGCGAAACAGACCTTGGCGCCAAGGTCTTGGACGTACTGCACGAAGGTGCGACTTGTAAATTGCGTACCGTTGTCGGTGATGATCCTGTTAGGGATCCCGAAACGGCAAACAATTGACCTGAAGAACCTGACCGCTGACTGTGCTGTCACCTTCCTCACCGGCTCTACTTCTGGCCACTTTGTGAACTTGTCGATTGCGACGTACAAGTACTCAAAGCCCCCGACAGCACGAGGGAAAGGGCCGAGGATATCGAGCCCCCAGACCGAGAAGGGCCATGACAAAGGGATTGTTTGGAGAGCTTGAGCTGGCTGATGGATTTGCTTCGCATGGAACTGGCACGCTTCACACTTGGTTACTAGTGCAGTTGCATCTTGGAGGGCTTCTTGCCAAAAGAACCCTTGCCGGAAAGCCTTCCCGGCAAGCGCCCTTGCGCCAATGTGGTGGCCGCATATGCCTCCGTGTATTTCTGCCAACAGCTTCTGTCCGTCTTCTCTGGAGATGCACTTCAACCTGACACCGTTGAGTCTTCTTCTGTACAGCTCGTTATCCACGAACTGATACATACTTGACTGCCTGGTTATCTTCTCTATCTCTTGAGGGTCGTCGGGAAGTTCTCCAGTTTGAAGGAAGCGGACTATCTGCTGCGCCCATGCCGGAGCCCGAGGCTCGACGGCAAGGACTAAAGGCTCGAGGGCCGCTGCGGGAACCTCAGCTTCTGCGGCAAGGACCTCTGGTTCTGCCGGAGCTGACGGTCCCCCGGCAAGCTCGCTGGGGCGAGGATTGCCGGGAACGTTTGCTTCAACTGTACAAGCCCGAGGACTTGCAGGAGCAAACTGTTCCTCAGCGTTCTGGTTGTTGATCTTGGGGACCTTGGCGGCGGTTTCAGGAAGATCCGCTGGCAAGTAGTCGCCGGAGACCAACTTTCTCTTCTTGGACTGCCCAATTGATGGTGTAACGGATGGTTGAGTCAGCTTGAGTAAGAAGGTCCCTGGTTCCACAGGTAACTTCATCGCGGCGCACTTTGAAAGGCCATCTGCAATTTCATTTTGAGCTCTCGGGACGTGCTCCATCTGCAAACCTTCAAAGTGCTCTTCAAGCTTTCTCACTTCATCGACATAAGCTTCCATCAAAGGGCTCTGATAGCTCTTGTTAACTTGTCGGACCACCAACTGAGAATCTCCCCGCACAATCAGCTTTCTGATCCCAAGTTCGGCCGCAATCCTGAGGCCGGCAAGCAAGCCTTCATATTCTGCAGTGTTGTTCGTCGCTTGCTCCCTGGGAAAGTGCATCTGGATAACATATTTGAGGTGCTCTCCGGTGGGCGCGATGAGTACCACGCCAGCACCGGCGCCTTGCAGCGAGAAGGCACCGTCAAAATACATTACCCATTCACTTGTCGCTTCTTGTACGGGTGCACTTGTTTCTTGAACTTCTTCTTCTGGTGTCGGGGTCCACTCAGCTATGAATTCTGCCAAAGCTCGGCTCTGTATGGTTGAAGTACTTTCAAACTTGAGTCCAAAGCTTGACAGTTCCAGCGCCCACTCGACGATCCTGCCTGTTGCTTCTGGATTGTGCAATATCCTCTTCAACGGAAAGCGAGTGACCACTGTTATCTCGTGGGCTTGGAAGTAATGGCGCAGCTTTCTCGAGGCCATGAGGAGGCCGAAAAGCAACTTTTGCACACCAGAGTATCTTGATCTAGCCCCCTGGAGAAGGGAACTTACAAAATACACTGGGCGATGCACCATCTTCTTCCGCACTTCTCCTTGCTCCTGCGCAGAGTCATTCTTGTCGGGGCCAGAGCTTGTCGGAGCAGCCCCCTGCTTGTCGCTGGATTCGCTTGCCGGTGATGCTGACTCCTCGTCGGACTCCCTCTCCGCTACTAACGCAGCACTAACCACTTGGTTGGTTGCCGCTAAGTATAGCAACAACTTTTCCTGTGGTCTAGGTGCGACAAGTATAGGAGTGGAAGACAGGTACCGTTTCAAATCCTGCAACGCCGCCTCTGCTTCCGGAGTCCACTTCATGGGACCTGCCTTCTTCAAGATTTTGAAGAAAGGTAGGGCGCGTTCTGCAGACTTTGAAATGAACCTGCTAAGGGCAGCAACACAACCTGCAAGCCTTCTGACATCCTTGACGCGCTTCGGGGCCTCTATCTGCTCAATGGCTTTGATCTTGTCGGGGTTGGCTTCAATCCCCCTCTGTGATACAAAGAACCCGAGAAGCTTGCCGGAGGGGACTCCAAAGACGCACTTCTCGGGGTTCAACTTGAGCTGTATCCTGCGCAGGTTCTGAAACGTTTCTTCCAAGTCTTGAATCAGGGTTTCCTTGCTCTTGCTCTTCACCACGATGTCATCCATGTAAGCTTCTACATTTCTGTGGATCTGTGGCTCAAAAGCAGTGTACACTACCCTTGCAAAGGTTGAGCCTGCATTCTTCAGTCCAAACGGCATGCGGATAAAGCAATAAGTGCCACATGGAGTGATAAATGCAGTCTTCTCTTCATCTTCCTTGGCCATGAAAATCTGATGATAGCCTGAGTATGCATCAAGAAAACAGAGTAGCTCACATCCGGCAGTGGAGTTAACGATCTGGTCAATGCGCGGCAAAGGGAATGGATCCTTGGGACATGCTTTATTGACATCGGTGAAGTCTATACACAGTCTCCACTTCCCGTTGGCCTTGCGCACGACGACTGGGTTTGCCAACCACGTCGGATGGATCACGCCTCTAACTAGGCCTGCTGCTTCTAGCTTCTTGATTTCCTCGTTGATGAACTCTTGGCGCTCCACGGCTTGCTTCCTCACTTTCTGCTTGATGGGCCGCGCATGAGGACAGACAGCAAGCTTGTGCTCAATCACCTTCCTGGGAACACCGGGGATGTCAGATGGTTGCCAGGCAAACACATCGACATTCGCCCGCAGGAAGGCAACGAGCGCGCTTTCCTATTTGCTGTCAAGGGTTGCACTGATGGTGAAGGTACCACCAGTGCCATCCTCCTTTGCGGACACCTTCTTGGTTGCCGGAGGAGCAGCCATTCCTTTCTTACTCTTGCCGGTGGAGCTCGATGGAACGTCCTCAACGGCAGCGCAGCACTCCGAAGAGGTGCGGTTGCCGGAGTGGGTCCCAGAGCACTTGCCGGACTTGGTCTTCGTCTTCTTCCCCCCGGGAGCTTCAGCGGCAAGAGTGTCCTTCTCGGCCGCAGCTGCTGCATCCCGGTAAATCTTGTCGGCGCAAATAAGCGCATCCTTCTTGTCGCTGTGGACAGTGATGACGCTTATCGGCCCCGGCATCTTCAGCACGTTGTAGGCATAGTGGGAAGCTGCCATGAACTTGGCGAGGGCAGGACGGCCAAGTATTCCATTGTAGGGCAATGGAATATCGGCGACGTCAAAAGTGATGCGCTCAGTCCTGAAGTTGAGCTCCCCGCCAAAGGTCACTGGCAGAGTGATTTTTCCCTTGGGCTTGCTCCTTCCCGGGTTGATTCCTTGGAATGAACCGGTCTCTTCGAGCTCGCCGTCTTGAATCTGGAGTTTCTTGATCACAGCAGAGGAGATCAAGTTCAGCCCGGCCCCGCCGTCAACCAACATTTTGGTGACCTTGAGGTTGCGGATGGTGGGAGAAACCAGCATCGGCAAGCACCTGACCGCAGTGGTGCGGTCAGGGTGATCCTCAAGATCAAAAACGATGGGCGTGCTGGACCATTTGAGGAGCCTGCGCGACTCCACGGGCGGCTCCGCTGCGTTTACCTCACGCACCCACTGCTTGAGTTGGCGGTGGGAGGTATGCAGGGAGGCGCCACCGTCGACGCACAGGACCTCCGTGGCCTTCTGGAACTCCTGCTCGCTGTTCTCGTCGTCCTCCATGTCTTCATCGTCGTCTTCGTCGTTGTCGCGGCCCCGGGGAGGTCGATCTCCTTGCCGCTGCTTAGCCTTGCCGCGGCGTCCCCCCCGGCCGTTGAACGGCCGCTTCTTGCTGGGCTCTTCCCCGCCACCTTGGGCCTTCTCCTTGTCGCGCCTCTCGTACTCAGCTTTCTGCTGCTCGACGAGATACTCGACGCGCTTGCAGTTGGATAGATCATGACCCTTGGTGCGGTGGATCTTACAGTATTGCTTGTCTGAGCTACCCGGCTTGTCGGCCGCCGCCGCAGGGGCAGGCTCCTTGCCGGAGCCGCCAGCCTGCGCTTGCTTGGCGGGGGCCTCCTTGCCGGACTTCTCGACGGCAAGCACTTCCTTCTTGCCCTTCTTTCTGTTGTTCCGCCGCCGGCTCTTCTTTGCCGGGGCGGCGTCGTCGCTGTCGCTTCCTCCCGCGCCAGCATCCTCCCCGGGGAGTTACCTCCCCTCTTTTGCGCGTGCGCACTTGTCAGCAAGAGCGTAAAGCTCGCTGACGTCCCTAATCTTGGTCATCGCCATTTCCTCACGCATGCGGCGGTTACGCACGTTCTGATGGAACGCGCTGATAACCGCGGCAGGGTGAACGTCAGGGATGTTGTGCTGCACCCGGCTGAAGCGTTGGATATACTTGCGCAGAGGCTCGCCTTCCTTCTGGGCCAAGATATGGAGATCGCTCTCCTGGCCATGGGGTTTGTGGCCGCCGGTGAAGGCGCCAACAAACTGGTGGCAAAGGTCGGCCCAAGAAGAGATGGAACCTTCCGGCAAGTGCATGAGCCACGAACGGACGTTCGGCTTTAGCACGAGCGGGAAGTAATTCGCCAAGATCTTCTCGTCGCGCCCCCCGGCAGCTTGTACTGCGATGGTGTAGACGCTGAGAAACTCCGAGGGGTGCGTCTTGCCGTCGTACTTCTCCGGTACGTCGGGCTTGAAATTCTTCATGCTGGGCCACTGGACATGCCGCAGCTCGCGGGTGAACGCAGGGCAGCCTGCCGCGTACGGCAAGTCGCCTGGTTCACCGGGCGCGTGCGCGTCGACAGTATTCCCAGCTCTCTTGTCGGATTGTCGCCGAGCTTCTCGGCGGCGCTCGATTGTGGTTCGAGCGTCTTCATCTCGCCGGTCGTCGAGGACTTGGCGCTGGTCCCGACGAGCCCGCGGGTCCGACGAGGCTGTGGAGCCGTCGTCGGGGTTGTTCCGGCGGGGCGGCGTCTTCTGCTTCTGCGGTGGGGAGTGCACGCTTGTCGCACCCCCGGCAGTCTTGTCGCCGATAGCCTTCGTCTTCTCAGCTTGCCGCGGCCGTGAGGTCGACGGCTGCTGTGGAGATTCGTTGTTGGCGAAGTCTATCAGGCTCCGGATGGTGGCCCTCCATTCTTCGGCCTTGTCGGCCGCTGGAGGAAAGTCGAGGAGCAGTTGCGCTCTTGCGAGCGCTTCCGCTGGAGTGGAAGGGAACGCGGGCGAGCGGTGCGAGGAGCGGGATACGCTCGGACTTCTAACAACGTTAGAAGGAGCGGGGTCCCGCGCCGGCGCCTTCGCTTTGCTTGTGCCCGGACGGGGGTCCGGGGCGTCCCGCGAGCCTCCGGTTTGGCCTT
This sequence comes from Secale cereale, assembly GCA_902687465.1. NCBI lineage: Eukaryota > Viridiplantae > Streptophyta > Magnoliopsida > Poales > Poaceae > Secale > Secale cereale. Next base: position 872,764,898 of record LR738715.1, on the reverse strand, counting down.
GCCCCAGCAAGCGGATACCACCTCCTGTGGTATGGCGCTGCTGGGTCGTCGTGTGCTGAGATGGACGCGGCGCGTCCACGGAGACCGAGGTTCGGTCATCCGTTCTGTTCTTGGATCTGGTGGCGCCGTGAGTGTCCTCACCGGCGGCCTCCCTTCCGACGGCATCTCCCCCGCCCACCGTTGGCTCTGGTGGCGGCGGGTGAGACGCAGACGGGCCTCCGACCTCCGAAGGCTTCTTCTTCGGGGCCATGGAGTTGTCGCTAACGAAGTTGCTGATGAAGCTGGAGAGGTTGATGAAGAATGCGCCCGCGCGAACGCCGGATCAGGTTCGCACAACCTCGACGCCCCCTACCTGGCGCGCCAAAGATGTCGGGGGAAACTGTCCGCCACGAACACCTATGGGACCGGAGCCCCTTGTCTGTGCGGTACGAGGGCGGAGGGAGCACAAAGAGCAGATCGTAGCGAGCACGCGGGCAGTTTTACCCAGGTTCGGGCCGCGGTAGACGCGTAAAACCCTACTCCTGCTTGGTTGTGTATTGAGTTTGAGCGCTCGGGAGCTTGAAGAAGCAGCTACCCCCAGCGCGAGAGTGATCTAGGTTCCGAACCCCCTCCACGTTGTGCATGGGCCTCCTTTTATAGTGCAAGGGGTCACCGACAGGTGTCAACGTAGGAGAAAGGGGTAAAAACGTAAAAGAGGTGGTAGTTGCAACAGTGCGGGAACAGTGGAGCTACAGTACAGAACAGTGGTCTATACCTACTTTAACAGTGGGGGACAAGGGCATTTAATGCCCGTCGCCGTCGACCCCAAAAGCTCCCGCCTTAGCGTCTCCGTCCGCCACGGCGACGGATCCATCACCGGGGAGTGCCACCGTGTACCCCAGGCTGCACAGCCATCCGCCACGCGCCCCTGGATAGGCCCCAGGGTGACGCGTGGGCCGATGAGCTGGAGCGCAGGCACACAGCGCAGCCTCCCCGGCAAGCACCTTGCCGGGGCCTCGATCTTGCCGGGCCCGGGAGCTTGTCGCTCCCCGGGCCCCTTGCCGGGGCGCATATAGCGCCGAGGCGTTGTCTTCTAGTCTTCCTGGCAAGCTCCTCTTGCCAGGGTCTTGTGTTAGTGGGGCGGTCTCGAGCCTGGTACGGCCTTCCCGGCAAGCTCCTCTTGCCGGGGTCTCGGTCTTATGTCTTGTATACTTTGTTTTTGAATGGTTTAATAGGGAGCAGGAAGGTCTCCGGCGAGCACGCAGTAAACCTTGCCGCGGGAAGCTGCAACTGCCCGTGCACAAGTTGGGGTACTGGGGTACCCCTACCTTAGTACACCGACAAATATGCAAGTCAAATTCTTGCAGCAAGAGAACCCATCTAATAAGTCTAGGTTTAGCATCTTTCTTTTCCATAAGGTATTTGATAGCAGCATGATCAGTGTGAATAGTTACCTTAGAATCAACAATATAGGGTCTAAACTTATCGCAAGCAAATACAACTGCTAAAAATTCTTTCTCAATAGTAGCATAATTTCTTTGGGCACTATCTAGAGTTTTACTAGCATACTGGATAACATTCAATTTCTTATCAACTCTTTGCCCTAAAACAGCACCTACAGCATAATCACTGGCATCACACATAATCTCAAAAGGTAAATTCCAGTCAGGAGGCTGGACAATAGGTGCAGAGATCAATGATTTCTTAAGTATTTCAAATGCCTCTAGACAATCATCATCAAAGACAAAAGGAATATCTTTTTGTTAAAGATTTGTCAGAGGCCTGGAGATTTTGGAGAAGTCCTTTATGAACCTCCTATAAAACCCGGCATGACCAAGGAAACTTCGTATACCTTTGATGTCCTTGGGGCATGGCATCTTTTCAATAGCATCAACTTTAGCTTTGTCAACTTCAATACCTCTTTCAAAAATTTTATGTCCCAAGACAATGCCTTCATTAACCATAAAGTAGCACTTCTCCCAATTCAAGACAAGGTTAGTGTCTTCACATCTCTGCAAAACTCGATTAAGATTTCTGAAGCAATCATCAAAAGAAGTTCCGTAAACGGAGAAATCATCCATGAAAACCTCAACAATCTTTTCACAAAAATCAGAGAATATAGCCATCATGCATTGCTACTTCTCGAGCTTGCGTTGTATTCCCTCGAAGAGGAAAGGGAGATGTAGCACAGTAGCGTAAGTATTTCCCTTAGTTTTTGAGAACCAAGGTATCAATCCAGTAGGAGACCACGCGCGAGTCCCTCGCACCTGCACAAACAAACAAGAACTTCGCAGCCAACGCGATAAGGGGTTGTCAATCCCTTTACGGTCACTTACAAAAGTGAGATCTGATAGAGATGATAGTTTATATTTTTGGTATTTTTGTTTATAAGAACAGAAAATAAAAGCGGTAAAAGTAAAGTAGATGTAGATTGATATGTTGAGAATAGACCCGGGGGGCATAGTGTTCTCTAGTGGCTTCTCTCTTGATAGCGATATTCTACGGCGCGTAAACAAATTACTGTCGAGCAATTGATAGAAAAGCGAATAATTATGAGACTATCTAGGCATTATCATTGTATATAGGCATCACGTCCGAGACAAGTAGACCGACTCCTGCCTGCATCTACTACTATTACTCCACACATCGACTGCTATCCAGCATGCATCTAGTGTATTGAGTTCATAAGAATAGAGTAACGCCTTAAGAAAGATGACATGATGTAGAGGGATAAACTCAAGCAATATGATATAAACCCCATCTTTTTATCCTCGATGGCAACAATACAATACGTGCCTTGCTGCCCCTACTTTCACTGGGAAAGGACACCGCAAGATTGAACCCAAAGCCAAGCACTTCTCCCATTGCAAGAACTATACATCTAGTAGGCCAAACCAAACCAATAATTCGAAGAAACTTGCAAGGATATTATGAGCACACATAAAAAGTTCAGGGAAGAACCAAATATTTCTCATAGATAATCTTGATCACAAACTCACAATTGTCAGGACCGGTCCTTCAGTAAAATAATTACCGGAAGACCGACCTTTTTATTAAACCAGCGGGGAATATAATTCCTCGCTGGCAGACAATTTCTTGACACAGAATTCCAGTACACTTAATATTATACAAAGTTGAGCTGGGGTCGCTCAACAAATTTTATTACAAGCGCGCCAATATAATACATAGAGGCGGATATGACACAAGGCAGGGTGGCATACTACTAACTCGTAATAAAAAGGGTGGTGGAATATGTCACCGTGAAGGGGGTGATGTGACTCCAATATCTTACAGTTCATCGAGTGTCGGAGTGAGACCCGATGAATTTATTTGGTGGTAGGCGGAAGCGGTTATAAAACAGTGATCAACTCCAGGATCGCAAGGGACTGACTGGGACTCTTCTAAGCGTCGGACTCGCTATCGAATTCCTCATCCATGAGATCGCCTTCGTCCACATCTGGCCAAATCAACAAGCCAGGTGAGTACTTTGAATGTACTCGCAAGACAGTTCGGACTTAAGATATAACAAATGCCAACATGATGCATATGAGTATTCCAGCAAAAATGCGACCAGAATAAAATATTAATGTGTTGTATGCAATGATAGAAATTGGGCGGTAATCCTCCCGAAATCCATAAGATAAATATAAGGAGGCCAAACGAGTGTCTGAGTGATGCCTCATCGGAAAATTAATAAACGACAGGAGGCCACAGTCGGGCGTCTGAGCGACACCACATAAAGGGCTTATAGCAAAAATTAATAACAAGAATGCCTCAGTCGGACGTCTGAGCGACATCGCATAAAGGGCTTATAACTAAAAAGAATGCCACAGTCAGACGTCTGAGCGACATCACATAAAGGGCTTATAAATAAAAGAATGCCACAGTCGGACGTCTGAGCGACATCACATAAAGGGCTTATAAATAAAAGAATGCCACAGTCGGACGTCTGAGCGAAATCACATAAAGGGCTTATAAATAAAAGAATGCCACAATCAGACGTCTCAACGACATCTCATAAAGGGCTTATAAATAAAAGAATGCCACAGTCGGACGTCTGAGCGACATCACATAAAGGGCTTATAAATAACAATATAATCATGATGAAATACTTCTGAAAATAAATCAATACTGAGATAGTTGGTGAGTTCATCTACCAAATGAACTTGACAAAAATACAACTCTGGTTACCAACAAGAATATACTAGAGACGGTCACCGGGTTGATATGAAGGTTGACCCAAGGCCATAAACATGGCTACTGAAGGAATTTAACTCTGCAGAGCTTGTACCATTAACTCATAGCCAACGGGTTCTACTAGCCACGTGGGTTAGTCCCGTCTACCGTGTTTTAGTAGAAACCCAACTAACCAGTACACACCCATTTAACATCCTGTCGTCCGGAATCACCCGCGACGACATTCACGGAAAAATTTAAGACGGGGAGGCTACAACCTCGAATAGCATGGGATCAAATTTATATATGCGCGCTCTAAGGGGTGCCCCCCTCTCGGTCCCAACCCATGCCCCCTGACCGGATGACGGGCTTTAATCCAGGGCCATGGAACCCTCATCCCGGCCCCTCTACTTGGTGTGTACTCGGGAAGTGGTTTACAACTGACTAGACAGTAATCCCAACGGACGGCCTATGATAGTACCGAAAAGGAGATGAACGGAATCATGACCTGATCTCCGTTGATACTGAGATAACCAACTACTGGCATGCACCAACAATACCAGCATTCCACCCATCATATCACCATATGATCGAGGTGGTTCAAACTTCAACTTTCGGGGCTCACCCGAAGCTTACTTGCATGAAATATAACCATACACAATGCTTATATGACCATGCTTATGGGAAGAGCTACTCGAGCAAACATGCAACGCACGCATCATATCAAAGGTTCAAACATGCTTGCCTGGTTTTGAAAAGTCGGAGCTTAACTCGGTGTGGTTCGCGTCTCCGTCACGGCCTTCGGTATCTATGTATTCAAATAAATACATACTAACATAAATACCGTGCGTGCAAATAAAGTTGCTCCAAACATTTCTACATAAATATGACAAAAAACTATGCAAAAAACTAAAGAGGACAGAAAAAGAATCAACTAAAAATCATTTTTAGTTTAAAAGATATTAAGGTTTCTGTCCAGGGACTCATATGTAATGAAACAAAAAAGATCCAGGGGCTAGAACAGAAAACACCAAAGCGAATCGGTACGCAGTACGTCAACCGCAGAGGGGAGACGTATTTTGCAGAATGCGCTTACAGAAAACGATTCGGAGGGGAGAGATGAGAGGCTGACAAGGGGCCCCACGCGTCAGGTTTGAAAATAGACGCAGAGTCGCGCTAGCGCCGGTGCTGCGGTGATCGCCGACGTCGATCCACGGCGATTTAGGGGAGGGGGAAGGTACCTACGGCTCCTCGGTGGTCTTCCGCGTCGAACGGTGGTGGAGTTGGGTGTCGGCGAGCCCCACGTCGACGGCGACCCTATCTCCGGCGGACGACGGCTCGGGTGGTCGTGGACCTCGTCGGAGCAGGCCCCTGGTATGAAATTGAAGTGGGGGTTAGGCCTAGGTGGTTGCCAGGATGCTACGCCCGAGTCCACGACGGCGGAGAAGCCCTCACCAGAGTGAACGGAGCTGGAGCCCGAGGCGGAGGTAGCTGGCCGGAGTTGGGGAAGAAGGGCCCCTCGAGGCTCTTCCAGAGGTTGGGCGCGGTCTAGGGAGGTAGTGGAGGTGTGTGCGCTCGAGCACGAGCTCGTGGGTGCCTTATATAGGCGGCTCGATGTGGCTGCCGTGAACGGATAAGTCCGGCGGGTCGATTACGGTGCTGCAGTGGCCGGACGGCGGAGTTAGGGGCATGAGCATCACCTAGTAGTTGTAGAGGTTCCATTCCCGCGCCTAACTCAGCAGGAGAGGTGGAGTTACGGGCTGTAACCGACGGAACGGCCGCGCGGCACGGTGGCGGCAGAAAACGCGCTCTGCGCGTGCTAGGCCACGGCGACGGCATGCCAGGCGTGCGTTGGCTGTGGAGATGGACACGCGGAGTGCTGGGGTGGTTTGGGCGGCGCTAATTGGCGTCGAGCTGTAGTGGGAGCTTCTGTCAGCCGCCACGGGCGGCGCTGTTGCCGTGGCAGTTGCCGGCGCGGTCGGGCCAGGGCGCCACCGACGCCCAGAAGCGGCCAAGCGAGCGTGCGACGACTGGATAAGAAGAAGGAGCAGTGCAACATCGAGCCAAGGGGGTACTGGCGAGGTTTTGTCGCTGTGCCAGAAGGAACTGACGAAACTGACGAAAGTGAAGAACTGTCTGTCGACAGTTTCAGTTAACAGCTGACAGTGCAGTGTAGGCCAAGTGTTTGATGAAATGATTCTGGTATGTGTGCAATGTTTCCGGGGCTGATTTCTGGTGGAGTGGCCTCTTGATGTATCTAGAGGCTGCCTGATTTTTCACAGAATTTTTGGAGGAAGGTAAATATGAATTTCACCAAATTTTGCAAATCTGGTCCAAACTTGCAGCAGGTGAAATTTGAAAATTTTGAACTATGGACCAGTGAAACAAGATGGATCTAAGTTGTGGGTACTAAAGACTTTCTAGGAGAGTTGGTTTGGAATCAAACAACTAAATGGAAATGGTGGCTCCTTTGTAAATCACCAAGGTCCACTATAAAAGACAGAATTATTTTTGGAGTGAAATAAATATGGGAAAAATCCCAATAAGGTCAAAACTTACTGGAATTCATGAAAGACTTGTCCTAAGATGTGGAGAGGGTCTTGGAGAGGAATATTTCTGTTGGGGTCATGACAAGATGAAGGATGGAGATGGAGATAAGTCAAATATCAAATTTGAAAGGTGCAACTTAAGGAGGGAAAAGTTTTGAAATTCAACTTGGACTTGAGGCAAACACAAGAAAAGAACTTCAAGGCCAAAAACCAGACTTGAGAGGTCACCAAAAGCTTTGGCCAAATGAATTTTATAAGAGGCAAAAGAAAAGATCAAGGAAATCCTCTTCCAAAGGCCAAATTTTTTGGGAGAAAGCCAACTCAAAATTTTGGGGTGTCACAACACCTACCCCCTTAGGAAAAAATCTCGTCCCCGAGATTTCAGCTGATCCTCAAATAGGTGTGGATGTTCTGCCCGAAGGAAATTTTCCCTTTCCCACGTTGCCTCATCCTCTGCGTGATTACTCCACTAAACCTTGAGAAATTTAATAATCTTCTGACGGGTCCTTCTTTCAGACTCCTCCAAAATCTTCACTGGGTATTCTCGGTAGGTGAGATCTGGTTGCACATCAAGGTTTTCATGTGACACATGTTTCTCTGGGTTGCTTACACACTTCAGTAGTTGCGAGACGTGGAACACGTCGTGGACGTCTGTCAGTTCCTTGGGAATGTCCAGCTGATAAGCTACTGTGCCTCTCCGTGCAACTATACAGAAGGGTCCAATGAATCGTGGTGCTAGTTTCCCTTTGACTTTGAATCGTTCCAGCCCTCTCATAGGTGACACACGTAAGTATACGTCGTCACCGGGCTCAAAACTTATTTCCCGATGCTTTTGATCGTAATAGCTCTTTTGTCGGCTTTGGGCGATTTTGAGTCGATCCCGTATTATTTTTACTCTCTCCTCGGCTTCCTTCAACATATCTGGGCCAACTATGCGACTGTCCCCTGTTTCCGACCAGTTCAACGGAGTACGACATCTTCGTCCGTACAAGGCTTCGAAAGGTGCCATCTGCAGGCTAGCTTGGTAACTATTGTTGTATGCAAACTCTGCATATGGTAAGCTTTCCTCCCAACTGGTCCCATAGGTGAGGACACATGCCCTTAGCATGTCTTCGAGTATTTGATTTACTCATTCCGTTTGTCCTCCAGTCTGGGGGTGGTAAGCCGCACTGAATGTTAGCTGTGTCTCGAGGGCTTGCTGCAACTGGTCCCAAAATTTGGAGACGAACTGAGTGCCTATGTCGGATATTATAGTCTTGGGAACACCATGTAAGCATAATATCCGGGCGAGGTACAGCTTGGCGAGGTTTTGAGTGGTATGGGTTGTCTTGACTGGTATGAAATGGGCCACCTTGGTCAGTCTATCTGTGATGACCCATATGGCATCGTTACCGTGTTGTGACCATGGTAGTCCAACAATAAAATCCATCCCAATATCGTCCCATTTCCATTCTGGTATCTTGTTTGGCTGTAATAGCCCTGCGGGTTTCTGGTCCTCGGCTTTAATGCGTTGACATGAATCGCATCAGGCAATAAATGTGGCTATATCCCTCTTCATGTCATGCCACCAAAATCTTTCCTGAATATCCTTGTACATTTTCGTACCTCCAGGGTGGATTGAGTATGGAGCGGTGTGGCTCTCGGCTAGAATTTGCTGTTTAAGGTCGTTGTTATTCGGTACGCAAAGTCTGTCTCCGAACCATAATATTCCTTCACTGTCTATGGTGAATTATGAGGCCTTGCCCTGACTCACTTTTCTTTTTATCCCTTCGATGCTGGGGTGTCCAGGCTGGGCCTTCTTTATTTGCTCTATCAGTGTAGGCTGTATTTCTAGCTTGGACACTTCGCCCTCCGTGACCATCATTAGGTTGAGTCTGGCGAATTCTTGTTGAGATTCGGGTCTCAGGTTCTGTATGATGCCGCTATTCGGGCTGGGGTTACGGCTGAGAGCATCTGCTACCACGTTTGCTTTTCCTGGGTGATAGTGGATACCAACATCGTAATCTTTTACCAGTTCCAGCCAGCACCGTTGTCGTAAATTGACATCTGGCAGTGTGAAAATATAGCTGAGGCTCTTTTGGTCTGTATATATTTCACAGCGATTCCCAAGCAAAAAGTGCCTCCACTCCTTAAGTGCATGAATGACTGCTGCCAACTCCAAATCGTGAGTAGGATAATTTTCTTCATGTTTTCGCAGTCGCCGGGAAGCATAGGCGACTACTTTGCCTTCTTGCATCAGTACGCATCCGAGGCCTTTCCGGGACGCGTCGCAATATATTTCAAAACTCTTGTGTATGTCTGGTACAATTAATACTGGGGCTGTTGTTAGCCTCTTTTTGAGTTCTTGGAAGATTTCCTCACATGCTTCGGTCCACATGAATTTTTTATCCTTCTTGAGTAGCTGTGTCATTGGTTTGGCTATGGTGGAAAATCCTTCAATAAACCTTCTGTAATATCCGGCATACCGAGGAAACTGCGTATATCTGTTACACTGGCTGGCGACTTCCAGCCAAGTACAACCTTGACTTTATCTGGGTCCACGGCAATTCCTTCTTGTGTTAATACGTGTCCTAGGAAACCCACTTGTCTCAACCAAAATTCACATTTGCAGAATTTGGCGTAAAGTTGGTGTTTCCTTAATTCTCCCAGTACAATGCGGAGGTGTTCAACATGTTCTTCCGGTGTCTTGGAATATACCAAGATATCATCAATAAACACCACCACAAATTTGTCCATGAATTTCATAAATACCTTGTTCATGAGGTGGACGAAATATGCGGGGGCGTTGGTCAGTCCAAACGGCATTACTGTAAATTCATAAAGTCCGTATCTTGAGGTGAATGTTGTTTTCGGGATATCTTATGTGCGTACTTTCAGCTGATGATATCCTGACCTTAGATCAACCTTTGAGAAAACCTTGGCTTGCGCGAGCTGGTCAAATAAGTCATTTATCCGTGGCATCGGATATTTGTTCTTGATTGTGACCATGTTGAGTGCTCGGTAGTCTATACACAACCTCATGGTCCCATCCTTCTTTTTGGCAAATAATACTGGCGAACCCCAAGGTGAGGAGCTGGCATGTATAAATCCTTTGTCTAGCAGTTCCTTTATTTGCTTCTCTAATTCAACCAACTCGGATGGTGCCATTCTGTAAGGTTTCTTATATATGGGGGTGGTTCCTGGTGCTAGCTCAATAATGAATTCTATTTCTCTGTCTGGCGGCATGCCTGGTAATTCTTCGAGAAATATGTCCGGAAACTCACATACAACTGGAACCTTGCTTAACACAGATTTGTCAACTTTGTTTAATTTTGGTTGTCGCGACACCGGTCTTTCCTGGGCTGCGACTCTTATTGTTTTTCCATGATGATGAGTAAGAATCACTGTCCTGTTGAAGCAGTCGATAAATCCATTATTGGTGGTTAGCCAATCCATACCCAGGATAACATCCAGTCCTTTGTTTTCCAACACGACGAGGTTTGCGTGAAACTTTAATCCTTCAATTTCAATGGTCAAACCTTGGCAGTAATTCTGAGTGATCTGCTTACTTCCGGGGGACTTGATGGTCATTGATTTTCCCAAGGGAAGCATTGAAAAACCATGTTGCAAAGCAAAACTCTTCGATATGAACAAATGAGAAGCTCCAGAATCAAACAGAACCGTGGCAGGTATTGTGTTGACAGGAAACGTACCGAGTACGATATCTGGGGCATCCTGTGCTTGCTCCTTGGTCACATGGTACAGGTGGCCTTTCCTGTGATTGTTATTGGGGTTGAAATTGTTACGCTTGAGCGTCGAATTGTTTCCGTTGCTGTTTGGCTTCGGTGCTGAGTTTCTTGGCTTAGGGCACTGTTTAGCATAGTGTCCCTCTTCTCCACTTGCGTAGCAGGTAACACCCGGACGATAGGTGAAATCCTTGTCCCTTGCATGAAAATTCTTATTTGGACGTGTGTCATTGGTCGTAGGTCTGTTCGTCCCATTCCTCTGGAAATTTATCTTATTCTTGTTGTCGCGGGGGTGATTTGTCTGATCCCTTTTTCTCTTGCGAATGTCTTCCAGACTGCGACGTTCATTTTCCAATGTTATGGCTTTGTCTACCAGTGTCTTGAAATCTGGAAAAGTGTGTACGACTAACTGGCATTTTAGAGCTGGTGCCAGTCCGTCCAGGAATTTTTCCATCTTCTTATTTTCCGTCATTCGCTCTTCGTTGGCATAACGTGATAATTGCGCAAACTGGCTGTTGTATTCCTGTACTGTCATGCCTCTTTGCTTGAGATCATCAAATTCTCTTTTCTTGATCTTCATAATACTCTTAGGGATGTGTGTCGTGCGAAAACCTTTCTTGAAATCTTCCCAGGTGATATTATTTATGTCAAGATGCATAAGCAGAAAATTTTCCCACCATGACGCGGCTGCTCCAGTAAGATAATGCGGTGCGTACAACACCTTCTCACGGTCTGAGCATTGCGCCACAATTAATTTCCTTTCAATATCTCGAAGCCAATCATCGGCCTCAAGAGGTTTATCTGTGTGCGAAAATGTTGTTGGACGTGTCTTCTGAAATTCAGACAATTTTGTGTGCGGTTGGTATGGCTCGCGGTGATTTCCCATGTTAATGACATGGTTCATCATTTCTTGGTGTTGTTGCTGACTTTGCTCGTAAAGGCGGCACACTTGAGAAAATGCCGTCTCACTGCCCTACTGACTTGACTGCCCCTGTGAGAAATTGTTGTTTGTCTATGTGCCATAATTTTCTTCAGGCGGACTTGGCATGGAACGTGTCCAGGGATGAGTCATTTCTTACTCTGGGGTAATAAAGCAGAAAACTTGAGAAGAACCGAGCAGCAAAATAAACCAAGATTTGCAAAAGCGATCAAACACGTGCTCGAAAAAGATTTTTGAAATAGACTGATCGATTGCGCACGGAGAAGGCTGCTAGTACATATTTACACGTCGGTTCTAATTATACATACGTCACTCAGGGTGTGCGTACACATCCTGACATGTTATTTAGAACTAGTGCACTCCTCCAAGATCCTACATGATGCGCAAACAGACTACTCCCATCAACCTATTTTACATAACACGGAAATATCACAAGCGAGCGCGGTGCGTCGCGGAATGACGCGCTAGTCGGAGATGTTGAAGATTTCCCTCGGCCTACCGAGGGTAAGGCCTAGTGGTGCTGAAGACTCAACTTCCTCCTCAATGATGGGCTCCAGGCGCGGAGTAAGGGTACGAGGTGTCGAAGCAGGTGCAGCAGGCGGTGCAGCTCTGACTGGAGTAGGAGCAATGACTTGGTCGAACTCCTCAGTGGTAGGCAGACGACGAGCGGTGGCTAAGATGGACGGTGCGTAGGATGCGGCAGACGAGACAAATGTCATTGGTGGAGCAGTATGGAGCAGCTCCCTCCTGTTGGCGGAGCCACTCTGGACCAACTCCATACGGGTGGCCACCAGGTCGTCCACCAGATTATCAAAGGCTGCCTCAAGTGCCTTGAGGTATTCAACCATTGATTCAATGGCTTCGTCACGCTCCCCATTTGCGCAAGCAAATGCATAGTGACACGTATATGGCACGTGGCATGGGAGGTAACGGAAGCGACGAGTCTTCATCGAAGGAAGAATGTCCCGGAGACGATCTATCGCCTCACGGGCAGCCATCTGCATGGCATGCCTCTCCGTAGGCATGCCTCTGCCCACAAATCGAAGGCGGCGCGCTTCTAGACGCACACCTTTGAAGTGTACCACAGCCTGATGCATAGACACGCTGTCGTTGAGCTTGTGACGGTAGAGTGTAAACTCGGGATGAGTGGATGGCCCGATCGCGACTTTGGTGATGGCGAAGAGGAGTTTGACAAACCCCTCAAGAATGTTGGCGAACACCTGTGCATCACAGTCGTTGCTGGCTATCTACAAAAGTAGACAAAAATTCCGACTAGTCAGGCCATAAATTTATGCTGACCAATAGAAAATTGCTACAGATGTAAAAATGCTGAAAAGCAAGTTTTTCGCTAATAACCGATTAGCGAGCGCACCTAGTGGCTTCCTACAGTCAGCCTGGCTCTGATACCAAGGTTGTCAGGACCGGTCCTTCAGTAAAATAATTACCGGAAGACCGACCTTTTTATTAAACCAGCGGGGAATATAATTCCTCGCTGGCAGACAATTCCTTGACACAGAATTCTAGTACACTGAATATTATACAAGGTTGAGCTGGGGTCGCTCAACAAATTTTATTACAAGCGCGCCAATATAATACATAGAGGCGGATATGACACAAGGCAGGGTGGCATACTACTAACTCGTAATAAAAAGGGTGGTGGCATATGTCACCATGAAGGGGGTGGTGTGACTCTAATATTTTACAGTTCATCGAATGTCGGAGTGAGACCCGATGAATTTATTTGGTGGTAGACGGAAGCGGTTATAAAACAGTGATCAACTCCAGGATCGCAAGGGACTGACTGGGACTCCTCTAAGCGTCGGACTCGCTATCGAATTCCTCATCCATGAGATCGCCTTCGTCCACATCTGGCCAAATCAACAAACCAGGTGAGTACTTTGAATGTACTTGCAAGACAGTTCGGACTTAAGATATAACAAATACCAACATGATGCACATGATTATTCCAGCAAAAATGCGACCGGAATAAAATATTAATGTGATGTATGCAATGATAGAAGTCGGGCGGTAATCCTCCCGAAGTCCATAAGATAAATATAAGGAGACCAAACGACTGTCTGAGTGACGCCTCGTCGGAAAATTAATAAACGACAGCAGGCCACAGTCGGGCGTCTGAGCGACACCACATAAAGGGCTTATAGCAAAAATAAATAACAAGAATGCCTCAGTCGGATGTCGGAGCGACATCGCATAAAGGGCTTATAAATAAAAAGAATGCCACAGTCGGACGTCTGAGCGACATCACATAAAGGGCTTATAAATAAAAGAATGCCACAGTCGGATGTTTGAGCGACATCACATAAAGGGCTTATAAATAAAATAATGCCACAGTCGGACGTGTGAGCGACATCACATAAAGGGCTTATAAATAAAAGAATACCACAGTCGGACGTCTGAGCGACATCACATAAAGGGCTTATAAATAAAAGAATGCCATAGTCGGACGTCTGAGCGACATCTCATAAAGGGCTTATAAATAAAAGAATGCCACAGTCAGACGTCTGAGCGACATCACATAAAGGGCTTATAAATAACAATATAACCATGATGAAATACTTCTGAAAATAAATCAATACTGAGATAGTTGGTGAGCTCATCTACCAAATGAACTTGACAAAAACACAACTCTGGTTACCAACAAGAATATACTAGAGACGGTCACCGGGTTGATATGAAGGTTGACCCTAGGCCATAAACATGGCTACTGAAGGAATTTAACTCTGCAGAGCTTGTACCATTAACTCATAGCCAACGGGTTCTTCTAGCCACGTGGGCTAGTCCCGTCTACAGTGTTTTAGTAGAAACCCAACTAACCAGTACACACCCATTTAACATCTTGTCGTCCGGAATCACCCGCGACGACATTCACGGAAAACTTTAAGACGGGGAGGCTACAACCTCGAATAGCATGGGATCAAATTTATATATGCGCGCTCTAAGGGGTGCCCCCCTCTCGGTCCCAACCGGAAACACCCATGCCCCCTGACCAGATGACGAGCTTTAATCCAGGGCCATGGAACCCTCATCCCGGCCCCTCTACTTGGTGTGTACTCGGGAAGTGGTTTACAACTGACTAGATCGTAATCCCAACGGACGGCCTATGATAGTACCGAAAAGGAGATGAACGGAATCATGACCTGATCTCCGTTGATACTGAGATAACCAACTACTGTCATGCTCCAACAATACCAGCATTCCACCCATCATATCACCATATGATCGAGGTGGTTCAAACTTCAACTTTCGGGGCTCACCCGAAGCTTACTTGCATGAAATATAACCATACACAATACTTATATGACCATGCTTATGGGAAGAGCTACTCGAGCAAACATGCAACGCACTCATCATATCAAAGGTTCAAACATGCCTGCCTAGTTCTGAAAAGTCGGAGCCTAACTCGGTGTGGTTCGCGTCTCCGTCACGGCCTCCGGTATCTTTGTATTCAAATAAATACATACTAACATAAATACCGTGCGTGCAAATAAAGGTGCTCCAAAAATTTCTACATAAATATGACAAAAAACTAGGCAGAAAACTAAAGAGGACAGAAAAAGAATCAACTAAAAATCATTTTTAGTTTAAAAGATATTAAGGTTTCTGTCCAGGGACTCATCTGCAATGAAACAGAAAAGATCCAGGGGCTAGAACAGAAAACAGCAAAGTGAATCGGTACGCAGTACGTCAACCGTAGAGGGGAGACGTATTTTGCCGAATGCGCTTACAGAAAACAATTCGGAGGGGAGAGATGAGAGGCTGACAAGAGGCCCCACGCGTCAGGTTTGAAAATAGACGCAGAGTCGCGCCGGCGCCGGTGCTGCGGTGATCGCCGGCGTCGATCCACGGCGAGTTAGGGGAGGGGGAAGGAACCTACGGCTCCTCGGTGGTCTTCCGCGTCGAACGGTGGTGGAGTTGGGTGTCGGCGAGCCCCACGTTGACGGCGACCCTGTCTCCGGCGGACGGCGGCTCGGGTGGTCGTGGACCTCGTCGGAGCAGGCCCCTGGTATGAAATTGAAGTGGGGGTTAGGCCTAGGTGGTTGCCAGGATGCTACGCCCGAGTCCACGGCGGCGGAGAAGCCGTCACCGGAGTGAACGGAGCTGGAGCCCGAGGCGGAGGTAGCTGTCCGGAGTTGGGGAAGAAGGGCCCTCGAGGCTCTTCCAGAGGTTGGGCGCGGTCTAGGAAGGTAGTGGAGGTGTGTGCGCTCGAGCACGAGCTCGTGGGTGCCTTATATAGGTGGCTCGAGGTGGCTGCCGTGAACGGATAAGTCCGGCGGGTCGATTACGGTGCTGCAGTGGCCGGACGGCGGAGTTAGGGGCTTGAGCATCACCTAGTAGCTGTAGAGGTTCCATTCCCACGCCTAACTCAGCAGGAGAGGTGGAGTTACGGGCTGTCACCGACGGAACGGCCGCGCGGCACGGCGGCGGCAGAAAACGCGCTCTGCGCGTGCCAGGCCACGGCGACGGCGTGCCAGGCATGCGTTGGCTGTCGAGATGGACACGCGGAGTGCTGGGGTGGTTTGCGCAGCGCTAAACGGCGTCGAGCTGCAGTGGTAGCTTCTGTCAGCTGCCACGGGCGGCGCTGTTGCCGTGGCAGTCGCCGGCGTGGTCGGGCCAGGGCGCCACCGATGCCCAGAAGCGGCCAAGCGAGCGTGCGGCGAGTGGATAAGAAGAAGGAGCAGTGCAGTGTCGAGCCAAGGGGGTACTGGCGAGGTTTTGTCGCTGTGCCAGAAGGAACTGACGAAACTGACGAAAGTGAAGAACTGTCTGTCGACTGTTTCAGTTAACAGCTGACAATGCAGTGTAGGCCAAGTGTTTGATGAAATGATTCTGGTATGTGTGCAATGTTTCTGGGGCTGATTTTTGGTGGAGTAGCCTCTTGATGTATCTAGAGGCTGCCGATTTTTCGCAAAAATTTTGGAGGAAGGTAAATATGAATTTCACCAAATTTTGCAAATCTGGTCCAAACTTGCAGCAGGTGAAATTTGAAAATTTTGAACTATGGACCAGTGAAACAAGATGGATCGAAGTTGTGGGCACTAAAGACTATCTAGGAGAGTTGGTTTGGAATCAAACAACTAAATGGAAATGGTGGCTCCTTTGTAAATCACCAAGGTCCACTATAAAAGACAGAATTATTTTTGGAGTGAAATAAATAGGGAAAAATCCCAATAAGGTCAAAACTTACTGGAATTCATGAAAGACTTGTCCTAAGATGTGGAGAGGGTCTTGGAGAGGAATATTTCTGTTGGGGTCATGACAAGATGAAGGATGGAGATGGAGATAAGTCAAATATCAAATTTGAAAGGTGCAACTTAAGGAGGGAAAAGTTTCGAAATTCAACTTGGACTTGAGGCAAACACAAGAAAAGAACTTCAAGGCCAAAAACCAGACTTGAGAGGTCACCAAAAGCTTTGGCCAAAAGAATTTTATAAGAGGCAAAAGAAAAGATCAAGGAAATCCTCTTCCAAAGGCCAAATTTTTTGGGAGAAAGCCAACTCAAAATTTTGGGGTGTCACAACACATACCCCCTTAGGAAAAAATCTCCCGAGATTTCAGCTGATCCTCAAATAGGTGTGGATGTTCTGCCCGAAGGAAATCTTCCCTTTCCCACGTTGCCTCATCCTCTGCGTGATTACTCCACTGAACCTTGAGAAATTTAATAGTCTTCTAACGGGTCCTTCTTTCAGACTCCTCCAAAATCTTCATTGGGTGTTCTCGGTAGGTGAGATCTGGTTGCACATCAAGGTTTTCATGTGACACATGTTTCTCTGGGTTGCTTACACACTTCCGTAGTTGCGAGACGTGGAACACGTCGTGGACGTCTGTCAGTTCCTTGGGAAGGTCCAGCTGATAAGCTACTGTGCCTCTCCGTGCAACTATACGGAAGGGTCCAATGAATCGTGATGGTAGTTTCCCTTTGACTTTGAATCGTTGCAGCCCTCTCATAGGTGACACACGTAAGTATACGTCGTCACCGCGCTCAAAAATTATTTCCCGATGCTTTTGATCGTAATAGCTCTTTTGTCGGCTTTGGGCGGTTTTGAGTCGATCCCGTATTATTTTTATTCTCTCCTCGGCTTCCTTCAACATATCTGGGCCAAATATGCGACTGTCCCCTGTTTCCGACCAATTCAACGGAGTACGACATCTTCGTCCGTACAAGTCTTTGAAAGGTGCCATCTGCAGGCTAGCTTGGTAACTATTGTTGTATGCAAACTCTGCATATGGTAAGCTTTGCTCCCAACTGGTCCCATAGGTGAGGACACATGCCCTTAGCATGTCTTCGAGTATTTGATCTACTCGTTCCGTTTGTCCTCCAGTCTGGGGGTGGTAAGCCGTACTGAATGTTAGCTGTGTCCCGAGGGCTTGCTGCAACTGGTCCCAAAATTTGGAGACGAACTGAGTGCCTCTGTCGGATATTATAGTCTTGGGAACACCATGTAAGCATACTATCCGGGCGAGGTAAAGCTTGGCGAGCTTTTCAGTGGTATGGGTTGTCTTGACTGGTATGAAATGGGCCACCTTGGTCAGTCTATCTGTGATGACCCATATGGCATCGTTACCGTGTTGTGACCGTGGTAGTCCAACAATAAAATCCATCCCAATATCGTCCCATTTCCATTCTGGTATCTTGTTTGGCTGTAATAGCCTTGCGGGTTTCTGGTGCTCGGCTTTAATGCGTTGACATGAATCGCAGCAGGCAATAAATGTGGCTATATCCTTCTTCATGCCGTGCCACCAAAATCTTTCCTGAATATCCTTGTACATTTTCGTACCTCCATGGTGGATTGAGTATGGAGCGGTGTGGCTCTCGTCTAGAATTTGCTGTTTAAGGTCGTTGTTATTCGGTACGCAAAGTCTGTCTCTGAACCATAATATTCCTTCACTGTCTATGGTGAATTCTGAGGCCTTGCCCTGACTCACTTTTCTTTTTATCCCTTCGATGCTGGGGTGTCCAGGCTGGGCCTTCTTTATTTGCTCTATCAGTGTAGGTTGTATTTCTAGCTTGGACACTTCGCCCTCCGTGACCATCATTAGGTTGAGTCTGGCGAATTCTTGTTGAGATTCGGGTCTCAGGTTCTGTATGCTGCCGCTGTTCGGGCTGGGGTTACAGCTGAGAGCATCTGCTACCACGTTTGCTTTTCTTGGGTGATAGTGGATACCAACATCGTAATCTTTTACCAGTTCCAGCCAGCGCCGTTGTCATAAATTGAGATCTGGCTGTGTGAAAATATAGCTGAGGCTCTTATGGTCCGTATATATTTCACAGCGATTCCCAAGCAAAAAGTGCCTCCACTCCTTGAGTGCATGAATGACTGCTGCCAACTCCAAATCGTGAGTAGGATAATTTTCTTCATGTTTTCGCAGTTGCCTGGAAGCATAGGCGACTACTTTGCCTTCTTGCATCAGTACGCATCCGAGGCCTTTCCGGGACGCGTTGCAATATATTTCAAAACTATTGTGTATGTCTGGTACAATTAATACTGGGGCTGTTGTTAGCCTCTTTTTGAGTTCTTGGAAGCTTTCCTCACATGCTTCGGTCCACACGAATTTTTTATCCTTCTTGAGTAGCTGTGTCATTGGTTTGGCTATGGTGGAAAATCCTTCAATAAACCTTCTGTAATATCCGGCCATACCGAGGAAACTGCGTATATCTGTTACACTGGCTGGCGACTTCCAGCCAAGTACAGCCTTGACTTTATCTGGGTCCACGGCAATTCCTTCTTGTGTTAATACGTGTCCTAGGAAACCCACTTATCTCAACCAAAATTCACATTTGCTGAATTTGGCGTAAAGTTGGTGTTTCCTTAATTCTCCCAGTACAACGCGGAGGTGTTCAGCATGTTCTTCCGGTGTCTTGGAATATACCAAGATATCATCAATAAACACCACCACAAATTTGTCCATGAATTTCATAAATACCTTGTTCATGAGGTGGACGAAATATGCGGGGGCGTTGGTCAGTCCAAACGGCATTACTGTAAATTCATAAAGTCTGTATCTTGAGGTGAATGTTGTTTTCGGGATATCTTCCGTGCGTACTTTCAGCTGATGATATCCTGACCTTAGATCAACCTTTGAGAAAACCTTGGCTTGCGCGAGCTGGTCAAATAAGTCATTTATCCGTGGCATCGGATATTTGTTCTTGATTCTGACCATGTTGAGTGCTCGGTAGTCTATACACAACCTCATGGTCCCATCCTTCTTTTTGGCAAATAATACTGGCGAACCGCAAGGTGAGGAGCTGGCCCGTATAAATCCTTTGTCTAGCAGTTCCTTTATTTGCTTCTTTAATTCAACCAACTCGGATGGTGCCATTCTGTAAGGTTTCTTATATATAGGGGTGGTTCCTGGTGCTAGCTCAATAATGAATTCTATTTCTCTATCGGGCGGCATGCCTGGTAATTCTTCGGGAAATACGTCCGGAAACTCACATACAACTGGAACCTTTCTTAACTCAGATGTGTCAACTTTGTTTAATTTTGGTTGTCGCGACACCGGTCTTTCCTGGGCTGCGACTCTTATTGTTTTTCCATGATGATGAGTAAGAATCATTGTCCTGTTGAAGCAGTCGATAAATCCTTTATTGGTGGTTAGCCAATCCATACCCAGGATAACATCCAGTCCTTTGTTTTCCAACACGATGAGGTTTGCGTGAAACTTTAATCCCTCGATTTCAATGGTCAAACCTTGGCAGTAATTCTGAGTGATCTGCTTACTTCCGGGGGACTTGATGGTCATTGATTTTCCCAAGGGAAGCATTGAAAAACCATGTTGCAAAGCAAAACTCTTCGATATGAACGAATGAGAAGCTCCAGAATCAAACAGAACCGTGGTAGGTATTGTGTTGACAGGAAACGTACCGAGTACGATATCTAAAGCATCTTGTGCTTGCTCCTTGGTCACATGGTTCAGGTGGCCTTTCCTGTGATTGTTATTGGGGTTGAAATTGTTACGCTTGGGCGTGGAATTGTTTCCGTTGCTGTTTGGCTTCAGTGCTGAGTTTCTTGGCTTAGGGCACTGTTTAGCATAGTGTCCCTCTTCTCCACATGCATAGCAGGTAACACCCGGACGATAGGTGAAATCCTTGTCCCTTGCATGAAAATTCTTATTTGGACGTGTGTCATTGGTCGTAGGTCTGTTCGTCCCATTCCTCTGGAAATTTATCTTATTCTTGTTGTTGCGGGGGTGGTTGGTCTGATCCCTTTTTCTCTTGTGAATGTCTTCCAGACTGCGACGTTCATTTTCCAATGTTATGGCTTTGTCTACTAATGTCTTGAAATCTGGAAAAGTGTGTACGACTAACTGGCATTTTAGAGCTGGTGCCAGTACGTGCAGGAATTTTTCCATCTTCTTATTTTCCGTCATTCGCTCTTCGTTGGCATAACGTGATAATTGCGCAAACTGACTGTTGTATTCCTGTACTGTCATGCCTCTTTGCTTGAGATCATCAAATTCTCTTTTCTTGATCTTCATAATACTCTTAGGGATGTGTGCTCCGCGAAAACCTTCCTTGAAATCTTCCCAGGTGATATTATTTATGTCGGGATGCATAAGCAGAAAATTTTCCCACCATGACGCGGCTGCTCCAGTAAGATAATGCGGTGCCTACAGCACCTTCTCACGATCTGAGCATTGCGCCACAATTAATTTCCTTTCAATATCTCGAAGCCAATCATCGGCCTCAAGAGGTTTATCTGTGTGCGAAAATGTTGTTGGTCGTGTCTTCTGAAATTCAGACAATTTTGAGTGCGGTTGGTATGGATCGCGGTGATTTCCCATGTTAATGACATGGTTCATCATTTCTTGGTGTTGTTGCTGACTTTGCTCGTAAAGGCGGCACACTTGAGAAAATGCCGTCTCACTGCCCTGCTGACTTGACTGCCCCTGTGAGAAATAGTTGTTTGTCTGTGTGCCATAATTTTCTTCAGGCGTAATAAAGCAGAAAACTTGAGAAGAACCGAGCAACAAAATAAACCAAGATTTGCAAAAGCGATCAAACACGAGCTCGAAAAAGAGTTTTGAAATAGACTGATCGATTGCGCACGGAGAAGGCTGCTAGTACATATTTTACACGTCGGTTCTAGTTATACATACGTCACTCAGGGTGTTGGTACACATCCTGACATGTTATTTAGAACTAGTGCACTCCTCCAAGATCCTACATGATGCGCAAACAGACTACTCCCATCAACCTATTTTACATAACACACAAATATCACAAGCGAGCGCGGTGCGTCGCGGAATGACGCGCTAGTCAGAGATGTTGAAGATTTCCCTCGGCCTGCCGAGGGTAAGGCCTGAGCGACACCACATAAAGGGCTTATTGCAAAAATAAATAACAAGAATGCCTCAGTCGGACGTATGAGCGACATCGCATAAAGGGCTTATAAATAAAAAGAATGCCACAGTCGGACGTCTGAGCGACATCACATAAAGGGCTTATAAATAAAAGAATGCCACAGTCGGATGTCTGAGCGATATCTCATAAAGGGCTTATAAATAAAAGAATGCCACAGTCGGACGTCTGAGCGACATCACATAAAGGGCTTATAAATAACAATATAACCATGATGAAATACTTGTAAAAATAAATCAATACTGAGATAGTTGGTGAGTTCATCTACCAAATGAACTTGACAAAAACACTACTCTGGTTACCAACAAGAATATACTAGAGACGGTCACCGGGTTGCTATGAAGGTTGACCCTAGGCCATAAACATGGCTACTGAAGGAATTTAACTCTGCAGAGCTTGTACCATTAACTCATAGCCAACGGGTTCTACTAGCCACGTGGGCTAGTCCCGTCTACGGTGTTTTAGTAGAAACCCAACTAACCAGTACACACCCATTTAACATCCTGTCGTCCGGAATCACCCGCGACGACATTCACGAAAAACTTTAAGACGGGGAGGCTACAACCTCAAATAGCATGGGATCAAATTTATATATGCGCTCTCTAAGGGGTGCCCCCCTCTCGGTCCCAACCGGAAACACCCATGCCCCCTGACCGGATGACGGGCTTTAATCCAGGGCCATGGAACCCCATCCCGGCCCCTCAACTTGGTGTGTACTCGGGAAGTGGTTTACTACTGACTAGACCGTAATCCAAACGGACGGCCTATGATAGTACCGAAAAGGAGATGAACGGAATCATGACCTGATCTCCGTTGATACTGAGATAACCAACTACTGGCATGCTCCAACAATACCAGCATTCCACCCATCATATCACCATATGATCGAGGTGGTTCAAACTTCATCTTTCTAGGCTCACCCGAAGCTTACTTGCATGAAATATAACCATACACAATGCTTATATGACCATGCTTATGGGAAGAGCTACTCGAGCAAACATGCAACACACTCATCATATCAAAAGTTCAAACATGCATGCCTGGTTCTGAAAAGTCGGAGCCTAACTCGGTGTGGTTCGCGTCTCCGTCATGGCCTCCGGTATCTATGTATTCAAATAAATACATACTAACATAAATACCGTGCGTGCAAATAAAGTTGCTCCAAAAATTTCTACATAAATATGACAAAAAACTAGGCAGAAAACTAAAGAGGACAGAAAAAGAATCAACTAAAAAACATTTTTAGTTTAAAAGATACTAAGGTTTTTGTCCAGGAACTCATCTGTAATGAAACAGAAAAGATCCAGGGGCTAGAACAGAAAACAGCAAAGCGAATCTGTACGCAGTACGTTAACCGCAGAGGGGAGACGTATTTTTCCGAATGCGCTTAAAGAAAACGATTCGGAGGGGAGAGATGAGAGGCTGACAAGGGGCCCCACGCGTCAGGTTTGAAAATAAACGCAGAGTCGCGCCGACGCCGGTGCTGCGGTGATCGACGGCGTCGATCCACGGCGAGTTAGGGGAGGGGAAAGGTACCTACGGCTCCTCGGTGGTATTCCGCGTCGAACGGTGGTGGAGTTGGGTGTCAGCGAGCCGCACGTCGACGGCGACCCTGTCTCCGGCGGACGGCGGCTCGGGTGGTCGTGGACCTCGTTGGAGCAGGCCCCTGGTATGAAATTGAAGTGGGGGTTAGGCCTAGGTGGTTGCCACGATGCTACGCCCGATTCCACGGCGGCGGAGAAGCCCTCACCGGAGTGAACGGAGCTGGAGCCCGAGGCGGAGGTAGCTGGCCGGAGTTGGGGAAGAAGGGCCCCTCGAGGCTCTTCCAGAGGTTGGGCGCGGTCTAGGGAGGTAGTGGAGGTGTGTGCCTTATATAGGTGGCTCGAGGTGGCTGCCGTGAACGGATAAGTCCGGCGGGTCGATTACGGTGCTGCAGTGGCTGGACGACGGAGTTAGGGGCTTGAGCATCACCTAGTAGCTGTAGAGGTTCCATTCCCACGCCTAAATCAGCAGGAGAGGTGGAGTTACGGGCTGTCACCGACGGAACGGCCGCGCGGCACGGCTGCGGCAGAAAACGCGCTCTGCGCGTGCCAGGCATGTGTTGGCTGTGGAGATGGACACGCGGAGTGCTGGGGTGGTTTGGGCGGCGCTAAACGGCGTCGAGCTGCAGTGGTAGCTTCTGTCAGCCGCCACGGGCGGCGCTGTTGCCGTGGCAGTCGCCGGCGCGGTCGGGCCAGGGCGCCACCGACGCCCAGAAGCGGCCAAGCGAGAGTGCGGCGACTGGATAAGAAGAAGGAGCAGTGCAGCGTCGAGCCAAGGGGGTACTGGCAAGGTTTTGTCGCTGTGCCAGAAGGAACTGACGAAACTGACGAAACTGAAGAACTATCTGTCGACAGTTTCAGTTAACAGCTGACAGTGCAATGTAGGCCAAGTGTTTGATGAAATGATTCTGGTATGTGTGCAATGTTTCTGGGGCTGATTTTTGGTGGAGTGGCCTCTTGATGTATCTAGAGGCTGCCTGATTTTTCACAGAATTTTTGCAGGAAGATAAATATGAATTTCACCAAATTTTGCAAATCTAGTCCAAACTTGCAGCAAGTGAAATTTGAAAATTTTGAACTATGGACCAGTGAAACAAGATGGATCTAAGTTGTGGGTACTAAAGACTTTCTAGGAGAGTTGGTTTGGAATCAAACAACTAAATGGAAATGGTGGCTCCTTTGTAAATCACCAAGGTCCACTATAAAAGACAGAATTATTTTTGGAGTGAAATAAATATGGGAAAAATCCCAATAAGGTCAAAACTTACTGGAATTCATGAAAGACTTGTCCTAAGATGTGGAGAGGGTCTTGGAGAGGAATATTTCTGTTGGGGTCATGACAAGATGAAGGATGGAGAGGGAGATAAGTCAAATATCAAATTTAAAAGGCACAACTTAAGGAGGGAAAAGTTTTGAAATTCAACTTGGGCTTGAGGCAAACACAAGAGAAGAACTTCAAGGCCAAAAACCAGACTTGAGAGGTCACCAAAAGCTTTGGCCAAAAGAATTTTATAAGAGGCAAAAGAAAAGATCAAGGAAATCCTCTTCCAAAGGCCAAAATTTTTGGGAGAAAGCCAACTCAAAATTTTGGGGTGTCACAACAATTCATTGGATCTCGACAAACACACCGCTAAAAGAGATTACATTGAATAGATCTCCTCGAAGACCGATGAGAACTTTGTATTGAGATCCAGAGAGAGAGAGAAGAAGCCATCTATATACTAGCTATGGACCCGAAGGTCTGTGGTAAACTACTCACAACTCATGGTGAGGGCGATGATGATGATGATGAAGAAGAACTCCGTGATGGATCCCCCTCCGGTGGAGCTCCGGAACAGGCTCCAATATTGGATCTCACGGGAACAGAAGGTTACGGCGGTAGAATTAGGGTTTTCTCTCTGTTGTCGAAGGTTTCGGGGTACGTAGAATTATATAGGAGGAAGGAGGACACCGGGGGGGTGCTCGAGGGGCCCACGAGGCAAGGAGGCACGCCCCCCACCCTCGTGGACACCCCGAGGCTCCCCTGACGTGGTTCTCAAGTGCCCTGTGCGTGATTTTCTCCAAAAATATCTCTCGCGAAGGTTTCATTCCGTTTGGACTCCGTTTGATATTCTTTTTCTGCAAAACCCTGAAACAGGCAAAAAACAGCAATCTTGACTGGGCCTTTGGGTTAGTAGGTTAGTCCCAAAAATAATATAGAAGTGTAAGATAAAGCCCATTAAACATCCATGACTTCATAAATAATAGCATGGAACAATAAAAAATTATAGATACGTTGGAGACGTATCAAGCATCCCCAAGCTTAATTCCTGCATGTCCTCGAGTAGGTAAATGATAAAGAAAGAATTTTTGATGTGGAATGCTAACCAATATAGTTTTCAATGTAATTGTGGCATGAATATTCAGATCTGAAAGATTCAAGATAAAAGTCTATATTGACATAAGAAATAACAATACTTCAAGCATACTAACAAAGCAATCATGTCTTCTCAAAATACTATGGCTAAAGAAAGTTATCCCTACAAAATCATATAGTCTGGCTATGCTCGCTGTTCATCACACAAAATATTCATATCATGAACAACCCCTATTTCAGCCAAGCACTTGTTTTCATACTCTATTCTTTCAAACCTTTCAACTTTCACGCAATACATGAGCGTGAGCCATGGACATAGCACTATGGTGGAATAGAGGTGGTTGTGGAGAAGATAAAAAGGAGGGAGATAGTCTCACATCGACTAGGCGTATCAACGGGCTATGGAGATGCCCATCAATAGATATCAATGTGAGTGAGTAGGGATTGCCATGCAATGGATGCACTAGAGCTAAACATGAATGAAAGCTCAACAAAAGGAAACTAGTGGGTGTGCATCCAACTTGCTTGCTCACGAAGACCTGGGGCATTTGAGGAAGCCCATCGTTGGAATATACAAGCCAAGTTCTATAATGAAAAATTCCCACTAGTATATAAAGTGACTAAGAATTAGACTCTCTACAATGAAGAACATGGTGCTAATTTGAAGCACAATTGTCCCTTTTTTTGGGCCTTTCTTTTTTCATTGGCCTTTTTTTTGCGGAGGGGCTTTATAGATTTAGCCTTTCCTCCCACGGGACAAAGCTCTAATAATGATGATCATCACATTTTCATTACAACTCGATACTACGACAAAGTATGACTCTATATGAATGCCTCCGGCGGTGTACCGGTATGTGCAATGAAACAAGAGTGCTATGTATGAAAAGTTATGCATGGTGGCTTTGCCACAAATACGATGTCAACTACATGATCATGCATGGCAATATGACAATATGATGCGTGTCATATGAACGGAACGGTGGAAAGTTGCATGGCAATATATCTCGAATGGCTATGGAAATGACATGATAGGTTGGTATGGTGGCTGTTTTGAGGAATAATATGGTGGCTGTTTTGAGGAAGGATATATAGTGGGTTTATGGTACCGGCGAAAGTTGCGCCGTACAAGAGAGGCTAGCAATGGTGGAAGGGTGAGAGTGCGTATAATCCATGGACTCCACATTAGTCATAAGAACGCATATACTTATTGCAAAAATCTATGAGTCATAAAAACAAAGCAATCAACGCATGCTCCTAGGGGGGAGGTTGGTAGGAGTTAACCATCGCGCGCCCCCGACCTCCACACAAAGGTTGGCACTTTACAAATACCTCATGCTCTAACTTCGTCACATAGCGGTTCACCATACATGCATGCTACGGGAATCACTAACCTTAACACAAGTATTTCTCAATTTCATAATAACTCCACTAGAATGACTCTAATATCACTATCCTCATATCTCAAACCAATTATCAAGCATCCAACATCTCATCATATTCAATGCACTTAGTGTGATATTTTTTACTACATTTACATTGGATGTCTATCATGTGAAGACTAGTTTTTTAGCCTAAACACATTATCATGCTGTTTTAATAGACTCTCAAATAGATATAAGTGAAGCATGAGAGTTCAATAATTTCTACAAAATATAACCACCACCGTGCTCTAAAAGATATAAGTGAAGCACTAGAGCAAAAACTATTCAACTCAAAAGATATAAGTGAAGCACATAGAGTGTTCTAGCAATTCCTAGGCCATATTTAACTCTCTAAAATAGGTGTGTCCAACAAGGATGATTGTGGAAAACTAACAAGCAAAGACTCAAATTATGCAAGACGCTCCAAGCAAAACACCTATCATGTGGTGAATAAAAATATAGCTCCAAGTATAGTTACAGATGGATGAAGACGAAAGAGGGGATGCCTTCCCGGGGCATCCCCAAGCTTAGGCTTTTGATTATCCTTAAATTTTACATGGGGTGCCATGGGCATCCCCATCTTAGTCCTTTGCTACTCTTGAAGGAAATATGCCCTAGAGGCAATAATAAAGATGTTATTTGTATTTCCTTATATCATGATAAATGTCTTTTATTCATGCTAGAATTGTATTAACCGAAAACTTGATACATGTGTGAATACATAGACAAAATAGTATGTCCCTAGTATGCCTCTACTAGACTAGCTCATTGATCGAAGATGGCTATATTTCCTAGCCATATACATGAGTTGTCATTTGATCAAAGGGATCACATCATTAGGAGAATGATGTGTTGGACTAGACCCATCCGTTAGCATAGCACTATGATCGTTTAGTTTTACTGCTATTGCTTTCTTCATGACTTATACATGTTCCTATGACTATGAGATTATGCAACTCCCGAATACCGTAGGAACACCTTGTGTGCTATCAAACGTCACAACGTAACTGGGTGATCATAAAGATGCTCTACAGGTGTCTCCGAAAGTGTTCATGGTGTTGGCATAGATCAAGACTAGGATTTGTCACTTCGAGTGTTGGAGAGGTATCTCTGGGCCCTCTCGGTAATGCACATCATAATAAGACTTGCAAGAAAAAGACTAAGGAGTTAGTCACGAGATGATGTATTACGGAACGAGTAAAGAGACTTGCCAGTAACGAGATTGAACTAGGTATAGAGATACCGACGATCGAATCTCGGGCAAGTAACATACCGATGACAAAAGGAACAACGTATGTTGTTATGCGGTTTGACCGATAAATATCTTCGTAGAATATGTAGGAGCCAAAATGAGAATCCAGGTTCCGCTATTGGTTATTGACCGGAGATGAGTCTCGGTCATGTCTACATAGTTCTCGAACCCGTAGGGCCCGCACGCTTAACGTTTGATGACGATCGGTATTATGAGTTTATGAGTATTGATGTACCGAAGGTAGTTAGGAGTCCCGGATGATATCACGGACATGACGAGGAGTCTCGGAATGTCCGAGACGTAAAGATTGATATATTGGATGACTATATTCGGACACCGGAAGTGTTCCGGAAAAGTTTCGGATTTAACCGGATTGCCGGAGGGGGTTACCGGAACCCCCCCCCCCCACGAGAGGGTATGGTCCATAGTGGGCTTTGAGGAAAGAAGAGAGGCAGCCCATAGAGGCTGGCCGGCGCCCCACCAGGGAATCCTAGTTGGACTAGGATTGGGGGGCACCACATCTCCCTCTCCTTCCTTCCCCCCTTCTCCTTCTTGGTGGACTCCTACTAGGAATAGGATTGCAATCCTATTCCTAGTAGGATTGCCTCCCTGGCGCGCCATAGAAGGGCTGGCCGACCCTCCCCTTCCTCCTTTATATACAGGGGCAGGGGGCACCCAAAGACACACAAGTTGAATTGTTTTAGCCGTGTGCGGTGCCCCCCTCCACAGAAACACACCTCGGTCGTATCGTTGCAGTGCTTAGGCGAAGCCCTGCGCCGGTAGATACATCATATCCGTCACCACGCCGTCGTGTTGATGAAACTCTCCCGTGAAGCTCAACTGGATCAAGAGCTCGTGGGACGTCATCAAGCTGAACGTGTGCTGAACGCGGAGGTGCCGTACGTTCGGTGCTTGATCGGTTGGATCGCGAAGAAGTTCGACTACATCAACCGCATCACTTGACGCTTCCGCTCCCGGTCTACGAGGGTATGTAGACACACTCTCCCCTCTCGTTGCTATGCATCTGGTAGATAGATCTTGCGTGATCGTAGGAAAATTTTAAAATACTACGTTCCCCACCAACTCTTTGTTCCATAGTCCATCAAAGCAATACTCAAAACTTTAAAAGTTCACAACACAAAACTTAGACAGAAATTCTCGTGAGCTCCGTTAGTATAAGAAAACAAACCACTTCTCAAAGATACTGCAATTAATTCATTCTTTGTTTATGTTGGTGTTAAATCTACTGTATTCCAAATTCTCTATGGTTCATACCTGCAAATATTACTCATAGATGCATTGAAATAAGCAAACAACACACGAAAAGCAGAATCTGTTAAAAACAGATCAGTCTGTAGTAATCTGCAGGTTTCGCATACTTCTGTAACTCCAAAAAATTCAAACTAAATTGGTAAATGTGAGGAATTTGTATATTAATCATCTGCATAACGAATCAACTAAATAGCACACTCCAGTAAAATCTGACGACCATTCTAGTGAGCGCTAACGATTCTGTTTTTCACAGCAAGATCACATAAACTTCACACACATCTTCCCAAAGGTTCTACTTGGCAAAAACACTAAACAAAACATGAAACCACATCTAAGTAGAGGCTAGATGCAATATTTATTCCCTAACAGCAACAAAAACAAAAAATATAAAATTGGGTTTCCTCCCAACAAGCGCTATCGTTTTACGCCCCTAGCTAGGCAGGATACAAGATAGATCTAGGCATTGCCATCTTTGGAAGGCAATTCATAAGTGGCTCTCAGGATAGATTCATATGGTAATTTGATTTTGTTTCTAGGAAATTGTTCCATGCCTTTCCTTAACGGAAATTGGAATCTAATATTTCCTTCCTTCATATCAATAATTGCACCAATCGTTCTAAGGAAAGGTCTACCAAAAATAATAGGACATGAAGGATTGCAATCTATATCAAGAACAATGAAATCGACGAGCGAATAATTCCTATTGGCAACAATAAGAACATCATTAATCCTTCCCATAGGTTTCTTAATAGTGGAATCCGCAAGATGCAAATTTAAAGAACAATCATCAAGCTCATGGAAACCTAGCAAATCACACAAAGTTTTTGGGATAGTGGAGACACTAGCACCCAAATCACACAAACCATAGCATTCATGATCTTTTATTTTTATTTTTATAGTAGGTTCCCACTCATCATAAATCTTTCTAGGGATAGAAACTTCTAACTCAAGTTTTTCTTCATAAGATTGCATCAAAGCATCAACTATGTGTTTGGTGAAAGCTTTATTTTGACTATAAGCATGTAGAGAATGTAGTACGGATTGCAACAAGGAAATACAATCAATCAAAGAGCAATTATCATAATTGAATCCCTTGAAATCCAAAGTAGTGGGTTCATCACTATGCAAAGGTTTAATCTCTTCACTCCCACTTTTAGCAATTTTAGCATCAAAATCTAAAAACTCCGAATCATTGGGATACTTTAAAGCAGAATCATCTCCAATCCTATCTTCATCAAAATTTAGACTAGAAAATAGGGATCTAATAGGAGACACATCAATAACTTTCAGATCTTCATCTTTATTTTTATGATAACTAGAACAACACCCTTTAATATAATCCTCTCTTTTAGCACGCATCCTAGCGGTTCTTTCTTTGCATTCATCAATGGAAATTCGCATGGCTTTGAGAGACTCATTGATATCATCTTAGGTGGGATAGGTCTAAGTTTCAAAGAATCAACATCAAGAGTAATTATATCCACACTTCTAGCCAATTCATCAACCTTAAGCAATTTCTCTTCAAGCATAGCATTGAAATTCTTTTGCGAGATCATAAACTCCTTAACACTAGTTTCAAATTCAGAAGGCATCTTTCCATAAGAGTTGTCATTGGAATTACCATAATTATTAGAGGAATTACTAGAAAAGGCCTAGGATTAAAATTACCTCTATAAGCATTGTTACCAAAATTATTCCTACCAACAAAATTCACATCCATAGATTCATTGTTATTCTCAATCAAATTGGACAAAGGCATATCATTAGGATCAGAAGAAGCACTCTTAGCAGCAAACAGTTTCATAAGTTCATCCATCTTTCCACTCAAAACACTAATTTCTTCGATATCATGCACTTTTTTACTAGTAGATCTTTCGGTGTGCCATTGAGAATAATTAACCATAATATTATCTAGGAGTTTGGTAGCTTCTCCTAAGGTGGTTTCCATGAAAGTGCCTCTGGCGGCTGAATCTAAAAGATTTCTAGAAGCAAAATTCAAGCCAGCATTAAAGTTCTGAATAATCATCCATAGATTCAAACCATGTGTAGGGCAATTACGTATCATCAATTCATTCTCTCCCAAGCTTGTGCAACATGCTCATGATCTAGTTGCTTAAAATTCATAATATCGTTTCTAAGAGAGATGATCTTAGCAGGAGGGAAATACTTAGAAATAAAAGCATCTTTGCAGTTATTCCACGAATCAATACTATTTCTAGGCAAAGAGGAAAACCAAGTTTTAGCACGATCTCTAAGTGAAAATGGAAATAACTTCAATTTAACAATATCGTTATCTGTATCCCTTTTCTTTTGCATATCACACAAATCAACAAAGGTGTTTAGATGGGTAGCGACATCTTCACTAGGAAGGCCGGAGAATTGATCTTTCATGACAAGATTCAACAAAGCAGCATTGATCTCACAAAATTCAGAATCGGTAATAGGAGCAATCGGAGTGCTAATAAAATCATTGTTGTTGGTATTGTAGAAGTCACACAATTTGGTATTGTTCTGAGCCATAGTGACAATCAAGCAATCCAACACACACAAGCAAACAAGAGGCAAGCGAATGATGAACACACGGCGGAAGAAGGGCAACTAAAATGGCAAGGGTGAAGTGGGGGAGAAGAAAATGAGAGGCAAATAAATGTAATGTGAAGGATAAGGGTTTGTGATAGGTACTTGGTAAATGACTTTTGCGTAAGCCTCCTCGGCAACGGCGCTAGAAATTCTTCTTGCTACTTCTCGAGCTTGCGTTGTATTCCCTCGAAGAGGAAAGGGAGATGCAACACAGTAGCGTAAGTATTTCCCTCAGTTTTTGAGAACCAAGGTATCAATCTAGTAGGAGACCACGCGTGAGTCCCTCGCACCTGCACAAACAAATAAGAACTTCGCAGCCAACGCGATAAGGGGTTGTCAATCCCTTTACGGTCACTTACGAAAGTGAGATCTGGTAGAGATGGTAGTTTATATTTTTGGTATTTTTGTTTATAAGAACAGAAAATAAAAGTGGTAAAAGTAAAGTAGATGTATATTTATATGTTGAGAATAGACCCGGGGGCCATAGTGTTCTCTAGTGGCTTCTCTCATGATAGCGATATTCTACAGCGGGTAAACAAATCACTGTCGAGCAATTGATAGAAAAGCGAATAATTATGAGACTATCTAGGCATGACCATTGTATGTAGGCATCACGTCCGAGACAAGTAGACCGACTCATGCCTGCATCTACTACTATTACTCCACACATCGACCGCTATCCAGCATGCATCTAGTGTATTGAGTTCATAAGAACAGAGTGACGCCTTAAGAAAGATGACATGATGTAGAGGGATAAACTTAAGCAATATGATATAAACCCCATCTTTTTATCCTCGATGGCAACAATACAATACGTGCCTTGCTGCGCCTACTGTCACTTGGAAAGGACACCGCAAGATTGAACCCAAAGCCAAGCACTTCTCCCATTGCAAGAACTATAGATCTAGTAGGCCAAACCAAACCAATAATTCGAAGAGACTTGCAAGGATATTATGAGCACACATAAAAAGTTCAGAGAAGAACCAAATATTTCTCATAGATAATCTTGATCATAAACTCACAATTCATCGAATCTCGACAAACAAACCGGCAAAAGAGATTACATCGAATAGATATCCTCGATGACCGAGGAGAACTTTGTATTGAGATCCAGAGAGAGAAGAAGCCATGTAGATACTAGCTATGGACCCGAAGGTCTATGGTAAACTACTCACAACTGATGGTGAGGGCGATGATGATGATGAAGAAGAACTCCGTGATGGATCCCCCTCAGATGGAGCTCCGGAACAGGCTCCAAGATGGGATCTCATGGGAACGGCAGGTTACGGCGGTGGAATTAGAGTTTTCTCTCTGTTGTCGAAGGTTTCGGGGGTACGTAGACTTATATAGGAAGAAGGAGGACATCAGGGGGTGCTCGAGGGGCCCACGAGGCAGGGGGGCGCGCCCTGGGAAGGGGGGCACGCCCCCACCCTCATGGACACCCCGAGACTCCCCTGACGTGGTTCTCAAGTCCCATGTGCGTGATTTTCTCCAAAAATATCTGTCGCGAAGGTTTCATTCCGTTTGGACTCCGTTTGATATTATTTTTCTGCAAAACCCTGAAACAGGCAAAAAACAGCAATCTGGACTGGGTCTTTGGGTTAGTAGGTTAGTCCCAAAAATGATATAAAAGTGTAAGATAAAGCCCATTAAACACCCAAGACTTCATAAATAATAGCATGGAACAATCAAAAATTATAGATACGTTGGAGACGTATCATGCATCTTTGAAAGGTAGGAGGTGCATTACATAAACCAAAAGGCATACGTCTATATGCAAAGGTACCGAAAGGACAAGTAAAAGTGGTCTTTTCTTGATCCCCTTTTGACACAGGTATTTGAGAGAAACCAGAATAATCATCTAGAAAGCGAAAATGAGTATGTTTAGATAACCTTTCTAGCATTTGATCAATAAAAGGCAAGGGGTAATGATCTTTCTTAGTAGCTTTATTTAACTTACGGAAATCAATTACCATCCTATAACCTGTAACTATTCTTTGCAGGGTCAATTCATATTTATCATTAGGAACGACAGTCATACCTCCTTTCTTAGGGACACAATGGACAAGACTTACCCACTGGCTATCAGCACCTGGATAGATAATACCTGCCTCTAGCAGCTTTAGTATTTCCTTCCTTACCACTTCTTTCATCTTAGGATTTAATCATCGCTGATGATCAATAACTGGTTTGGCATTTTCTTCCAAATTTATCTTGTGTTGGCATATAGTGGGACTAATGCCCTTAAGATCATCCAGAGTACCAATAGCAGCTCGATGCTTCTTTAGAGTTTTCAATAGTTTTTCTTCTTCCTGCTCTGAAAGGTTAGCACTAATAATAACAGGATATATTTTCTTTTCATCAAGATAAACATACTTAAGATTATCAGGCAAAGGTTTAAGTTCAAACACGGGATCACCCTTGGGTGGAGGAGGATCCCCTAGGATTTCAACAGGCAAGTTGTTTTTAATATGGGTCCTTGTTTAAAGAATATTTCATCTATTTCCCTTCTCTCATTCATATGCATATCATTTCCATGGTCTAGCAAGTATTGTTCTAAAGGATCATTGGGAGGCATGGCAATAGAAGCAAGACCGATAACTTCATCCTTACTAGGTGGCTCTTTTTCAAGGGGTTGTCTACGAAATTTAGCAAAGTTAAAATCATGAGACATATCCCCTAATCCCACAGTAACAATATCTTTCACGCAGTCTATCTTGGCATTAACAGTATTCAAGAAGGGCCTACCAAATATAATGGGACAAAATTCATGTTGTGTGGAACTAAGAACAAGGAAATCAGCAGGGTATTTAACCTTCCCACACAAGACTTCAACATCTCTAACAAGCCCAACTGGTGAAATAGTGTCTCTATTAGCTAGCTTAATCGTAACATCAATCCCTTCTAACTCAACAGGTGCAATATCATGGATAATTTCTTGATATAAGGTATGAGGGATAATACTCGCACTAGCACCTACATCACATAAGCCATGATAGCAATGATCTCCTATCTTAACAGAGATAACAGGCAAGCCTACAACAGGTCTATGTTTATTCCTAGCATTGGGTTTGGCTATTCTAGCAGATTCTTCTTGGAGGTAAATGACATGTCCATCTAAATCCTCTACCAAGAGATCTTTAACCATAGCAACACTAGGTTCAACTTTAATTTGCTCAGGGGGTGTAGGTGTTCTAGTATTACTCTTACAAACTACAGTTGAAGCTTGAGCATGATCCTTTATCCTAACAGGGAAAGGTGGTTTCTCAATATAAGCAGTGGGAATAACATGATCAACATTATAAGTGATAGTCTTTTCTTCAACTTTAATAGGTTCAACTACTTTTACTTCAATAGGGGGATGATATTTACACCACTTCTCCTTCAGGAGATCAACATGAGTAGCAAAAGATTCACAGAAAGAGGCTACTATCTCAGAGTCAAGTCCATATTTAGTGCTAACGTCACGGAAAACATCGGTATCCATAAAAGCTTTAACACAATCAAACTTAGGGGTCATACCTGGCTCCTTACCTTCGTCGAGATCCCAATCTTCAGAGTTGTGGTTAATTATTTCCAATAAATCCCATTTGAATTCAACAGTCTTCATCATAAAAGAGCCAGAACAAGAATTATCGAGCATGGTGCGATTATTGAGAGAAAGCCGAGCATAAAATTTTTGAATGATCATTTTTCTTGAGAACTCATGATTGGGGCATGAATATAACATTGACTTAAGACTCCCCCAAGCTTGAGCGATGCTTTCTCCTTCGCGAGTCCAGAAATTATAAATATAATTACGATCACGATGAACCTGGTGCATAGGTTACAACTTCTGATGAAATTCCAACTTCGGACGATTATAGTTCCATGATCCCATATCATCACATAGCCTAAACCATGTCAATGCATCTCCCTTCAAAGATAAAGGGAAGACCCTCTTCTTGATAACATCCTCCAGCATACCTGCAAGCTTAAATAATCCACAAACTTCATCCACATAGATTAGATGTAAATCGGGATGCAGTGTTTGATACGTCTCCAACGTATCTATAATTTTTGATTGTTCCATGCTATTATTTATGAAGTCTTGGATGTTTAATGGGATTTATCAATCACTTTTATATCATTTTTGGGACTAACCTACTAACCCAAAGGCCCAGTCCAGATTGCTGCTTTTTGCCTATTTCAGGGTTTTGCAGAAAAGGAATATCAAACGGAGTCCAAACGGAATGAAACCTCTGCGAGAGATATTTTTGGAGGAAATCACGCTCGGGAAACGTTAGGACCAAGTCTGGTGACGAAGGGCCAGCCCTCGAGGGTGGGGGGCACGGCCCCTGCCTCGAGGCTGGCCCACACGGCCCCCGGTGCCCTCCTTCTTCCTAAATATACCTACGTACCCCAGAAACTCCATACGCAGAGAGAAAACCCTAATTTCATCGTCGTAACTTCTGTTCCCGTGGATATCCCATCTTGGAGCCTGTTCCGGGAGGGGGATCCATCACGGAGGCCTTCATCATCATCATCATCGCTCTCACCATGAGTTGTGAGTAGTTTACCACAGATCTTCGGGTCCATAGCTAGTATCTAGATGGCTTCTTCTCTCTCTCTCGATCTCAATACAAAGTTCTCCTCGGTCTTCGAGGGGATCTATTCGATGTAATCTCTTTTTGCGGTGTGTTTGTCGAGATCCGATGAATTGTGAGTTTATGATCAAGGTTATCTATGAAAGATATTTCGTTCTTCTCTGAACTTTATATGTGTGCTCATAATATCCTTGCAAGTCTCTTCGAATTATTGGTTTGGTTTGGCCTACTAGATCTATAGTTCTTGCAATGGGAGAAGTGCTTAGCTTTGGGTTCAATCTTGTCGTGTCCTTTCCCAGTGACAGTAGGGGCGGCAAGGCACGTATTGTATTGTTGCCATCGAGGATAAAAAGATGGGGTTTTCATCATATTGCTTGAGTTTATCCCTCTACATCATATCATCTTTCTTAAAGCGTTACTCTGTTCGTATGAACTCAATACACTAGATGCATGCTGGATAGCGGTCGATGTGTGGAGTAATAGTAGTAGATGCAGAATCGTTTCGGTCTACTTGTCTCGGACGTGATGCCTATATACAATGATCATGCCTAGATAGTCTCATAATTATTCGCTTTTCTATCAATTGCTCGACATCAATTTGTTTACCCGCCGTAGAATACTGCTATCATGAGAGAAGCCACTAGAGAAAACTATGGCCCCCGGTTCTATCTTTATCATATTACTTTCCCATCAACTAGCCAATTTCTGTCGCCGTTGTTTATTTGGTTTATTTACTTTCTGTTTATATACCAAAAATATAATTATCATCTCTATCAGATCTCACTCTCGTAAGTGACCGTAAAGGGATTGACAACCCCTTATCGCATTGGCTGTGAAGTTCTTATTTGTTTGTGCAGGTGCGAGGGACTGGCACGTGGTCTCCTACTGGATTGATACCTTGGTTCTCAAAAACTGAGGGAAATACTTACGCTATTGTGCTGCATCTCCCTTTCCTCTTCGAGGGAATACAACGCAAGCTCAAGAGGTAGCAAGAAGAATTTCTGGCACCGTTGCCGGGAGGCTTACGCAAAATTCATATACCAAGTACCTATCACAAACCCTTATCCTTCGCATTACATTTATTTGCCTCTCGTTTTCCCCTCCCCCACTTCACCTTTGCCATTTTATTCGCCCTTCTTCCGCCGTGTGTTTATCGTTCGCTTGCTTCTTGTTTGCTTGTGTGTTGCGTTCTTGCTTGTCCTCATGTCTGAGATGGGGGACGATTTTATCGAGAAGGGTAGCAATGCCGAGAGCAACGTTCATGTTGACCCCCCGGATGAAGCTACCACTTTACATGTCAAGAAGTTCCGGGTTGGTAGTGGCGATATTATTGGAAAAGGGGTTCTTCAAGACTTCTTTACTTGTGACGGTGCTTTGCCCACTATGGGTGGCTCTATTCTTCACAGAACTAGTAGCCATGCGGATGTTGTATCTATGCTCATAGTAGAAATTGAAAGGCAATTTATCCACATGCATCCCTGCATTCAGAGAGTATTTTTGGAGTTCTCCAATATTGAGCATTCTTCCGTTAAGCGTGCAGCTACTATATTTTTGGCTCATGAATTTAGATATATCTTGAAAGAGGCTAGAGAAATCTTTCCTCATTACGGAGAAGATGCCGGTCGACCTCCTATAGAGGCTATCTTGTTCAATCAAGAAGACCTTATGCGTTTGCGGTCTCCTGATCATGTTGCTTTTAATGAAAACCTTAGAAAAAAGGTTCCTGTTGAGATCTTGATTGATAGAATTTCTGAGATAAACGATGACCTTCTGTTCAAAATAATGGGTTAGGCTTCTTCCTTGAACGAAGGCTTATGGCCTTCTGCCAAAAGAATGCCTATAATGATGAATTGGTCATCCACTACAAAGGGCCAAAGGAGGAACCTGTTCCTCCCGAGATTGATGTAGGGGACTTTTGTCCCATTAAATTTAGCCCTTTTGATTACTTTTGTTTGCCACAAAGGTAGCTTGCTGCTGAACGTAGGGAATATGAGATGAGATTTCGCGACATATCGTACCACTATGGCTATACTTAGATCTATCTTGTATCGTGCCTAGCTAGGGGCGTAAAACGATAGCGCTTGTTGGGAGGCAACCCAATTTTATGTTTTTTTTTATTTTGTTGCTGTTAGGGAATAAATATTGCATCTAGCCTATGATTAGATGTGTTTTCATGTTTTGTTTAGTGTTTGTGCCAAGTAGAACCTTTGGTAAGACTTGTGTGAAGTTTATTTGATCTTGCTGTGAAAAAAGAGAATCGTTAGCGCTCGCTAAAGTAGTCTTCAGATTTTACTGGAGCGTGCTTTTTAGTTGATTCGTTTTGCTGCTGATTGGTAGACAAATTGCGCAAATTTACCAATTTAGTTTGAAGTTTTTGGAGTTCCAGAAGTAGGCGAACCTAGCAGATTACTACAGACATTTTTAACAGATTCTGTTTTTCGTGTGTTGTTTGCTTATTCCGATGCATCTATGAGTAATATTGGAAGATATGAACCATAGAAAACTTGGAGTACAGTAGG
Organism: Secale cereale; assembly: GCA_902687465.1. Lineage (NCBI taxonomy): Eukaryota > Viridiplantae > Streptophyta > Magnoliopsida > Poales > Poaceae > Secale > Secale cereale. The sequence goes on along the minus strand of LR738715.1, from coordinate 872,725,621 downwards.
TTTAACACAAATATAAACAAAGTATGAATTCCTTGCTGTACCTTTGAGTGGTGTCTTGCTTTCTCTTACTAACGGAGCTCACGAGAATTTTTGTCTAAGTTTTGTGTTGTGAAGTTTTCAAGTTTTGAGTATTGCTTTGATGGACTATGGAACAAGGGGTAGCAAAGGACTAAGCTTGGGGATGCCCATGGCACCCCAAGTAAAATCAAGATAATCAAAAGCCTAAGCTTGGGATGCCCCGGGAAGGCATCCCCTCTTTCGTCTTCATCCATCGGTAACTATACTTGGAGCTATATTTTTATTCGCAACATGCTATGTGTTTTGCTTGGAGCGTCTTGTATAATTTGAGTCTTTGCTTGTTAGTTTGCCACAATCATCCTTGCTGGACACACCTATTTGAGAGAGTTAAATATGGCCTAGAAATTGTTAGAACACTCTATGTGCTTCACTTATATCTTTCGAGTTGAATCGTTTTTGCTCTAGTGCTTCACTTATATCTTTTAGAGCATGGTGGTGGTAATATTTTGTAGAAATTGTTGAACTCTCATGCTTCACTTATATCTATTTGAGAGTCTATTAAAACAGCATGGTAAAGTGTTTATGCTAAAGAAACTAGTCTTCACATGATAAACATCCAATGTCAATGTAGTAAAAAAATTCACATCAAGTGCATTGAATAGAAAGAGATGTTGAATGCTTGTTAATTGTTTTGAGACATGAGGAAAGTGATATTAAAGTCATGCTAGTGGAGTGATTATGAAATTGAGAAATATTTGTGTTAAGGTTAGTGATTCCCGTAGCATGCACGTATGGTGAACCGTTGTGTGACTAAGTTAAAGCATGAGGTATTTGTAGAGTGTCAACCTTTGTGTGGAGGTCGGGGGCGCGCAATGGTTAACTCCTACCAACCTCCCCCCTAGGGGCATGCGTTGATTACTTTGTTTTGATGACTCGTAAATTTTTGCAATAAGTATATGAGTTCTTATGACTAATGTTGAGTCCATGGATTATACGCACTCTCACCCTTCCACCATTGCTAGCCTCTCTTGTACCGCGCAACTTTCGCCGGTGCCATAAACCCACTATATATCCTTCCTCAAAACAGCTACCATATTGTTCCTCAAAACAGCCACCATACCTACCTATTATGGCATTTCCATAGCCATTCCGAGATATATTGCCATGCAACTTATCACCGTTCTGTTTATATGACACGCATCATATTGTCATATTGACATGCATGATCATGTAGTTGACATCGTATTCGTGGCAAGGCCACCATGCATAACCTTTTCATACATGTCACTCTTGTTTCATTGCACATACCGGTACACCGCCGGAGGCATTCACATAGAGTCATACTTTGTTGTTGTAGTATCGAGTTGTAATTTCGTGTTGTAATGAAAGTGTGATGATCATCATTATTAGAGCATTGTCCCATGGGAGGAAAGGCTGAATCTACAAAGCCCCTCCGCAAAAAAAAGAAAAAAAAAAGGGAAGAAAGGCAAAAAAATGGCCCAAAAAAAGAAAAATGAAGACAGAAAAGAAAAAAGGAAAAAAGGGACAATTGCTACTATCTTTTTCCACACTTGTGCTTCAAAGTAGCACCACGTTCTTCATTGTAGAGAGTCTCATGCTTAGTCACTTTCATATACTAGTGGGAATTTTCGTTATAGAACTTGGCTTGTATATTCCAACGATGGGCTTCCTCAAATGTCCTAGGTCTTCGTGAGCAAGCAAGTTGGATGCACACCCACTAGTTTCTTTTGTTGAGCTTTCATTCATATTTAGCTCTAGTGCATCCGTTGCATGGCAATCCCTACTCACTCACATTGATATATATTGATGGGCATCTCCATAGCCCGTTGATACGTCTAGTCGATGTGAGACTATCTCCCTCTTTTTGTCTTCTCCACAACCACCTTTATTCCGCCCATAGTGCTATATCCATAATTTTTTATTGTTCCATGCTATTATTTATGAAGTCTTGGATGTTTAATGGGCTTTATCATTCACTTTTATATCATTTTTGGGACTAACCTACTAACCCAAAGGCCTAGTCCAGATTGCTGTTTTTTTGCCTATTTCAGGGTTTTGCAGAAACGGAATATCAAATGGAGTCCAAACGGAATGAAACCTTCGCGGGAGATATTTTTGGAGGAAATCACACTCGAGAAACGTCAGGACCAAGTCAGGGGACGAAGGGCCAGCCCTCGAGGGTGGGAGGCGCGCCCCCCTGCCTCGAGGCTGGCCCACACGGCCCCCGGTGCCCTCCTTGTTCCTATATATACCTACGTACCCCAGAAACTCCATACGCAGAGAGAAAACCCTAATTCCACCGCCGTAGCTTCTGTACTCGTGGAGATCCCATCTTGGAGCCTGTTCCGGGAGGGAGATCCATCACCGAGGCCTTCATCACCATCATCATCGCCCTCACCATGAGTTGTGAGTAGTTTTCCACAGATGTTCGGTTCCATCGCTAGTATCTAGATGGCTTCTTCTCTCTCTCTCTCGATCTCAATACAAAGTTCTCCTCGGTCTTCGAGGAGATCTATTCGATGTAATCTCTTTTTGTGGTGTGTTTGTCGAGATCCGATGAATTGTGAGTGTATGATCAAGGTTATCTATGAACGATATTTGGTTCTTCTCTGAACTTTTTATGTGTGCTCATAATATCCTTGCAAGTCTCTTCGAATTATGGGTTTGGTTTGGCCTACTAGATCTATAGTTCTTGCAATGGGAGAAGTGCTTGGCTTTGGGTTCAATCTTGCGGTGTCCTTTCCCAGTGACAGTAGGGGCAGCAAGGCACGTATTGTATTATTGCCATCGAGGATAAAAAGATGGGAGTTTCATCATATTGCTTGAGTTTATCCCTATACATCATGTCGTCTTTCTTAAAGTGTTACTTTGTTCGTATGAACTCAATACACTAGATGCATGCTGGATAGCGGTCGATGTGTGGAGTAATAGTAGTAGATGCAGAATCGTTTCGGTCTACTTGTCTTGGACGTGATGCCTATATACAATGATCATGCCTAGATAGTCTCATAATTTATCCTATTTTCTATCAATTGCTCGACAGTAATTTGTTTACCCGCCATAGAATACCGCTATCATGAGAGAAGCCACTAGAGAAAACTATGGCCCCCGAGTCTATCTTTATCATATTACTTTCCCATCAACTAGCCAATTTCTGTCACTGTTGTTTATTTGCTTTCTTTACTTTGTGTTTATATACCAAAAATACCAAAAATATAATTATCATCTCTATCAGATCTCACTCTCATAAGTGACCGTAAAGGGATTGACAACCCCTTATCACGTTGGCTGAGAAGTTCTTATTTGTTTGTGCAGGTGCGAGGGACTGGCGCGTGGTCTCCTACTGGATTGATACCTTGGTTATCAAAAACTGGGGGAAATACTTACGCTACTGTGTTGCATCTCCCTTTCCTCTTCGAGGGAATACAACGCAAGCTCAAGAGGTAGCAGTGTTCCGTCTCCTGTAAAAGGATTTTCAAGCAGTTTCTCTATCATACCCGAAGGAATTTCAAAGCAAACATTTTCAGTAGATGCAGTAGGTTGAGGAGCAACTATTTGCTCTTCTGTTCGGGGTGAAGGTACCCCGAACAAGCCCCTCAAAGGATTTTGAGCCATAGTAACAAGTGACAATAAATTTCAGCACACTATATAAATTTTTCCTTACCAAATTCCACTTACCAAAGGCGCTTCACTCCCCGCCAACGGCGCCAGAAAAGTGTCTTGATGACCCACAAGTGTAGGGGATCTATCATAGTCCTTTCGATAAGTAAGAGTGTCGAACCCAACGAGGAGCAGAAGGAAATGATAGGCAGTTTTCAGTAAGGTATTTTCTGCAAGCACTGAAATTATAGCTAACAAATAGTTTTGTGATAAGGTAATTGGTAGCAAGTAACAAAAGGTAAAAGTAAATAAGGTGCAGCAAGGTGGCCCAATCCTTTTTGTAGCAAAGGACAAGCCTGGACAAACTCTTATATAAAGGAAAGCGCTCCCGAGGACACATGGGAATTATCGTCAAGCTAGTTTTCATCACGATCATCTGATTCGCGTTCGGTACTTTGATAATTTGGTATGTGGGTGGACCGGTGATTGGGTTTTGTCCTGACTTGGACAAGCCTCCCACTTATGATTAACCTCTAATGCAAGCATCCGCAACTACAAAAGAAGTATTAAGGTAAACCTAAGCATAGCCTGAAACATATGGATCCAAATCAGCCCCTTACGAAGCAACGCATAAACTAGGGTTTAAGCTTCTGTCACTCTAGCAACCCATCATCTACTTATTACTTCCCAATGCCTTCCTCTAGGCCCAAATAATGGTGAAGTGTCATGTAGTCGACGTTCACATGACACCACTAGAGGAGAAACAACATACATCTCATCCAAATATCGAACGAAGATCAAATTCACATGACTACTAATAGCAAGACTTCTCCCATGTCCTCGGGAACAAAAGTAACTACTCACAAGAAATAATATTGTTCATGATCAGAGGGGTATTAATATGCATAATGGATCTGAACATATGATCTTCCACCAAATAAACCAACTAGCATCAACTACAAGGAGTAATCAACACTACTAGCAACCCACAGGTACCAATCTGAGGTTTGGGTACAAGATTGGATACAAGAGATGAACTAGGGTTTGTGAGGAGATGGTGCTGGTGAAGATGTTGATGAAGATAGCCCTCCCCAAGATGGGAGAGTTGTTGGTGATGACGGCGGCGACGATTTCCCCCTCCCGAAGGGAAGTATCCCCGGCAGAACGGCTCTGCCGGAGCCCTAGATTGGTTTCCACCTCGGTTCCGCCTCGAGACGGCGGCGTCTAGTCCCGAAAGCCTCTCTATGATTTTTTCCAGGTCAAAACACCCCATATAGGAGAAGATGGGCATCAGGGGACCTTTGGTGGGCCCACGAGACAGGGGGCGCGCCCCCCACCCTCGTGGACAGCCGGTGGCCCCCCTCGTGAACTTCTTTCGCCAGATATTTTTTATATTTTCTGAAACGGAGTTCTGTTGAGTTTCGGGGCTTTTGGAGTTGTGCAGAATAGGTTTCCAGAGTTTGCTCCTTTTCCAGCCCCGAATTCCAGTTGCCGGCATTCTCCCTCTTCATGTAAACCTTGTAAAATAAGAGAGAGAAGGCATAAGTATTGTGACAAAACATCTAATAACAGCCCATAGCGCAATAAATATCAACATATAAGCATGATGCAAAATGGACGTATCAGGAACACGAAATACCAAAAATATTAGGTGTACCTGCTACTCATGGAGATGGGGAACCTTCTAAAACCCTCGATGCTCATTATGTGAAAGATATTATGTACTACTTTGATAATCCTGAGAAAATCCCATTCAACTATATAATGGGAGTAACGTTGGATCAACGTGAATACTTTAGGGATTATCTCTTGACACAAAAAGGGAAACTATTATGGGATCAAATTCATATGTTGCATTGGTATGCTCGACAACTATGCTTCAGATATGATTATACTTGTTGCTATGGGATGAAGGCTCCACACCTTCCCTTTTCATGAAAATTTAATGATGATGAAACCTTAGCTTCTTATTCCAATGGTATATATGATTATTATGATGTGGAACAAATAAAAGATTTTGTTGCTTTTAAGGGTGCTTATGAAATTGAATCTTTGTTTAAAAGGTATGAAGCTTTTGATGATGATGTTTATAGGCCTGAAAATTTTGCTATATTGAAATATTGCTATGAGAATTATGAATACAATGCCAATATTGATGCGTTTATTGAGAAAGTCTCCGCTGTCCAAGAAGAGACTAATATTTTGCAGGAAACTATGGAAGAAGAAATTGATGACACTATGAGCTCATTAGATGAAAAAGATGAGGAGGGAGCGAAGAACAAAATGAGGAAGAGCGGATTAGCTGCCCGTGCCAACCTTCTAATGAGAGTAACTCTTCAACTCATACATTGTTTAATTTCCCTTCGTGCTTACCGAAGGATGAATGCTATGATGATTGTTATGATCCCTTGGATTCATTTGAAATATCCCTTTTTGATGAAATTAATTCTTGCTATGCTTGTGGCCAAGATGCCAATATGAATTATGCTTATGGAGATGAACTTACTATAGTTCCATATGTTAAGAATGAAATTGTTGCTATTGCACCCACGCATGATAGTCTTATTATCTTCTTGAATTCTCCCGGCTACACTATATCGGAGAAGTTTGCCCTTATTAAGGATTATATTGATGGGTTGCGTTCTACTACTACACATGATGATTTTGATAGATATAATATGCATGTGCTTGCTGCTCCTACTTGCAATTATTATGAGAGAGGAACTACATCTCCGCCTCTCTATGTTTCCAATATGATGAAGTTGCAAGAAACTTTTTATACTATGCGTTGGCCTTTACTTGATGTGCATGAATTGTTCTTGTATGACATGCCTATGCATAAGAAGAGAGTTAGACTTCGTTTTTGCATGACACATATCACTTTGTGCTCACTACTAAATGCCAAATCATTGCTAATTAAAATTGGCTTTGATATACCTTGGGATCCGGGTGGATCCATTAGTTGAGCACTATATGCCTAGCTTAATGGCTTTAAAGAAAGTGCTGCCAGGGAGACAACCCGAAAGTTTTAGAGAGTCATTTATTTATGTTGTGTGCTTTTATAAAGTTTAAAAACAAATAAATAAAGAGGGGAACCTAAAACTTTTTCAAAAAGAAAAGTGAAAGTAAGAAGGACAATCACCGTTGAAATGGGGGAGCTCCTTGAACTTTGTTCATGCCCACGGAAACTTTGAAAACATTGATTACAAAAACTTTTCAATAAAAAATTTATCCCCTTGTACAATTCCATTGTATTAAAAAAATAATGTGCCAAGAGTTTCCTTTAGGATGATTAAACTGCTTGTTGGTTTGTGCGGTGCAAAAACAGAAACTTTGGCTGTAGTGCGCGATTTTACATTTTTTTTACTGGAACATCTAAAGGATCTGAATTTCTTTGCAAAGTCTTTATATACAAATTGTTGATTTTTCCTGATTTTGCCATAATTTTTATGGTTACAGAAGTATGATTAATGTTCAGCTTACTACAGACTGTCCTGTTTTTCATAGATTGCTGTTATAGCTTCATTATTTGCATATGTTTGAATTCTTGTTGATGCCTCCTTGACTTGGGGCCATAGAATTGTGATAGCATACAGTAGGTAATGTTTGTTCATAATTATACAATAATGTTAGAGCAGTACATGATGGGATTTTATTGATCAAATGCACTAACCCCGCCACTAAAAGTTCGGTTAAGTTCTGTGTGGATGAAGTGTTCGAGGATCGAGGAGGTCTCAATGTGAGAAGGAGGAGAGGCAAGAGCTCAAGCTTGGGGATGCCCAAGGCACCCCAAGTAAATATTCAAGGAGACTCAAGCGTCTAAGCTTGGGGATGCCCCGGAAGGCATCCCATCTTTCTTCAACAAGTATCGGTATGTTTTTGGATTCGTTTCATTCACATGATACGCATAAACTCTTGGAGCGTCGTGTGCTTTTTATTTTTATTTTAATAAATGCACCATGCTGGTATGAGATAGTCCTTGTTTGATTTATAGAATGCTCTTTGCACTTCACATATATCTTTTGAGTATGGCTTTATAGAATGCTTCGGGTGCTTCACTTATATCATTTGAGGTTTGGATTGCCTGTTTCTCTTCACATAGAAAACCACCATTTGTAGAATGCTCTTTTTCTTCACTTATAATTGTTAGAGCGTGGGCATAACTTTTGTAGAAAGAATTAAAACTCTCTTGCTTCTATTATATCTATTTGGAGAGTTGACAGGAATTGGTCATTCACATGGTTAGTCATAAAATCCTACATAAACTTTTAGATCGCTGAATATGATATGTTTGATTCCTTGCAATAGTTTTGCGATATAGAGATGCTAATATGTGGGAGGTACTAGTGAATGATTGTGGTCTAGTAAAAATATTGGTGTTAAGGTTTGTGATTCCCGAAGCAAGCACGTATGGTCTCCTAACTATGTAACCAAATTGGCGTGCATTGTGTTTTGATTGTTTATCTTTGCGTGAAGGTTGGGGGCGCGCGATGGTTAACTCCTACCAACCTTCCCCCTAGGAGCATGCATCGTAGTATTTTTGCTTCGAGGGCTAATAGATTTTTTGCAATAAGTATGTGAGTTCTTTATGACTAATGTTGAGTCCATGGATTATACGCACTCTCACCCTTCCACCTTTGCTAACCTCTCTTGTACCGCGCAACTTTCGCCGGTACCATACACCCACCATATACCTTCCTCAAAACAGCCACCATACCTACCTATTATGGCATTTCCATAGCCATTCCGAGATATATTGCCTTGTAAGTCCATCGTCCCGTTTATTATGACACGCACCATCATTGTCATATTGCCTTGCATGATCGTAAGATAGCTAGCATGATGTTTTCATGGCTTGTCTGTTTTTTTATGTCATTGCTACGCTAGATCATTGCACATCCCGGTACAGTGCCACAGGCATTCATAAAGAGTCATATTTTTGTTCTAGTATCGAGTTGTAATATCGAGTTGTAAGTAAATAAGGAGTGTGATGATCATCATTATTAGAGCATTGTCCTTTGAAAAAAAAGGCCGAAAGAAAAGAAAAAAAAGAAAGGCCAAAAAATAAAAATAAAAGAAAAAAGGGGACAATGCTACTATCTTTTTTCCACACTTGTGCTTCAAAGGAGCACCATGATCTTCATGATAGAGAGTCTCATATGTTGTTACTTCCATATACTAGTGGGAATTTTCATTATAGAACTTGGCTTGTATATTCCTACGATGGGCTTCCTCAAATGCCCTATGTCTTCATGAGCAAGCAAGTTGATGCACACCCACTAGTTTTATTTTGAGCTTTCATACACTTATAGCTCTAGTGCATCCATTACATGGCAATCCCTACTCACTCACATTAATATCTATTGATGGGCATCTCCATAGCCCATTGATACGCCTAGTCCATGTGAGACTTTCTCCCTACTTTTGTCTACTACCACCTTCTATTCCACCCATAGTGCTATATCCATGGCTCACGCTCATGTATTGCGTGAAGAGTTGAAAAAGTTCGAAAAAGTAAAGTATGAAAACAATTGCTTGGCTGACACCGGGATGGGCATGAGGGGTACCTTGTGTTAAGAAAAGGGAAGCATAAAAGACTATATGATTTTGTAGGGATAACGTTCTTTAGCATTGATATTTTCAAAGACTTGATTGTTTGTTGGGATGCCCGAGTATTAAATTCTTTTATGTCCAATGATAGACTATTGCTTTGAATCACTCGTGTCTTAATATTCATGCCATGATTAGATTACATGATCAAGATTATGCTAGGTAGCATTCCACATAAAAAATTATCTTTTTTATCATTTACCTACTCGAGGACGAGCAGTAATTAAGCTTGGGGATGTTGATACGTCTCGGTCGTCTCTATAATTTTTGATTGGTCCATGCCAATATTCTAGAACTTTCATATACATTTGGCAACTTTTTATACTATTTTTGGGCCCTAACATATTGATCCAGTGCCCAGTGCCAGTTCCTGTTTGTTGCATGTTTTTTGTTTCGCAGAATATCCATATCAAACGGAGTCCAAACGGAATAAAAACGGACGGAGATTTTTTTTGGAATATATGTGAATTTTGGGAAGCGGAACCAACATGAGACGATGCCCGAGTGGGCCACGAGGCAGGGGGCGCGCCGACCAGGGGCAGGCGTGCCAAGGGCCCTCGTGACCTGATAACCCACAAGTGTAGGGGATCGCAACAGTTTTCAAGGTAAAGTATTCGATACAAGGGGTGCCAAAGAATACTCTAAGTATTAGCAGATGAGTTGTCAATTCAACCACACCTGGAAACTTAGTATCTGCAGCAAGATACTTTACTAGCAAAGTAATATGATAGTGGCGGTAGTAGCAATAAAAGTAATGATAGTGTTTTTGTAGTTTTTATAATAGTAGCAACGGAAAAGTAGATAAGCGACAAGCAATATAGGTAAAGCTCATAGGCATTGGATCGGTGATGGGAAATTATGTCGGATGCAATTTATCATGTAGAAGTTATAACCTAGGGTGACACAGAACTAGCTCCAGTTCATCAATGCAATGTAGGCATGTATTCCGAATATAGTCATACGTGCTTATGGAAAAGAACTTGCATGACATCTTTTGTCTTACCCTCCCGTGGTAGCGGGGTCCTATTGGAAACTAAGGGATATTAAGGCCTCCTTTTAATAGAGTACCGGACCAAAGCATTAACACATAGTGAATACATGAACTCCTCAAACTATGGTCATCACCGGAAGTAGTCCCGATTATTGTCACTTCGAGGTTGCCGGATAATAACACATAGTAGGTGACTATAGACTTGCAAGATAGGATCAAGAACAAGCATATATTCATGAAAACATAATAGGTTCAGATCTGAAATCATGGCACTCGGGCCCTAGTGACAAGCATTAAGCATAGCAACATCAATCTCAGAACATAGTGGATACTAGGGATCAAACCCTAACAAAACTAACTCGATTACATGATAGATCCCATCCAACCCATCACCGTCCAGCAAGCCTACGATGGAATTACTCACACACGGCAGTGAGCATCATGGAATTGGTGATGGAGGAAGGTTGATGATGACGATGGCGACGATCTCCACTCTCCGAAGCCCCGAACGGACTCCAGATCAGCCCTCCCCAGAGAAATTAGGGCTTGGCGGCGGCTCCGTCTCGTGAAACGCGATAATTCCTTCTCCTTGATTTTTTCCTCCTCGAAAGTGAAGCTATAGGATCTGGGGGTACGTCGGTGGAGCACCAGGGGGCCCACGAGGCAGGGGGTGCGCCCCCCCACCCTCGTGGACTGGCCCAAGGCCCCCTGGTGTGGATCTTCTTGCAGGTATTTTTTATATTTTCCGAAATAATTCTCCGTTGATTTTCAGGCGATTCTGAGAACTTTTTATTCTGCACAAAAACAACACCATGGCAGTTCTGCTGAAAACAGCGTCAGTCCGGGTTAGGTCGATTCAAATCATGCAAGTTAGAGTCCAAAACAAGGGCAAAAGGGTTTGGAAAAGTAGATACGTTGGAGACGTATCAACGCCCCCAAGCTTAAACCTTTGCTTGTCCTCAAGCAATTCAATTGATAAACTGAAAGTGATAAAGAAAAACCTTGACAAACTCTGTTTGCTCTTGTTGTTGTAAATATGTAAGCTAGCATTCAGGTTTTCAACAAGATCATGAACTAACCACATTCACAATAAATTTCAGGTCTCAAGACTACTTACATCAATGGCATAATGAACTAGCGAGCAATAATAATAAACCTCGGATGACAACACTTTCTCAAAACAATCATGATATGATATAACAAGATGGTATCTCGCTAGCCCTTTCTGAGACCGCAAAACATAAATGGAGAGCACCTTTCAAGATCAAGGATTGACTAGACATTGTAATTCATGGTAAAAGAGATCCACTCATGATCATACTAAATGCAAATTAATAGTAATACATGCAATGACAGAGGTGCTCTCCTACTGGTGCTCTTTGATAAGAGGATGATGACTCTGCATAAAAGTAAATAGATAGGCCCTTGACAGAGGGAAGCAGGGATTTGTAGAGGTGCCAGAGCTTGATTTTTAATAGAGATTGAGTAACATTTTGAGCGGTATACTTTCATTGTCAACATAACAACCAAGAATCTCGATATCTCCCATGCTACACACATTATAGGCGGTTCCCAAACAGAATGGTAAAGTTTATACTCCCCCAACCACCAACAAGCACACTCCACGGCCATCCAAATCCACGGGGTACCGTCCAAACAAGCAACAGCCCTGGGGGAGTTTTGTTTAATTATTATGATTTGAGCATGGGACTGGGCATCCCGGTTACCAGCCATTTTCTCATGAATGATGAGCGGAGTTCACTCATCGTGAGAATAACCTACCTAGCATGGAAGATAGACAACCCTAGTTGATACATGAGCTGTTCGAGCATACAAAACATAATTTTATTTGAAGGTTTATAGTTTGGCACATACAAATTTACATGGAATGGCAGGTAAATACCGCATATAGGAAGGTATGGTGGACTCATATGGAATAACTTTGGGGTTTATGGAAGTGGATGCACAAGCAGTATTCCCGCTTAGTACAGGTGAAGGCTAGAAAGAAACTGGGAAGCGTCCAGCTAGAGAGCAACAACGGTCATGAACATGCATTAAAATTAATCAACAATGAATGCAAGCATGAGTAGGATATAAATCACAAGGAACATAAATATCGTGAAGGCTATGTTGATTTGTTTCAACTACATGTGTGAACATGTGCCAAGTCAAGTCACTTAAATCGTTCAAAGGAGGATACCAATCATCATACCACATCACAACCATTTTAATGTCATGTTGGCACGCAAGATAGACCATTATAAACTCTCAGCTAATTAAGCATGGCATAAGCATCTATGATCTCTAATTGTCATTGCAAACATGCTTCATTCATAACAAGCTGAACCAGGAACGATGAGCAATCATATTTACAAAAACAAGAGAGGTCGAGTTCATACCAGCTTTTCTTATCTCAATTAGTTCATCATATATCATCCTTATTGCCTTTCACTCGCATGACCGAATGGTGTGTATAAAAATAATAGTGCACGTGCATTGGACTAAGCTGGAATCTGCAGACATTTGATACAAGAAAGAAGACAAGGTAATATGGCTCAAGGTTAATTCACAACAAAGAATATGAGAGCCATTAAACATTTTCAATCATGGTCTTCTACTCTTAACCCCTAAATAAAAGAAACTATTTACACGGGAAAGCTCCCAACAAGCAAAAGAAGAACGGGAAATCTTTTTGGGTTTTCATTTTATAGCTACTACAAGCAGGAAAAGTACACTAGCTTAGAAGCTACAACTGATATTTTTTTGGTTTTCTGGGTTTTTCTAGCACATAAGAGAAAGACTAAGAAAAAGAAATTTAAACTAAACATGGATGGTACAGTGAAAGAGTGTGAGCACCGACAACTAGAATAAGTGTGAACATGAATTAAGTCGGTGAGAAACACGTACTCCCCCAAGCTTAGGCTTTTGGCCTAAGTTGGTCTATGGCCAGTATTGGCCTGACGAATATCCAAAGTTGTAGTTGGGGTCGTACTGGGATGCAACTGATGCTGCATGCTGAGCTGCAGCTCGAAGGCGGGCTGCCTCCGTCATGTTATAATAAGCATTTGCCTCCTCCATGGTTATAGTGTATCTCCCTTTTTCCTAAAAGTTCGACAAAGTAGGGGCAGGAAGAACAATAGGGATGGCATGCTGCCTGTTAAAGATTAGTCGATATTTGAGGGTTTGATTATCCCATGGTAGCCTGTGTGATTTCACTAGACTCCCCCACTGTAATACTAGCAAGGAATTCTCTAAATTCAGATTTGCGGGGATCACTCATACTGCCCCACTGGGGGAGTTTGCAAGCAACATTAAAATCCTCTAAATCCATGGTATAAGATTTATCATATAGGTCAAACAGTACAGTGTGAGAATTACGTGAAGATGAAAACTTAAACCTTCTCACAAAGCTATCAGTTAAGCCACGGTATTGAGGACACTTATCTTGTACGAAGTCCTCGAGGTCAGCGTTGCGCACGTATGCGTAAAATTCATCTTTTATGCCAGCTTGACCCATGAATTCATCTGACGGCCATTCACAAGGCCGCACATCAGCATCCCTCGGTGGTTCATCATCTGGATCACGGAACGTGAGCCTCGATTCTTGCTTCCTTGAAGGACCACCTTGGAAGTTTCTCCTAGACATTTTTCTGAAATTGTCTGAAATTTTTAGTAACTTCAAAATAAAAGTTAACCAAACTCAACAAGATTGATAGCAACAACTCATATAAGTGCCTAGAGGCTATATCATGCATTAGAACTACTTGGGACCAAGAAAATTTGACATGCAAGCTGAAGAACAAGGTCACCACAATAGCATAAATTTGCAACAAATAAAGCACTAGAACAAAAACTAATTGGACCAATGGAGGAGTCACATACCAAGGAACAATCTCCCCAAACAGTTTGGTGAATGGTGCTTTGCGCAAGAAGATCGAAAATGGCAGCAAGATGAGCTAGAACTTGGGTGTGAGCTGGTTGGGGATTTTTTGGGAGGAAGAAGAAGAGCATGGGTGCAGGAATAAATGGAGGGGGGTCACGTGGGGCCCATGAGGCAGGGGGCGCGCCCTGGGCAGGGGGCGCGCCCTGGACCCTCGTGGCCACGTGTTGGCTCCCCTCGATGTGTGTTCAGTGCCATATTTCCTCAAATATTCTAGAAAAAATCATATTTCATTTTCATGGCATTTGGAGAACTTTTATCTTTGGGATATTTTTTATTGCACGGATAAGTCAGGAAACAGACAGAAGATGCTATTTTTCTTTTTATTTATCCTAATTAACAGAAAGTAAAAAGATGGTACAAAAGGTTATGCTATATAGATTCACCTATCCCATGCCAATCAAAAGGAATCCATTAACAAGGTTGACCAGGTCTTGTTAATAAACTCTTTCCAAGTAACATGAAACCGGAGAATTTTCGAATAACACTAGGTTACCTCAATGGGGATATGTATGTCCCCAACAATAAGTATGTCTTGGTAGTAGGAAGGGGAAACTCAAAACCTCCAATAGTAATAGTTGAAGTTTTTCCAATATAATTGATACTGTGGACCTGAGGTTGTTTCCTCGGAAAGTGTACCGTATGCTCATTACCATTGACATGAAAAGTGACATTGCCTTTGTTGCAATCAATAACAACCCCTGCAGTATTCAAAAAGGGTCTTCCAAGAATAATAGACATACTATCATCCTCGTGAATATCAAGTATAACAAAGTCCGTTAGAATAGTAACATTTGCAACTACAACGGGCACATCCACACAAATACCGACAGGTATAGCAGTTGATTTACCAGCCATTTGCAAAGATATTTCAGTAGGTGTCAACTTACTCAGGTCAAGTCTACGATATAAAGAGAGAGGCATAACACTAACACCGTCTCCAAGATCACACAAAGCAGTTTTAACCACTTTTCAAGAAATCTTCCGATTCAGCGATTTATCTTCCGATTTATCGCTACTCTTGGGGCAACCGATAAGATTATGCCTTATCTTCATCATTTATCGCTTTCGCCAATTTATCGCTGTGACAAGCGATTTATCGGGAATCTACCGATAAATCGGGCCTATTTGTCACACTTGGTTTTCAAGAACTATGTTTATTTGTGTTTTGTGGACCTTGTTACACAATATGTAATGTTTTTCTATTTTGTTTGTCATTATATCAGGATTCAAAGGCTAGGATTCAAGGTAACACTTCTGTCCAATATTGTTTTGATGTTGAATATAGCATATTTTAATGTTGGGAACTTGGGATCTGAAAAAAATGGTCGATTAATAGTCGACCGATAAAATTGATTAATCGGCCGATTTCCGATTAATCTCTAATCCCTAGCTGACCGAGACGATAATGATAAGCGATATCCTCAACATTGGTTTTAACATAGTTTCTCTTAATGGAGCAAGGTATAGTAGGTACTCCTGGATCCCCTAATTTCTTAGGCATTCCACCCTCAAAAGTGTAATTAGCAAGCATGGTGGAAATTTCTACTTCAAGTATCTTTCTTTTGTTGGTAATAGTATCTTTCATGTACTTGGCATAAGGATTTGTTTTAAGCACATCAGTCAAACGCATACGCAAAAAGATAGGTCTAATCATTTCAGCAAAGCGCTCAAAAACCTCATCATCCTTTTTCTTGGATGGTTTTGGAGGAAAAGGCATGGGTTTCTAAACCCATGGTTCTCTTTCCCTACCGTGCTTCCTAGCAACAAAGTCTCTCTTACCATAACGTTGATTCTTTGATTGTGGGTTATCAAGATCAACAGCAGGTTCAATCTCTATATCATTATCATTGCTAGGTTGAGCATCATCATGAACATCATTATTAATATTATCACTAGGTTCATGTTCATTACCAGATTGTGTCAGCATCAGAAACAGATATATCATTGGGATTCTCAGGTGTGTCAACTACAGGTTCACTAGAAGCATGCAAAGTCCTATCATTTTTCTTTTTCTTCTTCTTAGAAGAACTAGGTG
This sequence comes from Secale cereale, assembly GCA_902687465.1. NCBI lineage: Eukaryota > Viridiplantae > Streptophyta > Magnoliopsida > Poales > Poaceae > Secale > Secale cereale. Next base: position 872,709,403 of record LR738715.1, on the reverse strand, counting down.
CATCTAAATTAGCTCTCTGAGAATCTTGCTCAATTCTATTATGGTGGCCTTCAGGATACAGAGGTTCCTGAGTCATTTTACCACCTCTAGTTGCAACTCTAACAGCATAGTCATTATTCTTACTATTTAATTCATTGAGCAAATCATTCTGAGCCTTAAGTACTTGTTCTACTTGAGTGGTGACCACAGAAGCATGTATACTAATGAGTTTCAATTCACCTTTAGCTCTAGACAAATAATCACTCGAGCGTTCAATCATATAAGCATTATGTTCTAATTGTCTACCAACATAAGCATTGAAGTTTTCTTGTTTCACAATAAAATTGTCAAACTCATCTAAGCATTGGCTAGCAGACTTATAACGAGGAATATCACCTTTGTCAAATCTATAAATAGAATTTACCTTTACTACATGTGCGAGTTATCAAGACCATGTTTTTCTTCAATAGGCGGTAAATTCTTAACATCTTCAGCTTTAATAGCTTTTTCTTTCATGGATTTCTTTGCCTCTTGCATATCTTCAGGACTGAGAAATAGAACACCTCTCTTCTTCGGAGTTGGCTTAGGGGCTGGTTCAGGAAGTGTCCAATTATTCTCATTGGCCAGCATATTATTCAATAGTAATTAAGCTTGTTCAACTGTTCTTTCCCTGAAAACACAACCAACACAACTATCCAGGTGGTCTCTGGAAGCATCGGATAGTCCATTATAAAATACATCAAGTATATCATGCATCTCAAGAGGATGATCAGGCAAAGCATTAAGTAACTGGAGAAGCCTCCCCCAAGCTTGTGGGAGACTCTCTTCTTCAGTTTGAGCAAAGTTATATATTTCCCGTAAGGCAGCTTGTTTCTTATGAGCGGGAAAATAACTAGCAGAGAAGTAATACATCATATCCTGGGGACTACGCACACAAACAGGATCAAGAGAATTAAACCAAGTCTTAGCATCACCCTTTAACGAGAACGGAAATAGCTTAAGGATATAGTAGTAACGAATCTTTTCATCGTTGGTAAACAGGGTGGCTATATCATTCAACTTAGTAAGATGTGCCACAACAGTTTTAGACTCATAGCCATGGAAAGGATCAGATTCAACCAAAGTAATTAACTCGGGATCAACAGAGAATTCATAATCCTTATCAGTAACACAGATAGGTGAAGTAGGAAAAGCAGGGTCATGTTTCGTTCTAGCATTCAAGGACTTTTCTTTCAACTTAGCTAATAATTTCTTAAGATCATATCTATCATTGCAAGCAAGAAAGTCTCTAGCAGTTTCTTCATCCATAACATAACCCTCAGGAACAACAGGCAATTCATATCTATTGGGAGTAGTTTCATCATCACTTTCATAAATATCATCAGTTTCAACATTTGCACTCTCCCTAACCTTAGCAATTTGTTCATCTAAAAATTCACCTAGTGGCACAATATCAGGCATAGAGGTAGTTTCATCATACATAGCAGAAGTAGCATCATCAAGAACATACGACATATCAGATTCAATAGCAGGAGTAGGTGTCGCAAGTTTACTCATAACAGAAGGAGAATCAAGTGCAGAGCTAGATGGCAGTTCCTTACCTCCCCTCGTAGTTGAGGGTAAGATCTTGGTTTTTGAGTCCTTCAAATTCTTCATAGTGATCAACAGATATAAATCCCAAGTGACTTAAAGAATAGAGCTATGCTCCCCGGCAACGGCGCCAGAAAATAGTCTTGATAACCCACAAGTGTAGGGGATCGCAACAGTTTTCGAGGGTAAAGTATTCAACCCAAATTTATTGATTCGACACAAGGGGAGCCAAAGAATACTCTTAAGTATTAGCAGTTGAGTTGTCAATTCAACCACACCTGGAAACTTAGTACCTACAGCAAGATAGTTTAGTAGCAAAGTAATATGATAGTGGCGGTAGCAGCAATAAAAGTAACGATAGTGTTTTTGTAGTTTTTATAATAGTAGCAACGAAAAAGTAGATAAGCGACAAGCAATATAGGTAAAGCTTGTAGGCATTGGATCGGTGATGGGAAATTATCTCGGATGCAATTCATCATGTAGAAGTTATAACCTAGGGTGACACAAAACTAGCTCCAGTTCATCAATGCAACGTAGGCATGTATTCCGAATATAGTCATACGTGCATATGGAAAAGAACTTGCATGACATCTTTTGTCCTACCCTCCCATGGCAGCGGGGTCCTATTGGAAACTAAGGGATATTAAGGCCTCCTTTTAATAGAGTACCGGACCAAAGCATTAACACATAGTGAATACATGAACTCCTCAAACAATGGTCATCACCGGGAGTGGTCCCGATTATTGTCACTTCGGGGTTGCCGGATCATAACACATAGTAGGTGACTATAGACTTGCAAGATAGGATCAAGAACACACATATATTCATGAAAACATAATAGGTTCATATCTGAAATCACGGAACTCGGGCCCTAGTGACAAGCATTAAGCATAGCAAAGTCATAGCAACATCAATCTCAGAACATATCAGAACATAGTGGATACTAGGGATCAAACCCTAACAAAACTAACTTGATGACATGATAGATCCCATCGAACCCATCACCGTCCAGCAAGCCTACGATGGAATTACTCACACACGGCGGTGAGCATCATGGAATTGGTGATGGAGGAAGGTTGATGATGACGATGGCGACGATCTCCACTCTCCGGAGCCCCGAACGGACTTCAGATCAGCCCTCGCGAGAGAGATTAGGGCTTGGCGGCAGCTTCGTCTCGTGAAACGCGATAATTCCTTCTCCCTGTTTTTTTTCCTCCCGAAAGTGAAGATATAGGATCCGAGGATACGTCGGTGGAGCACCAGGGGGCCCACGAGGCAGGGCGGCGCGCCCCCCACCCTCGTGGACTGGCCCAAGGCCCCCTGGTGTGGATCTTCTTGCACGTATTTTTTATATTTTCTGAAATAATTCTCCGTTGATTTTCAGGCGATTCCGAGAACTTTTTATTCTACACAAAAACAACACCATGGCAGTTCTGCTGAAAACAGCGTCAGTCTAGGTTAGTTCCATTCAAATCATGCAAGTTAGAGTCCAAAACAAGGGCAAAAGGGTTTGGAAAAGTAGATACATTGGAGACGTATCATGACCACACTATAAGGCGGTTGATGCCCTTCTTTCGCCGCAAGAAAGCTAATATCCGGATAAAAATCGTGTCAAAAAATCAGCCCAATCGGAGTTACGGATCTCCGGGAATATAAGAAACGGTGAAGGGCCAGAAACTGGGAATGCAAAAACAGAGAGAGACAGAGAGACAGATCCAATCTCGGAGGGGCTCTCGCCCCTCCGCCGCCATGGAGGCCATTGATACGTCTCCAACGTATCTATAATTTTTTATTGTTCCATGCTATTATTTACGATATTTTGGATGTTTAATGGGCTTTGTCATACACTTTTATATTATTTTTGGGACTAACCTACTAACCCAAAGGCCCAGTCCAGATTGCTGTTTTTTTGCCTGTTTCAGGGTTTTGCAGAAAAGGAAAATCAAACAGAGTCGAAACGGAATGAAACCTTCGGGAGAGATATTTTTGGAGAAAATCACGCACGGGAGACTTGAGAACCACGGAGTAGGGGCCATGAGGTGCCCACGAGGGTGGGGGGCGTGCCCCCTGCGCAGGGCGCGCCCCATGCCTCGTGGACCCCTCATGAGGCCCCCGGTGCCCTCCTTCCTCCTTTATAAGCCTACGTACCCCGAAACCAATAGAGCAACAGAGAAAACCCTAGTTCCACCACCGTAACCTTCTGTTCCCGTGAGATCCCATCTTGGGGCCTGTTTCGGACTTCCGCCAGAGGGGTGATCTACCACGGAGTGCTTCTACATCATCATCATCGCCTCACCGTGAGTTGTGAGTAGTTTACCATAGACCTTCGGGTCCATAGCTAGTATCTAGATGGCTTCTTCTTCTCTCTCTTTGGATCTCAATAAAAAGTTCTCCTCGGTCTTCGAGGAGATCTATTCGATGTAATCTCTTTTTGTGGTGTGTTTGTCGAGATCCGATGAATTGTGGGTTTAAGATCAAGATTATCTACGAGAAATATTTGGTTCTTTTCTGAACTCTTTATGTGTGCTCATAATATCCTTGCAAGTCTCTTCGAATTATTGGTTTGGTTTGGCCTACTAGATCTATAGTTCTTGCAATGGGAGAAGTGCTTGGCTTTGGGTTCAATCTTGCGGTGTACTTTCCCAGTAACAGTAGGGGCAGCAAGGCACGTATTGTACTGTTGCCATCGAGGATAAAAAGATGGGGTTTACATCATATTCCTTGAGTTTATCCCTCTACATCATGTCATCTTGTGTCGGGGAAACTGATCGCCCATGAACACCTATGGGACCGGAGCCCCTTTTCGGTACGGCAGGGGGCGGAGGATGCACAAAGAGCGGATCGAGGCGAGCACACGAGCAGTTTACCCAGGTTCGGGCCGCACGGATGCGTAATACCCTACTCCTGCTTTGATTTGTTATTGAGTTCTTCGCTCGGGAGCGAGGAGAGCGACAGGATGCTCTAACCGCTAGCAAGACCGAGCGCCAGAATGATCGATGTTCGGAACCTCCTCCACGTTGCGCATGGGCCTCCTTTTATAGGTCAAAGGGGTCACCGACAGGTGGCAACACAGACGAGGGTAAAAACGTAAAATGGGTGGTAGATGGAACAGTGTTTGTATAGTGATCTATACCTAACTCTGACGGCAGGGGACAAGGGCATTAAATGCCCGTCGCCGTCGCCCCAAACAGTGCAAAAAGCGACCGTCAGGGTGCCAGCGTCCGCCACGACGGTGGCCTTGTCATCGCAGCTTGCCACCGTGTACCCCAGGCTGCACAGCTCTCCGCCACGTGCGCCTGGAAGGGTCCCAGAGCGACACGTGGGTGGATGCGCTGGAGCGCGGGTACTTAGTGGAAGTTTCCCGCGGCAAGTACCTTGCCGCGGTCGCTATCTTGTCGTGCCTGGGAGCTTGTCGCTCTCCGGGTCTTGCCGGGACGCGTGGCGCGTCGCGGCAAGTCTCTTGAAATGCCACGTTTGGCCTTCCCGGCAAGCTCCTCTTGCCAGGGTCTTGCGCCAAAGAAGTGGTCTTGAGCCCTGAGTGACCTTCCCGGCAAGCTCCTCTTGCCGGGGCCTTGTCTCTTTAATCTTGAATACTTTGTTCTTGAATGGCTCCAAAGGAACCACGGAGGACCTTGGCGGTCGCACGGCAGGCCCTGTCACGGGACACTGCAACTGCCCGTGCACAAGTTCGGGATACTAAGGTACCCCTACTTTAGTACACCGACAGGAGCCCCCGCGCCTGGGCCATACACGGTGTCGAGCGCTATTGGGCCAGGCCCAAAATAGTGCACGGGCACGCGCGGCCCGCGGCACGCCGTATCCCACTTCGTATCAACCGCGTCCCTCCCTAACGGCACGCGTCGATCGCGGCGTCGTGGAAGAGATCGTGGCCTGTTTCTTTAATGGGAAATGCGGAACGTCCCCCCCCCCTCCTTAAAAGCAGGGGAAACATGGGCAGTTCCTTCCATTCGCCCGTTGCTTCCTCAATCCTCAGAAACCCCCGCCGCTCCCTTCCTCCCCGAAGGTCGAAAGAGAGCAGCGCTCCGCCCCCTCCGCCGCCACCAGCATCACCAGCGCCGTCGGCCTCCTCCCCCGTCCCCGCCATGGCTCCGAAAGGCGAGAAGGGGAAGTCCGCGAAGTCCGTCGAGGCGCTGCGGCTAGTAGCAATGCGGAAGAAGATGGCGGTCTTCCCGCCAAAGCTTGACGCGGAGGAGCTGAAGGAAACCTTCTACCTTTTCTGGTCGAGGGAGATGAAGGCGCATCCGCGCACCAAGGTACTCCCCGCCGTAGCCTGCGAGATGTTCCCGACCGGCTACGCCTTTTTTGCTCTGTTCTTCTACTGCGGGCTCTGCCCGCCCTATTCGGAGTTCTTCTGCGACATCATGAATACCTACGGGTTTCATCATCTTGATTTCACCCCAAACGCCGTCTTGACCATGGCCATTTTCGCACATCTGTGCGAAAATTTTGTCGGAGTCTACCCCAATGTAGCTCTTTTCCGCCATTACTTCATACCTCGAGTCGAAGCGGGGTCGCCTCTGTCTGGCGGAATCTCTTAGATCTCTAGGACCCATAAGAAGGAAGCGTACTTGACGGGGGAGCTCCGCGGCAAGTGGGATTAGTGGAGAGCCAACTGGTGTTGGATCGTAGAGGATGACCCGCAGCCATTCACTTCCCGACGCCAAGCCCCAGTAGTACGCGGCAACGACTGGAGCGAACTGGCTCCTAAAGACGACAGGCTGAAGATAGCCACTACTCGGATCCTTCGCCTCCGGCAAGCCAAGCTCACGGTGGGCGCAGTCGGAGCAGACTTTCTTCGTCGCCGCATCGCCCCCTTGCAGGAGAGGAAGAGGGCTGCCTGGGAGTTCGAGAACGCGGCAGACATCATGAGGCTACGCCCGGATCTCAATTGGAATTTCACTGTGCTGGAGCTCAACGCGATGCTCCAAGCGTAGTTCCATTGTGCAACAGCTGTCGCTCAGCGCCATCCATGCAGTGATGCCGCTGTGCGATTCCCACGGGATCGACCCCACTTGGCGAGAACCTTCCGACGAAGCTGTGCAAACATTCTTCGACAACTTGGTGGAACTACCAGTCGATCCCGACGAGAAGAAGGGCCTCACCCGCGACACCACCGACCAGGAGATGGCATACATTGCCACCAGACTGGAAGAAGCAGCGGCAGCCAGGGCCGCGGGCGAATTTGGGTACACTGTGGAGGAAGCGGAAGCAGCAGAGGCGACAAGTCTTGCCGAGGAGGAAGAGCTTCGCAAAGCGGGGAAGCTTGCCGGGCGACTTGCCGGGACAAGCGAGCCCACCGAGCAGGACGTCGAGTCGAGCGAGCCCGCCGAGCAGGGTGTCGGTCAAGCGAACCTGCCGAGGACTCGGGTGGCTCGCTGGACCTCGGCTCCTCTTCCTCGTCATCAGGCAGCTCGCCACCACCAGCAAGTCCTCCAGCTCCACCAAGAAAGCGCCTCCGCAAGGCCGCAGACGTGCCGGGGCGGCAGGCGGGCCAGCAGCCGCAGCGCCGTGCGACACGCGCCATCGTGACAAGCAAGGCCGCCAAGGGAGTGCCTCGTGCTTCAGCGGCAACAGGAGGGGGATCTTCCCGGACCGGCGCCCCTGCTCCCGCCGTCCCTCGTGCTTCGGCGGCAACCGGAGCGGGGTCTTCTCAAACTACCGTCCCTGTTCCCGCCAAGCGACCGAGGGAGCACACTCCTTCGCCTTCTCGCGTCGTGACGCGCGAGCCGGATTTTGATTTCTCCGCACTCAGCTCCGACGAGGAGGAAGAAGAGTAATCCTTTGCAATTTTTGTACTCCTTTGATTTTCTGTTGTTTGTTGTCTTGTATCTCTTCGCCTAACTCTGAACCTGTCCCTTTCAGAACCGTGGCCCAGAGAGCGGCGAAGAGGGCCAAAGTCCCGGTGATCGTCATCGAGGACGAGCCCGCCGCAACGGCAGGGGGTGCGCCTGCGACAAGCTTGCCAGACCCGGCAGCTGTTTTCCAGAGCAGCCCCCAGCGCAGCCCCCAGCGTAAGTGTAGTTCTCTTTTCCGCTTGTCGGGCGCGCGCGGGTCTTCCATCCTTGCTGATATTTTGTTTGTTGACTTGTGCAGGAGCAGAGCAGCAGCATCAGGAGCACCAGGAGACCGCCTCTGACGCGCTGCACGTCTCGACCACACCGCCAAGGGGGAGTTCCCCGGCAAGGGAGAACACTCCGCCAAGGGCGAGCACCCCGCCAAGGGATGGCGCTAGCGGCCCTTCGCCGGCGGGAACTTCGACCATGCCGCCGAGGGAGAGCTCTCCGACGAGGAACCTCACCGAGGAGCCGGCCCGCGCAGGTAAACCCTTGGACTTTTCTTCTTTTATTCTTCTTTTTTGGATATTTGCTTGACTTGTTCGTCTTTCCTTTTCTTCTGTCAGACCCGTCCACCACAGAGCCGATGGAGACGGAGGTCGCCGCCGAGGAGGACGCGCGTGGCAACACCGGCGACGCCGCCGCTACCGAAGGGGCGGCCGGCGCTGACGAGCCCGCCGCCGACGAGGCTGCCAAGGCCGCCGGCGCGGCAGCTGAGGAGGGGTCTGGCAGCCGCACTGACGGCCCTGAGGCCGCGGGAGCGTCAGGCGCTGCGCCGGCCGCCGATCACTCCGCTGCTACTGCCGCAGCCGGGCGCCTATCTGGAGGCCGGCAACGGTGTCTTCATCCAGCTCCCGTGGGCGTCCATGTCCCGGGCGCCCGTCGAGGGAGAGGTCTTCGACGGGGAGGTCCTTGCCTCCGCCGGACTGAAGTTCGTTGACGCGCCAAGAAGCAGCAGCGAGCCCGAGGAGGAGCGGCTGCTGCGCAAGCTTCTATCTCTGTACCGCGCCAGGCAGGCCAAGCTGGAGTCCCGAGAGGCTCTGGCCACCAAGGCGGGCGCTGATTTGGAGAAGCGCGCAGAAGAGCTCTGGGCCGTCAACCAAGCGGCTCTCCGATCCTTGGCGGAGGAGCGGGAGCAGCTCGCCGAGGCGCATCAAGCTTTTATCCTGGAGAAGGCCGAGGCGGAGGAGCAGCAGCGGCTTGCCGCCGAGGAGCTATCCAGGCGAGAAGGCGAGCTGACGCAGCGGAAGGTCGACCTCGATAGCCATGAAGACGAGCTTGCCGCGCGCGAGCGATCGCTTGGCAGAGCTTTGCAGGAGGCAAAGGACGCTGCCGCAGCCGCCGAGACCGCCAAGAGGGAGTTGGAGCAGAGGGTGGCGCAGCTGGAGGCCACCCTGAAGACGAGCGGCGAGGAGGTTGCCGCCCTCAAGCTCGAGAAGGAGAAGGACGCCCACAGCCATTCTGAGCTGCAGGTCCGCCTCTCCGAGAAGGGCAAGGAGCTCGCCGTCGCCAAGGACTCCATCGCCGATCTGGAGCTGAAGCTGTCCACTCTTACCACGACGCTGGATGGCGCCAGGGAGCGGGAGACGGCCCTGAAGGAGGAAATCAGGGCCAAGAAGGCGCTGCTGGACAGCGCCGCCATCTCCCAGAACAATTTTAGGCAGACTGTCGAGCTGTGGACGGAAGGCCTTGTCAATGCCGCCACGGACATCGACAAGGAGCTGGCGGAGCTGGGGGCGGAGTATCTCGGGTACTCCACCGACGAGAGCCTCCACCCCAGCGCCAAGCTTACTCTATTCTTCTCGGGTGTGGCGACGGCCCTCCAACAACTCCGGGAGAAGATCCCGAAGCAGTTGGCGGACGAATCGCGCAGGCTCTGCGCGGGGGCTCTCCAAAAGGTGCTGATGAAGGTGGCCTTCCGCAACCCAGGGCTCAACCTCACCAACGTCCTCAGGACCCTGCCGCCCGACGCCGACCAGGAGGCGCTCAGGGCCCTTGTCGCACCCATTGTGGACAAGGTGGGCAGCATCAAGAGGGTCGAGGGCGACCGCACGGACTAAGCTGCTTATTTTCTTCTTCCCTTGTCGCTGCCAACCATGTTATGAACAATAGTCTATTAGAGCTGCGACAAGTTGCGTTGTAATATAACTTTATTTTGGGTAGTTAATGCAACGTTATTTCCTCTACTTGATTCCTTTGCTTTGTATTTTTTTACCCTACGCTTTTAGGGAACTTGCCGGCGTAGGCACTTTTGCCGCGAGTGCTGAGTGCGGAACTTCAGCAGTCTGCTGACAGTGCCATCGCCGACAAGAAACCTTGTCGCAGCTAGTCACAACACACTTAACCTGTTGAGCGAACTCGAAAATGAAGCAAGGGCGCGACACTAGTCGCAGCACACTTAAGTCGTTGAGCGTGCTCGAAACTAAGTAAGGGCGCGGCTAGCCACGAGTTGGTTCCTCCGCGCACAGGTTTTCCATACAAAGCGAGGTCGTTCAAGGAAGATAACTTAAAAATTTTAAAATTTGATTGCTCAAACTTTGGCAACTTAGCTTTTGTGTTGTTTGCTTCCCGGCAAGGCAAGGCTTTCTTGAACGGCGTTTGGTCCATACTACTGTCTTCCTTCCCCCCC